>OX276453.1:7092741-7755241 GCA_946251905.1 Cryptocephalus moraei
TGTGTCTGTGTGTCTGTGTGTCTGTGTGTCTGTGTGTCTGTGTGTCTGTGTGTCTGTGTGTCTGTGTGTCTGTGTGTCTGTGTGTCTGTGTGTCTGTGTGTCTGTGTGTCTGTGTGTCTGTGTGTCTGTGTGTCTGTGTGTCTGTGTGTCTGTGTGTCTGTGTGTCTGTGTGTCTGTGTGTCTGTGTGTCTGTGTGTCTGTGTGTCTGTGTGTCTGTGTGTCTGTGTGTCTGTGTGTCTGTGTGTGTGTGTGTGTGTGTGTGTGTGTGTGTGTGTGTGTGTGTGTGTGTGTGTGTGTGTGTGTGTGTGTGTGTGTGTGTGTGTGTGTGTGTGTGTGTGTGTGTGTGTGTGTGTGTGTGTGTGTGTGTGTGTGTGTGTGTGTGTGTGTGTGTGTGTGTGTGTGTGTGTGTGTGTGTGTGTGTGTGTGTGTGTGTGTGTGTGTGTGTGTGTGTGTGTGTGTGTGTGTGTGTGTGTGTGTGTGTGTGTGTGTGTGTGTGTGTGTGTGTGTGTGTGTGTGTGTGTGTGTGTGTGTGTGTGTGTGTGTGTGTGTGTGTGTGTGTGTGTGTGTGTGTGTGTGTGTGTGTGTGTGTGTGTGTGTGTGTGTGTGTGTGTGTGTGTGTGTGTGTGTGTGTGTGTGTGTGTGTGTGTGTGTGTGTGTGTGTGTGTGTGTGTGTGTGTGTGTGTGTGTGTGTGTGTGTGTGTGTGTGTGTGTGTGTGTGTGTGTGTGTGTGTGTGTGTGTGTGTGTGTGTGTGTGTGTGTGTGTGTGTGTGTGTGTGTGTGTGTGTGTGTGTGTGTGTGTGTGTGTGTGTGTGTGTGTGTGTGTGTGTGTGTGTGTGTGTGTGTGTGTGTGTGTGTGTGTGTGTGTGTGTGTGTGTGTGTGTGTGTGTGTGTGTGTGTGTGTGTGTGTGTGTGTGTGTGTGTGTGTGTGTGTGTGTGTGTGTGTGTGTGTGTGTGTGTGTGTGTGTGTGTGTGTGTGTGTGTGTGTGTGTGTGTGTGTGTGTGTGTGTGTGTGTGTGTGTGTGTGTGTGTGTGTGTGTGTGTGTGTGTGTGTGTGTGTGTGTGTGTGTGTGTGTGTGTGTGTGTGTGTGTGTGTGTGTGTGTGTGTGTGTGTGTGTGTGTGTGTGTGTGTGTGTGTGTGTGTGTGTGTGTGTGTGTGTGTGTGTGTGTGTGTGTGTGTGTGTGTGTGTGTGTGTGTGTGTGTGTGTGTGTGTGTGTGTGTGTGTGTGTGTGTGTGTGTGTGTGTGTGTGTGTGTGTGTGTGTGTGTGTGTGTGTGTGTGTGTGTGTGTGTGTGTGTGTGTGTGTGTGTGTGTGTGTGTGTGTGTGTGTGTGTGTGTGTGTGTGTGTGTGTGTGTGTGTGTGTGTGTGTGTGTGTGTGTGTGTGTGTGTGTGTGTGTGTGTGTGTGTGTGTGTGTGTGTGTGTGTGTGTGTGTGTGTGTGTGTGTGTGTGTGTGTGTGTGTGTGTGTGTGTGTGTGTGTGTGTGTGTGTGTGTGTGTGTGTGTGTGTGTGTGTGTGTGTGTGTGTGTGTGTGTGTGTGTGTGTGTGTGTGTGTGTGTGTGTGTGTGTGTGTGTGTGTGTGTGTGTGTGTGTGTGTGTGTGTGTGTGTGTGTGTGTGTGTGTGTGTGTGTGTGTGTGTGTGTGTGTGTGTGTGTGTGTGTGTGTCTGTCTCAGAGTACTGAGCACATTCGTAATAAATAAAGAAAACCATTTGTTATTTATTATCTATGGTGCTTCATGTAATATGCATATTATCGAATTAATAAACATTAATTTTGGCGCCACTTGTGCGGTTCCCAAGCAATTTTTGATTCATGTGGGAGCAGAACATGACATATTACCGAACTTTATGAAATAATTTTCTGTTATAATTGATCCAATTTCATATACAATATACGTTTGCATACATAGTAGCTGCGTTACAAAATGGTAAAACTATTCACATTCAAAACTACCTTCTGGGTAAATATTAATTTAATTTATTTAATTGAAAACCTGACTGTTTTTATAACTTACTCATCGAGGTAATTTAACATTAAATTGACCTTAACGCAATCGACGGAAATTGAATATTTTTCATTTCAGTAGATATAACATTTAAGTTGTAGAGTATGTTCGAAGTTTGTTCGTGGGTCCCGTGTTTTATTTGAAAGTTAGGAGCAAAAAATTAACGGAAATTATAAACGGAATAAGCGAGGAGTTTTAAAATTAATGTACCCTTTAATATAGTAAAATAAATACGACAGTCGACTATTCCAATAGATGCTTTGCTAAAGCTATATTCATAGTAGCGTGAAAAGTGGAAACATTGGTCCTGTAAATTGAAAATGTTTCTTTGAGAGCTTAGCTACCCGGATTATATTGTAATCGATGTTCTGCTTCGTAAAAACGGATGCCGTGCTTAAATACTGAACGAGAACTCGAATCGACCACGACGTGTCGTTTCAGAGCACAATCTGGATCTCGTGTAGATTTTCCAGATGGAATCCACGTAATGAGATTTAAAATTCAACATTAGAATTCTGAACATGACCGTACAATTACTATCATCTTTATTAAAATGGAAATATGATAGAGAAGCAAAATTGGCTCTGGCTGATCCTTTGAAAAACATCGCACGGGAAAATCCTAGCTGCAATGAAAGCAGAAAGGTAGAAGCATAAACGGAAGGCAAGTTTTTCAAAAGACAAACTCAATTTGGATTAAAGTCAGCGGTAGAGCGTTCCCCACTTTTCTCATATTTTTGATATAGGCGAGATACGGTTGTGATCTCCGTCTTTACAAAAATCGGAAAACTACTATCGAATCGAGATATGCAAGAAACTGTAACAAAGGGACGAAAAATGAGATTTTGACCTTTTCCATGCCGTGGAAAAGGTTGGATATTTAATTAAATTTGTTTTTGCTACTTACTGGGGAACCGAGCATTTCTTCTCTTGTATATTAATACTTCATAACTATTGGACAAGTCTAGGTCGCATCATGAGTACTTAAGTAGTCAAAATTTAGTATCGAGATTACACATATTTAGTTTTTGATCACATGACGGTGTTTAAGCTATCTAAAACACTCGTAGACCTTATCGAATCGAATTTCGCCTTGCCCCTTCGCACCCTCGTAACTGGCGGATTCAAAATTTTTCCGGTTTACGGTCAAGTGTGTACATGAAACAACTGCGTCATTAGCTGTTGATAAAAAATAAGGGAGCCGTTTTGTGATTGTATAACGCCCATGGTAGAAGGAAATCACGAGGCAATCTAATGCCGCGCTGGCCCCACACCGTAATTAACAGTTTGCAGGTGTGCGTTGATATCCCGGTCAAATGGAGTCTATATTCACACGGGGGTGTCCCGCATATGAACGAACTCAACCCGTTGGCATACAGGGAGGACCAAAATATGCTTATTATATGCAACTTACTTCTATACCATCTCATCCCTGTAGCTGTATCCCTGTATCCCTGAATCTTTCACAGACCCATTAAAATGGGGCTTTGAAATTGAAAAAGAAAACAAAAGAAAATTTCTTTGGAATTCTTTAAGTTAGGCAGAGTCAAATTTGGTATACCGTTTAGATGCAGTGCGTGTCGTAATTTATGGTAAGAAGAAATTCATTGAAAAGTCGTAAGGGTTTTGTCGAGGGTGATCCACTCTTAAATTTCACAGAAATTTTTATCTATCTGCTTGTTTCATTTACAATTTCACCTCCTGCTGAAACCCAATTTCAAATTTTTTGTGCTCCTGTTAAAATTTAAGCAAACATGTGGTTTTCAAAAAAATGGATCACGCAAATGTTGTTAATTATAACAACAACAAAATGTCAAAATTCCCCAAATACCCCAAAATGTTCCCCAAATTTTTTAATATTCACATTTATGAGATCTGGTGATCGCAGTGGCCAATGTTTTTAATTATTTCCTCGCTTTATCCATATATTTGAAAACTGATAGTTAAAAAGTATTTAACGACAGCACTAAAATGAGGTAGTGCTCTATTATGTATAAACCAAAGCTCCAATCTCAGCCGTATTGGTAAATCATACCAATAAATCAGGGCGAGTATTTTAAAGAAATTTCAAATAACTTTCAGCGGTTAGTCGCTGGGTTAAATAACTGGTTCAATTAAATAATACACAACAATAGCAGCCCATACTTTTATTTTAAATTCGCGTTGAAAATGTCAAGGAGTTACTGATTAAAGGTATTCATATAGAAATTCATAATACCTATGGGCGTATGATACTGTGCCAAGAAATAAAATGTTTGAGGTGCTGCTGCAAAAAATGTAAATCGAAAATATATACAAACCATAAGAGAACTATATACAAACACAACAACATCAGTAAAAATAGGAAATGAGAGAACTATATACAAACACAACAACATCAGTAAAAATAGGAAATGAGACTTCGAACACGTTCCAGACGTCTAAAGGACTCCTGCAGGGATGTTGTCTATCACATACTCTGTTCAAAATCTATATGACATATGTACTACGACACTGGACAAGAAAATGCGGTTCAATTGGGATTCAAATATACGATTCTTACCTGTATACTTTGCTTTTTGCAGACGACCAAGTGGTCATCGCTGCAGACAAAGACGACGTCAGCTATATGACTAGAAAGCTGAAAGAGGAGTATGAACGATGGGGATTAGAAATGAGTCTGGAAAAAACGGAATATCTTGCGATAGGAACAGATGGGGGAGACTTAGATCTGGAAGGCGAATACATTAAGGAATGTAAGGAATTCAAATATTTAGGCGCAATATTTGATAAAACTCCGAGCTCTGATAAAGATATTGAATATCGAATTAATCAAGGACGGAAGGCTATAAATCAACTAAATAGCGTATGGTGGAGTAAAGGAATAAGGAGTACGACCAAAAAAAGAATATACCATACTATCATAGAAGGAATTACACTATATAACTCGGAAGTATGGGAAATTAAAGATAGGCAAAGTAAAAGACTCCAAGCCTTAGAGATGGACGTAATTAGAAGGAGTTGTAGGATATCTAGGTTACAACATATCCCCAATCAACAAATAAAAGAAAAAATGAAAACAGAAGGTGATATCATTGACCAAATTGAACAAAGGAGGCTAATAGGGTACAGGCACGTACAGAGGATGGAGGAAACAAGATGGCCAAAAAAGCTAATCCAATATAGGCCACCCGAAAGACGGAAGAGGGGTAGGCCGAGAAGGACGTGGGAAATGGACGTAGAGAAAGCAGTGCACAGTAGACAACTTCAAGAAGAAGATCTACATGACAAGAAAGCATGGCGAGATGGATGCAGGAAACGGCGGATGCTGTAGGCTAAGCCTGCTGCATATATAGATGATACCTATGGGCATATGTAATTCCTCTTCGGGTGAAACAAGCCGCATCAGTAAAAATAAATTTGTTGTGAAAATTATTACACTGATTTGAACTGAATCGCAGAAGATAATTATTGCATTAAATTTTGACGAAACAACTCTTTTACTTTTTGGAAATGGTATATGTAGTAAATGATGTTGAATTATATCGTTTACAGATGTTCTTAATACTCCTGTCTGTCGAGATAAACATCATGCGCTGATTTGCCGGATATCCATAATCAATCGTCTGCAAAATAAATCGTTCATTCTGTATTTCTATAACATTTGGACGTTCTCAGAGGATTAGTACAAAATTTTCTAATTTCTGGAGCACTGCTTTCAACATTGGCAAATGTGTTTTTTGGGAGAAGCACACGATTATGAAGTCTTCTTCGACACGGTTCCTCCACAGTTTTCTTCGCAAAAACCTAATATTAGCATATCCACTACTTCATCAATAGAAACTTCCAGCAGTTTTTAGTAATTTTATAGTGATCAATTTTAATTTTAGATCTTTTATTGTTGGACTATAACGAAAGGAAAAAAGGGCAAAGCGTTCATTAAAAAGATTTTTGACAATCTGGCGAAATTACAAGCACTTAATCATTGGCTGTTTTCAAAAGTAGTTCATTTAGCGAACAACAACACCCTCTTGCATTCGTGATCTGAATAATTCAAGCGGGTTTATCTCTGGGTAATTTTTAAAAGTCATCGTCGCCCCAAGCGCAATGAAATTCACAATACGCAGTTCTCGTTAGTATTTTTACTACCCTTACGTGCACATACATAGACCCACTAAAATCCTATAGCTAATTTTATACGGACAGTTTTTTTTGGCTACTTACTACAACTCCCCTTCTAGCAAAATTTTGTTTATGAATGCCATCATTAGAAATAATGGTAATAAAAAGCACAGCTCAGTTAGTTCGTAGTTGAAATATTCAAGGAAAAATATATATGTTAAGGATACATATATGTATTCTTCTATTTGTAAGTAAATTTATTCCTCGCAATGTTATTAACAAAAAGCGTTATAAACAAATTAGACCATTATGTACAATTCATTTTGGTGTGGAGGATCTTTGAAATTCCAATTTCCAATTATGTATATTGAAAATATAGATCAGAATGAATAAAACGAGCCCGTATAAAGGTCTCTACTGTGATCGCAACAACCGCGTTTTTTAGGTTGAAAAATGGCACTTTCTAATAAACAAATACAAAATCTCTTAAACTAATTAATATTTGTAACTAAATTTTAAGGGTTTCTTAAGAACTTAATAATAGCAAAAGGCAACATTTTATGTAAGTTTCGAGATCATTTATAATTTTTTTTTGTTTGTTTATTGCAAATTCAAATTTCAACGGGTTTTTGCAATTATTTTAAATAAATTATTTATATATATATATATATATATATATATATATATATATATACGGAATTTACGGGCAAAACCGCAGGAAGTGTGAAAGGGCAACCGTAGACACGTGTTTCTAATATATATATATATATATATATATATATATATATATATATATATATATATATGCAGTTTCAATAGGAGATGAATCTTCGTTTAGGGTTGCAGTCAGGATAGGGTGAGCAAGAAAGAAAAAGCGCTTTTCAAAATAGCCAATCTTCGGAGCGATTTTGGCTCCTTCATCAGGGCATCTATTGAGAAATTTTAATTAGAAAAAAAAATATTTACCATAGTATTGTTTGAAACTCACTTCTACAAGCTAATGAAACTAGCAATAGTAAATATCGCTTACTGACATTACGGTTATATTAACACAAATGTTAACGAGCCGTAAGTCAGATAACCTATATTTAAGGAAAGCGCGGTAAAAGATAAGTAAGAATGGTGAAGTGTGACAAAACACAAAACCTAAAATTAAGACATAGACAGTTAAAATATGATGTGTAGCCAACATACCGAAAACAGAAATCACTACATTAAACATATTGAAGAGAGAAAATTCAAAGTTTAAATTTCATATTAACTTATTTACCTATACACATAAGAATGTAACTATAACTCGTGCTTAAGTTCTGAACATCCGCTCTCTTATTAATAGCATTTGGTGTGTTATAGATACATATCATTTCTAGAAAATTACGATTAAAACCTTTAGACCTTCAGTTTGCAAACAAAAATATCCTCACTTTAGAGAAATTTATGGTTTATCAATCACAGGTGCCCGTGCAACTGTTTGAATTGATGTGAATCTATTCGTGCGGCTTATTGATTTACCCCACCGTTCAGAAACGTATACAATAAAACAGTGCTAAAGAAGGAAATACTCTCTATACGCAGTAGACAATAACAAATACTTAAAACCGTACACATACTTAGCTCATGCTTTTTTCGGTTATTCCGGTATGTGTATATATCAAAATGCGATATATATATATCACCAAGATGTCCAGATTACCCAAATTTACCAGAGTCCGTTTTCAGACTACAGATATCACAGCAGGATATAGAAGCTTTATATTTTGCTGCTGAACATGTTATTGTATAGCTTTATGATGTACCAAATAAAGGTAAATATGTAGTAAATGAACTTAGATTCAAAATATTTTGTTTATAAAATCGAATCAAAATCGAAGGTTAGGGTTGTAACAAAGGGCGTACCATCCTTATTTCCCTGATTTTTAAATATAAATTAAATTCACCCATGGAACTGTTTCCATTTTAAAATTTCTTGAAGTTGTATCGTACATATAGTGATTAAGGATTGAACCTAAAAGGAATGAATTCATATAATTACCAATTTAATCGGTGCCGTTAACGAAATATATCAATGAATGATATTACTTGTAAATATTGAATACTTTTAGACAATTCGTCAACTCGGAGACCATTTTGGAAAGGGTCTTTTTTAATGTGGACACTTAATAATTTGTTCAGGCACCTTTACTCTTCCACTAAACTACTTAGTTAACTGTTACCAGAGATTTACCTGTAGGATTAAGAATTACCTGGAAATGGGGTCGAAAGTTCTCCCTCCGTTGAAGGAGGTATAAAAGGGAAATACCTGAATTTCGGTTATTCTTATTCTAATAGTCTTACTATCAAGAATTAAATATGTCAAGTCTTATGAACTTTACCCCGTGTAAGTTACCGAATAAGCAGGCGTTATCGTGTCGTGAAAAAGTGGTTGTTTTAAATGTATTTAACGGATTGAAACATCTACATCCTAAATCCAGCGTAGATGACCTAGTTGAAATGTGTCACAAAATGACGGTATATGGAAAATCAACGATATATCGCGTCAAAAGGGAAGAGAGGAGTGGAGAGGTGAAGGCTCCAAAATCTGCACCAGGAAGACCTCAAATGCTTGTTGATGAGGATAGCAAGAGACTCATTCGTCGAACGCTTCATTCCTTTTTTTTCAAACGTGAAATCCCAACATTGGATAAAATGTTACATGAACTGCCAGAAGACTGTATGACATTGAAAAGGACCAAGTTGTGGACGATTCTGAAGGAACTAGGTATTTGTTGGGATAAGCGAATTAAAACTTCTCCTCTTCGGGAATCCGATGAAATTATTTGCTGGCGAAGAAGCTACCTCAGAGATATTAAAAAATTTCGACAAGAAGGAAGGGCTATTTTTTATCTGGATGAAACCTGGGTAAACCAAGGATATACCGTGGGAAAAGTGTGGCAGGACAAAAGTGTGGTGAATCCGCGACAAGCCTTTGTAGAAGGTTTATCAACAGGACTAAAAGCACCGGCGGGAAAAGGTAAACGACTTATTGTTACCCACATCGGCAGTACTAGTGGCTTTGTGGATGACGGCTTACTTCTTTTTGAATCGAAGAAGACGGGAGAATATCATGAAGACATGAACGCGGACGTTTTCGAGGAGTACTTCGTTCAAATGCTCGATCTCATCCCACCTGGTTCCGTAATTGTCATGGATAATGCGAGCTATCATTCCAGACAGGTCGATAAATCCCCGGTAATTTCTTGGCGGAAGGCTGAAATTTTAAATTGGCTGATAAGAAAAAATATTCCGTATAAGGAGGACATGGTCAAATCGGAATTGATATCAATTGTAAAGACCTGCAACTTTCGTAAAAGGTATGCAGTTGATGAAATGGCACAAAATCGCCAAATAACTGTGCTTCGTCTTCCGCCCTATCACTGCGAACTCAATCCCATAGAATTAATATGGGCTCAGGTAAAAGGCTATGTTGCTCGGGAAAATAAAACATTTAAATTAAAATATGTTAAAATTCTTCTGGAAGAATCCATTCGCAGAACCACCTCTGAAAATTGGCAAAAAATCATAAATCATGTTATAAAAGAAGAAGAAAAATTTTGGGAGTTAGATTTTATGATTGATAACGCCGTGGAACCCTTAATCATTACGGCACAGGATATCAATGAAGAGAGTTCTTCAGATGATTCTGAATATTAATTAATTTCAACTTGAAAACATTCCTGAACATTGCGTCTTTCCAAAACCTCACGATTACTCCTTTTTCTTTTGAACGTGTACCTTTTGTATACCTGAACGGATTCTTGTACGAGAAAATGAGATTTCTGAAAATCGATTTAGGTATACTTATAGTTACCTATATTATTATTAACGTAAGATTTAAACCGTTTTGAACTGTTTAAACAAGATTTGTTATTCTTGTAAAAAAACGTTTATTTCCAATAAATATATTATTATTTTAAGCCATTTAGTTACTTCTTTTGTATAATTTGTGAAATTGTGCCACGTTCCTCGTTTTAATTTTTTTTTGATTCTTATAAGCTCGGACAAAAGTGATGTTATGTATACTTTGTGCTTTTGATATATTAATTTAGTAAGTAATTAATTTGGATTGATGTATATTTCTATCCCTTATGGCATATGCCAGTGTTAGGTATAATATTAGGAAAAGTTCAGTTCTTTGAGTAAAAGTGAATTAATTATAGTTTCATTTCGACCTCACGGTATAAATTTATTATTTATATATAGGTTCCATAAATTCTAAATAAACAAATATTGCTTATGATTACTTTTTTTCTTTAAATAAAAAACCCCATGGCGTGACTCTGATGTGACGATTTCAAGTAAACGAAAACAGTGCGAAATAACCGAATTGGAGTAATAGAGAAAGAGCATTCAATTCTTCATAAGAAAGATAAAGACGGATTATATCCCTTGACCCGAACGCAGGTAGAAATTTGATCCGGGTGCTTTTCAATGTAATAGTTCCTAGGAACAGTACAGAGACGTATAACTAAATGCAATGTTTATACATATCTCGCCAGTACTACAGTTTTTGAGGATTTGCATTTATAATGACATTTTATTACTCTCTCGATTTTCCGAATGGAATATAGTACTTGGTATGACCAAAGACACTACCTATTTTTACAATTATTCAATTAAATTAGACTCATTTTTAATTATTATTTATTATTCATTATTATTCATTATATTCATCATATCATTATTCATTTATTATTACTTATATAAATTTAATAAATATATAAATGTAAAATTCAATTAACTAAAAATTATATTATTGATATTATACTGTAAGATAAAATTAATTATTACACAAATATTCAAATACAATATTTATTTATGAATAATTTTTGTTAAAAAAATATACGGACTACATAATATAATACGTTTGTTTATTTAGAGGGTAAAGCCCAGTGTAATGGAGAGTGTAGAAATTGTTAGGAAAATTCGTTTTATAGGTATAAAAAAATTGAGCCATTGTTTGCCTTCGAGATACCACACCTTAAAAAGAAAACTTTAATATCGGTTGAGTAGAATCGAAGATGTGCTTAATATTTCATTGCATCTTCAATTTGAGCGTCAGAATTCAGTTTTCTCCCTGTGGCGGCGGTCGTTGGAAACCCTATCAGCGTATCCGCCGTGCTCGGTTTAAACTTAGCCAAAATTAAAAACATATTTTCTTAAAAATAGTACGTTATTTTTTACAAACAAATTTTCACCGTTAAAACATACATATTGTGCTGTCAAATGGCGCTGGATAGGTTCCTTCATTGTTATAAGCAGAGGTATTGCGATTAAAGGAATTATTAACTGGGCTTTCCTTGGACGTAGAACATTTCATCGTTTTTAAATTCTTTGAATTGATGACAGGATTTGATACTTTTAAGTTAGCCTATTATTTATTTATAGCCTTAAATGTTTATAAAAAAGAACAACTACCATTCTTTAAATCACTAAGGAAGGGTTAAAAATGTTTCAGATATTTTTCCTTTGTACAGTTTTTAAATATTGAGAAGAGATTTTACTTCGTACAATATTTTTAGGATTATTTACCACTAGCAGCGAGCCTATTAAAACAATGGTCTTGGGATAAACCAGTTAACATATCGCAGCAATTAATATATATATATATATATATATATATATATATGTGGAATATTCTATTTGTCTCGATCTGACCTATGTAATATTAACAACGCATCATAATAGTGATCCATTTTGATTTCAGGCCTTTAATTATTGTACTGTTATTTTAGGCGGATATTAAAAAAGATTGGAGCAAAATGCATCTCCGCTATAAATAACATTTTCTCTGTTTTAACAGTTAGTTTCGTCTTGTACCCTTTTTGTGAGCCAATCACGGAGCTCATCTCTGCGTTAATTACCATTCTACTACTTCACTTAATTAGCAAAGCGTAGTGCCTTTCTCATCAACATAATTCCAACGAATGTGAATTTGATTTTAAACACTTTAAACTCGACAAACCTGTCAGTGAGTTGACGATTTGAATTTAAGGCTGGCGTGGTGTCTCATGGGACGAGCGCGATGTGGAAAATTGCACTTGAACGGGAAGTCTTAAATGCAACATCGTGCTGCTAAAATTTAGAAATAGATGATAATCCAAGTATCTGACATTACTTGAATGAATGTATATGAATACAGTAAGGCGTGGATGCTGATGATCGAAAAATTTAAGGGAGCACGATAATATGTTCCTGCAAAGAACGATCAGGAGATATACCTACGTAAACAAAATTGGACTTCTTGAGACATATTCCCGTTTGAAAGATGGGTTCGATGTCACACGAGTACCTTTTTTATTTACAATTAGGCTGCGCGTTCCGTTCCATCGTACTTGACGCGATAAATTAGAAATTAATAGACCCATACTCCATACTTGGCACTTAAATATATTAACTAGCGATAATGTGTTAGCGGTAATGCGGCTAATTATGTCTCTGACAACTTATTAGTAGTTAGAGAAGTACAAACTGAACAACATACTGAAAACACGGGATTATGAAGAAAACAAAAAGTGGGAGTTTGTAGAACTATTACTTTTCCGTTGCTTGGTTGGTGGGTGAGTAACCTGGAAGAGGCCATAAAGTAAATTTATCGGTACTTAACCTAGATTTCGGTTTATAAACTCTAGGTTTAAATTGTTAACCGTTTTTAAATAAGCGGGTACTCAGGAAGTGAAACAGAATGGGGCAATTTATATTAATTTTGGGGAAGGGAGAGTAGTGAAGCCTCACAATATGTTGGGTAAGAAGATACTAGTAGGTTATTCTAGTGAGTTCAGGAAATCCGTGTACTATAGATTCTGGAAATATCGTAACGCTACCGACAGCTTTTAGAATCCAGAACCATGTGTTTTTTGTTGTTCTAAAGGGGGTAGGACAGCTGCCACTCCCTGCCACTCACTTTCTCGCTGGGTGCGAGGATGTAACACGCATCTTTAATAGATCTGTTGGAAGTCTCCACGATGATTGATTACTGAAGTTTAGTACTTTCTCATATTATATATCTAGCCATAGTTCCTATTGTAATATCACACATTGACAATGTTTGTATTGATATGTTAATTTCACAATTATATTAGCTCTGCAAATTGACTGAGGAAAGTAATGAACAATTACAGAAAGAACTCGATTTTATTTAAATATCCACAGGTTTACCTGTTCTACAACTATTTATAACTTATATTCTTCTGTTTGCCATAACCAAAACTTAGCTTTTATCCATCAAAATATTATACAAATATTATTGCACATTCAACAGGTGGGATCAATGATTGAAATTCACTAAATGCGAAGTAGAATTTTGAGTCCATTAACCTGTTTATGCGTCCCTACAAAAAATTATTTCAGCAATAGATAGTTTGCCTCAATTTTCACATGAGCCTGATTTTAAATTGGTGTTGAACGTTACGGCAATTTATCATAATTGCTGGCGAATGACAAGTGTGGAAGTTTGTATTCCAGCTCCCGTGTCGTTGATTCTTGACCGTAATTGGACTGCGATGGAACTTGATATAACATAAGTTATTATTTGGCGGATGTTATTACAGTAAACCTATTAAGTAAAGTGTATATAATTCCATTCCAGCTAAACGACGCACCGGGAAAAAGTATAAAACAACGTCGAAAATGTTAATATTTCAAAAGCTGCCGCATTATGAACATGTTATTATCCCGAAGTTTTACGACTGGCAATAAAATGTGTTAGTGTTGGTTGTAATTTTTAAGCGCTACGTTACTTTTATGCTTTTTTTGATAAAGCGGCCACACGTCGAAAACAATTACATACACAGTGTATGGTGAAACAAGTTTATGGCGAATGCGCGCCGAATTTCAGGGCAAACAAATCGAAAAGTATTCTTTACAATATGGAGTTCAATGTGTAAATTGTAAGTAAACAACGGCAAAAACCTATTTTTAATGAACTACAGGAATTTAACAATAGATGAAGGTTCTCGGATTAAATCAGAGGACAAATTATATTAGGAATTTAACAAGTTTTCCTAGCAATCGGTGCATGGATAAGTTTTTTATTTATGTGGCATATATTCCTTAACTTTGTTAGTTTCAAACCCGTGTTTTATCTGCTCATCCCCAGTCAGCGCTATTTTTAACATGTTTATGTTTCGAGGTCTTTTTATTAAATCACTTTAATGAGAAATCGAAAATATATTGGTATGTAATGTTAGTAAACCGGCCCAGTGTTTTGGGTCATCTAAAGAGAATTGTTTTTAAGAGAGCAATGTCCGAAAAATAGAAAATTGTTTGGTATTCATTACATTTTTGAATGATCGATATGAGACAACATTCACATAAATTTTATGAATATATGTACTTTACAAATTGTTCCAAGCGTACCACTTCGACCCAGCGATTCGACCTAAACGAACAATTGAAGACTCATTCAAAACTTTTGAATCATTTACCTTGTTCATCGCTTCACATACCCTCTTCTAGTATGGTAGTATGCACACAAATATACCATATAGAGTTTTAAGGGCCCAAGTAAAAGTAATTAAATTTTATTGTCATCTTCGTAACACCCCCGATATAACTCTCAGAAAGGTGAGGATTTCCACAGAGAATAAAAAAAGGAAAGCTCCACTCACGATGTTTTGTAGTGTCGATTTGTTAGACGTATAAATAATGGAAACCGCGAACGAGGCCAATAGTTAATACATCTTCATGACGCTTTTGCATTCTAATATTAAGACCCATTACTAAAATGTTTTATTATATTACAAACACTAATCGGACATGAGAGACGGACCTGACACTGGAGGGGCGAGACTAGGAACACCAAGAACTTCACATTACCCAAATATACAAATGACAGTGTAGATGCATATTAAGGAATACATTAATTCTTTAGATTATTACATGAAATCTGTGCCTTCTGTAACAATATACAGTTTGGCGTAAAATTATTATAAAATATATTTGAAGTGGTTTGAATAAAGAGACGCCCCAAGTGGTATATTACCTATATAATTAGTGTATAAAATTTGAATTGGTGAAGTGCCATAGAAAGAAGGTAAGAGTGAGTTTATTTATTTCCCTATTCTTTTTTCCGTTATTCTTATTTCTTTTCTCTTCTTCCCGTCCCTTCTATTTTACTAGTGCATATCTTTAAAATATTAATTAATTTTCCTTTCGAAGTCTAAAAGCAGGGTAGAAACATTTTTTTTTGTAAAAATGAGTAAAACCTAGAAAAAGAAAAGAAGTCCATGGTGCTTAAAGGCGGAGTGGCGACAATCGTAGAAAACCTTAAAGTCTCTCCTGCCAAAGGAAATGAAAGCCTCAAAAGATGGTTGGTGCTTTTTAATCCGAGCTAGACATGTTTCGCCTTGCTAACAAGGCATCATCAGTAGCATTACAATTCTGAAATGATATAAACGGAAACAATGACAGTCATTCTGCAAAGCATATTTTAAATAAGATTTGGAAATTGTTAAAAATTAAAAAAATTAAAATTAACTTAGCTTTTAACAAATTATTATTGATCGTTGAGATATTAACAAGAGCATTAACTTCGTTCGAAGACCGTCCATTGACTCATCAACAGTTGGAATTAATTCAAACCTATCTAAAAATCGTGAATTGCCATGTTCACGCGAAGAGTAAGTACACACAGACAGAAGTTACACAATGGTCTTTTTACACCAATGTATTCGAATCCCACTTCTGATTTGTAAAGCGGCCCATACACGGTCAATATTATTGCGCAATATTTAGGTTTGTGCAATATAGTTGATCGTGTGTAGTCGAAATTGAAAGGTTGTGCAATATATTGTGCTAAATTCAAATCTTTGAAAATATATTGTGCAAACGGGAAAAGGTTGTGTCGTCTGTAGGCAATATTGTGCAATATCCCATCAGTCAGTATCAACACGTGGTAGAGTACGCGTCGTCATGGCTGCCAAAGAAGCTGATAGGCAATTCATTCTGGAATTCATTGAAGTTTATCGTGGCCTTCTGGCTCTGTGAGATGTAAAGTCATAAAGTGTACAGATTATACTAATCGTGCGAAAAAGGGGGAGCAGTATGAACTCTTGTTAGAAAAATACCGCGAAAAATATCCGAAGGCTATAAACCAGAGCTTTTCTTCTTTTTCGCATTGGCACCCACAGCAATAATCAAACAACACAAATCTGTATCACTCAACATTACCTCACTACATGAAATTCTGCTTGGAACTGCTTGCACAATATATTGCCTTGAAGGTTGTACGTCTGTGCTCGCGATTGCACAGTATATTGCACAACCATCAATATTGCCTGCATACGATACAATTTATTGCACAAATCAAAATATTGCGCAATAATATTGAGCGTGTATAGCCCTCCGTCAAAATAATGTGCAACCCACATTGCGCAATAATATTGAGCGTGTATGGGCCGCTTTAGAGAAGAAATTTTTCAAATAATAATCTAAAGAGTGCGTGTATTCCTTAATACTCGTCTACACTTCCATTCGTATAGTTGCGTCATGTGAAAGTGCCTGGCAATCCAAGTCTGGCCCCTCCAGAGTCAGATCCGTCTCTTTTCTAACCACACAGAGTCCGGGGAGACAGGACCGTCCTCCTGAATATCACTGCATCAGTAAAAGATAGTTCCTAAACCCAAAAAGGCCATTTGTTTCCGAACTATTCATGAAAACAGGTTATAAATAGATCATTAAAAAGAATTTGGTATCAGATTAATCCTTAATAGGTAACACTGTGTGGAGTTCAGGTAACAATGGTATCCGATCATCATATCGTTAGGCAAGCCGTTGTAAATTCTCATTGCCTATAGATTTTACTATACGTACATATAAGTATACAGTATACGTATACTATATTCATACAGGTATATACATTACCTAATACTATACATCCAAATGAATAACATGTATAAACGACGTATTGACGATTAGTGCCTTCTGCGTGCGATTAAATTTCATTCGAATATTGCGGTCATAATATGTATTACTTCCATTATCGGCATACTTTTCAAGTAACAAAATACTTCGTGTTGGTTAATGTTTTAAGGTATTGTGATTTTACTACATATTATCTTTGTGAGTATGACAAACGACAAACAAAGTTCTAATGTATTTAACAGTGAGTTGACGGCATCACCAACTACACGCAAAATCAAACTTTTAATTAACTTCAACTGTATGAGTTTTACATTCATTTTCAAAGTTTTCAATAAAGAAATATCTACCATAAAAAATGCCTACTTCCCCCCTTAAAAGTTTGGAAAAATACAAACAGATAACATTTTTAAACGTGTTACTTTTTATTTTTTTAAATGAAGTATTAAAAGTTTCTATGAAAAGTTGTTTGTTTTTATCATATTGTGCAAAAATTTAAAAAAAAATGTAATAGCCGAGAAATTTCTTTTGTTAATTGAAAGGAATTGACGATGTGCGGATTATTTCATCATAGTTTAATTATGCATATTCGACGGTAGAAAAATATTCTAGGTGTAAAGTGCCTTTCTATGAGCTTTACTCAAATATGTTGTTAAACTTTAATATACACATTCGATAGTAATCTTGTAAGAATTTATCCCGGTCCGCATTTGACCTTCGCCGAGATCGATCAACTCGTAAGAATATGGTTCTCAGATCGGTCAACTCGTAAGAGTTGACCTGAAAAATCCCAAAAAGTGGATTATCGTATTCCTTGCGAGAGGGCAAGGAAAACCCTACGGAACCCGACCGTTATTAACAACAAGCAAGTCTTTGCCGCGTTGACTTAATAAAATCCACAACTATCTCAGTGGGATCCATCGTCACCGTTTAGTTGGAACGTAACAAACCACCCCCTTATATCATATTCTTAGTTTCAACAAATATCCGAACTACTTCGTTGAAATCATCATCCCCTCGATTATTTCTGAGAATCCTCTTACGAGTTGACTCATCCAAAACTACCCTTTAAAAATTTACCTGCCGGTTCGCTTACGAGATGACCGATCTTAGGATAGGACACTAGATGACCGCCGCCGCTAATTTTAGCCCGCCGTTTCGATCTTTGGTAATTGTTGTTCGTTGCATTAACTTATCCGATCGGTGTTTTGGTGGCTTTCGGCAACTATTTTTAACAAATCTGCGTGGTTGTGAGTGAGGCATCATAAACTTTGTTTATTTGAAGTCAGATTGTGTTGTCATTTTCGTTTCGGTATATTTAGTTTATGATGTTAGACAAAAGCATTTTTTCAATAAATTCCGAACCGTGCATTGAATTCGTGATGGTAACTGTATAACAACAAATTTCAGAACATACATACCGTTTTGAACGTTCAGCAAACTTTCGATATACCTACATCGGGTTAAAGTTTTAGAAAACTTGGTCGTCGTCCACGTCGTTGTCGCCGGGGCGCTCATCTAACTTCATTTTCCTAAGTAGAATTATATGATTCTTTATATCTCGTAAAGGTTTTTATAGCCTCGTGAAATTTCCAGACAAACATTCCAACATGTCTTCCTACGCCGCGTACTTTATAGGAATTCTGTTATGGCGTTGGATTTTATGAATATTACATTTGTCGCGAGTTATTGGTACAATTTGTATGATGTCACTTAAGCTCTAGGGGTTGTTACATGTAATTCTGTGTTTATGGCTTGCATTAATAATTAGGTAGGTACTAAAATTTTCTCATTTTTCTAAAAATCCTTTGGAATCCCATCAAGAGTAACGCAGCGGATAATAACACCTACCTGGAAAGTTCAGCTATTGAACCTTCAGGAACCGTCTGGGGGAAACATCAATATTATTCCGTAATAATTCTGTATTAAAGGCACATTCAAATATCATCGCATCGTTTACTTAGTTAGTGTTTGCATATGCAGATGAAACCTTCGATGATTCTGTATGTTTACAACGGTAGTGTACTCCTCGAGCGAGCTCCCCGGGGTGCTGCCGGGAAAGAAACGTCTTTACACAGCATTAAAATTGAGTATTCTAACGAACGAAAATTCATTATGCCCTGAGCGATTAGTGTAATCCATAGTACACTACAGCCATAACGAGACAGAAATATTCCGAGAACGTTTTATCCCTCAACTTTTCTAACGACCCAATCGTGCATTTGGGGGGTTGCGTTCTTAACAAGCAGGTGACAGCGACAACTGCTGGAAAATATGCTGGCAAACAGAAAGGGAAAACTTTTTGTTATTTTCCGATGCGAGATATATCAACGAATAATGTGATCTCCGGAAGTGAAACAGAAGCTCTCGTGTGTCGGTGGTGACGACAAGTTTAGTAACAGATTAAATCCTTCAAACCTACGCGCATATATGCTCTTGATAAAATCTTTGCTATAATCAAAGTAATGACTATTTTGTGTCTGACTCTTTTGCTTTCGCTGATTTCATAAACAATTTTCAGTTACCTGACAAGTATGTCATATTATAAGTTTAGATGTAGTCTCTTTGTTCACTAACATACCAAACGAGTTAATTATTTCAACCATAGAAAAACACTGGGAAAGAATAGAGCTGCATTGCACTTTATCAAAAAATACTTTCATTCAGATGATAAATTTCTTATTAGACACAACTTGTTTCAAATTCAACAAAAATAAATTATAAACAAATTTTCGGATCTCCAATGGGTAGTAAACTCTCGCCAATCCTGTCACAGTATATCATGGATGACCTAATAATAGACTGCTTAATAAGACCGAATTTAATATTCCTTTTTAAAAAAATATGTAGATGACTAATCTGTTCCATCCCTTCAGGGAAGGAGGATGAGATTCTGGCTGTTTTCAATAGCTATAATAGTCACCTGCAGTTCACTATTGAATCAGAAAAGGAGAGGAGTGTTCCTTTTCTCGATACCAAGTTGATTCAAAATGACGACAACAGTATAATCTTGGATTGGTATAGAAAACCAGCAAGTTCTGGGAGATATATTAATTTTTATTCCTACCACACGTAAATATCACCAGATTTAAAGGACTCTTTTCCTAAAGCCTGAAGTAGTTTAAGAATGCCAGAGGTGTCCGCGAAAATAAATTACAGGCAACGGTTAATAAATATCAAATTTATTTGCAGAAAACTTTATGGATTCTGGTCATTATAAATCAACTCGCAACAACTACTCCTATGGGTAACACCATTCAATGCATTGAATTACACTAGTTCATTTATTTATAATTTTGCCCAGTGACACTATAAATGACAAGAATAATTATGAAGATACATTTTTCAATAAAAATTTTATAGTTGGTAATGGACCCTGGTTTACAAAATTTTTAACATTGTCGTACCGAAGTCATTAGCACTCACTAATTTAACTAATTTATTTAGTAGTAGTATTTATTCGTTGGTATAATTTTTATTTTATTTTATAATTGTTATTATTATTTTTATAATATTGTACAACATTAATTTAATTTATTCATTGTTTATGTATTAATAGTAGTACCTATTTATGAAAAGTATTAACATTACTGAGAATGAAAAATCAGAACGGTGAACAAGTTATTAACAATCTGTTGGTAAAGCGTTAAAACGGAGAGAAAGAAAGCAGAACGGAATTAATTTTTTTAACAATTGGTTTCTAATAATAAAATAGGACGATAGCTACTTAGCCAAGGTTGCAAGGTTACTAGTTAACAAGGTTTACAAACGGGGATAGTAGACGACTATGGTGGGTTTTATAAAAGCGAGGTGTTCTGAAAGTGGAAGCGGGAGATGGGTGTTAACAATAAAATTAGCAACTAAATCTCGAGATATGTAAAATTGGAATATTACAGGTCGTGAATTTAATTCGGAAAGGCCACGGACTCCTCGGTATCTCTTCCAATTGACCAACACTCTTGTGTTGATGATATACGGGACGGATGGAAAATGTACGTCTGAAATTCGCCAGGATCGGAAATTCCGCAGATTTTTCGGCAGCTCTTGTAGTTAGTCGGTAGTTGTCTTAGTAGTACGGGTAGGTCGGGAAATGGGCGGTGCTAATTCACGGAGATTGGAAAATTCGCAGATTTTGTGGCGCCTCTCATAATTAGTTGCTAGAGGTTCTGGTAGTACTGGTAGGATGGAGAAGGAGCGATTATAAATATCGAAGGTCGGAAAAATTGTCGGATTTTTCGGTGACTCTTGTAATTAGTCGGTAGTGGTTGTAGTAACACGGGTAGGTTGAAAAATTCGCAATGTTCGGAAAGCTCGCGATCTATATCCGCGAGAAAGAAGATGGGACAAAGCGTGACCAATTAAATACGTCAAACTAAATACCTCAATATTCAGCAGGCTGTTGATCGTCGTGGCTGTCGGGGCTTGGTCTGGAAAACTGATCATATCTGATTTATTTGTCTGAACATAAACCCCTCTGAACGGATATAAACGGGCAGAGACAGTGATTTGAAAGTTTATGCTAAGTAGTCGATTTTCGGCGAATTGGTACATCTCGGTGCGGTAGATTTTTGTGGTATGTTGGATATTTACAGTAGGTACGCTTTGTGAACGAAGTGTGACGTGGTCTCTATAGAGAGCGGAGTGTATAGATCTCTCTCGTAGCTCGTGGTTGGCTGCGGAGATGAATCTTGTCTCCAGGTGGTAAGGATGGAGACTGTAGTATTAGTTGGAGATCACGGCTTGTCGTAAATCTCCGAAGTGGACCTGAAGGCGTCTTTTGCAGGTCCTGAGTTGAAGTTCACGAAGTTCTGGAGAGAGGGCGTGACGTACTTCTCCGGGTTTGATCTGAGGGCGTAACGTGCAGATCCGGAGTTGAAGATCTCGAAGTTAGATGTTCTCTTAGCTTGACGATCTCGTAGAACTCTCAGGGCGTAACGTGAGAGTAGTCGTGTTGGGTGAGGTTAGGTCTCCCGACTGCAATCTCACAGTCGGTTTTAAGATGAAGGGTGACTTTTGAATCAAGACCAACAACACACGTCGTTTTGAGCATACAAGTATACTAATTTATTGCCAAAAATTCACGAGCTTTTATACACAGTCATTTTGAGTTACGTTACCCTTTGGTTCAGTTATTTGATAACGTTGTTAATTTTTGTTGAATGTTATCTTCCAATGTCCGAGAATTGCTTCACTGACCTTACCGATGCGGATTTGCGATCAAGTTGCGAAGGAGTATTATGCTGACATCCACATTCTGCATCTTAGTGGTACACTGTTGACCTCATTACCTTGGATTAGTGTTATGCTTCGTTTCGTAAAACAAAGCGTGTTTTAATTAAATGATATAAGAGGCTCCCTGAATTAGTTCGCAATAAATTACAATTTCTTAACCCTAAAAATTTCTTAAATAATGTTGACGTTAGTGTCAACATCCTGCCACCTCTCGGCGATCCATTCTGTATATCCCTTTACCGGTGTTCGCCTTGCTCCTTCTGCGCAGGGCCTTCTCGAAGTTTGATGGGGTCGTCGTTGGGGGTGGAGTAGTTTGGTTCGATCCCCGCCTATCATCCTGTGTGGCTGTATTTTCCTATGGTTGCATGGGTAGCTGATGAAATCCTTTTCGGAATCTGGAAGGTTGGATGCTGCCGTATTCCATCCTCGCTGAACATGAAGAGGCGCAGCCATCGTCTCTTTAATCCTGCTGAAACCCTTCCGTCGTGGGGTAGGCTCGTAGCTGGAATTTCCTTCTGCATCCTGTTGGTGTTGTCTTGTTGTATCTGCTGTGCGCTCAGGGCCAACAGGCGTTGATTTATATTGATTCGAATGTCGCAGTTGATTGTAGTACTCCTTTGACTTTGACTGCCGAGTTAATGAGATGAGGTCCTTTGTCATGAACGAAAGTGTGAAGTGGTCTCTATAGAGAGTGGACTGTATAGATCTCGCGTAGCTCGTGGGTGGCTGCGGAGATGAATCTTGTCTCCAGGTTGTAAGGCTGAAGACCGTCTTGTAGATTGGAGATCAGGGCGTGACGTGATCTCTTGAAGTTCTTGGAGTTGAAGTTCTAGTTGAATGGAGAGAGGGCGTGACGTGCTCTCCGATGTGACCTGAGGGCGTAACGTGCAGGTCTGGAGTTGAAGTTCTAGTTGAATGGAGAGAGGGCGTGACGTGCTCTCCGATGTGACCTGTGGGTGTAACGTTCAGGTCTGGGGTTGAAGATCTTGAAGTTAAAAGTTTGTCGTAGCTTGAAGATCTCGTAGACTCTCAGGGCGTAACGTGAGAGCTTGTAGGAAGGGTTGAAGAATCAAGACCAAAACACACTGTTGTTCTGAGCATACTAGGTATACTGGTTTATTACCAAAAATTCACAAGCTTTTATACATCTTCATATTACATTGGTTAAGTAAGATATTGTTTGTTTTCTTACAATGACCTAGCGTTGCAGAAACTTTCCTTAACTGGAGCGCTTGTTATCACGTTCCGTAAACGCCTTTGTTATGCTTACTCAGGTAATTATTGTGATTTGAACTCGACTTCTTGACGTTCGGTGGGCGTTGTTATTCTTCGTAATAAAATAAGACTTGCTTATTAGTTGATTTAGCTATCCCAAAAACCTTGTTACCTAAGATGTGTCAACGATTATTATCTGTTTGTAAAATAAAACGTGTTAAAAGTTTCCAAAATTAGTTCACCTAAGCTACTCAGTTTTAATAGTTATTAATTACTTAATAGATGAATGCTTTATAAGCACATACACTAAAATATTTCCCTGACTAAGTTTGTTCTAATTAATTTTGATTACTTAATTTGCAAGTGTAAATTTCGCCTAAGATGTTTTAATAACTAGTTGCTCTAGTTTCCTATTTAATGGCTTTTAATCCCTAATTGATGAATATGTTCCCTAAATCCCTATTAAATCCCTACAATCCTACTTAACTCTCTTTTATGTTGATCGTAGAGTCAACACTTTGTTTATATAAATTAACTCAGATCGGTAGAGTGGCTGGCATAACATTATGATCGGGAAAATTCACCTCATTGTAAGTTTATTACTATGAAAAACCAAACAATTTAACCCAAGTGATTAGCATATTTATTATTGATACTCTCTTGGTTCACTCAACACTTAACCCAGTACTTAACAGTAATATCATAACAAATATCTAAAAACTCTGTGGCCCAACTTGCTGTTTACCACTTCGAAATCTGGGTTAAAGTCGAGTACTTGTTCTAAACCATTCTTATTATTAGTACTAAACTTGTTAAGTATGGATGTTAGTTTCACCACCGATTAATATATCAATGCAAATCCATACCTCTTTGGTATATTTGAATTTCGTAATTTCATCATATTGAAATACCGGGAATGTTCTTTGTTCACTTATTATACTTAATGGAACTTAGCTCGTCTCAAATTTATTAAAAGAAAAGAATGTGTATGTTAAGATTTGTCAATTTGTTTTAATAATAAACCTAAAAAATATGGTATCATCATATAGAAATTTAAAAAAAAAAACGATATAAGGGTTAATCTCTAGTACATAAGTTTCAGTATTTAAATGTTTGTTTAAGATTCATGATTCAGGATTATGTTCAGGATTAGCATTATTTTATAACATCTGAAGTATTAAACTGTTTAAAGTTATATTTAGTGGAAAAAGCACATCGCCAACGCTTTGAATTTAAATTGTTTTATGTATCATATCAAATGTGCCTTAAGCAAAGTGGTCTTTAATAATAACTATATTATTGAATATATTGAATTATATTAAAAACGACAGGCAAAAACAACTATTCTACTTTTTGTAAATCTTACGCAAAGTCTTAATATAGGCGAATTCCATTTAATAAGATTAATAGGTTTGCTGACTAATTTTGAAAAAATAATCATTACTGTACCTCTGCATATCCATACATACATGATTCCTATCCATGTGGTTCAAGAATTTTAAATCGATTATTGATATCCAATGGATTTACGCGGAGAAAATGTCAAAACAAACGAAAAATTTTAATGGAGAAACCTGAAATTGTACACTAGAGACTGAAATATATAAGGGCTATGAGAAAATACCGAGAAGGAGGTCGTAACATTATTTATTTAGATGAAGCCTACGCAGACAACGACATAACGGCATCAAAATGCTGGCAAAATGAAAAAAATAATTGGTGCTCTTAAGGTTAAGGTTATTTATATTCGATCTCGTTATTTCTTGACTTACAGTGTCTGTCTCTCCATAGATGACGTGCATCGATGTTTATTGTACTTTTCCTTTACATCTTAAATGATTTAACCACATCTTTGTTTCATCTTTTCACTACTCGAGTTATTTCTGTGTTCAAGGAAAGAATGGCAATATTGTTCTGATTCTCTTTTGAAATGTGTACTTGTAGCAGTTTCAATTTTATGATTGCGGTGTAGAAATTTAATACATTGCACATACCGTGGTCAATTTTTAACGACAAGTAAATAAACCTTCTCAGTTTCGAATTAAGTGGTAACATTGTATTCAGTCCAGGGCTTAGGATTTTTATTTACTAGTTGATTTTAACAGTACCTTGGAATTAGTGCGAGTTTTACAACCCAGCGCTATTTCAAAAAAGAAAGGAAAACCGAATCACCGAAACAATTATCGATCTTTTGTGTTCGCATTCAAAGTACACATTATTTCCTTCTGTTACATAGGAGAGTATATTCAATTAGGGTATATTATTTAAAAAAAGGGAAATATAACTCTCCAGATTTGTTTCACGAGGGTATAATTAAAAAAGTTCCCGGCTGGTCTGGATCGAGTTCCAAGGATATTAAATTTTAGGTCTTCGTGCCGGACGAACAGAGTAATCATTTTATTTTTTTTTTATTCGGACAAATTAGTCTTGAGAAATCTTCATTAATGTGCTCGTTTGAAATTCATGAATCGCTACATGATTCAAGAGGTCGGTTACCTTATCGATGTATTGTTTGTATCAAATCAAATCGGGATTGAATTTTAGAGTGGAATCCTTCGCGAATCTTTTTTGACAATAACGAGGGTAAAGTTGGAGGATATTAATACTTAGGATATTTGCCTCAAAGGCAAAAATCTCAGACGAGCATTTCTGCAGATCGAAAATATTATAGAAAAAAAGTGAGAGGTTGGCTATAAGGCGAAAGACGCATTGTAATTAATTAACAGAGTCATGTATTTATTTAGACAGGATTTCTGTTGTCAGAGATTTTAGAAAAATCGTTCACAATAGCTCTGTTACTTTTCGTTTTAATGGGTTTGGAGCTTCGGACGGTATTGACGGAGTCAGGTCATTTAATACCTGACGTCATAACCGCGCATTAAGTGGTTATTGATTTGGCCGTTAATTTATTTCTTTCGACTCAAAAACATAATTGATCAATCTTTCGGTCTCTCGAACGTTAGAAACCTGCTGCTCATTGGAAATTGTAAATTTCTCTCCCGATTTATGTCACGTGATCTACAAAATGATTTTAGATAGGCATTGGAAGAGGGCCCTGCTGGCAATTCGGATAAAATATATTTAATTCGTTCAGTGCAAGTCATCAATATTAACCGGACACCAAGTTTTCAGAAAAAAATCAGTAACAAAAATTTAAGTCAAAATAGTTTCAAATAATAATGTTCAATAAGGAACATTTTTACAAAATAAACAAAACTTCGTTTTCATTTTGTCAAAAATTTAAAAAGAAACAAAAAAATAAGAAACAAGGAAAAAAACCTTTTTCGAGTATTTTCTCTGCGAGCGTGAATGGCAGTTCTCATTCGTCGTGGCATACTCCCTATCATAGCAGCAATCGTGTCTTGGTGTATCGTCTTCCATTCATGCAACAGCCCTTGTCGAGCTGTTCAACTGTATGAAACTCGCCATAATTCTCTTTAATCCTTCTGGCTAGGTTGTCCTATAGGTGCTTGCTGGTGTTTAAGTCAAGGCTCATGGGTGGTCACCATAGCACCTGAATTCCAACATCATGAAGGTACTGACGCGTAATCTGGCCTATGTGCGGTCGAGCATTGTCATACATTATAATTAAATTTGCTACTTCCAATTGTTTGAAGTACTGGAACGGTCTAAAATACCCTCAAAATATATAAAATGTATCAAAGACCTCTACAACAACCAAAGAAGTGCGATAAAAGTGGGACAACAAATATCAACCACATTTAATGTTACAAAAGGGCTTCGACAGGGATGTGTTCTGTCGCCTACTCTATTTAAAATATATATAAATGAAGTATTAAAAGAATGGCAAGCCAAGTGTAAAGTAATGGGGATCCTTATTGACGATGAATTTTTGCATTCGCTACTTTTTGCAGACGATCAAGTGGTTATAGCAGCCGATGAAGACGACATACACTATATGATGAGGAATTTGACGGAGAGTTATGAGAAATGGGGTCTCAAAATAAATTTTAACAAGACTAAATATCTAGTAACTGGAGGCGCTGCTAGACCAATTGAAATAAATGGAAAAATGATAGATACGTGTACAGCCTACAAATATTTGGGATCTATTATATCGACAGAAGCCCATAGCCGTAAAGATATAGATTGTCGGATAGTGCAAGGCAAACAGGCGGTACAGAGGTTAAATTCCATATGGTGGTCTAAACAAATAACAAACAATACAAAAATAAAGATTTACAATAGCATAGTAAAAAGTATTATCACATACGGATCCGAAACCTGGGAGATAGCAGAAAGAAATAAAGAAAGACTGATGGCTATTGAAATGGATGTGTTACGCAGAAGCTGTAGGGCGTCTAGGCTACAACATATAAGAAATGAAGAAATCCGAGAAAAAATTAATGCTCAACACACAATAATAAATGATATAGAAACAAGAAGATTGATGTGCTATGGACACCTACGAAGAATGGATACAAACAGATGGCCCCAAAGAGTGTGGAGATGGATCCCAACGGAGAGAAGAAGAAAACGAGGAAGACCTTTAAAAGACTGGAATGAAGGAGTCAAGGAAGCTATGGAAATGAGAGGACTGACGGAAAACGAGTGGCAATATAAAAAACAATGGCGCTTAGGATGCGAGAAACGGCCTTAGTTTGCTGTATACAACTCGCATATATATATATATATATATATATATATATATATATATATATATATACTTCCAATTGGCGCAAAAGGTACCACGTGCGCTTCTAAACACCCCCTGATGTACCTGTCAGTGCTTTATGCTACCTATGCGCCATGTTACAAGGCCCGTAGAACCTTCCAAAGAAATGCTCGCCCAACTTTCACCACCAAAAGGTACCAGAGTCGAAAAGCAGCACTGGGCATATCGTTCTCCCGGCCTTTTGAACTCTCTTTGGCGACAATCAGCTGAATAGCACGTGAAACGCGAATCATCCGTAAAGAGATATTAAGTAGTGTTCCTTCACCTTTCTCAGTACTCTATTGGATGAAATCACGAATATCTGCTAACCTCCTACTCAAAGCCGTTTCAGGAAGTGTCCGTTCTCGCAAAATTTGAAGTCGATGAAATCGATCTTCCACTTCATTTGTTGCTCGTCGTCTTCCCTGTCCAGGTCTTCTTGAATAAGAGCCAGTTTCCCTGAACCTTTGAATCGCATCAAATACCGTGCTTGTAGGGGTGCCTAGCAAATTAACGATATATCGAATACTGCATCCGTCATTGTGTAGAGCAAGGACTTGAGCGGCTTCTTCGGGAATCATTGCACAATAAAAGGTCTTTACAATTGTTTATTGTGAAAAACTATAGCAACGCACGAGAAACAGCTATCAAAGCAACTTTGATGGCTATGAAAAACATTACCAATTTGATAGTCACCTAAAAAGTCAGTACTAAAATCCTACTGATAAGGAAAAGACAAAAATTTACGTATGTGTATCTATATTAAATTAAAATACAAACCGATGGAATGTATTCTCGAAACTGAAGTAAAAGTGAAGGTGTATATGAAACAAATGTAAGAGAATCTGAAAATGGAATTTGTGGCTCAGCCGGGATTCGAACCTGGGTCTCCCAATTTCGCGTCGGGTGTTCTTACCACTAAACTACCGAGACACCTATCAATTTCATTTTCAAAGTTCATGTTAAACGTTTTGAGAGGATAATACAGTTCTTACGTTTGTTTCATATACACCTTCACTTTGACTTTAATTTCGAGAATACATTCCATCTGTTTCATTTATATATCAGAACAGGTAAGAGACCACATTATTAACGTGAAAGGAGGTACGGTGTGTTGCGTACAACCAATATAGACCAAGAGCTGGGGACGAGATTTCAACATCATCAGTAATATGGAATTCGTAAACAGGAATAAACTCTATTACTATCAGTTATTGAAGTTTCGAGCAGGCGGACAGCTTACTTGTTGCGGAGGGTAGTTATAAGGGGTGAAAGTGATTAATTTGTAGGGGAAATTTCGGCTTCGATAATAAGCTTAAAAATGTATGAAATGATAGATCTTACCATACCTAAACGAAATTCCAAGCGGCGGACACGTAAGTAGGTGGGAAGGGGGTGGCGGACAAGGGCAAAGGGGGTGAAAACGCGGAGAGCTAGAGCCGAAATTTCAACGTCATCGTCATCAGTAATATGGAATTCGTAAACAGTAATAAACTCTATTACCATCAGTTATTAAAGTTCCGAGCAGGCGGACAGATTACTTGTGGCGGAGGGTGGTTATAAGGGGTGAAAGTGGTTAATTTTTCGGAAAAATTTTGGTATCGATAATACGCTTGAAAATGTATCTAATGATAGGTCGTACCATAACTTAACGAAATTCTGAGCGGCGGACACGTGAGTGGGTGCAAAGAGGGCGGCGGACAAGGGTGAAAAGGCGGAGAGGTAGGCACGAAATTTCAACGTCATCAGTAATGTGGAATTCGTAAACAGGAATAAACTCTATTACCATCAGTTATTAAAGTTTACTGTAATTAAAGTAATTAAAGTAACTGATTACTTGGAGCGGAGGGTAGTTATAAAGTGTGAAAATGGTTAGTTGGTCGGGGAAATTTCGGCATCGATAATACGCTTGATAATGTATGTAATGATAGATCGTACCATAAAAAAACGAATTTCGAGCCTTTTCGCCCCCGTCACCCATGTCCGCCACCCCCTTTGCACCCTCCGTTTAGTTATGGTAAAACCTATTATTACAAAAAAATTTCAAGCGTATTATCAATGCAGAAATTTTCCAAAAAAATTATCAAATTTCACCCCTTATAACTACCCTTAGCCCCAAGTAATCTGTCCGCCTGCTCGGAACTTTAATAACTGATGGTAATAGAGTTTATTCCTGTTTACGAATTCCATATTACTGATGATGTTGAAATCTCGTCCCCAGCTCTTGGTCTAATACGTCCTCCGTATTATCCTATCAAAACGTTTAACATGAACATCGAAAATGAAATTGATACGTGTCTCTGTTGTTTAGTGGTAAGAGCACCCGACGCGAAATTGGGAGACCCGGGTTCGAATCCCGGCTGAGCCACAAATTCCATTTTCAGTTTCTCTTACATTTATTTCATAAAATACAAACCGTTTTCGCAAATATGTGGAATGAAAATTGAATGCCCGGTTAATGTTGCGGTTGAGTGTATTTTGATATTCTATAGTCCGGTTTTGTTTTTATAGAAATTTTGCTAGTAATTTTGTCTTATAAGGAATATTCACGTCTTCCTGGTTTCGTAAAGCAAATAAAACGTATTAGATATTTGCCAGTGGGAATGAAATAATTTTCGAATAAAAAGATATTCGAGGTAAAGCTGATGTGTAATTTAATACGGTATCTTTAACTGGTTTACTGTAAGGCGAACCATTTACGAGTCATTTTGTGGATAAATTACGTGTGATTCGAAACCCAATTTGAACGTACATGCATACCTACATACATACATGCAAATGTATATGTACATTTCGTAGAACTGATCAATACTGCTCAAAGCTTTTAGAATCTGCTTATTGGGAGCGATGAGAAATATTTGTCTTTATTTTCCACAAAATGATTGCTTCATTCGAATGTGGTATTTTATTTTAAGCAGTGCAGCATTTTAAGCAATTTTTGTGTGGATAAATTAGCGTGGAAACGAGAAACAGTATCGTCATTTTGTTTCGTTATTTCCCGTTTTGTTTCGACTATGTTTAATTCAGATTTTGATTGAATGAAATTGTGTTACGTAGAAGTGGAACCCGTTATTTTAGTGACAGCATTTTTTTGCCCAAACAGCAAATAAAGCAATTGTAACAATCTCGTTTTATGAACATGAAATTGAATTTTCTTCCCATTAATAGAAAGTATCCATATTTCTCTCCATACGAGTCGCAGTTTATTTAAAATGCTCCGCAATTGTGTTTTTATTCAACTTCAATCGAAACATACCCGTTTAAAAACAAAACCTGCATTACCTCTACCCCTGGCAAAAACATTTAGAATATCGGCGAATGATGCCATCTCCTAATTTTGTGCACCTACTACTTTATTACGCTATGAGGTGACCGTTAACGAAATATAGGAAATGATGGAAATGTGAAAAGCCCAGCGTTGTTCGTATGTCACACGTAGCCTAAAGATACGAGTAATAAACCTTTTTCAGGATTAATAGGGATTCGAGAAGCGTTTAGTCCTCCTGAAAGGACCAAACAAATTGCAATCGTTTGGTCCGACGTTTATTTTTTATGATCACCCTCCCTCCCTCTATCGGATTTACAAACGTAATTGCCTGTGATAAATATAATTTCCATCTGTATACAATTTTTTTTACTTTTGACATCTCATCAGCTAATAAAAGGTGTGGACTGATCGATGTAGAAGCATAATTGAAATTTTGTTTATGTCCAACTTCGACACCTGGTTGAGTTAAAGGTAAAATTATTTAAAGTAATTATAGAAGCATTCATCATTGTTCGGACAGTTCTCTAATAATTTTCAATCTCATATTTAATGATATTTTGTAGATTTATTCGACTGAATTGAAATAACTGTTACCCGAAAGCTGTTTAAAATACTTAAATACATAAGTTCTTCAATATGGGAAGAGAAAGCTTTTGGTCAAAAAATGGTTGTTTTGCTAACAATGCATTTTGTCGATTACTAAAAAAGATTTCCTAAAGTGAGCCTCCATTGTAATACATGTTGAACAGTGATTAAAACGTGTATACAATAGACATAGATTGTACAATTTGAAACTCTCACTTCAATTTAACGTTACAAAATATAAAAATATGAAGCAATACTTTTTTCGTCATTTATAAAAATAAAGAAAACAAGCACTGGGTCCAATTGGAAGATGGTATATAATATACCTATAAACATCTTCAGATGCGATGTGGTAGTCTTCTAAACGATCGATTGCTTCGAACTCGACTGATTCTTCGACATGACATTACATGACACTTAACATTCTTTGACTTAATGCGTTTGTTTTTGTCCTTCCTTGATTACCTGCCAAGAGGTTTGTTTGTTCGGTCCCTCGTTTACCTGTCCCTTCCTTGACCGTTTCTTTATTTAATGATTTAATTTTCGTTCTGCTAAGTATGGGGATCCAGGCCCTGTTAATCTTTAAACTTTCTTCTTTCCTGTTGAAATTCTTCTTATGTTTGAAAATTTCAATTGCCTCTTTCTGTAGTGGTGTGTGGAACTGCTGAGGGTTGGCCAAAATGTGTGTCCTCAAACAGGATTTGATGGTCTCCAGGCTCCTTTAATACAGCATAGGGTTTATTCCAAGAGGCAATTACTGTTGAATTTCTACTATTAGAAACAGTGACCCATACATTTGATGTATGTGGTTATTTTAAAATAATAGTAATAGTAGTTTGACTGTATTATGGGTGTAGGGGAGGGTGGGCCACAGTGACACAATTTAACAACTGAAATCAATCACTGGTGTCGCGTCCACTCGCTTTGTGTTTGTCCATAATTGTTTATTTTAAATTCAAAAAATTCCCGCTTCAGTGTTCACTGGTACCAATTTTGGGTGAACACGCTACACTCACACTTCGTGTTTAACCTTTATCGTGAACACATGTCACCGCCGATAGTCGCTATCAATCGCGTGCTATTCGTTTTCTTCGCTATTAACGCACACCGCATCCCTTCACTTCAAAATCTGCCGGCCGGCACGACTGAGATCAACCCCAGGAGCTGCCCTAGGTAAGTGGACATTGAAGCGAAGCGTTATAGTACCATTTTTATATTTTTATAATATAAATTTGAATCGCCGCTCAAGTGTCAATGCTGTCACTGTTATACGTCGAAGTAGCTGTCAAGCAACCGGAAGTGGTTCCAGTTCTACCATTTTAAAGTATAATTTTGGATTGCCAACTTAAACAGTATTTCTTGATCACGTTGTAGTTTGGTCTAGCTTGTCGAAGACCTTCGAGAATTCTTTATAAACTGCATCCACCGGAATTGATCCACCTGAAGTTGATTCCCCAATGCACAAATCATTTGTTGAATAATCGTTGCTACGATGTTAATAGCAGACCGTTTCACGATGAAGCCATTGTTCCGCTAATATTACATTAGGTATTCGGACCTATTCTGTTACATATACAGATTTCAAAGACCTTCGTGAATTTATTATCAAGTCGAGTTCATAAGGGGGTAAAGAATGGTAAAAAAAATTTGGTTGTCTGTAAAGTCGGTTTACGGACGATAATTTTACGTGATAACATCATAAGAAAACATTGATGAAAAATTGCATTCGTTTATGAATTGCATTGAATTATTATTCATACGATCATTTCTATCATTCATAATAATTGTTTAGTGGAAATCGTAACATTATCTATCATTACTGCACTTGCTGACTGATGCTACTTTGTTTTAATGATGAAAAAACAAATATATGGGATTATATAGCTAATCAAAATCTTAGAATGTAAGAAATAATTACCTTATTGCCGAAATTGTTATTTTAATAAGCAATATGGTATTGAAAGGAAATATCCAGTTCACTTTATAAATAGCCGGCAATACGCTAACGTCAAGCTGTGTGCTGCCGCTGTCTCTCCTTCACGCGGACCCAATCGCCAGGTAGAATGGAAGGGAGATAGATGCGTCAGAAGCGAATACCTCTCTGTCGCTTGTTCTCACTCTCGCTTGCACGTATGGTTCACATTTGTTTTGTGCTGCCGGTCTCTCTTTCACTCGGACGCATCAGCCGATAGAGTGAAAGAGAGATAGATGCGTCGCAAGCCAAACGAAGGTCGATCTCTGTCACTTCTTCTCGCTCTCGCTTCCAAGCATGGGTCAGGTGGAACGTTACGTATTGTCTGGGATGTGTAGCACGCATATCGATTTATAAGACGTTATCATATCAAAAATCTTCCATTTTGTTTGTTGCTTCTCTCTTACGTCCTTCTCCATCCTGCCTAGAATAATCGACAGCCTCCCTATATCTCGATACACTCGCATGTCTTCAAATGCTACTCTGTTGAAAGTCCATTAAGTTAGCTACATATCTTTAACTTAGCCTATCTTCAATCAAAGCAGTTGTCCTTATGATGCTAACAGCTCTTCATTGCTTAAATTACGTGTAATAACATGAGGATAATTTATAATGTTAAATTTACAGTAAAGTGAAAACATTTACAAATAACCATGGCAATTTAACGGTAAATTTGCCCATTAAATGGATTTGACGTTTGTCTCAATGTTTTCTCTTTAATAGACTACTTGATTTAGTTTTTCTAATTCATGCATAATATGAACGGACCCAGTAACACCATACTGTAAAATTGGGCTATAAAACAGTGTATCTCCTACAATAACTCAAATAATGAAGTCAAACAAAAAAGAGGTTATTAAGGAAAGGGGATGCTAAAGTAAGATCTAAACTTCAATGTTCTTTTGTTCCTACCACATGGGTTGTAAAGTTTCCGGCGAAAATAGACATTATTTTTACATCCTACGATTGCTCAAAAATTCACATTGACTAAATATTCATCGATATGCTAGCATTGCTAAAAAGTCAACCCAAAATAAAAAGAAAAAATCAGCTGAATTGAACCAACCACTCAAACAAAAATCGATATCACACTTACGATAAATTTTTGGTGATGCGTTAATTTTTGCCGGTTATGTAGGTTAATATGACAACATTCAATAGGAGAACGATATTCACGGAAGGAAAGGACGACATCATTGCTATTCCTGGAATAATCACTGCGGTAACCACGATTGGAAAGAATGTCTGTATATGAATTAAGGAAGCAAGTATTTTCTACTACTACTACTACTTCTTCTTCTTCTTTTTCTTCTTCTTCTTGTTATTAGGGGAATCCCCTGTTTGCCTAGCCTCATTCAGTGGACGAAGAGAACCAGCCTCGGGCTCATCTCATTGGTGGTCGTCCGGGGGATCTTTTTCCTAATGGTCGTCCGTTCATGCATATTCTGGCTAGTCTTTCTTCTGTCATCCTCTCCACATGTTCTTTCCACTTTTTCTTTCTTTCTTTACTTCATTTTATCCCGTCCTGGATATTACAGTCTCCTCTTATAGAGTTATTTCTGTTTGCCTATCTCGCAGGTTTACATGTAATATTGATTTCATTATCTTCATTTCCGCTGACCTCATTTTTTCTTTGGCTTTTTTCGTTTCTGCTCTTGTTTCAGTGGTATATGCTAATATTGGTCTTGCCATACAAGCAGTGCCTATTTAAATCGTATTATGTATTCATCTATATTATTGCAATGTAAAACGTTATTTGATTTGTTTTTAATAAATAGGTAATAATTTAATTGGAGTTTCTTTTGAAAATCATAACATTTTTGAACGAAATGCAAAATTGTCATTCTTCTACAACTTTTATGATAACGTGAGACAGGTATATCTACATGCAGGGTATCTCACGTTTTCATGCCCAGTGTATAATTTAGAAATGCTTCGTTGGGAAATTTTGAAAATACAATAATTTCAAATGCCCGTTTTGGCACGCCCTCGGGTGATGTTTAGGTTAAACTGTTTCTTTGCATTTACCAATAATTTTAATTTTTATACAGCGCACCTTTATTTTGAACAATCAGTTCTTGAATTATTGAATATATGAATGTTCTTTATTGCTTATATATTGGTGTCTTACAATAAATATTTTAATGCATGTAAAAGTACAAGAACTTAACCAAAATTTTCAACTTTTCCTATAACTTCATACTCATTTTATTTTGAATTAAGGACCACATTATATTGAATTATAAATAAAGACCGAGTGGCCAAAATGTTAAATAGGTAACTTGCTCCCAGTTGAAACATTGTAGGTACATGTATTAAAATATTTATTTCAGAACACCATTATGTAAGAAATAGATAAAAATTTAAGAATTAAGGTAATTGAGAAACAAACAAGGAAAGTGAGCCATTTAAACAATTAAAATTGGCGATGAATTTCAAGAAACTGGTTAACCTAAATATCATTTATTTTAAGGGAGCACCGAAACGGGCCTAAAATTATAGTCTCATTTTCTTTCACTTAATATCAATCAAAAAATAAATAAATTGAAAACACATATATACTACAATGTAAATTACAACTCGCATAAAATATCTGTTATAGCTAATAATAAATTTCGTCTAGCGACATCCGTCCATTGGACGATCGCAAACATTTGTCCATTGGTCACATACAAATGGCGGCCCATTAGATGTCCAATAGATGCCCAAAACAGATGCAAACATATCCCAGCAAAAGTGAACGTGAGCGATATATAATTACTAACCGTTAATGAGAGTTCTCAGTACATTTAACAAAATATAAAAATTCGCTTATTAAATATGAACATATATCTATTGGAATTTGTTGTATTATTTTAAATCTAATTGGGTTTTTATTGCTTTTTATGTTTTCCGGGATTGCTTATGGGTTAAATCCCATATTCTCAAGAGAACTATAGCAGATGGACCGTTTCTTGTCAGGAAAGTGGAAATAATTTTTAATTCGAGTATTATATCGGTGATACGAATCATTTTCTGTGAAATATCGTTTGTGTAGCAATTGCCTTGTGGTGCTGTCCGTCAGGAAATGTTGAGGGCCCAGTTAAATCTACATCGTGTCCACTGGTATCACCATTTTTCTCGTTCTTGTTGTATATTTCTCATTTTCGAGTACTTTTACCTCTTGATAACAATCATAAAGGGAAAGCTTCAGCATCTCATTAGTCTCTTCAGTGCATTCTGCATCTGCGTAATTGTTTCTGTTCGTGGAGTAGAGACTGTCCCGCCAATGGGAAGCAAGTGATTGAAATGTGTGCAGTCTGGTTTTTGATATAGGCTTTCCTATTGCATCAATAACACTAACAAAGCGATCATTATGTCTAATCCTATAACACGTTTTAAGAAGGCCCATAAATGTTCTTTTCAGAGAATTGCATTTTATGAGACGAGTATTAAGAAAAAGATTGAAAGAGGAAGTAAAACTATTGTAACATGATTCACCTTAGCCAAGTGAATTAAATCAATGTTATGAATATGTTATAAATTTAAATATGTTATGATATGAATATGAACACTTAACAAAAAATTAATTTGGATCAATTTGAGGGGTGAAAACAAATGTTCTTCCTGGCGTAGCTCTTGTTTGTAATTAGAAGTTTGTTGTTTTTCTTAGACATTCTACTGGCGGGGAGGGTACTTTACTACGTAGACCAATTACTTTTATTTCTTTTGAATGAGCAGTCGTAATTCCACTCTTATTATATCCGCAGTACAGGTTCTGCTTTTATAAACGTCTTCAAAAACCTAAATTTTTTTTCAGTGTTGCCTTTGCTAAATCCCAGGGCTCTAGAACAAAATGTATCTGTAAGTTGTTTTGTGCCTTTTGAGAAAAAAACTTTACCCACTTTTTCTCAGCCATTTCATAACCGAAAAAGTGTTTAATGTTATACCTCTCAGCTACTTGTAATGGCTTTGTTCGCGGTCTGTTTCCTTTGCTTCCCTTTGCAGAATCGCTTCAAACATGTATGTTTCACTGACTATTTTTAAGTCTAACTTGTTTGTTGGAACAGAGTCAATATTTTTCACCGTGTTCATTAACTTCAAATCTTAACTTTCTGGTTTTCCCCATCTTATCGTCTAGGAATCTGCAATATATTTCTAGAAGATAACACTTACTGTAACATAAACCTGTTGGGAGATTTCAACTTGACAAAATATTAAAATATGGTGCTGATTTTGAAAACCTTGAGGTGGCACGTGTTACACAACAAAGTTGCTTATTATTCGAATATTTATAATTTTTTAACCAGATGCATAAACTAAATGTTTTCAAAAATAAATAGCTCTTATAACCTTTTAAAAAAATTGTTCAGTTGCATCTAACAATTTATATGAGGTTATTGACACCTAAACAATGCAACTTTCCACATTTTTGTATATTGCTTTTGGGTTATTTTTAATTTAAGTTTATAGGGGTAATTCACAACTCAGCCTAGAGTTGTTTTCTAGTTTCTAATAATTCAAGTTTTATTCAATTTATTAATTTTTTAACATTATTACAATTCAAGAAGCGACGAAAATCGGTTTATTGTAAGGTTCTCGTTTACTTGAAATAGAACACCTAGGCAATCATGTAATAAGATGAACAAGCTGTTTATGACCGTTGTTATTTATGACGGTGGTAATGTAAGTCATTACACTTAACAAGGGGGTTTTAGACAATTACTTGCTGGATGGTCCTTTCAGACATTTGCCAGAAAGGAGGGCATGGGAAGAACTTAGTTGTTATTAACGCGTACTCTTCCAGTTTTAATAAGCCGACCAATCACAGTGTGTAGAGGTGAAGCATACTCCTCCAAAAATACCATACAAGGTAATAGGTATATCAACTATAGATCATATCACCCTCATAGAATGAAAATAAATCTAATCATGGCTTTGAAAACAAGAGTGGAACGTCTAACTCACCCTCATTTTTTAAATCTAGAATTGAACTACCTTAAAGTAATCTTATATGAAAATGGATATCCTGTAAGTTTAGTGAATAAGCTTTTGTTCAGTAATTCATCATTAACCAACAATAACATCTTAAATCTATCAAGAGATCTTGATCAACATTTACATCATCAAAGCATTACTTTCTCACCGAGAAGAAGCATTCCCACTCCAGAACCTAAAATATATAAATCACTTCCATATTTGTCTGAACTTACATCAAGGTTAATAGGAACTTTAAAAAATGAAAATTTGGTTATTGCCAAAAGGAATATAAAAACCGTCTCAGCTCTATTCAGTCATCTAAAAACACCATATACCCACAAGGAAATCACAGGTATAGTTTATAACATACCCTGTGGGAACTGCTCTAAGTCATACATAGGGCAAACTTCTCGATCCCTGCCAAACAGAATAACATTACACAAAAGTGATTTAAGATGTCAGAAGAAGTCGTGTGCGTTAGTTGAGCATTCCATCAATTCAAACCATTCTTTTAACTTCAATGATGCTTCTATCTTGGTCAGAGAAGATAATTCGTTAAAACGAAATTTCCTAGAAATGGTACAAATCAAAAACCATGGCCTAACGTGCATCAATAAAAGATCGGATATTAACAACCTAAGTTCACTCTACGAATATCTATTTTCGTTTGAATGTTGACTTCAAGTATTATACGTATTAATCCTCCCTCATAAAAGTGACACATTATAAAATCAAATACATCGTACAGTGTCTACTATGAATACTGTTCCCTCTTATTGTAAACTAATATTGATAAGTTTTCTAAGTTCCAGAATATTGCAAGACTTGTAGTATAACAAGTTTCAGTTATCGATTGGTATGGATGCACACCACAGAGATATGGTGGTTGCATACACAACTGTCTTTTCGTATTCTACGGACCAACTTGCCGGTTTGTAATTACTTCTGGTTGTTATTCCGCATTTGATGTGTTAGTTCCACGTTATGGTTCTTAGTGGCTTCATAACCTAAAATATAATACCTACGTAACGTGGTTCATTGTGTTTGTTAATTGTGATAATATTTCCTTGTCTAAGTTGCTCACCTTTAAGAAGTGTATTAATACTCAACTAGTAAGTTACTTACCTTGTTCATACTATGAATTTGATGTAAATGTTTGTAGTATTGTCCTGAGGAAGGGAGCGAGGATTCCCGAAAGCTAGACAAATATAATAGAGTAAACTAAAACTGGCCACCTAATTTCTGGTTCCTTCCACATTGACTACATCCCCACAAGCAGAGACCTTGGTCTTCTAAGAACGTCGTATATATATATATATATATATATATATATATATATATATATTAATGTAAAAGCCCCCAATTAAGGCTGCTTCCCGCTAAATTTAACTTTTATGGTTAACTTAGGCCAGCCGTAAAAAACAGTATTTTAATAAACAGTTATTTTAGTATTGAAATCTCTCACGAATCACCCGGTATCAAATCATCAGAAATGGTCAAACAACATAGTTTAATGTTAAAATGGTTTTAGATTACCAGCCTTTTAGCGCCCACGACTTATTGAGCTTTTTATGGGTTTAAACATTTTAAGTTTTACAATCGCGATAATGGAAAGTGTTAACAGATTGTTGTTTGTCTGATCACTGAAAACAAAAGAATTTTTAATTGAATTTTATGCTTCGTGCTTCTACATTACAGTTGTGTTATATAAAAAGCGTTTTTCACGGGAAACTTGTTTAAACCACATAAATCTATAATGGGTATATATAACGTTAACTTGGGGATACCTTGTATACGTATGAACTCATGAAAATTGGCTGGGTAGACGACATCCATCCCCATTAGAAAGAAACAAGAAAAGCCCTTAATTCTAAGCTCGCCAATGTTCGTTGCCTCGCTCCAGTGTATATATAGCTGCAAAACACCAAAAAAACACAATGGAAGCGATTTCATTTTCATAATGACATGCAAATACATACGCCTAAACGGTCTACAAAAATGATACTTTCAGCATGATTGACCAAATGCAAATATACCAAAAAGTACAAACAGCTTTTTCATCACATCACAAGAGCGAATTTTACTTCTCTATATCGAAATCAATCAAGTTTGGTAATCTGAAATCCGCCTGTATGGTCTGGATCTCCGGGATGTCAATTTAATTGCAAACAGTTTATTCTCATCTTTGAGTTTCCTGGGAAAATGTTGCATTTTAACAATATTATACCTGGTGACGATTTAAAAGTATCGTGCTTAGCATTCAGAGCGGCTCTGATCTGAAATTCCCCCGGAAGTCTTCTAATGAAGAGAAAAATGTGTGCGACTCCGCCATTTGTCGCCTCCCTCTTCGGTCTACACGTTTAGTTTCAACGACGTCGAAGACGTGCACCTAACGTTTTATGAACCGCACGACTGTGGAAAATTACAATGTCGTGGCTTTCCACACTTTTTGGAACATTTTACTGGTGTTTGCTTATGGCGTAATGCTTTTCCGGAGGCGATGAGCGAATCTCTTGTCATCTTCGTCGACGGCTATTTTCTGGAATTACCAAACAATGTTGCTAGTTTTCCTAAAAAAATAAAGGGGATTGCAATGAGACTCGCTTTTAAATTTATCTCTTTTAAAACAATATAACCAAGAAAGCCGAAATCTTTTTTACCACTCCCGAAATTCTAATGACGTGAAACTTTTAGGAAAAATTTCGGAGATCTCAAAATAGTTGCGTTTTGCCAACAAAACCACTGAGTAATAGCCTCAAGATAGTACAGAAAATAGATGCAGATTAGAAAACGGCAGAATTTGTATACATCTACTTATGAATATATTGTAATTATATAAAAATTTAATACAAGAGGCAATTTTTGTTTCAAGTTCTTATTGTTGCTTTCAACTGCTAGTTTTAAGTCTAGTAGTAGGACTACTATAATATTATGAAAGTAGCATAAGTACCTCTTAGTTGTAGAAAAATGTTTGTTTAAACTGCTCTTGTCTGTATTTTCCACATTTAAAAAAATAATTCTATAACTTTAGGGGAGATTGGGGGTACCTAAATGACAAGACGAAATTGGCCTGGTGTTGTTGGCTCAACTACACAGAATGGTTCGAACAAGTGAATGTATTTTTCAAGGAATTTTATATGGTATTAAAATGACTTATTGTTTGGGTTCTGTGCGTGGAATAAGAAATTCATTTTGTTTCACCACAGTTAATTCGACTGTTATAATATATTCATACAAAAATATAGTGGGTTTCATCTGAAGAACTATACAATTACCACAATAACGAATTACTTTATTTTAAACAAAATATGATTTAAAGTAATGTAAAATGTACTTGTGCTATCAATATTTCAGCTTCTTTGAAATGCGACATTATTTTAGCATGATTTACCAGGAATGTTAAATGAAACAAATTTCGGATTAGTTGAAATTTTAACAAAATTGGGTGAAAAGAAAATGTAATGCTATCAACAATACGAGATTCTCTGAAATGCGGTATTATTTCAAGTTAACTAACTACGAATTTTAAATAAAACACATTTAGAATTAGTTTTAAACTTTTAATAAAGTCGTATAAAATAAAAATGACCTTATCTGAACGCAATAATTATTTTAGTTAACTTCTAGACCTAGAACTTCTATAATAATCCTAAATATCTCTATCGATAACAGTAACTGATGCTTGTTTAACAATAAAAATCAATAAAATTATAAGGTCTAGGTATGTATTTCGGTATAATATTAAGTAGGTATGTACCTACTTACCTACTAAACCTGTTGACCAAAATCTTTTTAAGGAGCTCATTTTTACTGTTTTATTTATTTATTTTTATTTTTATTTATTTATTTTTACCGAGTTTTATTACCGTTATGTAGATGACTGTTTGCTTCTTTTTGAGGGGGGCAGTACGGTTGTAGACATCTTCTTCTCCTTCGTTAATAACTTACACTCTAATATTAAGTTCACGATGGAGATGGAGAAGGACAACCGCCCTCCGTTTTTGGACATACTACTCATTAAAGATAGCTCGACCAACAGATTCAATTTTGAAGTTTACAGGAAACCCTCGGCCACAAATAGTGTGTAATTCCATATGAATCTGCACATCCCTGGTCCCACAAACTGGCGGCGTTTAACGCTCTGTTCCATAGAGCATTCTCGTTGGACCTCGCTGAAGACGCCTTCCAAAAAGAAATTAACACCATTAAACAGTTAGGGGTGAACAATAAATATCCTTTGTCATTTATTCACAAGATTTATTTTAAACATTTTGTTAAACATAGATTAAAATTGAATAACTTTCATTCAGATCAATCAACAGATAAAAATATAACTTACAGATCACTGTCCTACTTCGGAGTAATCTCCTTAAAGTTAGGGAAAATCCTGTCTGAACACGGTGTCACAGTCTCTTATAAGACCACTAACAGCGCCAGGAGGTTCTTAGTTAACTCCAAAGATAAGACGAACGTTTGGAACGAGTCAGGAGTGTACAAACTCACTTGTAGGGACTGCGACGCCGTGAACATTGGTCAGACTGGACGTTCCTTCGAAAAAAGAATAAGAGAACACGCTAGACAATATTTCAATTATAAAGATCGAGATACCATAACTTCCCAGTCTCAGTTTGCTAACCATATGTTAAGTGAGAACCATACCTGCGATTTTAAAGAAGACGTGCAGTTCTTACATTTCTGTAACAAGGGAGTGAGGCTGAACGTTTTAGAAATGCTAGAGATATTTAAGGCATTGAAATGTAGTGGTGTGAAGTGTGTCAATGACTTAACATACTTAAATAAACACGCCATCGTAAACACCTTTTAAGGTTATGTCGATAACACGCCATTTGATTACCGCCCCGTGTATAACATTGTTTCTGTGTTGAGTTGTATTGTGTTCTACATATACCCGCCAATTTTGAAATTGCGCATGCCCCCACACTCTTGGGTGAACTTTTTCATTCCATCACGTTCGAGACTTTTCTAGAAAGTCAATTTCGGTCCTTTTCGAGATGGGAAAGACAGTGGTGATTCAACCTTTGTACAATGAGGATGTTACCATCGTAGGGTTATCCTTCATACAATTTTAGTTCGTGTTTCGATATGTGTTAATTTTAACTGTATTTGTCTACGTTGTTTTACTGATTGACGTCTCACATGTCGCACACCCGGAGCCCTAAAAACTTTTGTTGTGAGTATTGCTATATAAAATACTTACCTTCAGTCAACTAATGTATCCTCATATCTAGCTAAAGCCTGATGATGACTGTTAAGCAGTCGAAACCGGTCGCTTAATCCCAAATAAATTTGTTGGCGAAGACTTAGTGTTTTCTTCGGATACTTAAGAACATGGCCAACTTCGAGAGTCTGGACAAACTTGTCTTTAAAGAGCTCCAAAATCAGCACAAAAAGTTCCAGTCGCGATTCCACTGCACAATTCACAAAAGCAGATTAAAAATAAAAAACTCAGATCATTTCATGAATGCCACAAAGCATCTGTTTTAATACTTTTACGACAGTTCTGTTATAAAACTATATAAAAGAAATACTTATTCTTCTTGCGGTTAATGCTGGAAAATCCCCATTGGCAGGTATATTCCATATTACAAAGAAATATAGACCTAAATCGCAATGCGTCGTCTGGTTATAATCGTTTGCCAGCACATCCGTTTTGGTCACGAAATTTCTATGTGGTTGACGGAACCGCATAACACTCAAATACAATACCATAAGTATACACTAGCAGCAGCATTACGTATTTTCATCCAACATTGATGAACTTATTTCGACTGTTTTAACTTACTTGAAGCAAAAGATTACGGCTATTACATTAGCCGGATGTTACGTTTTCCCGACGATGATAATTAGATTGGTTCAATTTAGATATATTTTTGATCGCCATATCTATGAAGTTTACTCAACCCCGCCATAAATTCAACCGATCTCTTGAGATATAAATGTTACTTCCTAGTGATATTGATATTATCTCAAAAAAAGCATGCAGTAGGTTTAAATATATTAAAGTTGGTAATAATGAAATTTGTTTTGGTGCAATTTTAAATTTGTGAACTTCATAAGGTTGGTATTATATCATTTTTTTCAGTGTAGTTTTTGGAGCCGGATTTAGTGAAAAAAAAATCTCAGATATTCTACTTCAATTTTACAAGTGTAATTTTAGTAAAATTGCTATTATAATATATGATTTAAATAGTACGCTTACTGACGTCACATGTGCATATTTTAGTAGTCGACTTATAACAATCATATATGCCAAACATAGGAAAATAAATACCAAAATTGCCATTCGATTTATACGCCACATATACGGTATTTTCCCTTCTTTGTGCGTAACAAGAACGTTTAGAAAGTGCATGCGTGCGAGCGTGCGCAGGTGTGTGTGTGTGTGTGTGTGTGTGTGTGTGTGTGTGTGTGTGTGTGTGTGTGTGTGTGTGTGTGTGTGTTTGTGTATTTTTATTATGATCGCGTTCGAATATGGGCAAGCATACGCGGTCGAGGGATAGTTCACAAACCAACCCAACTTCAGATGTATTGCTTAATGCCAACTCAATGTGTTATTAAAGAGAAAATGACCTGTTTTCTCTCCTTTATCCCCGGTGCTATCTCAAGAGGGCCACAATTAAACGGATTGTACAGAATACTTCCAAACTCGCTTTAATTGTTAGAAATATCTCTCCTCGTTCTCATTAAACTGGTGCTCGTGAGGGGCACTTTCGGTCGAGTTTACACATAATGCCGATAGTTTTCCTCTAAATCATGCTTTGATTGTACCTCCCTAATTTGCAAGATTTACTTGTGTGGTATTCATGCCATGCAATATTACAGTGTTTGGGTTAATCCGTTCCCTGAATTTGAATAGGCAAGAACTTTGGCACTAATAAGATTTTTTTGTGAAGCTGTTTTAACGGGATACCTCTCTCCTGTAGCTGTAATTCCGGCTATTAAAATTACATTTTGGAATGAACTAGTAGTTAATACTTCGAATTCATAAAAGGGGACCAGCGAATAGTGACCGTTATATCTCTAAAAAGATTAAATGGCGGACTTCGGTCAAACGCCGAGAAGGCCTAAGTGGATTAGACCAATTAGACATTCCTCCGAGATTTGCAATTAAACATCAATAAAATGACCGTTGTGGAGGTGGAAATGGCCGGATTTGATCGTGAGACAGCAGCGCACCGAACTTATGAAAATATAAATCAACCCATCCCGAAATTAAAGGTCGGTCGGAGTGGCTCTTTAGGGCGTTTAATCCCCGTATAAGGGTCGTCTCGAATGTACACAAGTCGCTTTGATTTATTTCTTTTCGTTTGGTTTCGTCGGTTGGAGGAGAATATTTAATGTTGTTGAAGGGGCGGAAAAAATAAGAGATGAGATAAAAAATATCGTCCGCACCTGTTCAGATATTCATTAATTCGGCCTGTATTCAAATTTAATTCGGCAGTTAATCCCGTATTGATCGTTCCATAAGTTCACGGTAAACACAAAGGTATATACGATAAATCCATGAAATATTTCTTTTTAAATTTGTCATGTCGACGATCGTATACCGCAACAAAACATTTTCTTCGTTCTTACAGTTCTCTCAATCGAAAACTTTATTTTCTGACCGACTTGCTAGTTTTAAATCCTAGAAGTTACAAAACGATCTTCCGAGGCAGAAAGATATGAAAATATTCACGGTTTTAAATCTTGCGCTCGGGGATACGATTGAATGCAACACAATTTTGAAAATTCAATTGCTGACAGACTTGCGTTGTTGAGAGTACTTACTGGTTTTCACAGTTGCGATATTGTGACTCGGAAGTTTTCCCAGTGTGTTCTTCATCACTACACAGAATCGTATTTTCACGGCGTCGAACCCAAATAAATATCTAAAATTAAAGTGGAAGCACTCCAACTTTTTTGTTTAGTTAAGATTTTAGTATTGCCAATAGGTTTAATTATGGCATAATAAGGTTTTATTAAATCCATGTTTCATCCAATTATAAGGTCAGATGATCAGTATATCTTTAATCTTCTGCTGTAACATAAATATCCTTATATATTACCTTCTATTATATAACGCTGCAACTTGCACTTTGATTTTATGGATAAATTCAGATTCAGAAATTCAGATGAGATTGTTGGTTTAATTTGTTTCCTTCAAATCAAAGTGACCCCAAACACGTTTGTTTAAATGGGTTTAAAAACAGGCGCTTGCGAGTACGGACCCGCTACCCTTTAACACAGCGGGGTTTCATACGAGTTCGGACCCAGCCTACCTGCTCGAAGTGAGTCCCAATTCGAATTCGAGAAATATGAATGAATGAATATGAATGAAATATTTTTCAAGGGGGTAAGGGAGAAGAGGCAAGGAAACTGATTTTGGGGGATCCTAGGGGGGTGTTTTATAGGGCGAAAATATATATTTCCTAGGAAACTTACAAAAAACCGACGATAGTATCGTTACTTTCCTGAAATTGATTAGTATGAATCGCACCTGTGTAGGTCCGCATTCGCAACCTATAGCGGGTCCGAATCCTTGACTACCTGAGTTCGATGGGTCCGTACTCGCATTCTGCGTCAAAAACACAGTTGTAATACTATTCTTCATAACTAACAATCGAAATTTACGCGAAATTAGAAGATGACTGACGGAGATGTAAATATGATTTGTGAGATTACATCTCTATAGATATCATGATCTCTATATGAGAATAAATACACGTTTTTTGCGATTTATCATCAGCAGGTTAACAAATCGTAGTATCATTGAAATTTTTGCACCCAAAATTAAAGTCACATGTTTAAAGCGAAGCTTTTATTCGTAGCTTTGGGAATGTAACGGAAATACCGGGGTAAACCGACACTGCGCCGACTCCGAGGAATATCTAAGACTGTAGATAATATATTCTCCCTCTTTATTTCTCTCTCTCTATCTATCTCTCTCTCTCTCTCTCTCTTTCTCTCTCTCTCTTTCTCTCTCTCTCTCTCTTCGTTTATATCACACTTGCATAAGAAGTAAACGCTCGGACTGGAAGTGCACTAACTGAATTAATGTAATAAAGAGAAGAAGGATAGTTTTCCCAGGAAAGACCGCTTCCCGCTAAACAGAGAAATTATATAAAATTAATTTTATCATTTTATCTAAAATAGGCAAATAAAAAAATGTTCAAATATGTGACATAAAGTAATAGATATAACTGGACTACAAGAATTTGCAAAATATTTATTTCATATTCATGTCACGCATTTTCCAATTTCTTAGTTTTCGAATTACTACTAGAAATCCAGATGAATGTTGAAATCTTATATTTTCTCTGTATTATTTCGTCTGAATTATTGTTCTCTAAACCAAAGCAACATTTGAAATGTTTTATTTTACTTTAAATTGGACGAGATGCTTCGGTGTTCCTGAAGATTCAAATTCAGCCCGTAGATTCACAAATTCCTGCGTGCGAGACAAGTCCCTTTTACTTTTTGACAAGCATATTTTCAAAGTCACCGACAACATAGGCCGATCTGAATTCCGAGGAGTTTTCAGGCCACCGATTCCGTACTCTATTCAATATTTTTTTCAGAGACCACAAAGCAAAACGAAAGGAAGTAAATCAAAAGCATCTCGTGTATATTCGGGACGGCCCTTACACGAGGATTAAACTCCTTAAAGGGCTACTCCGGTCGATCTTTAATCCGGGAACGGATTGATTTATGTGGGTCCCGTTTTCTTTTATTAATAAGAATGTGAAATGTGTATCTGTGTATAATGGAGGATACACAACAGTTTGAATTGATTGGACTTCTTTATGCAGCATAAAAATTGTTATTAACAGAATAAGAAAAAAAATTCGATAAAAGGAGAAAAGGGCCAGATAATTTGTAACAGTGGCCTTATGGAGGAAATAACATGATATCGTTGAAAATACTACTTCAATAGGTTTAATACATTTTGGATTGAAGTTTTTACACAAAAAGTGAGAAAATGGGAAGAGTTAAGTTGTTTTTCAGCGTTGTTGCTGTTTTACATGGTCATATGCATGTAAATAATAAATACATGTAAAATGTGAATGTTTAAATGTTAATATGGAAGTTACATCGTAGAGCATAATAAAATAAAATAAGCGACCGGCGACTTTATTCAATACTTTGCTTTTCCAATTGGGTGCCGTCTCTAGGTAATCTATCGACAGGCACATCGTTCTTCGACGGGCACAATAGTCTGCAGACGTCCGTCCCATTCCATCTCCCGAAGAAAGACCAAAATTTCAATAATAAAGTGATATGGAATCTACTGAAGTATGCGGCGCATTTGTAAGGTCTAGTTTTCAAAAGAAAGAATTCGAGGATGAAATATCTCTCCAGGTGAGCTGGAAATATTTGAATATGTACTCTTTTCGTGTTTATTGTTCACGGACCAATTCATTCAAAAAGGTACGTGTGTGGGCTTCGGAAAAAGAAACATTGAAAGCTAACGACATTCAAAGTAAGAATTTCTTCGCTTTAATATCGGTCTCTTACTTTTACTTCCAGCCCTAACGAAATGCATTCGTGGTCTTTGTAGGGCTAATTCCATTTATTAATTATTCCATTACGCCGTTTACCATCTGAAAATTACATATTGCGCTACAAAGCTATGAACTGATATTACCATGGAAAAGCTACAGGGCGATGTCATAAACTCCTTTTGTAAGAACTGATATTGGATACCGTAAACCACCTGATATTTTCCCTAGGATTATGCGTATCTTGTGTGTTTATATAGGAAGGTATAATGGATTCTGAATTATAAATGAATGTTATTGCCTCACCGAGAGCATCATGATGGGGCACTGAATTACACTGTTGCAAGTGTATTCCAAAAATAAGTGCTGGTGGGTACGGAAAAGGGCAGTTTGTATTCACAAATTGCGTTCGTAATTAATATTTCAAACGTAATGGAGGATGGTCTAGAAACGATAATGATCTTTTTGTTAAATGAACGTATTTTACTTTGTGGCATTTCTGCTCTTTAATTACCAGCAGTAATCAAATCAAATGCAAATTAACACCAATTACTAAAAAATTACAGCGATCTGCATAACAGGAAAAAAGCGCCGAAAAGTTCAACACAATTGTGTCGGCGGCGGGAATATATTTGCTAGCGTTTTCGACGCAGCGGAACAAAATGTATTTCACATGGGCATTCTGAACTCTATTTTTGAACTCATCTCTGGAAAACGTCAGCTGAAATGATGGAAAACATTCGAATTTAATTTGCCTTCCTCGAAAGTGAAATAAACATATACCCACAAATTTCTTTCTTCCCTAGCCTCTCTGTGCAATGGTTATTTCATAATCACAAGCAAATATGTATATTAGGCGCCTACCTCTTCGTTAGGGGTGTATTAATAACGATAATTGAGGCAGAAGCGTCATAAAGCTAAGTAAAATACACAACCTCTTCACAGAATATAGTTCTCAAAATGGGAATGGGAAATATTCGTGTTTATTACTAGTACCAGAGTTCATTTGAAAGGTAGATCCATAGATAATTTTTAATAATAGGCCTGGAAGTTTTTGGCATGATATATCACATAATAAGGCATTCGAAAATTAGGGCTATTTCTCGGAAATACATAGACGTACACGCGATACTCGAAATAAAAGAAAGTTCGTTGGCTTTTTACCAGTGCAGACATATTTCTGCTTCACTTCACGTGTGAAGTAATACGAATACATGTTTTCTTCGAATTAACAAAAGCCCCATTAATAAATAAAATATTGGTGTTGGTAAACTCATCAAATAGTAAATACCCATTGCCAGTCAATTTTGAAGTGAATAATTATTTACTGATATACAAATGTAATGAAATGTATGTCATTGAAGGTATGTTTTAAAATTGATATTTTGGAGATTATGACATTCTTTGTCGATACACTCTCCAAAATTGCCATTGATGTTCTCCCACACTTTTCCAATGTTTGCTGATATATCAGTTGGACCTTGTGACGAATCGTTTCTTTCAGTTCATCCCACGTTCTATTCAATATAAACATACACATACGGAGGCCAATGCACTTCCCTAAACCGGGAAATGATTCCCAGTCGATCGTTACTAAGCATGAATCATTCCAGTGTAAAACTCGCAGCTCTGCTGAAATAACACCTCCTCCCCTCCCACATACAACTGTCGAGTACAGTCCCATCAACCAAAACGTCTTATTACTCACGGTTACCCTGTATATGATGTACTTGTATCTATTTATCTACCTAGCTATAAACTAAGTTGTTCAAGAGAAAACAGGTTAAGGCTGTTCTCTCAGAGCACTATTTTACGGTATGCAACACATATCATTTATTTCTCATTGGATTACAAAAAAAATTTGGTAGTAAGTTTAGAATTAATATACAAACAAATTGTAGTTTGTACTTTTTTGTTGTAGGTAGGCATATCCCTAATAAAAATTAATAACAGAAAGAAAAAAAAAATCATTTCTCGAATGTTAAAAAAATAAAAACTACAGTTTGAAGAGAATCGTATGCTGATATGTTCTTCCCCAATGAATTTTTTTCTTGAATGAAAAACAAATGTGTATTTATGCAAACCATTTTATAAATATTCGAAATTTTGGCGAATGCAATACAAACAATACACACGTGTTACAGCTTAAAATTGTGAGACTGAGAGGTCCGACTATTGTCGGATGTAATAAAAAGGATACGAATAAAAGTGACTTTGTGAAGAAAGCAACATTCGATATTCGTTGACGTTTTAACAACATTTTACGATATGGACTGTGTACCTTTCACCATCGGATTCACATCAAGTGAGAGAACAGCCTTAATGCAACAATTTCAAAATGGGCGGATGTAATTTCGGCCGGTAATCCCCTTGGGTACCTGCCCAAAGTAAAGGACACTGCTAATCACAGATGCAAATTCGGCCGAGGGTAATGTTTATGGTAGGAATGTGGAATTTATTTTTATTAACATAACACATATTGATATTGTTGGAAATGTTGAAATAATAAGGAAATAAAGTTTAGAGACGCAAGAGGGCAAGGATCAAACATGTACTCACTGAGCCTAATAGGCATCATCAGAATTTGCAAGGGAAACCTGTGTGGTTCCTAATTCGCCTCCTTCGGTAATGTATCAATGTATCACTTATAAAATTTAACAATATTTTAAGCAAAGGAACGATATTAACAATATTTTATTTCATCCGGCCGAAATTACATATAAGATAAGAAGGACTCTTTAAACCCCCGGCCAAATTTACATCCTATGGTCAGGTAGCCGATGGGATTACCGGCCGAAATTACGCCCGCCGTTCAAAATAATGTTTACGTTTACCTTAATAATTTTAAACAAATACAACGGTATATTGATAACAAAATGTTATGAATTTGTAATGTATCATTGGTCTCAAGTACACTGAGAAACGTTATTTGTAATTTCCATCAAAATATCGATGCATCGCGCATCGTACCGATGGAAGCAGTTGAAATGTGAGCTACCTATCAATAGATTAGATTAGGGCCTTGTCCCACCAAAGCGGAGCAACAGCGACGCGACAGCGACACGATTTGACATGACACAAACAGGCGACATGCGGTTGGCCCACCAAAGCGGAGCAACAGCGACTTTTCGTCATTAAAAACGTTAAATATCGCCGGCACACAGCTTGGATGTTGCTTCACAACTGACCTGTCGAGTCGCTCGGCAAAAGGCAGGCGATACGTAACTTGGGTGTTTGTTTGCTGTAGCGTTGGTGGGTATGCTGTATAGAAACTATAGGTTCAACACTGCAAATGCAGAAAATGCAGAAAAATATACTGCTTCAATAACTTACTTCGATTTAATAAATACATTTTATTTGGTCATGAGGCTATCCGGGTTACTAAATAAACTACCTGGAAAACCATAATTGGTTTTAACAATTCATTCGACACATGACAGCTCATTACTATATTTTCCAAGATAATGAAATACTAGAAAATAGTTTGCTTGGCAAAATTTCATTTATTAATTGCAACGTTAGATTGATTCATAATTCAGTCAAAATCATCTAACTTGACACATTTAGAAAGCATAAAAAGAAGGAATAGGTGGGAATCAGCTTTTAAAAATTATGATGGTTATATACATTGAATCGTTTGAATCTATTATATATAAAAGTATAATAATAATATTTATTAATAAACACCTTGGGAAATTTGAACGTTACAATTCAAACCCTATCCATTTAGTAGAAAATTGTCTCCTTGTTTACCATTTTCCAACAATTAGATTACTTCACATAATTTAATCACTGTACACATTCAAGTCGCATCACACACAACACCGTATCCTCATATTCAACGACAAATGATGGCTCGAGATGTACAACTGAAAAGTTTTGTTGTGATTTATTCAAAGTCATTTTAATTCAACGGAGTTTGTGTTAATTTCACTTTAGACCAGGTCAAATGCCCCTTTTTTACTGTTTCGTTAAGTGAGGAGTTTTTAAATGAAACACCAGTCAGATTAACTATATTAACGATATAGCACACACATATTATTTGTTTAATTATTATCAATTAGTACATTTTATAAGTGATTTTCGCAAGTAACCGGTGCCGGCGTCAACATGATGAAATCAATGGAATCGGTGCATTTGTCGTCATTTTGTGAACTAATGGCTATACGGCTATAGGGATATAGCGCCAAAGAACAAAATAATACTAAGTCTATCTAAATTCTAAAGACTAACTAGTCTAAATTATGTTTAAACATTAAACACACATTGAAACCGTTTGTAGTCGGAAATTTCACCTAGTTGTTTTGAAAAATGAACGTTTCTGCTCAGTAATAAGAACTGTTTACTACTTATACAATAATGAGTGGCATGACATATATCGTTACCTTAGTATCTGTTATTGAGTAGCAATATAACTGAACTATTTTCGTCAAGTTGACATTTAAACCGATAGTAAGTAATTTAAGAATTTCAAAAAATTGGAAGCGAGTTTCCCAGAGAAAACGAGCGACACTAGTAATGAAATCAGCGGCAATCTCAAGCACTTTGAGTGACATGGCACATTTCATTATATCTGTATTGAGCAGCAAGATAGATGAATAGATATCTCTGTGACATCCCGAATCAATAAACTTCGTACATATTCTCACCCTAAAAACAGTCGCATCCGCAACGTCCGCCCTAAAAAAGCGGCCCAAATTTCAATAGAAACGTTCGCCGACTAACCGGCACGGTCTTCTTCCACCTCGACTATTAATCCCATTATTTAATTAATTACCCTTAAATGTTTTGCATCCCCGCGTTGTACACCCCTATTATGCACGTAGAAGAAACATCGCTAACCGCTAACCGTTGCATTGTCGGTTTTTGTGTGAGGCGTCAACTCCACCGCTGCCACCGAGATTGATTTTATTTGTCCAAGTTTTTGCACCTCGACAAAACACTGAACGGTCCAAAAAATGGTTCACACTTTAAAGTAAAGGTTAAAGTAACCGCTTCAGTTTACCAATTTCCTTCGAAAACGATGGACATCTACAACAATAATTCGTTCCCATTTTATGTCATTGTCATTGTATTCGCTTGAATTTTTTTTTATAAAATTATACTTAAATCATTAGTGTTCTCATCGCAATAAGAAAAATAAATTGTCTCATAAATTAATTTAATAATATCGGTGAGCTTTTTCTCATCGACAAACTGCCCATTGTATTTTCTTTCTTGTTATACCACGCTACGAATGAAAGAGAGGTCGCGTTACATGACGAATGAAAAACGTTGAATATTAAATTAAATTTGTCACGATATTGGAAAATTAAGGATAATACGCCTCCCGTCATAATTAGTACCGAGTATTTCATTCGGTAATGTTTTCTAGCCTATATTCTTGAATGCCAACTGGGATATACATAACTTTACCAGCGGATGTGAAACGGTTAGTATATTTTTAGAAAATTAGTGAATTTATTAAAAAAACACTGTTGATTAATTATGGAATATAATTTGATTAAAAATTTTAATTAAAAATTTACGAACACATCTGCGTACATGCATACATACTAATTCGTTTATTTTGTTTCAGGTAAGCACACCTTTAGAGAATGTCAGGTTTAAGAATCCTTAATTAAAGGAGAATTGAAATTAGATTCTAAAGTGGTAGGTAAGTAACGTAGACGATTAATGTTTAATGTTTAATTCATGTACCTAATACAGTAGGAAGTCAATGTTTTAAGTTAGTGTAAATTGACTCATTCTTTACCCATTTAAATTAACTCGAACAACTTTAAGGCAAGTATTTTTATGTCATATTTAAAGATATTGAAACTTTCAGTGAGAGTGGATAGTTTTAAAAGTATTCCCCTTTTAAATCATACTATTAAGCGATGAAACATAAATTCGGACAGCCGATTTTATTTCAACAAGATGGGGACCTAAACTAGAGAAATGGATAGTGAGATTCTTTTAGTCGTTTAATGGTTTCTATTAAATCTTTTAAGCTATTAAGTTTCAATTTTCAAGTGTCGTTATGAGGTTGATATCGGTCTAAGAATTGACCCAAACAGAATAAGTATAGAGATTTTGACACTGTTTAAATGTGGGGCCAGCGTTTTAATCTCACCTTAAACCAACCAACTATAACGATATTACAGTTGGTTAATCTTTGTTCGTTCATTGCTCATAGGAATTGATTTACCGGCCGTTTTAATTAGGGACTAATTAAACCGAGTAAACAATCTGAAATAAAATAGAATTTTCGGAATTTAATAACATGTACCATTGTTTATTAAACTTTCTTTGTTAAATTGTTTTAAAAATTCCATATTCTAGTAGGCTGTTAGAACTCTGGCAAATACGTACGTACGTGTTTGATGTACAAATGAAGTGAGAATGTTGTTAACATAATAAGCAATATTTGAATTTTGATTGAAGAACATACTGTAATTCGCTCTCTTGAAACAGCTACCCGTCAAACAATTTCTATTGGAAGGATGTATATGAGGATTTCCCTCCAACCAATGCCTCGTGTTTGTGAGCTCACAAACGTCCTAAATGAAACCAAAAGTGTTAGCGCACTTACAATATTTTGAGTCCTAGCTTAAACGAGGCATCTAAGAATGTATTGGTTTCACAGAATAAATGAATTTATTGGGATAACCTCCAAGAAATTCCCATAGCTGTCATGATTGCTGTTTTTGTTTTGGGTACATGTACTTACACTTTTTCCTTGTGAATGTGCCTCTAATTTTTCTGAATATTGTTGAAAACGTTTTCATAAATTAGCAGTCATCAGAAAAATATCTAATTTCACTCCAGTTCCATCAATTCAACATTTTATAATCTAGCAAAAAGCAATAAATTCATTGTCAGATAATTTTCAAACATATGCCTAAGTATAAATTGGAAACGTTCATTGCTTGCTGGTTCAATTGGTATTTTGATCTTGCATTTTGCTACATTATAACCACCACCCCGAGCAGAGAACTTATGTTAACTATACCTTTTTTCATTCTGAAGAACGTAGAATTGACTTCATGTGTTGTAAAATGTTTTAAAACCTTTTTATGCATGAAATATTGTACGAAAGATAATAAATGCGAAGCTTGATCGATTGAAGAGAAAAAATATCTACCCCTAACACTCTCAAAATCCATACAGCTAAATACCTCGCTACTCCTACACAATGCTCCACATTCAATTCGCGAGAACTGCCACGTCTTGGGGCAATTAACTCTTCCGTATGCTTTTTCAACGAGCTATCTACTTATTTGGGGCTTTATCTTCATGGGGAATTTCTCGTCATGCATGCCAAGGACTTTAATTGTATTTAGCTCTCCGATTGTGCCTGAATGTGGTGCATCACGTTTTCGACGAGGACTGAAGTCCCGTGTAGAAGAGAATTTTACCCTATTTTGCCTATGAATGCGAATAAATTTCGTATAATAAAACTTGGAAGGTGTGGCTTAAACACTTATTCTTCTTAAACAAATTCCTATATATGCTGAATGAAAAATTGCTTTTGGTTATCAATGGGAGAATGTTCTCGGGGAGATGAGATGAAATCTGATGTTTTATCTTATGACATGTAGAGCCATGAATATGTTCAGGATTCTAAGCGAAACGTCGGCATTGTAAACGATTAGTTATTGTTATTATTTGGGGATCATCGAGAACATTTTTGATGGCTTTAGGTTATCGTTTTTAGTCAGTGAATTCACTATAACTCCTTCCAATACCTTTGTTTTATAATTAACAACTTTTAGGTTTTTATCCAACGACAATCCTTCATCATAATAATGTCGTTATGAACGATCAATCAATAAAAATTCACAATTCATTTCGAATCTTTTAAAAAACTTGTAAAGCTTTTTGGATGCGTTTCATTTGCTCACACACACACTGATTTTGAGAATGCAAACGAGATGAAAATTATTTTACGGATATGTATGGTGGACAATAATGAATCTGGGGCAGTGCCTCATTACTCGCAGAGGGCACCATAGGCTTTTACTCTGCCCTAAATAAACAAGAAGTTTTAAAATTTTGCTACTCTGTTATGATTCCCATTACCTTACATAAATTTAAAAATATTTGGAATAAAATTATTCGTTTTGGACTTACCTCTTTATTTAAAGGCTACTATCCTCTTGATTTGTGTTTTGCAATTTTCATCAAAATCTCAATTCCGGTGTAAATAATAAATCCAACAATTTTCCAAGAAGTTCGACTGTACCATCTGCAATTTTTAAATACAATGGGGCATGAATATCCTCGGCGAAGTGGCTCTCGTGCGGAATTTGTGGCGAAAGAACGAACTAATAATGCTCGTAACGAACAGTCTAACTGACTAAGAAGGAATTTTAGTGGCCAATTAGGTCGCAATACATAGTAGTAGTTCACGCTATCGTTAAAAAGTCCCCGGTCGACTGAAACATAAAATCCAGGAAGTTTGATTGGACGAATGGTGGCGCGCCTTACTGCTGATAACAGTTTGTTATGCCGCCAAGTTGAAATTATTCATGAAACCAGTTGAAAAAGGAATCAGCGTTAACTGTTCCGCGAAAGATTTCCGGGGACCGACTTCTTCCTGTACGAAAGTTTTAATTTCTCGCATCTGTTGTCGCAAAAATTAAATGCACTCACATTACAGTTCCAAAGAAGTGTTCTTCGGTCAGGTCACTTATTAGCGAAATCGCCAGGATTCCAATATTAAGTTGATCATCCTTGAATTGCATGTCGTGTTTCGATAACGACAAAACTTTCTACAACCAGCTTCATCAAATAAATAAGCATAAAAACTGCGTTCCACTTTCCAATCGACAGAAAGTTAAAGGACTATAACCCGGTATAAATAGCTTAGTAAAAGGTCACAATCCAAAACATTTGAAGTATTTACATACATACATTTACATACTTCAAATGACCACCATTGTTCTTAATGCTTTTAACAGGGCGACGAGAAAACATTGTGGCGGGTAGTAATGAGTTAGAGCCCAGACTTGGTATGATAACGTATACTTAAGAATAATATTAACAATAAACAAGAGATAGAGGATAGCGAAATACTCAAACAAAAATCATAGAGTGAATAAGTCAGATCCCTTAGAACCCAGATTGAATAACATCTGCCTATTGAATAAAATTTCTGCCTATTTATTTTTAAACCAAAATTACCACTAGGACTAGTAATGAAATTACGAAAACGTTTCCTAGACATCATAAATAAATAATAAACAATTCCTTTATTGTTTCATGATTGAGCAAAGAAATCTCGTCACTGACACCGAAAACTTTTTCGATATTACCATATCTAAAATTATATTGTGCTGCCGAAGACATCATAATAATAATCACAATTTGGCGCGTAGATCGACACAGAAGGGACACCCACCTTGGATATTAACCTCTAAGGAATAAAAATTATTTCTCTTAAATTTGGGCAAAATCCGAATAGGCTTCTTTGTGTTGGTCTACTGGTGCTCGCCTGATTAATATATTTTCAAGATTAATTTTCATTTTGGTCAAATACGAGATGTTGGTGACAGCAGTTGTTGGTAGTTGTTGGTTTATTAATGACTGACTGCATAACACAGTTTCAAAAATAAACTAATTGAAAGTAGTTGGTGGAAATCTTGAAACAATAAACTCAACTTACATTTCTTAGGGAGAGACTTTTAAATTATCTTTAACACCGAACCATGTTAATATGAATTTCATTACAGGCGGACTATTAAATCGAAGGAGGGAACCTTCCTTTTTAAAGAACGATTTCTAGTTTCGAATATACGTCCCAATATGTTTATAATTAATCAAACCTTCATGCGGCGCTGGCTTTCACTTCGCCATAATGTGAATTTATCACGACAAATACACAGTTTCTCTATATCTACCTTCGAGAAAACACTTTAGTATACGAATATTTCGAGAAAAATACGCTGGAAAACGTCAAGTTGCACTCTAGGTGAGCGTAAATGTTTATAGCGATATAAATTGGATGGTGTGTGGCAACGCCAAATAGAGAAACGTTACAGCCACAGGTCAGAACCCATGTCAATCGATACTATTTCTCGCTTGATCTATATTCGTCTTGACCAATAAGTTGACATCGTACATTCTTGTAGTTTATGGCTGTATGTCGATTTGGTGGTTGCTTTGTGGCTTTGGGAGGGTACGAAAAATGTTAGATTGTTGTAATTTTGACAACGAATATGGAGCTTCTGGAATTTACTTTAGATTGGTTAGAGAAAGGAACTGCTGCACTGAATAGAAATGACATGATATGTAAGGCCGTCTCCCTGAACAGAAATTTCCTTGAAATACCCTCTACTGAAAAATTTTCTTTGGGAATGTAACAATCCTTTCTTATCATCCAAATATTGGCATAAATTTCTTCTGATCTTATTACACAATATTGTTTCATATCTCAAAATCATTATAGTGGCGCTTCAATGAGAAACATCTTTCTCTCTTTCAGTTCGTTTTATTCTTAGATCAGGTCCGTCAGTCACGTCCATTAGCTCCAGTGTCACATTTACAATCTGAATCATTGATCTTGGCACGTCTTGGCAGTTGCAAATGGGACACGATACCGTTTTATTATATTATTAGATTTTACATTATTACCAAATCAAACAAAATATTCTGTACATATAAACAATGTTCACAGAAGTGTCACCAGAAAAGCGGATGAGTAATGGGTGGCGGCGAGCTTAAGGACGGTTGTCGGCCATATCTCAAGAACCCACGCGACGATCCACAGCCAGCCACAGCCAATTGCAATTTTTGTAATTTTAAATGTATACGTCCAGTGATAACATAATCGACATGGAACGCAAATCAGTCAGAAACTTGAAATTTGAATTGAGTGGCTTGAAGGAAGACTTAAAATGTAGTTATAAATATTTTTAATTTGCACTGCGATTTGCAAATTTTATGGTGAAAAATGGTTAGTACTCCAATGTTATTACAGAAACCCGAAGAAGCGAAATTGTTTTCACACCTAAATGCATGTAAACGGATAACTGAAATGTAGCAATATGCAATATAGCTCGCAGATCTGTGACCAATGAGAATAAAAAAATATTAAGAGTTGCCTGCCTTTGCGACAATTTCTCATTCCATGACGTTTATCTTCTCGTTAGATATAACAGACAAATCAGAGATAGATCTAAATATGTACATAGATAAACCAAATTCGAAAAATCCACCGAATTACAATACTTCTCATATATAGTACCTACCTATAATATATTATCGACGAAATCGCAAAATAAAAAGGAAACAGGTTAAAACTTCATTACCCTATGAGAGATATTCATAGAATAAGAATTCCATTAAAAATGACTCACCACAGTTTACTAAAGTAACGCAGTAAGCCGTCTTCCGTAGTCCTTGTTCTCTGAATTTCTATCCCTAAAATAAATTGGGAGGTTAAATCAGTCTTAGCCAATCATTTCTAGAGTTCAGGTCGTAGGTCTCAACCGAATAAAGGAAAATTAATTAAATAAGAAGTATCAGACAAATCAAGTTAGTAATACAAATTATAATTGTAAAAATCGGTTTTTGTACTAGTATGAGTAAAGCGAAAATAATATATGTTATATATATATATATATATATATATATATAATAAGTTCATTTAAAGATCAAAGAAGATAACTTTTGTTGGATGCTATGTCATCTTGGTATCTATATCGTAGTCTCTAACCCCATTGGTACAAGAGAAAAAGAGGTCAGTTTAGTGTTATTACGCATAATTTTCGAGAGGACCCTATGATTTTACGGAAAGTAAACATGGTTTTGTTTTTGTATTTATAGTAATCGTATTTGTAATCCTATAGTCTTATTTTTACCTCTTAATAAACTTATACCTTTGTCATGTATTTATTGTTATCGAAGATATATTTATGCATCGCTTAAATATCAAATTATTTACTTCATATGACATTAGACTACGAAATACCTATTGTTGCCATATTGGTAATAAAATTTGAACTATAACTTTCGCAAATGAAATTTGTACAGAAGTAACGTCAGCTCTTAACAATAGAACCATTAATAAAGTAGAAACTCTGATGTTAGCTCCATAAGAACATTATAAATGTAGATCCCGGAAACAACGCGAGAAGCAGTCAATAAATAGTCATTTAGTCATTGAGCCAGTCGAGTCGTAGTAAATGTTAATAAAAAAAACCTCTAGTTATCTAATATTTAATTGCGTAGTTAAGGAAATTAGTATTTTTAAAATGTCTCGTTCTGTTGTGAAATACGCAACTCAGACGGCTAATTGAATTGAAGACGGCTAATATTCCTATTAAAGGAATAAATAAGAATTTAAACAATAGTAACACATCTTATGCTTAAGGCGGGTGAAAATGTTTCCAAACCGTATTTTTTTGTTATATATATTAATATATACACCTTTATAATTTAACCGTAATAATTTATTAATATATTATATTTATACATAGTATATTACTTATCCTTATCAGTGTCATATCAGTTCTTGTTGATAGTTTATATTTAGCCTATATTTATATATGTATACATAGTCTATGTCTATATTTATATCTAGTTTATATTTATATACCAACGACACTAATGTTGGCTTCTTTATATTTAGTGGAGATTACTTTCACACCTAGTAATAAATGTTATCTATTCTTGAAATATTCAAAACGTTGGTTTGATATATGCCCAGGCTTGTATTTAAATGAGAATTGAAGATTTCTTAAGATATCTCAGAACAGAGAAAGATATCGATATTCGATTTTTATTATTTTGTCACAAATTTAGTCTACATTTTTAAAATATACTGAAACTAATTTCCTTCCAATTAATATTTTGAAGAGAAATCACGATTTAAAAAAATTAAATTACAGAGTTGTCTAGCGTTCACGTAACAGGTTAGATGGGTTAGAATTTCTGAATATTCCATTAATAGACAAGAGCTCTTTTTAGTAATTTCAAGTTTTTAAATTTCGGTTAATAATAAAAGAAAACATTCCCCCAACACTCATTATTTGACAAGATAGAGCAAAGCTGATTTGAACAAAATAGTGAGAATCTTACGAACATTCCGATTCTCTTTGATCTTAATGATTTTGTACATAAACAACATTACGAACATTTGAACATTTTGTAAATAACCTTTTTTTAAATTTTTAAATCTAATACGCCCTCCATCGGTGGACATACATCGCAATATGGAATTTCAACAAATTTTTCGTGGTGACTTTATTATATAATTTATTTTAGGTAGCTGTAATATGAACCGTTAGTGAGATATGGAAGACTGTCCTTCAGGCCACGCAGTACATGAATCAAAGTGGATATGTATATTATTGAACAAAGTACATAACACAAACTAAAATTTTATAAAACAAAATAGGTTATAAGATATAATGCGAATTAAAAAGCCTCTATAGTAAGTTTTACATTAATCTAATAAATAGATCCAGTTTAATACCCAAAAAAAATTTATTCTGCACTCCGAATTCTAACGTATACCGCATTTGGCCTGTATATTTTATAAAACACAAAACGCCTGTTGAAAGTAAGATCTATATCGCAACTATTTTTTTTTTATTTGAATCATTATAATAATTTACCATAATAAATGAGTATCTATGTGTATATGAATGTGCCCAAGTGTAAGTGGTGTGTTTGTTTAGAAAATTCCCAAAATTTCCCGCCATCTCATAATTGAATTTAAAAAAAACACCTCTCCGATGGCCGTTTTAATGCTTACTATAAATTTTTCTCTCGGCTGTGTGAACATCCTATTAATCTGAAGTGTCTGCATTACGAACAAAAAGCTTGAAAGACGATTAGTTTTGTCTTTCGTAGAAATTTAGAGCTGCCACCTTTAAGCTTTTGAATCTGGATAGCAGTCATATAAATAGGCAAGAACTAGGAGGGAACACAAAAAAGCTGTGAGCGGAACGTCTAGAATGAGGTACCGCGAATAATTGCCATTATCAGCCAGCGACGTTATTAAAACATACACACGCGCAAGATTTCATAAAGAGATGACATCGCTCTTGAACTGTTCTCCAGGTTCAGCTGAGTATGCAGATGCTGTGTTCGTAAACACGAGGCGTGGAAGATATCGTTCTCATCGAATCCTATAGTTTCGATGACGATGATGTGATTCCGCTAGTTAATTGGCTGTGCGCTATCGTTGCCTCGTGTGGTGTAACTGTAAATGGTCGTGTGAATGATGTGCAAATTTGTAGGAGTGTTTCCCCGTAGAGATTATTGCTATATTAGGTTACATGGCGAATAAACAACGAGCTGGTTATCAGACATTGATTAAGTGATTTCAGTATGAAAGAATAATCTCTAATTACATTCGTCATTCCCCCCCCTCTCTTTTTCGCTCTCTTCTTTCTTTTCAAATGAGACAACAGGTAGCACAATAATAAGAGAATTTACCACCTTTTAACGACGTATGTCAAAAATTGGAATTGAAACCCATGTTTATGCATATTATATGTATTTGAATTTTAACATTTGTCTTTACTTGAAGTTAGATTAATGATGACTAAGTTGTACCTTTTTCAGATCATATTAGTACTATTAAGTATCGGGTGTTTTTTTTAAATTTCACCTCATAGTAGGCTGTGGATAGTGTTTGTGAATGCGCCTTACTAAAAAATGTCGTTATCAAAAGTCAAATCGTTCCAAGCACTTCGAATACTCTCGTTCCGTGGGAGAGTTAAGAGTTGTCAAGTTTGTTTTCACAGAACGCCTAATTAATAGAGCCAAGCTGTCTTTTTCAAGACACTAGTAACTGATACAGTCACTAGATGGTTACAGTACCGCAACGTCCGCCATATTTGGAGTAAAAATGTTGGCGGTAAAATTCAAATTGAAAATGTTTGATCTACGCTATTTTAGCACAAAAGAAAATAAATAACTCTTCTCGTGCAGTGTTGGATGTAATTAATTACAATTACTTGAAAAAGTAATTGAATTAACCTTTCTTTCAATGTAATTGAAGTAGTAATTAATTACTTGCTTTTTAATTGTAATTAACCAGTAATTGAATTACTCGTTTCACTGCAATACAATTACATTTTACAAGTGCTTTTAATATTTTTAGTAGCTTAACATTGCTTAAAATTGTGGGTTTTGTACTAAATACATGCTTTAACGGGGACTTCACTCTTAACGAGTTTTAACTATCCTACTATAGTTATGTTTCTAGGGAATGGCTCAGGGTTGACGATGATAATACTTTGAACAGCTCCGCATAATGTAGAATTAAAATGTGTTGAAATAATAGAAACTCCATAAAATTTACAATTTATTTTATTATACAATAATACAATGTTATTTTAAATTCAGTCTCATGGCTATACTTGGACTATCCTTCCCAGTAAACCTTGTACAAGTTTTAAATTTAAGACTGAAATATAGCCGGGATCTAATATAAACTTTTAAAATGTTTTGTAATATTCCGTGGCATGTAGGAATCTTAGGTGGAGTGTGTGTGCTATTCACGTTATTTAAAAAAACTTCTAAACTTAATACATTATTAATCAATTCATTTTCGAATATTCTATACTCTGTCTCTACAATACAGATATAATTGAACAATTCCATACTTGGAAAAACCAGTACATTTTCTTTAAATTCTTTTAATTCTGTAAATAAGTTTATAGTATTTATATCCTCCGGAATCGTTTAAACTGATTCATAGCATTGCTCACAGTGAATAAAGTTTTTTTTAATTTTGAAAATTATGGACCCCAAAAAATAATATATGGATGACTTTAAATCATCATTATTTTCAGCAGCAAAATGATGTTCATTAAGTTCAAAGATTATTTCTTCTTCAATCTCATTCTCAACTGTAATGGTTTTGTTTAACTCACTGCAATAACTGATGAGGTCATTGCAGCCGCTATCATGATAACTTGTCCTTTTTAAAGATGATTGAAACTGCGACAAGCACACTAGACGTAATGACACTTTAAATAAACGGGCATCAGGTACTGGTTGTCGTTTCCGAATTATAGAAAAACAGTTTTCTAGTGAATCTTGAACTAATCTTCCTAACATGAAATATTTGAAATCATATTGATCAAAATAAACTTTTTGAATATCCATCGCTGTTTGAGTGGACATGATTAAACCTGTTTGGAATGGTTTCCAAGTATAATTAACTGTCATGTTATAGAAAATTTCTTGAACAGATGTTAAAACGTTTGTAGCTTCATTATACTGAACTTCATTTGTCGGATTTAGGGCGAAAGTGTGATTCCTACCAGTCATTAATTTAAACCAATGTTCAACTTTACTTACAAACCAAGCTGTAGTCTGATGTTTTGAATCCATTTTATTATTAATAATATAATAATATATAGCTGCTGATACATCATGACTTAATAATGAAACACTTAAACTATCATTCATTTTGTCGAAATGTGATGGATTCAAAACATTTTCCTTCAATCTTGGGCACAACTTGATTACATCAGTCTTTTCCAATTCATATATTTCTTTAATTGGTTCAATACTAATAGTGTTCGAAAGTAACCCATATTTTTTTACAATTACGTCATGCAACATAAATTTATGACCTTTTGTGAGTGCTGCAGCTATGTTTTTAAATACATGCACTGCATCAGGTGTGAAAAATTATTTTTCATTTGGCGTACAAGGATGCTGAATGAAATTACAAATTTCAGTTAATTTTCCGGCCTTAAGGTTCAACTTCTTCCATAAACTCCGATTTTGAGGACCCATATCTGAAGTTACTGCTCTAATTGTAATGTTTATATCATGACATTTTTTAATAATAGATGTTATTGTATGATATAAATCATCAGGATTTATGGAATTGGCAGAAAATTCATAACCTACAATTTGTTTCTATCTTGATGATACCCCTGCTAACATAAATACCAATGCATGTGTCGCTTGCTGGGTTGATAAATCCTTATTATCAGCCGTACCAATTGTGGGTCTGCCAATTACTTCCGACAAAGATCTGTCATATTGCAATCCACCGGTGATGGCCATTTCGTCAAATATTAATATTGCATGTCATTCTTGAGGTTTAAGACGCTCCATCTGTAAGAAATTTCAGATAAAAATAACCCAACCATTAAATAATTTAATTGTTAACGTATATGAACCAACACGGATACTAACTCTTAATTTCAAAATCTGCAAGACATCTTCGAGTATACCTGGTTTAAATTTTAAATTCCTTAAACGATGTTGAAGTGTTCTTATACTTGGGTAGGGAAGATTTTGCTGAAGAATTTCTTCATATCCTGCAGTTCCACACGCCATGTAGAGTTTCAGCCCTTTTGTTATTGTGTCATCTGACCACATTGTCCCTTTGCGTTTGTCCGTTTCCAAAAACTGTAACTGGTCCAGGTTGAAAATTCTTTCTAAGTTGGTAGATTCCCTTTGTTTTAATTTCTTCTCATAATGGCGACATTTTCGTGATAATGCTTTTACAGTTTTTTTCAGATTTTCTATCAAACAACCAGTCGTACTTTCCAATGATTTTATTAGCTCATCCTCTAATTCCTCATCATCTGAACCACCCACAAAAGATTCAGTCTGGTTGGGGCAGCACGTTTCCGATATTTCACTTTCTGATAACTCGAAAGATAAATCTAAAAACATAGGGTGTTTTAGTACACTTTTAATACATAGATTAGATAGGTAGATTAATTGGAGCTACAATTAGCTAGCATCAAATAACGATATCATTTAATTATTCAATATTTTTAATTACCATTTGAGGATCTGCTCCAAGTGTCTCTTTCTTCATTTCGATTATCAGTTGGTCTCAATAATTTTGAAGACCCGGGCGTTGAACTTTCTACTGCTTTTCTTTTGTTTTCAGAACTTGAAGTACACATTACATCAGGAACAGCAAATGGTTTAAGCAATCTTTTGCCATCTTCTCTTGCACATTCAAACTGCTGATCCGAAAAGTGAGACTGTGGAATAGCAATAATTTCTTTTAGTAGAAGTTTAATCCATTTATATATACCTACCTCACAAATCCTTGCTTCATGGTGCAAATTGGGTCGAGAAATTAATTCACACCATTTCTGCCTTCTCTCAGGATTAGCAGGTAACTTAAAGAGTCTATAACCTTTTTTGGTATTACTTTTACACCAAGTCACACAACAATAATGGGGCATATTTAGCTGTAACTAGTCACTAAATTACTAAAAACAAACGTGGGGATTGGGGATTAATTATTCAATGATTTTACATCAAAACGTGCATCAACCTAGGAGGCATCAACAAATAACATAACGAACGATAACGAACATAACCTAGACCACCACACAACACAAAGATTTCTTGAAGAAAACAAAAAATAACTATTTCGGGCGCCATATTTGGAGTCAAATATACCCCTCTCTCTCATACACATTGGAACATAACCTTGCGTTACTGTAACCATCTAGTGACTGTAGTAACTGATTGGAGCAGTTTCAATTTGTATTAAAAAAGTGAGGTTATGTCAACCCAATGTCAATATTGGAATTTTTTAGTAAGGCGCATTCACAAACACTATCCACAGCCTACTATGAGGTGAAATTTAAATAAACATCCGATATATTACGGTCTATTCGATGGGCTTTCTACCTACGACCTGCTGTTCGAATTTCAACTGTTCGAGTAATTCATATCCCAAAACAACATTTCTTAACAAGTTTATTGATTCTAGTTGGAGATGTCAGAAAACACTTTCTGGGCATGAATAATTGTCATTTAATGTGCCAGAGCGTCATGTTCACAAACTATGTGACTATATCAATTTGTCAAGTTTTCTTCCGTATGTATTAAACGATGCAAGATTTTCTCTTCAGTTGTTAATCGGGAAAGATTTCATCACACTTGAAATTCCTTCCTCTGTCTCTGTTACAAAAGCATCGTAAGTTTATTAACTTTTTTCTAATAAAAAATTCAAGGGAAAAGCGAATAGTACATGTGTAATACAATTAATGCAACAAAAAATCTATAACTCACTTTTCTGGCTGTGAAGCCAGAAAAGGTAAATCCCGAGTAGTATCCTAACAATACCAGTTAAACCTAGTGAGAGGAAGCGAAACTAATACTTACAGGAATTTAAACTATGAAAGTGGAATTATCGCCTTATGGGTTAATCTTTTTAATTTAATGCTTCGCCCGTGTAATTTTCCATATTCCTTTTATTGCACGAGACTTTAAATGTTGATTGTGTAATCCAATAGTGAAACATTATTCTGGTAATATACCAAGCCCGAGTACGTGCACACCTCCTGTTTTGTTAAATTTATTGCCAAAAAATTTCGATATCGATTACCTATTGCAAAGAAAATTAACTTTTCACGTTCACGAAGTAGTAATTTTCATTAGCTTTACACGTTCGTAAACAATGGCATGGAATTTCTATAAAATTTATTTAAAACAAGAAACAGATATAATCTTAATCAGAGATCTTAAATTATAGTGTTATATAGACAACATATAAAGACAATAAAGACAAACAGGAACACTAGAGAGCTTCACCCCTGATGATTTTTTCACGTTTTCATAATCTCGGTTCGGTAAATTCGTTATAACGAGATTTCATTTTTTGTCGAATTCTAAAACTCGTACGCGATGTCGTGCGTAGGTTTAGGCGTTTCTACTAGAATTTTAATTAAAATAGTTTCCCGAGTTCGTCCATGCGCAGTTTCTAAGGGAATAAAACGCTTCGCGCAAGGCTTAGGAGAAAAACTACCGTTGCGATTAATTGCAATAATGAAAAAATAAATTCGGCAAACCTAATTTAACAGATCAGCAACGATGAAGTTTAACTATGAAATAAAGTTCATAACCATTATTAGAATATGTTAAGCATTATAACTCCACCTAGAAATTAAAGAAAAGTGGCTTAACAAAATTAACCAGGAAAAGTTTCAAAAAGTTACGTACAAAAAAGTACGAGTTTTGAAGGGTATGAACATTTAACTGTGAAATACATTACACAGTTACATACCTATTTGCCACACAAACAGCGCAAAAACTTTACAAAAATGACTTTAAGTCCATAAAGTAGTATATATGTTCTATGACTTCGACTATCTTTCCTAGACACCTAAATTCGTATGTTACGAAATTTAACGTCTTACAGAAATCTAGTGAATAGCGTTAATCGACTTTTTAAGGGCATAATTATTTTGTCCGTTTTTAACTTTCATTTCTTATATTATAAATATTATTGCTGTTAACTTTTGGACGAAGGAAGGCTATTAGAGATCTCATAGCCTGGAATTTGGAGAATGCGGGTTCGGTCCCATCGAGCTCAGGTAGTCAAGGATTCGGACCTGCTATAGGGGCGAATTCGGACCCACACAGGTGCGATTCATACCGATCAATTTCAGAAAGTAAGGGTACTATCGTCGGTTTTTCGTAAGTTTCCTAGGAGGGTCTAGGGATTCGACGCGAGGGGACAGTTCGGCGCATGCATATTTAATTTTTTTTTTTGTAAATCTGATATTAATTTGGTTTTTGATGTATATAAATGAGATTAGTGTTTAGTTTAGATAGGATATAAAACAAACTAAATTGGTATAATTTTATTTTAGCATTAAATTCAGAAAAACGAATGAAACCTACCTAAAAACTTATACAAAAAAAAAAACAGTAAGTGGTTCAGAATATATACAAAAATGAGTGATTATATAGATAACATTACATAAATACACAAAAAGCACATAGTCAAAAATACAAATTTCATACACTTAAAAATATATATAAACAGATACAAGAAGTACGTAGTCAATACTCACAAAAATTTACACATTTAATTTTGTCTAATCTCAAAATTATGAGCAATTCCTCTTAAGAAATCCAGGATATTTCGGTTTTGAAAGTCTGTTACTAACCGAAATATCCTTTCATCGGCTTCTTGATATTTTCTCAACTTTTGGGGGGCTGGTGGCCTGCAATAATTTCTTCCAGATACAAATCTCGGCCATTTTTTTTAAGGAGTCGATAAACCGCCATATTGTTGTGTGGTTCATCCCCAGTTCATTCTGCAGTCTTCTGTTTGCTGTTTCTGAGTGGTTGTTCGTCCTATCTATCCTTTGCAAAACCCTTTCGTGAAGGTTACACATTGCCACGTTAAATATGGGAGGTCGCCTTATATTTCCTCTCCTTCCTGGTCTGCCAACATAGTTATCTTCAAACCAATTCATAAGCCCTTGCAGCTCGTTTGGTAAATTTGCCGACAGCTGATCAACCGCCTCATCCAAGTGATCAGACGAAACTTATGCCAAACTTAGAATCATTCTGGCTTGCAAGGCAAAGTCCGGTTCACTGTTATACCTCTGTTTAAGTCCTTGCTAGCCAGGTGTCTTTGGAAATTTTGGGCTAGATGAAAGAAGCAGCCACATATCGTAACTTGAGGAAACTCTTCCTTAAAGGAGCTTACTGCGGCGATTTCAAAATCGGAAAATATGTTAGTTGGCTGCATATTTGGAACCAGTTCTTTCATCAATCTTATGAAGGAAGTATAGGTCCGCCTCGACTTGTTTGGCAGCAGACCATAAATTAGCGGTACAAGTGCTTCATGAACAACATATACTTGTGCAAACAAGGGTGGGGCAGATTTGAAAGTTCCATCTACGTATACTTTTTGTGCGATTTCCAGAAATCTGTAAAACAGTAATAATAAACAACATTAGTTTAGTAGTTTCTGGCATATCTAATGAATAATTCGAATGTGTATAGAAAACATATCTTATGTTTACCTCTCTTCCAAAAATGAGAACTTTTTGCTACCTAACCTTTCGAACACATATTTCGAACCATTCTTTAGTGAATTTTGACTTTCCACGTTTGCTGTTGACTTGGTTTGCCATAACACCAACTATACTGGCTCGATGCGGTTTTAATTGTATCACGTATCACTAACATCATTTGTTTCTCCGTACTACCATTGCACGGTTCTAGCCGGCGCCCGCCTAAATGTCATGACTCATGACGTTGTGACAAATTGGCTGAAATTTTAAATCACCGGCACCGGTTATAAATCGTAGGAGCAAATAAGGCACAAGCGTACGCATACTGTGCATGTTGATCGCAAATAGTTGAAGAAGTAAAATTGATGTCTTATTTATATAATAATAGATTTATATTAGGTACATAGTATTGTAATAGTATTTATATGTAATATACAAGTATATCACTTATTACTAAAATTACGACTGAAAAAAGCAATCATTGTGTATATACTACTTATTAAAAACGAACACTGAATAAAAACGTGACATAATCCTACATGTGACATTGGGTGACATTAAAAAATTTCTTGTGTTTGTTTACATTAGGGGTAACGTATAACAACACCAATTTTTGGAATTGTGGGTAGTGAAATTGGAAAAATGGTAATATCACGATGCACATTTTTATATCGACTGAAATAATAAGTACTTAGGTACCTACTAAATTTCTGAGACAATTGTGTACCTACTACACCATGCTTATAGGTACACAACAATTTCTATGTACCAACCTAGAATTAATATACTGAAACTGAATTATAAATGTAATTACCTCATAATACGAGAATTAAAACAAAAACTACCATTTATAAACACAATCAACTTTTTCATAGAAAATATTTGTCATTAAAAAAAAACAAAAAAATAAAACTAGTTACTTAGTATTTCAGGCAACATGTAGTCCTCATAAAACATTTTCAATTTCAAAAGCATTGCATGCCAGAAATTTTCATCTGCTACTATCTGCAAAAAGATATATGGTGCTTAGTAACATTTCTTTTGTTATAATATTATCTTACCTCATCTACGCTTAGGCCTAATGGTGTCCATATTATGAAATAACAATATTTCTTCCTGCTTATTGCTAATTCACCCTGTACTTGGTAGTAGAAATTATGCGTAGTTCTTAATCTTGCAACACCCTGTTCTAATTTCATATATTTTATCTTTCCTTGTTGTATGGCTTCATCAAGTGAAAGTTTTAAAGCGGAATATGGACACTTTACTTCAATAATAATGTCATCAACAATGACACCGTCTGGGCTCGCTCCAAAGAATGGATTTTCTTGGCAGATGAATAATCCACAATTTTGAACATTTACTTCATATTTTCGAGAGAATCCTGTTTTAGCTATCCCTTCATGGTCTTGTCCCCAACTTGTAGCTCTAGATCCACAAAATAAACTGGTTAATAATCTTCTAGCTCTTCTTGTGATCTGTTGTTTTTCTCAATTTACATACAAGACCAAAATTAGATGCTGTTATGAGGTTATTTCTATATTCCCTCCACAGTAGATTACTTATTTGTCTTCTACTAACATTTTCGATATACAAATATGAGTTACATACATACCTAGTTTTTAGCGAATCGTTATTAGTTTAAGACGGAAGATGTCCAATGGTTTAGAAGTTTCAATGAAAAGATAACGTGCGGCATTTTTAACCGAAGAAAAATATAAAATAATTAAAGAAATACTAAACGGCAAACAGTAATGCACAGTTTGTCGGGAAAGAAGTTTAGGAAAAGCAACAGTATCAAGGGTAGCGGGTCCGAACTCGCAAGCGCCCGTTTGAACTACTGCTCATCATTCTTCTACCACTTTCACTAGGTTATATTCTTACAAACAAAAATTCCGGTACATTTAATGCAAGACACAATATACTTTTAAAGTCGCATTTATCGCAGGCTTCCCAAAGACATCCGCATATAAATATCTAAAATGTCTTTGTCTTTAGGTATCCAGACGAAGAATGGATCAGCGTAAGTTGAATTAGTTGAAAAGTTAGGATAGTTGGAAAAGTTCTATATGAAAAAGTGAGTAAGAAATATCAAACTTTGGATTTTCGACTTTAATACTTATACCGACAAATTATTACATACTTTGTTTCAGGAAGGTAATACAATTACCAGTCGTAATAGTCGAAGCTATTAAAATTTTTCAAATTGGGAAAGTGGGAAGGGTTTCTAGAAATTTGTTATTTCTTTTTACTGTTACTTTTTATTTGTCCTCTGAAAGTATTGTAGGAGGGGCTGTAATAATTTTCATAAATAACGACGACAGATTCCTAGTCACAGGTACATCCCCAAAAACTTGAAGTGAATATAAGCGATGAATAAAATCATCAATACTGGCTGGCAGTTTATCAAACATAAACTGGAAACTAAATTTGTGGTTATAACGAAAAATCAAACAGGCATTTCATCTCCAGTAATGTGTATTGGAAGTAATTACTTATGTGTAAACCAAAACCAAACACCAAGTCTTCACCACCAATTTATCCACCTTATGTGTAGAGAAGAACACTAAAATAAGAGTGACGCTATATAGTGTACTGTCAGTTCTACTATAGGGTTTTGAGGTAGTATTTACATGTTCACAACGACATATAAACAGACTGGAATCTTTTGAAACATACCAGAAAGTTGAGAATTCCTCATTGTCTTCATTTGTTCCTTTTTTGTCGCTGAAGAGGGACACATTTTTAATTTGTTTATTATGTTACAGCGCAAAATCGACGTCAATCCATAACTCTTTGGGGTAAATTTTTTTCCTCGCCATTTTTCATAATATTAGTAATCCATTTTTCTATGATAGTCCCTGGTTACACATATAGATTTACACCTGACATATGCATTGGGTATATATGGCCTGTGTGAATAGTTCGATGATCGTTTAGTATAAATTTCAATAAACGCCCCGAATAATCCGTGAAGTGCGTAAAGTAGCTCTGAAGGTGCCACAAATTCCTTTCCACTATCAAAATAGTTACATAATCGCAATGGCTCCCATCAAACATAACCGACATATCTCCCCTGAAGAAACCCTTTCGATCCTCCGCTACATCCTCCTGTGTTTCGCACCAAATCTGCAGAAACTGCACCTCGCGACGTTTTTCTACAATTTTGCTTCTCATTTTGCACAGCGTTTTCTCAATTTTCCCAAAGGAAATGCTGTGCCGGTCATATTCGTGCCAACTTCACGCTACTGCTACTCATTCATGATTGTCGCCATGAAGTTACTCCGAGCGTCGAGCTAATGAGGGAACCCGATTTCTTAGGCGAGTTCCATTGAAATGATCGCATCAAATTGGGATATTTAACCGTAGAAAATGGGCTAATTGCATAACGTGATGAATTCAAAATAACCTAGGGATGCAATGATATATGGAAATTGAAGTATCGTTGGTGTGTCGATTATGGAGACTCCTGTAATTGTCGGCAACATGTTTTGTAGGTTTTACAACACAGTGTGTAAAGGGGGCAGGCGACGTGCAACAGACGTGGTCATCCCATAACGCATTGCACTTAGTACTAAGCGTGTCAATAGACGTTTTCACATCATTAGGATCACAATTTGTAAGATAACAGCCAACCTTCATAAGTAGAGGCACAATAAGATGTTTTTCAATACTTACATTAATATTATTAATAATGTGTAAAACAACAAAATCAAAATATATCAATATAGAGACATATTAGTGAATACGATATTAATGCCCGGTTTCTGGCACATTCCTTTATCGGTTCAATAAGTATAGGTTCCATAAAGTTATTGAACACATAAAGTCTAGTGCCGTTTCTGACAGCATTCGTTCTGTAAGTTATAGATTCAATGAGTATTGGTTCGACAAGCAATTTTTCTATTGTAACACAGATGGCGATAATCTCGGAACGTCATATTTGCTTAGAAATGCGCGTTTTGTGAATGACAGAAAATACGGTTACTGTCAAAAATGCATTTTCATGTGTCACTTATGGCAAGCGTCACAGATAAAGGTTAGCGAGCAGTTATTATTCTAACCTAAAATGATGCTGGTCGTCGATGTTCCACACTCCACAGTGCGCATGCGGCATGCGTTACATAATTTATCGCACCGTAATGGTACGATAACTTGTGTGAGCACTTATTGAATCGATAACCCCTGTCGAACGTTTCAGAAACTGTTTTTTGTACTTTATGGAACCAATAGCCTTATTGGTTCCATATCTATGCTTTCAGAAACTGGGCATAAATGAAACAAATTGTATTCCGTTAACGGATTCATATAATTGCATTGATGTTTTGATTATTTTTGGTGTACTTTATGTAATAAATTGAGAATAAAAATGCGATAACGGTTATAAACGTAAGAGTAACATTTGCAACAACTATAGTAACAATCCTGTATGTTATGATGACTAATCGTTAGTAAATTACAGTCGATTAACGATACAAAAATGAATCGCACGCTCGTTTTCCATCGAATCGATTAAATGCAATAAAAAACATTAAGTTATATGTAGTTTAAGTATTCATACTTCAATTTTAATTAGAATCGAAACTTCGGGATCAATGGCGAGTTATTTTTTTAAGAACTCGATCAATTTGTTTTCTGCCGCACTATATCTGTATTTCGTGGAAATTATGATTGAACCAATATGAATTGGTTGCGGTATCATTAGTATTGAAACAATCGATAATTAATTTCCGTAAGTACAGGTGAGGTAATTTTTTAAAATATTTAGTCCAACAACCTTGTCTCGTATTTATTAAATTTCCAATAATAAATTCCAGCTAATTCGAGCTTATTAGGACGGCCCTGCCGTATTTCACGAAACAAAACATCGACCAGAACGATCGGTCGCGTGACAAGCCCTAGTAGGAAAAATTGGGAAATTCCAAATAAGCTTATATAATAATCGTCTAGTTTAGATTAATCCCAATGTAACTCCCCCTTTCTCCTGTGAACTTTACCGCTGCTCTCGCCGCCCCTTCTCTGACAAAGTTATAGGAACTAAAGCCTCGAAAATCTTCTTGAACCGGTAATTATTGCAGGCAGATACAATCTGGTGTCGAGATAAAACTCACATGATTTACTGGGGAAGTTTTTAATGATGTTTAATAAGATTAGTCGAGTAAAGTTACCAAAACTGCAAAGTTGCCTTCTTAAAAAATGAAACTGAGTAATTCCATGTTGCAATTTAGTTTTAAATATATCTATATGCAGTAAATATCGAATTTTATTGCACTACAATATCGTTAAGAAATTTACAAGACGGTTCCAGTCGAGATTTTGTGGTATTCAACTCCACAGTAATGGATCCGTAATAGTCGAGCCCGTTTTTATTCCAACAGGAATGGCGACCGCAACTGAACAGCAATAATCATGTTTATTTCTATCTTGCTCGTGTTAATATACTTCGATACTTTCCATCTTATCTGTATACGTTCCTTTCCAACTGCGCCTTTACAGCTCACTTGGCACAACCTGTGTTCTGAAGTTTGATATGCCCCTTGTACACGATACCTACATACTTTGTTATTATAGTTCGAAACTGGTATTTCCTAGGGATTCCAAATACGGCGTTTGGTTAAAATTGGTAGAAAAGTCTATGTAAAATATGATATCAAATTATCTCGTATTGCAGAGTACGTTGTCAATCTCATATTATGAACGCGTAGTCTATTTTCCTATCAAAACATGATGGAAATTAAATCGATCGAGAGAGTTAATATTCATGGCGAGCGATTAAAGCAGCCACTTCTCGGACGGTGGTATTGCTTATTTCATCGGTAGCTATCTTTATTATCAGAATGATCAGTTTCAGCTTTATTAGGACGAGTGCTTAGAGTATGCAGAGGCCATTGAATAAGCAAAACTGCTTTCTGAAGCAATAAATTTTGTGTCGGAAATAGATGCGTTGAACTTAAAGTACTTGTATTCAGAAACGTTCCTTAAATATTTCTTAACTTAAATGGTTCCTTAAGTCCGAATTTGTATTCAGAAACCTTCCTTAGCAGAAAGAAATCTTAACTTAAAATAATTCCTAAGTATTTCTTAAGTAACGTCATTCTCCCACTTAATTCCATTCCTGAATCCTCCTTAGTAAAGTTTTGTCTTACATTTAAAAAATACTTAAGAAATATTTAAGGTAGCTCGAAAGGTACCTTAAGTATTCCTTAGCCGAAACATTGAGGTTAGGTCGATGAAAGTAGAGGTTATTTCGTTATTTGTTTTGAAGATGTTTGAAAATGAGAACGACGCTTTCGATGACTATCGGAGAATTGAGCGATATTATTATGAGAATGGTGATTTCGATGAGTTTCTCGAAAGAATTCACCGCCCAGTACGTGCCCGAAGGTATATTAGGGAAACGCCTTTCTTTGAATTGGACGAGTTCGAATTTAAAAAGCGCTGTCGATTTACGAAAGAGTGTGTGGTTAATGTCATTCTCCCTTTAATAACACAAATCCCAGAGGTACAAGATCAACAAGGAATGCCCCTTACTCCTTTAGAACAACTTTCGTCACAACAGAGTCACGTCAGAGTGCAGATACCACATCCGAACGTTTGCATTCAACAATGCTGCAATTCCTTGCCACCAGCTCTTCAAGCAACGCCTTCTCACTGAGGGTAAAATTAATCCTTCTCTTCTCCATTTCAACGTCCTCTAACTTGAAGCGCACGATTCAAAATGAGTAAAAAAAAGCAGTAGGGCCTTTATACCTACTTACAATTACCCACATCTCTACCCGCTAGAACTGATACTGTTCTTTTAAATTTACTGAAATGACCATCGCTATCATTTAACTCGTCTTTCCCCTATTCTTCTAAAGTAGTCCTTTATGTGTATTTCTCTCTCGTTAATGTGATTTGAACACTACCTGTTTCCTTATACTTTTTACTTTTAAATATCTTTATTAAGCGTCATCTGCAACATGTGTGCATATGTTACAATATCATCTTGTGCTACATCTAATGGTCCTAGCATGCTGGTGAGGAGGAAGGCTGCGGCCCTCTCGATTCCTCCGGTGGTGGCTGCCAATTCTGGTTACGGTCACAGGAAACCACAAAAAACCGTGACTCAGCCATGTATGTAGGCCCGTTTCGTCCTGGTCATCACCGGGCCATCGTCATCTTTGGGGACTGGGATCGGCAGCTGAGCTGCCTTGGGATCCGTTTGACGGTGTAGTGGGTCGTCGGCCTCGCCGCATTGGGTGCTCCTTCTTGAGTTTGTCCTGCTAGGGGCTCCTACTGGGCCCTTGCTCGCTCCCGGGAAGTTTCCTAATACCTTTACCACCTGTCCCTTAAATAACCATATTCCCTTCAATACACGCCCGACGTTTCCCTGTTGTTTTCATGGAATTACAGGTATTCCGTCTCAGGTACACAGTCACAACACTCCTAATTTTAGGACCTTTAGGACTCAACAAATTAACAATTAACCAAATATCCCAAATGTAAACAATGAAAAATATAGGTTGTAGGTTATGTTTTTGACAGAGTTTGACACGAAACGAAAAAATAGCGACTTAAAAATTTCTCAGCCAAGATTTATTTAAGTGACGTTTCTGAATACAAATCGCTCCTTACCGTTAAGTTAAGAAAAAACTTAACTTAGCTAAGGAACACTTAAGAAATATTTATATGCCGTTTCTGAATACCACCCTTAAATTCTTTAGTGAGTAGCACTCAGTTGCAAAAGAATTTTACTCAGCTAACAATACTGATGCAGTATTGTATGTAGTATAACAATAGGATATAGATACTGTATCACATAGCAAGAGGATCAGAAGCTTAGGTGGAAACGTGTTCTACTGAAACAAAAAAAAAATAACATTAACCTGTACTGTTTGTTACATTAGACATACAAAGAGTTATGTTGTTCCCAGTATAATACATTCACATTTTTTCTTTAATGTATTCTATATATTTGCACATTTATCTCTTTATTTTATATCTACATATCTACATGTATATCTACATGTTTGTATTTTAGTAAAATGTTGCTAATTGTATCATTGAAAAAAATTAAATACATTTAAGTAATATTAAGAGAAAACTAACAAGCGTGAAAATGTGGCTACTAACATTATTAGTATTCAGTATTACATTAGTAAACAACTCAATTTTTTTTTGTAGCAGTATATGAATTTGGTAATCGTCCAATGTGACATGAATATTGCATAGGAGAGGTCCATTTATCGACAGACAATATAAATAGGAAGGAATTCCGCAGAAAATCGATTAACGCAAACGATATAACTTTATTAAGTATGTTAGTTGGCGTTTGATTCTTAATTCAGACTAACATAACGCGAAGTGGTGAAGTCTATATAGTGTATTAGAAACAAATCTGATACATTCACCTTTGGCTTTTAAAATGAACCAATAAACAGTTATCAGCATGAGAAGAAATCATAGGTTTCACTCTTTTTAATTTACATCTTCATTCTGTTGCTATCCAGGGGGATACAAAGATTTCTACTTATTGAAAATGGAATCGAGGACAAATAAGTGAGTTTTTGAAGTTTTTCACTTCAGGCAGATTAAATGTAAAGACAGAAAATAAAAGCGGACCTACTTTGCGTTTCAGATTTCAGCTATCGATCACACATACTCAAGACGTGTTAGTTTAACTTAAACTGGGAACGAGTGCAATACATTAATTACTGTGACAGCAGTTGTTCCATGAAATCTGGTTGCTAGTAAAGCGTCGAAGAGCTTTTCAGTGTATCCTAATTGCGCAACTGTATTATGACGATCGATTGTCCTATCTTATTTTAAAACAACACAATAATGGACGAGGCGAATTATCTTACCCAAATTTAAATTTTAAGTGAATAATGTGGTGAGATACAATTTCAAGAAACTACTAAGCCAATAAACCCCTTCTTATCGGAACTACTGTAACAATATACCGCTACAGAGGCGTGCCTTAAAAATTTCGACATTATTGGCAATGACGAATGCACGCACAAGCTAATATGGTAAGTACTGTCAGACTTTCTAACGTCGCTCATACTCCGTCGATTGTGGAAAGTCGTCGATACCGAGAAAGGTAGCTACGGGTTTTCTTGGAATTCTATCTCATCAAATACCGAACTGGCTGTAGATTGTATGCAAATGAACAATTGGAATATGTGGTGCAGCAGAGACAATTATTTTGGTTTTTACATAATCATAACAGCATACCGGAATAGCTAATCAGGACCGAACAGGTGTGTTGTATTGCATTAGTTATAACGTATAAATAATTATTATATCCGTTATATTCTGTGATCATGTGGAATAATGGAAAATATCGCCGAGTCGCGTCGGTAGCAAAATAGCTTGCGGATAATTAGCGATCGTATAATATGCGGTTAATTTCTTACCGTGACATTTTGTTTTATCAACCACATAACCTTTTAAGCAAAGCAGAGATTTTTACCGATTTACCGCTGAAAGTAAATTGCAGTTCACGATGGCGAGACGTCTTCGACGGCGCAACAAGGGGAAGCATTTCTAAAAACATCGATTCCAAAAACACACCAACATAAAGAAATTATTCTTGTGAAGTTATTTCGCCTTTCTTGCCCTGACACATGACAAGGAATCCCTTTCAATGTAATTTACTTTGCGACACCTCGGGTCAAAGGTGGCGTATTGGAAAATTCGTCATACATTCATTTATTCACTTTAGGCGTCGACGACACGATGTGTTCTGTTTCGCTGCATTATTTGTCAGTTTAGCTTTTAGTTATTTATGTTAATTGCCGTTCATTCGGGTGATAAATGAATTGAATAAAGTAGCTCTAAAAACGTGGAAGGTGAAGGGTACAAGTAGAAAGTACCGGGTGATCTCAACCTGAGGGCATGCTCTTAAAAAGTGTCCTATAGTCTCGTATCGGCGTTGAGTAATTAATTAATGTGTCGGGCCCAGAGAGTTCATAGACACTCAATAGACCACAACGTACTACGTGCTGTAGCTCCACTAAAAGCATTACTTTCAACATGCTAATAAGCCCTTGACGAATTTTACACATCACTTACGGCGGGTTATGTTACGATAATAAAAACTAACTGCGTCTAATAATAATTTAAAAATAATTTATATCGTCTTCTTTCATACATACCTATACCTACCAAATAACTACACATATCTTGCATACGTATGTACAAAGATCAAATCATTAATCCGTGGAAAGCCTTGTATTTTATTGCTTCTTGCATAAGTAGGTACAACCTTATACGAAATAACAATAGTCAATTGCCGTTTTTGCTTACATAGACAATTAATTTTCATTTAATTTTATTAAAAATTTGAGCTAAATGCGTAATAGTTTTTAAATATAATCAAATTAGCTACGCTTGGCTTCAATCATCTTTTTTGAATAGTCATGTCGAAAATGGTCCAATTGATTTTCCAATAAATTATATTCACACTTTTGCATACCTTTTAATTTGTTACATATGATTAGTCGCCTCCTGTCTTTCATCTTGACAGACACCCACCAATAGTTTCTTCTTCGTTTCTGCCTTAAATCTTTGTCTACACCAGCGTCTCGTTGGTATGTGAAAAACACGATTGGGTATGCGTCCGTCAAAGTCAAGCTGAATTCGTATGCGAGGCGTATTCATTCAACTTTTTAAGTTTTAATTCGACAGATTGAAATTAACATGTTGATGTTTATAGTTTAACAAAATAATATTTCGACGTTTTCCATATAAAATCAAATCAATGAACCTATGTGTACCTATGATCGAAGAACTATTCTCAAATAAATACATCATATCTTTCAAAAAAATTCTTATCATCCTTCCACCCAGTTGAAACAATTTATTTTTAAACAGTATTTACTAAATATAAACCGAGATGTTCGGGCTTCTAGTACCCATCATCAGCGTATCTATGATAAGGGGAAATAAATTAAATAAAAAAGATGCGAAACTTAAATAATAAAAACTACTTACAAAAGTTTTGACAAGTAAAAACTGTGACATCCCGACTGCGTTATGATTGAAAACAAAGAATTTTCTAGGATGAGGTTGAAAATGAAATTATATTTTTACACACAAAAAAATTACTGTGTTATTCACGACAATGAGGCATTGTAAAAATGATTATATATGCTAAGTTGTTACATTTTCTAATCGAAATCAATGCTCTAAATAAATCAGAGAAATTCAACACAATTAAAATAAATATCAACTGATACTCCGCGGATCTTTCGGCAATCTGACAATTTCCACGATTTTCATTAAGTTGAGTTGTTGGTACCTATTTCGACTAGAAAGTGTAACAATTTAGTATATGCAATCATTATTTATGTAATATAAGAGCTATTTTGAATAAGGCTTTTATCGTTGTCTGTTACCTACCACACAGTTTTCTTCCGACATCTTTTCATGGATGTCAGAAATACACTCAATGTTTTTTAACTTTGATTTTATTCTAATCTTTTTCCACTATTGTGTCAATGTTATGTCCCTCTTTCAATTTCTTTTAACTGTTGAATTGACTGCGTAAAAAAATATTTCCCTTTTCATCACCATCGTCTATATATATTTTTTTAATCATAGGACAGTAGGCATGTCATAGTTTTTACTTGTCAGGACTTGTACTTACTTTATTTTTACTTAATTTATTTCCCTTTATCATAGATACGCTGATTGTAATTATTAGTAGGCCGACGCAAGTCCGTTTTACGTTTAGTAAAGACTGTTTAAGAGTAAATTGTTTCAAATGGGTGGAGTACGGCGGGCGAACTTTCGACGGCAAATATTGAGGGTACCTGCTTTAATCGAAGGGTCAAATAATCTTACAAGAAATTTCGACGGTCAGCTTAAAACAGGTAGGTAGGAAGTGTATCGGTAGGAACGGTTCAAATTCAAGCCCTTTTAATATTTTCGTGATAAAGGTGGGATTCCCCGTAATTTGCGTATTTCCTTACCCTTACCCATTTTCCGTGCCATTTCATACCTTCGTGATAAAGATGGGATTTCCCGTAGATTTTCCTTGCCCTCTTGTCCTGCAGTAAGAAATAAATTGTTTTGACGTATATATTCCCTTAGCTGAGGTTGAGGTGAGTTTTCTCGATGGAACCCCCCAACGAAACAATTGTCTCAAAAAGCAATTTTTAATCTAGCCGACGGTTCGACCAAGACCCTGGACATAATCATGGCGCTACAATTGTTTAGATAAGTATGTGATATAAGAAATTCAAAAGACTTACATGTTAAAGGTCTTCAACATTAAAATCCTTAAATTTGCGATGGACAAGTCAATAAATGGTGAAAGAATTTGACATTTGCCAAATTGTCAATTGGAACACCAATTGTTATTATTAACAAAAAATGCAAGATTCACGAGGGGTTGATAGATGTCGTGGTAACTCCCTTAGTTGTTGAAGAAAACGTAAACTCTTATTGATCAATTCAGAATTTATACTGTTTAGCAATGTTATGGAAGTCCTGTTGTCTATTAACGCTATTGGGTGTTTTTATAATATGTGTTGCTTCCGAAATTAACCTTTTATAAAAATTAGGCTCTCTTTCTAGTATAACCACATTATCAAAATCAAAGGAATGATTCATAGTTAGGGAATGGTCCACCAAACCAGAATGGTCATTATGTTTGTTGATATGTAATTGGTGTTGATATATTCTTTATTTAACATACTGTTTAGTTTCACCTATGTAAGATGTATTGTTACTGCAATCTAAGCATGAAATTTGATATACTACTTAGCTGGTTTTATTGATATCTGTCAATATTATCTGTCAATTATATCTGTAATATACTTATCAAAACAATTGTAGCGCCATGATTATGTCCAGGGTCTTAGACGGAACGTCGGCTAGATTAAAAATTGCTTTTTGAAACAATTGTTTCATGGGGGGGTTCCATCCAGAAATATCACCTCAGCTTCGCTTACCGGCCCCGAGAACATCCCAACTATATATCCCCTTATTTTCATTCCTAATTCAACCATCAATACGCGGGTTGTTAAATTTCTTTACCGTCGAAAATACCTGTACAATAAAACCACATTTTCGGTCGGGACACCTTTTCTGTCATGCCGTCGATAATTGGCATCAACCCATCGTAAAACACCTGGTCCCGTCGAAAGTTCTTCCGCCCGTGGAGTAACGTCAAGGATTTTTTTATTTATAATCCCTTTGTCCTTTGAGGAAATGAACCTTTTACAGTTAAATACATCACATTGTCAGGTTTCTACTATTCGACTAAATCACTACACTACTCGAAAAGTCTTACTTAATTTATTTTTACAAACACAACATTTAATACTTAATTTATATTCACACACATTTGTTCATTTATCTTCGCGCCCGGTCTGGCTCGTCGCGTACCCTCCCGATATCATAAGTATAGTCCGGCCGCATTTAATTGATATAATTTAAATATAATTTAATATATTTAATTTAAATATAATTTCATGGTAGTAAAATTTTTGAAGGGCTTAGTACTCGAGAAATGGTGTGAAAACGATGGGCGCTATTGACTGTCGGCCGGTGAAAGACTACCTGATACAGGGAAGGACTTACTAATAGGGGTCTATCATTTTAAAGGTATTGTATTGTATTGTAACCTGGATCTTGTTAATAATATTGTTGGTAGGTACCTATAATACGCCCCTGCATTGATCCTTTACCGTCATATCTCCTCGAGTTTGTCGCACTTCTCGAGTATTTAAGACACCCTAAAGTTTTACTGCCATGAATAAATTATATCAAATAAATGCGGCCGCCCTATAACTGGTTTGGGTCCGGTGTTCCCCTTATATACCTAGCATAGCTCTCTCTCTCTCTCTCTCTCTCTCTCTCTCTCTCTCGAAGATTCTCGGTTTTACTAAAAGATTCGAGGAGTCCTTATCGCATCGAAACGCCTCGGCTCTTCGAGTACATTCTCGGCGCTCAATGTGTATAATAGTAATTAACCTGTTTCTAATTTTTATTACAGTAGTTTTACAAAGGTGCTTGTGTAAGTTATTCTCCATCATCTGTATCATTCGATATTCTTTCATTCTTCTAGACATATAAATTAAGTTTATACCGCTTTAGATAATTAATTACGAGAAGGCAAAATTCTTTTCTTAATTGTTGCACTTAAGCATTCCGGTCATTAATTTGATGAATAAACCCTAAACAAACGCTTGCTTTAAATTAAAATAAACCGAATAAGTTGCCACGACACGACGACGCTGATGTTCATTTCTTATTTCAATTTTCCGACGTACAAATAGTATACGTAATAACGAAATGTAGAGTTAAAATAACCCGGGAAAATGGTTAAAATCTGTCGCTACATTATATTCAAAAAGAAATTTATTTGGAGGTAATTCGCGGTTTATTTAATTTACCGGAAACGAACCGGTGTAGTGAATAATTAAACAAGTTTTACAAATACATAGATTTACGTGAATAGATAGGTGAATTGGACGCAAAATGTATCTATTATTAATGCAAATAAACCACGATCTGGGGCATATGCTTAAAATACTCCCGTTTTCCTTTCATCAATTTAAAGTATGCAAATTGACAAAATTTTTAAAAATAATTTACACCGATTTTTACGGATGTGCGCCTTATAATCTCTCATGAGCGGTAGATTCTGAAAAAGATTGGTCAAAGGTGAATTGTTTTATCAATGATTAATAGCTCTCCCCTTGCAGTGGTTAGTTGGTTTCCTTGGTTCTATGGACTAGGAACAAAGAAGTCTGTGTACTGGAGCTGGACTGTAGTGTAGAGTTATCAGCAGAGTGAGAGATGCCAATAGATTGTAGAGATGTGACAAAGCGTAACGTGCTTAAGACGGAGAATGCGAGTTCGGACCCACCGAGCTCAGGTAGTCAAGAATTCGGACCCGGTATAGGTGCGGATTCGGACCCACACAGGTGTCATGCTCGGGTACCATAAACAGGTAGCAAAGGAATCCGATCGGATAAATGTATATTAAAACCATATATAAATGTAGTAACACCTAGAGCAAACAAACATTTTATTAAAAAAATATGTTCAGAAAAATCGGTTTTTTGAGCGCTTTAAAACGATACCTCATTCGATAGAGTTCAGAGTTAATTTTATACTAAATAAATCAGGGTTAATATTTACTGTAAATCGCATCTAAAATGTACTATATTAATTAAGTTAGTAGATAAAATTTGCAAAATATTCGAAATCGTCTTTATGAGCTCTTCAATTTAATACCACACTCCATATAGTAGTCCTTTGTCCTTTGGACCTGCCGCGAGCAGGTAGGCTGGGTCCGAACTCGTATTGAAACCCCGCTGTGTGAAAGGGTAGCGGGTCCGAACTCGCTTAACTCGCTAAGCCCGCTTAACAGTTAGTGCTGTATCCGGCCTTAGGCCTTCGACTAAGGTCAGTTCAATCTACGTTATATATTTTTGCATATGGCAAAAATTATTGAAAATACGTGAAATGAATATAATTATCTTGAACCAATTACTTATTATAGTAATTATAGTTACTTATTAACTAAAAAAATAAATTTAAAATAATTAGAGGTTCCTTAAATATTGTCAATGCAAGCGTCGGCATTCAACTACCGCACAATTTTAAACATACATCAATGCAACTTTCCACTACATTTATTTGAGATAAAGGAAATTTGGTACAAATTTCAAAAAGGTCACCTTAGTCAATTTTGATGATCAGCATGACGGGTTTTCCTTTGTTTTGTTCAGTTTCTGCCGCATACAGGGCAGTTGGTATAAGAAGTGGAAATATTTCGCACAACTGCCTAATGAAATCTGCAGTTATTTGTATAATTCAGTATTTAACCAAAAAATTAGGAAATACTAATGATAGTCTCTCGTTTATTAGACAGTACACTTTCAATAGAATTTAGTTACGGGGTCTGCAGTTTGAAGAAATCAATTAGCTATTCTGGACTGGAATTTTGTAATATTTGAAATACGCAATATTTCATTGAATATATAAATAACGTAAATTTTCAAAATTGTTAATTTTCTTCGCGGGATCCACGTCTAATTCCATCCAACACGAATTCCGCTGTACAAGTGAACACATGGAACTACAGCTAGCGAGATGAAGTTTCGCAGTGACCTGAAATATTACTTTGTTTCAGCAAGCAAATTTCTTAAGCCAGAAACTGACTCCTCACGGGGATCATGCGTAAATATTACCACAGAAAGTGAGTTTGAATTGAAATATATTTTCATATACCTACATTCATATTATGTATATTTGTATTTATATACGTTATTAGGGCAATTTTTTATTGGTTTATGGTTGGTAGATTAGTTTCTGTTGCGACTGTTTTTTTGGAATGGAGTTGTGTTTATTATTATGATAGTTTTGATGGTGTGTACCAGAATGTTCACAAAATGAGCCGTTGTGCGGCCCTCAATTATTTCTGCGGAAAAATATTTCGTTCAAACCTTATACATACAATCCTCCGAACGTTTTCGTGGTGCCTGAAGGGCATTTGTTTTCAATAGTTTTCTGATTGTTTGTATTTCCATGAAAATTTATTCAGAAAACAAAGCAGTAGCAAAGTAGGTATATCGCGTCTCCGGGCGATAAAATTATTGTTGTTTTCTTTTTTTACCTCGATTTATAAGTAAAAGGTTATGTATTTCATATCACATCGACTCTATTGCTATCTATTATGCATTGTGGCCATCCTGGTACAAATATGTATTTATTCCAAATTTTGCATTTGTTTGTAAATATGGCACTGTATAGAGGGGGTGTTTGTCGCTTGAAGCAAATTCAATATTCAAAGGTTCGGCAATATGTGCACAATTGTAAAATATGTATAAATACTAAACAATACGAATACTTTACAGTATTTCAAATGTTGTAATAGTTTTTACACCGATCTACTTAGTTGCACAAGATTAGTTTCCTTTGCATTTACTCGGATTCATCAACTAGGGCGTTTTAAATGTAAAGATCGCCTTCCTTTTACACATACATACTTAAATTAGGAATATTAATGTCCTATAACATATTAAATCGATAACCCTTTTAGAGAGACCTCATAAGTAGATAGTCGTTAAATGCGAATAATGAAAAAATGTGTTCCTGGTAAGTTATTCTTTTTTATATTTAACATTTCTACCTTAAGCATTTGATAATATCAAATACCTAATACATATTATTTTGAAAGTTATCGTTAACGTCATTACACTTCAAAATGTATATACCACTTATGTTATTTCTCATTATAGCTTTCATTTGACGAACACGCAATATTTCAATTAAATATTTGAGGATATTCAGCAATTACCAAGAGCTTATGTATAATAATTACTAATCGTTTTTATGCAGGTTTTTAATCGTTTATTATGGCTTAGAAACACATCAGGTAAACATAATTATAGATAGTATGTTATTTATACGGCAACTAAAAAATTGACCGCCTGTTCATTTAGATTACGTGAAAACATACGTTTAATGGGAGGTAACCGTAGTTACTAACGATATGTTATTAATTTCCTCTATAAAATCGTTGTGGAAAAAACTTAAATTTGTAGAATTACCACTGAGAGTTAATAAACCGTCCCGCTTTGTTTATTTTGTTTAAATGCTGTTTATAACTCTACCTTACTACTCGATTGCCTATTCGTATGGTGAAACCCCCACTTTCCATCGAGCCAAGGTGGTCAACACAATTTCAAATATTGATAAGAAAATTAGAAAAACGTTTTTGCATTAACAATCTTAATAACTTATTCCTTTTCGTAAAAGTATTCATCATTATTTTTATGGCATCCATTTTAGTAGAGAGAGAGAGAGAATAATAGCTTTTGCTCTATATGACTATCCTCAAAATTTTAGAATAGCACCAATAGCACGGATAAAAAGATGAAATATAGGCAGAATTTTATTTGTATGTGAAACACATGCGCTAGATGTGTAGAGTGTACTCCCTTAAGCCTAAGAGTTATGTTTTTACTGAGGAAAATGCCAAGGTGTTCATGGACAAGACAGAGTAAAAGAAAAGAACAAATTAATCTAGTGTAAAACGTATGATCCGATGAATTAGGTAGGCGAGAATTAGATCGGTAAATCTCCAAAAACATCGACAACTCTGTACGGAACAGAGAAATAGAGAGGGGGAGAACGCTCATCAACCTGCGCGAACAGCGGAATATTGAAGGCCGCCATTTTGACCCATTGGTCAGGAATGCCAACAACCGTCTAGGGATTTTGCTTAATTTTACCTAGTTGGTTTTAGATTTTGCGCGGTATAATTTAAAAACGAAAAATACAGTACTGTTAGAAAACAGTAATTTATTGATATTGACAACACTAAACATTAATTTTAATGTTGTTAGAAAACAGTGACTTATTGATATTGACAATATTATTATTATTATTTATTGTCTTTTTTACATAGTAGTACAGATTCATACACAAAATTCTTCTATGTAAATGCAAAAATAAAAATATACTTCGAATATACTATGTAACCTACAGGGGTTTTACAAAAACCGTTTGTAGGGTGGCGCTTAAAACTAGACCATTTTAATTACTAAAACTAATTATTACATTTCTAATTGTACCTTTATTTGGTAGTAATTACACTTTATAGCAAATTACTATTTTACTTCTTTTATGTATTCTATTCATATTAACTGTACTTATTAAGCATTTTTAAGTTATCTTTAAAGCTTTAGTATTTGATTTATTTTCATCTTGTAATGTACTAGCCTTTATTCACTCCGTATAACATATTATTATCTTTGCATATTTCTTTATGTATCTACTCATTAACACATGGGAAATATCTTTATAGCACTTCTCCAAATGGAAAAGGGCCCCTTCTGACAAGCTTGTGTTCGTTTTCAAATCATCAACCACAATTCTTAATGTTGTGATCTTTCTTTTTAGTTTTTTAATGTCTTCAGTTGCAATAACATACAACTTTTTCTTGATTTGGATTGCACTTTTCGCAGTTCTGTATATTTTATTTGAATTTCCCAGGAGACACCCTAAAACAGTTAAATTAATGTTATGTTAAGTACTTTAAAAGAACAAAAAACCTGTAGTTATGAGTAGTTTGAATAAATTTGATGTGTTTTCCTTTTGTACTACTGTCTGTACTGCGGGAACTGCTCTGACCTGGTGCCTCACTGCAACATAAAATTGTCACAATTTTGCTGCTGTTAGCTATGCTAATTCTTTACCTCCGTGATCTTTTTAGTGCAGATTTTTCTACTGAAACATCGGAAGAAGAGCTTGACGATAGTTTCGACATTTGCAATTCATTGTCCCCATGCAAATTAGATGGTCCTGGAAATTCCACTATTGACTGGAGATGTAATGATGGTAAGGCATTAAATTTTAGTCGACGATTCTGTTTGCGTTTAATAAAATCGCTCTCCTTGAAATGTTTCGAACAAACGAATTTGTTCTCTGACCACTGCCAAGTATCTGGTTTCCCCACTTCTCTATGGTTAGGTTTGGTTAGGTGAAAAATATACACAAATTCACACACAGAACACATTATATTCACAATTCACAAATGAGATGGGTCAAAATGGCTGCCACCATGGTGTCCCTCGGTATTATGATGCGCAAAAGGTTCATGAGCGTTCTCCCCCTCTCTATTTCTCTGGTACGGAACTATTGAGTTCCGGAATTCCTAGAAACATTGTCAACTATAGATAAAAAAGCTAACTTAAGGAATTTCAGAAAGTACCAACCACTCTGTACAAACTAATGAAACCAATTACGGATGACCATAATTTTTTAGTAACAATATACAAAAATAATATTAAGTTATTAGTATATTAATCGAACCGAATGTTTGTTTGTCGCAGATGTAAGTAATAAAATCGGATTGTTTACAAATAAAATTTCGGGACGACGAAAATGTGTATTAAAATCTCAAAAAAGCCAGTGAAAAGTACATGGTAATGGTTTCCACCTAAGACGGACCTAAGTTACTTATTTACAATTTGAAACGGTCAGTTCAAGATAGAATGGAAATTTATTAAGCAACTAATCTAATATCCCTGAAAAGCTTCACCATTTACATTTGAAAATGGTCAGTCCAAAGCAATTCATTCATTTACATATCTGGAAAACAAACTAGCTTTTTAAGTAAAACAGTCGGCGTACAATGTAGGCAGAGTTGTTAAAATCGGTTAAAAGTGTGAGAGCGGAATAAGCTCTATAAATGCTAATAACAAAATTTAGCGTTGTTTAGAAATCTGGTGAAATATTATTTTGTGTTCAGCGATCGGAAAATCAGGTAATTTTAAACCAGCTTGATAAGTCAATAGACAGAAGTGATGGTCTCGTGAGGATAGGGGAGACTAGGTTCTATCGGGATATTTTACTTATGTAGTTTACTTACGTATAGTCCGGCCGCATTTATTTGATATAATTTATTCATGGTAGTAAAATTTTTGAAGGGCTTAGTACTCGAGAAGTGGTGTGAAAACGATGGGCGCTATTGACCGTCGGCGGGTGAACGGCTACCTAATACAGGGAAGGACTTACTAATAGGGGTCTATTATTTTAAAGGTATTGGGATTGTATCTACAAATAGACAGAGAGAAATAAACGCAAAATACGTACTCGCAAATCAAACTACACAATACATTAATACGATACAATCAAAGTCTTGTATCAAAATAAATCATTAACCTGGATGTTGTTAATAATATTGTTGGTAGGTACCTATAATACGTACCTGCATTATTTCGTTACCGTCATATCTCCTCGAGTTTGTCGCACTTCTCGAGTATTTAAGACGCCCTAAAGTTTTACTACCATGAATAAATTATATCAAATAAATGCCGCCTGACTATACTTACTGGCGTAGGGAACGTCAGTAAGAATCGGCCTTACTTGTAGTGGCCACATCGAATGTATGATCGCTACGGACTAATACAGACATGAATATTTTTTGTACGGCCCACCAAGAGAATGTCGATAAAAGTTGACCTTATTAGATATGAATACCCCACATTATATCACCCTAAGGGGGTATCAGTACGGCCTAATACGGAAAGGTAAATTCGGGTCGGCTCGACCACTCTCGCTTCAGTCAGTCCCACTTGCCTTGGTTCTCTGTTGGTATTCTTTTTTCAATTTTATTTGGAACAAATATATTGCCGATGTCGATGCCGATTTCGAGCGCATTAAAAAAGTGTTTTTTCCCTATGTCAAAGCACAGTACTTTACGATACTTCTTGCAAAGAACCCCGTGTATACATGTATTTCGCGTGTCCTGGTGCAGTCTCATAACCATAATAGTAAAAGTTGCATATCTGTTTCGAGTGTTAAGTATGGGCCCACTATGGTAAAATTTATATTACAGCTCTTTGTTTTCTTCAGTGACACATCTGCGACAAATAGTGTGGTTGCAATATTACCAATTGTTATTCAAAGTTACAAAATTTCCATAAATTTAGGTATAGTTCATTAGAAACGTAAAATTTTGTACTACCTATGGTTTTACATATATAAACTAGTCTCGCGAATATGCGAGTCTAGTTGCGGTAATATGCGAAATGAGTACAGTTTTTTAATTTCTCATAACAGGCACTCATATATTATGAAAAGTATTGAAAATGAGCATTTCTAGACGTTCTAAGGTCTCCTAAATCCAAACAACATGTCTTTGAAGTGTCTGTGCGTGGTATAAAATTATGTGTCTGTGGTAGGATTTTCACTGGAAGTAAAAATCACCAATGGTTCTACCTTTACATTTAGACTTTGTCTTTTACCAGGACCTCCCAAAAAGCTTCACAATAAAATCGGCGGGATAAAGGGGTCAGAAGTAAAGGGATATTCCATCCATTTCCAGATTTTTTGAAATTTTCTCAAAATTCGATAGAAGAATTTTTCTTAAACGTTTAATATTCATTCCACTATCGAAGATACGTAAAAAGGTTTAATATCATTTTTGTCTAAATCTCCTCTAAAAGCACTTTACACTTGTGACTTTTCAGTTTCTTTTTTGGAAATTTTCTCAAAATCCACTTCATTTTTTTAAACTTTGAATATGTATCGTACCGTCAAATGTGTATAAAAAAAGTTTAGTGACATTTTTCGCCGAAATGTTTCTGAAATGTACTCTATTCTTGTCCTTTTTCGCTTTTTCGAGATTTTCTCGAAATCCATCACAAATTGTTTTCAGGCATTCAAACAAATTTATTGTACAACGTGTTTCAAAATGATTGTCATCTACATGGCGTTGAAATTTCTGTGCATGTAATTTTTGATGTGCCGCGCTCTATTGATTTGAACCTATCTAATTCTGACAACAAGTGACACTTCGAACATTTATTGTGAAACTGGCAATCAGTACTGCTGGTAATTAACGGCCCTTTTCAGGACCAAAACAAATACTACAAAGAGACAAATACTCAGAATTCGTTTTCTTTTTACAGAGAAAAACCAGAAGTTAAAGGAGGTTAAGTAGGTTATTTTGAGGTTATGTATAGCTAGTAGAAACTCCTATTGTCTCATGCAGGTTTTTTATTTTACATGGGAATTCCACAGCCCACTAGATGACAATCATTTTCAAACACGTTGTACTATCGAATATTTATAATGAAATACGCGAAGATAGTCCAATGTACACATCGTGAGTTGTATGTCCTTTTTCCAATGCGAAACGCCTATGGGCCGTCATTTTGCATCTTTTAAGTAGGTGTATCTTTATAGTGGTTACTAAGAATTTTTTTAGCGTCTCGTTGGATATTGGATTGCTAACTGATTTTGGAACGAGCATACATTCATTGTTCAATGATCGGACATCATTCAGTTTGACATACCTCACTCCCCCTACTCGTTCAACTTGATTCTTCGAACTGACCTCCGCTAGTACTGGACTTGTGTATGTATACCCCCAGGATAAATAAACAATGATAGAAAGTACTTTGATATCAACAGCGCTATTGAGTGGCAATTCGAAGAATTACTCAACAGTCGGTATCACGCTCGGTAGGTTCGTCATTATTGTCTGTCAAAATAACATGTGGAGTAATAAAATCTCATTATAAATGCAAAACCGATACAAGGTGGCACCCTCTAAATTTTGGGAATTTTATATTGTCTTACGGAATCGTTTTGTATTTTGAGTGACTCACCCGAAACACGTGCGAATATTTTACGTCGGGCCATTGTATAGATACCGGGAATAACCACTCACTGCCGTACGGTCGGGGAAATGAGTAAATACGCAATAGTCGGTAACTGGAAAAATTGTGTGCGTGTGTGTATGTTTGTGTGTACCATGATAAGTCATTTATTAATTTTCGTTCATTTCTTTAAGAACGCCTCTGGTCCCCGGCGAAATAATCGTTTTATTACTCCATGGGTTATTTTGACAGACAATAGACAAAGGGAATTGTTACAGTCCAGTACTTTGCTTCGTTTTGCAAGTAGGCGATATTTTTACATTTTTATTCAGGTAATACAGGCACTACAGGCAGAGAGAATACGCTTTCTTACAACTTTTTTTCTGGAAGTTAAAAAAATAAACGACGTTATAATTGTAACCGATTCAAAGAAGGGTAATCACGAGGCTTGTCTAAATTTATAATTAAACAACCGCCAGTAATGTTACATATAAGAGACTAAAATCTCTCGATGATAAAATAAGTGGACATCGACAAAAAGGATAATGGTTCTTTCGTTTTTGGTGATATGCAAATTTTAAAGTACCTAGTGATTGTTTAGTTTAGACGAAAAACATTTCATAATTTATTGGGAAGAATAATGGGGCAACGGTGGCTAATAAAAAGTAAATTTAGTAACTGTAAGTGATCGAAAGGAATGTAATTTAATGGGAAAGTAGTTTGACGTAAGCATTCTTTTTAATTTAGAGTCCGTTATGCTTGTGATTCATCATTTTTCCTTCACATTTTCAGCCTTGACGCCGCAACGATACGTGCTTCATGTTCAGGGACGCTCGAAATTACGTACAGAGTTGTGGGATGATCGATTTTTCCTCTCATTGATTCCATAATAATTGCATTTTCTTCGGTGGAATTTGTATTCGCGCCCATTTTTTATACCTCACTGGCGATAGACAATCGATGCATATTCATGAACCGGTAATAAATAAATGTGAAATAGAATAAGGTTTCAGCAGGGCTTCGTCCGTTCGGATATTGAAGGAATTCTGGTAAATTACGAGAGCTTTCTATTTTCACCGGGGTTTCGGGAACGTGATTGCGATGCAATTTCGCGTTTATTTTTATTGCTTTTTGAATTAGTGCACATGATAAGATTGGGACATTTCAATACATTTGGTATTTTCACACGAGAATTTCTCATGATTCCCTGCTGCTGTATTAAACGAAACTGCATCGATGCAATTAAGCACCAGGCATGTACATTGTCGCGACTGGCTGAGTGAAATGAGCAATACCCGCCACACATGTATCAACACGCGCCCACATATAGTACACTACATATATATTATGTAATACAGATATACCTGCGTACGTATATACATACATACGATAAGGAGTTTTTGACACTGAGAAGGTAAGGCGCCTCTTACCTGTCGGCAAATATTAATTTCGCTTTGAGGATTAGATGCTCCAGAAATATAATACGTCGTGAACGCTTTTACCTTCATCACAGCCTACATTGCCGCAACTCCCACTGCTTTTCTTCATTTACCATCGTGTCTTAACTATTATTAACGCGAAACTGCTGATGCGGGAGCATCCAGAAGATTCAAGCTTTTCAAATTTTCTTAACTATTTACCGCTCATTATTTAGCAAAAAGGATAGTGTTATTACGAATAGATATTAATCTGTATTAAATAATTGGTTGCTCATAAACTGGACACGTTTCTTTCAAATAAGTCCAGAAACCAAGATATCCGTCACTGAGGTAAATTTTTTTTTTTTTTCGATTAGAATCACCAGCGTCTTACTTTTAGGGCCACTTTGGCGTTTTGAGTTTTTTTTTCTATAAAGGTGGTCGGTATGCTACAAAATTCCTAAATTCGAAAACACCCTAAACCCCAACCCTAAAAAAACCCTACAAACCCAAAAACCTCTTGATCAATATCTTTAAACTGAACGACAAATTGTTCCTAGATTGATGGTCTATTGAAGTTTCACAGGCACACATATTGGAAGCATAGCTTTCTTATGGCGGGTTTCGCTCGAAGCGCTGAATCGGTGAGAAGTGTAAACGCCGAAAAACCGTCACGATCGGAACGGCCAATTATCGCGCCGCGCTAGCTGTTTAGTAGCAACAGTGTTACAATTGTTTTTTTTTGTATTGGTTGCCTACTCCATGGTGACGCTAGCTACCAATCGTTTGTACCGCGATCGGCGCGATCCAAACAATCGAAGGCAACCGTCTCTTGTCTGTCCGTCATTGGCGTCATTGCATTGCGCATTCACTACTTCCCTATAAATCTCCGCAATAAAGCCCCGGCGGACTGCTCACAATTAAGGAAGGGAAGCCACCACACATTGCCAACCAGCAATTTGGAGACAGTATAAATACGTGCTTTCTTTTGGAAGCATAGCTTTCTTATGGCGGGCTTCGCTCGAAGCGCTGAATCGGCGAGAGGTGTTATTGTCGAAAAACCCTACGACCCGGACGGCCAATTATCGCGCGGCGCTAGCTGTTTATTGACAACATGTTACAATTGTTTTTGTATTGTCGGTTGCCTTCTTCGTGGTGACGCTAGCTATCAATCGTTTTGGACATAAAATGCTTTAACTGTACAATAACAAAAATTATATCAACAGAATCAGCGTCTAAAGAAGAACCTACCTGAGTGTGGCAATTTCTTTATTTCGTCTATCAACCGAGATATTTCATTATAAAATTTGATCTTAAACGTAAAAACAGACAGTAGACATCTTGGATTGAGATTTACAATCTACACGGAACGAGAAAATCCTTCACGGAAATGTTTCTGGGCCTACGACTACGGTCCGGAAGGTTAGGTTTGACTTGTATAAAAGCATAAAGAAGAATAAATAGTACATTATATTATACTAGATTAATAAGACGGAGTATCGTCACACGAGAGTTTTAAATAGTTTTAATAGACCGAGTGTGACAATATGTCTTATTAAACCAGTGTAATATACTATTTTATCTACTTTGCTTTATTAATTCATTACATTTTGGCTGTTCAAGTTTTCGTATTACCCTTGTGAATTTTGCGTGGGTTGGTTACACTGACGTCACTGACATTAACGTTTCGTATTTGAATGTGAAAATCTAGTGGCCCTAGGACAACTTCAATAACTACTTACTTACGTGAGCGAAATGGAAAACAAGAATGTAGATTTATGAAATTTTGAAGTTATGTTTATTGAAATACTAATAATTTAACCTTGACGTCTACGCACGTCTACGTGACAGGCTGATGTACCAATTTAACATAACTAAAAGTTACCAAAAGTAGTGTAATAATATGCATATTATTACACTACTTTTGATATAATAATGAGATGATTAGTAATGCAAAGTAGATAAAAGTGATTTATTTCGGAGTCGCGCTAACTGTTTGGTGGCAACTCGTGTTACAATTGTTTGTATTGTCGATTGTCTGCTCTAGGGGTGGCGATCGTGGGCTGAATCTGAGAGTAGCTAGAGCGACGCGATAGCGCCGCGCTAGCTACCAATCGTTTCTGTACATGACGTATATATATAGTATTATATAAAGCTATGCTTCCCCTCCCGGTCATTCCCAGAGTGCCTCATTTCGTTTTTTTATAATATTTCAATAAGATTAGTAGTTATTTGCAAAATTATTCAAATGTAAAGTTTCAAAATGGCTTAATGGTACACCTAAAATACGTATATAAATAGTTTTTTGAAGGCATTCAAAAATATCAGAACTGCATAATATAATATACATTAGTATACTATATAGAACACAGAAACCACTTTAATTTTGTTTAGATCTTCCTAGAAAGACACTTGTTCCTTTTTCCTTGGAATCCCCACTTTTTCCAAAGTTAACAGATTTTTTTAGGGATAGTTTAGGTACCACCAAAGCACTCACAGGCAACACCTTTTAATCTACACTGTTTTATTTTATCATAGATAAGTACCAACATTCAAAAATACTTTGCATTAGAGAGAAGATAATTACAGAATGTTTACACAAAATGCAACAGCTATAATTAGAATACAATTCATCCTATTATTAGGTAATATGTGCTATCTAGACAGAATGTTTGAAACAACTTCGTCTGCAAATAACTCAATAATTTATTATATAAGTATTGTAAAGCAAGCACTTCAGTGGATAAACACAACACAGCGTTATTAGGTACAATGCTGTCAAGTAAATGTATTGTTCAACCTGATGAGAAAAATTCCTAATTCAAATTTCATTCCGGTGTAATATCAACCCAAGGTTCGATAGCTGGGCTTGTTTGAATTGGGTTAAATAATTATTTTTCTATTTCAGTTAAAAACGTTTTCACAAAATACAAAGATCAGCTCTTAATTTGAGGTCAAACAATGCATCTGAACACAACTTGTCTTGTGAAAATTTTAAGAAGTGTAGATCGGCATATAGAAGAACAACGGATAGAAACCTAAAAACTGGATTAAAGAATATATCAGTGCTTACGTGCTAAGGCATTAACTTATACAATTTATGAACTCAAGTAGAAAGGGAGGATATAGCTTTCATTCAATGAAGAATTTTTAAGTCTTGCATACCTCCTCTAAGGAGTTCATTATTACCGATCTAGAATTATTAGAAATACTAGAGTATTACACTATATTTTTATCTGTTCAAAGCCAGTTCGAGTTCCAATGTTATTTTTAATGTTTTGCTGTACAACTAGTCAATAATATGAGAGTTTCGATATTGTAGCCATTCATGGCCCCGACTTCAAAACCATATAACGAAACACTTATGGGTAACGTGTTTTGTCCAAATCGATATTGAATCTATAATTTGCTTTTTTTGATTGTCAACTGTATATTCAGCAGCATTCCAATTTCGGTTGTTATTGTGACTAAGTTCCAATTCATGCTATTACATTAAAAGAATGAACGCTATAAAAGTATTTTTATCCAATCGAAATTTATGTTAGTTTCAGTTTTTGTGACAGCATTTCATGCAATCCGCAAATCAATTATAGAACGTGCAAAGTTCTCTCGAAGGCATTGTTGTTTTATGAAAGCTTGATACAATTAATTACCGCCCGATATTCCGGCTGGCATTATATACACCTTGCGTGAATCTGTTTTACATTAATTTTCTGGTAATTGTGGCTAACGCATTGTGCTCGACGCTAATTAAGCCGACAGGTAAAATCTGAGCGCTTCAAGAACATCCGATGATCATGTCGACCGCGCCATTATATAAGATAATTAGAATTTTCCCGTCAAAAAATGGATTTCACTTGAGAGCTACATCGATTTTCACACACGTTCTCGGTCCCCTCCAAATAATTAATACTCGCACTGCTCACGTGCACTATTTTGTCGTTGGATACGAGCACAAAATTGAAATTTTCTTGTCGCTGTGCGGACTGGGTCAACAATGGGATCCATTCTGTAAGCGATTGTTATAGCGATTATTACAGAGTAAATTGTTTGGTAAAAAGAGGGAGAGAAGGGGGTTGAGGAGAAAAGGGCGAATATCTCTCTTCGATTAACTAGCGACCGCTTCGAGCGAGAGAGAATAGAATGTTGGTATTAGTCTTTTAAATAGAACACATGTGGGAAGTTGACATATTCAAACACTTGAATGGTATTGTATTTTTGGGTGCAAAAGTCTAAGGAACTTCGTCTGGTAAATTTTTGTTGCCAAAATAAAGAACTTCGTGGTGTTTTTAGAGTGTAGCATTTCAAGAACACCATGTATACAGCTGTGCAAATATGTAACTTCGCACATGACGAATTTATGAATCATCTCAAATACTACCTAGAATAACTTACCTAGAGGTCGATTACTTAGAGAAGAAACACCGTCATAGGTGCGCAGAGACGAATTTTACTTTGTTTACCGGGGTTGTCTAGCAACAGTAACGTCACCACTTGGTTTCGATGCTCGTTTATTAAGTCTATTTGTGGATGTGGCGTAGCGTAATTATTTTGGAGTGGTATTTTTCGTTTTATTTGGGTAATCGAACCCTGGATAATCATGGTTATGCTGTAGGTATTTCACATTAGTCACATTTATCTCTAAAAATACGTGCAGTCCGGCAAAAATAATTTTCAATTTACACTTTATTAGATCCCTAACCTTTGATTCAAACGTACGCCTCTGGTGCTGGTAAAGAGAGATAGCTGTGTGGTGTGACGTGTACCTGCGCGAATTTGATGACTGTGTGTCTTCTCTAAGTAACTGACCTCTACCTCATCAAGGAAAATATCTACTTTTTCAGTTCACAATAATTTTAGGTGTCCTTCATTTTCGAAACGCATATAAAAGGACTTTAAAGCAAGCGCAATATTTTACCAGTTTATGAAGTTATTAATCGACGAAATCATTAGAATTTCATCTGATTTTAATTTCCCCTTCCACTGTAACTTTCTGAGAGCTTTAATGCGGGGTTTATAAAATCATAAAAACGAATGAGCGTCGACTAATTTACATGTGAAGCTGGAAGCCCAAAACCGGCCGATAACTACAGGCAAGTAATTTAGTGGTAACGCTTTTGGTAAGGCCAACGCGAATGGGAACGTATATGTTTTGCCCGAAATTTTTAGCTGTCTGCTTGTTTAGGGCTGTTTACTCAAGGTACTTTACCAACAATTACATATACATGTACGGTTTCGTTTACAGCCGTTAAAATAAAAGTTTGGAAAAAGCTGAGGTGGTTAAAGCGCACAAAAGCATGAGTGAGTATACGGATTTCGACAACTTATACGGAAAGTATTTCGTTGAGTAAAACAAACCGGAAATCATCCGGTAATGCGATTGAGGTGAGATATTACTTAACGTACTTGAAAAAAAAATATGTTTACCTGTTATTTCGAACCGAGGGCACTGGAAAACTGGACAATTGTTTGAAACGCTAAAAAAATTTAATAGGCCCCCTCCTGATTATATTTCCATCGGCAATCTGGTCGAATAGAAATAAAACCAAACTGAAATGTTAATGTTGTTGAGGTCCTCGTGTGGTTAATAACACGGACGTTTACAGCTACCCAACTTGTGAAAGCTTCCCTCTTTCCTAATACCCATGTGTTTTTAAGTTGATGGAATGTCTAATTCGTGGGGAATTTCGTTATGAAGCGTTTCACCCATACGCATCAATGCCATAAAATCGAATTAAAATTTAATTACACATAACACCGAGAGCCAAGAGTTCTGCAAAATTAATGGAAGAAATTTTTTGCGCAAAAGCCATAAATTCCGTCAACTTTTTTTGCCAAGTTCGAACAATAACGGTGCAAGGAAAGCATCATCCTCACATCGGGTTAATTTACGAACGGCTAGTATTAAGACAAAAGCAATCTTATGAAAATCCGTTGAGCTTAGATCTCGACGGACTAGGTGAAAGGGCCTCTCGTAATATCTATGTGATAAAAGATGGCTCTAATGTCGGCCACTAAGAGGGTCTCACTATAATTTCTCCTTGTATTACTACGGGTGCGATAATAGTATTAGCGGCAGTTTACTACAAAGAACACATCTCGGGAAATGTATGCTTTAAGCTGCGAGATGTATCCATTTCTGAAATTAACTAAACGGGCTACTTATTGTGAAAGTGGTGGAAGAAATTAGAAAATTTCTCTCATTATTTTAAAACGAATATTGGATAACAGCACAACAATTTGACAATTTTTGATATTTTTCATTGTTACAAATATTTTTTCCTGTAAAAGTACACTTTAGCAGGAACCTACTTCTGACACTTCATTTTGATATGTAGTGCTACTATATCACATGTATATTAACTAAATCATCATCTACACTTATCACTTCCATTTCACTACACTTGAGCCCCGCAGCTGCCATATTCTAGTTATTTCCACAACTTTAATTTTTGTTTCTATACCATTTAAAATATGATCAGACTCTGAAGAAAAACTAAGAAAATAAAAATAATAAATAATTTCTCAATATCCTGAACATAAATATTATTAAATACTTGCCGTAACTCGTCCAAGCTTCGCTGGCTTCATTTGAAAAAGTTACAACTCGAATATACATATATTTCGTTCATAATGTAACGGAAACTCTGAACAAATTGGCCAAGCCGATAGGTATAAGCTTCCTGGAATCGAAGAGCTGACCTCAGAAAAGACACTTCTAGCATGATCGATACCTTTCGGGAACGTTCCGGAGTTATCTAGAACTTGTCAGCGAGAGAAATAAAAAGCCCGCTAGTGATAGCGCAAGGAGAGTCGAATACGATCATGATGACACTAAAACCCGAGCGTGAAAATAAAGAAATAGTGAAATAAATTAAACGATATGTGTTAGGTGGTTATTAATTAATTACTGTTAAAGAAATTTTTTAAGTCAATAATTGGTGTAGTGTTATTATTTCGACCAACGAAACGGTTGCAATAATACTCCACGCAATATAATTCTTAGATTAATTTCAATTACAACTTTGTGTATACGTATACGTTCTCCACATAATGCTTCGTGAAATGATTTTACTAAGTTTGGTTTGAGGGAAGAACGGTTGTAGTTTCACCACAATGTCACGTTGTGCGCCGAAAAAAGAAATAATTGTGACTAACATTTTTTTTCGTATACCTAATGGAAATCAAGCACTTTGTTTAATTAAAAATCGTAAAGAAAAGTTGTAGTTTTGTTGTTAGCAACACTTTTCTTCATAGCAACACAAATCCTAAAGAAAAGTAGGAGTTTTCTTGTTAGCAACACTTTTCTTCATAGCAGCACTTTTAGTTTTGTTTTGTTACCACGTCATCGGCCCTTCAGCACACGCTTGACATACATACTATGATGAATTATTATTTTTGAAAAATATTTATTTGTGATTCCCAATAAGGATACGAAAAAATTGCATGTCATACAGGTTAGAAAAGTGATCTTTCCTTGTCCATGTGAATCTAATTGACGAACGAAGCAAGTCAATTAAACATTTACATCCGCTGGAAAAATCTTACTTTTCTTAACTTGTACAATAATCTTAGTAACTTGTTTTCATCTCTCGTTGTATTTGAGCAATTTATTTCCTTTTTCTTTTGAAAGCATGATAAAAAAACAATTGGCATATTGCAAATAGCTTGACTGTTTTAAAGTTATATCTTCTCCACGAGATGGTGCCTCTCATTAATCTGATAATGAAACGAGTCACATAGAGTCATTTAGGCAACCTAAAAAACATATTTTTGAATGTTTGCTAACGTAGCAAAGAGGGTCTTTAAAATAAAAACTATGAGTAAAACCCTAGTAATTAACAATATTTCAATTGTTCTTTAAGCATTTTAATTGTGAAATCTACCACATATTATTGAATTGCAAATAGCATTAATAAACGATATATAAAGACGTTCTGGTGGAATCCTGTAAGATCAAGATTGTACTTGTACTGATCAAGATTATTCTGAAGCAGATTTTCAAAAGTATAAAAAACACTTTAAAGTTCTTCGGAATAATTTAGAAAATTTCTGTTACGCTTGTTTTGATCATTTCTCCACTCACAATAACATTGACTTAGATCAACATTATCACAAAATTCTTCGTGCTGGAAGTAATAGGCCCAAGTTGTTTTATCGACGATCACCATCAGAAAAATGGCATAACCCATTTAATCCATTTGTATTGCATCATTTAAAATCGAATATGTACTTTCAAATTATTCAAGATGAGTTGGCATGTGCAGCTTATGTTGTTGAATATGTCAACAAATCAGATAGAGGTTTCAGTAATTTGCAGCGTCAAATAATTGATATGAAAGAAAATATCGAATTTGATATTGTTCAAATAAGATGAGCGTTGATTTAAGTAAGTGAAAATGTCAGCACAGGAAGCTGCCTGATATTTATTGCGCATGCCCATGACTAAGTCTACAATAGCGACTACTTACGGATGAAGATTGACAGATGGTACAGATATTTGGAAGAAAAATTAATTCGACAAGTATGAACAGCGATCAAACGAATTGGTATATATTAATTTAGCGCAGTTTGTGTCCAGGTATTATAAAAAAAAAACAGAAGAGAATATGTAGAAAGAAAAAAACCAAAAATAATCAGATATCGCAACTACGATATGGCTGAAAATTTTAACGATTTTGGACGGGAAATGGTATTGCTATAGTATATTTCTTTTCGAAATGAAGAAAATGATATTTTGGCCGAAAATAAATTCGTTGAGCTTAAAGAACCCAACGAAAATTTAATTATGGAACGTAGAAAATACTTTGAGTCGAATTTGGATATAAGTACAGAAAACTCTTCAAATTATTGAGCAGTTAGGAAGAAATGATGAGGAGGAAATTCATGAGTCAGAAAATGAAGTTAATTTAACCTATGAAAGTTATCCTTACCGCACTTAAAATTACTCTATCAAGATTTCTGCCTTTGTCAGGTGAAACGTTACACTTGTATAGGTTACTTTTCAAATACATAAAAATAATAATTATTGACAAAGTAAGCATAGCTAGTGCAGAACTTTTGGCAATAATAGATTCACTTTTAAAACAAATCAGTTGTATAACAAACAGTTTTGGAGTCATTGATGTTATTCTTATTTGAGATTTACACCAATTACCACCAGTGAGGGCAACACCAAAATTTAAGCAGATTATAACAAGAATGGTTGGTACTACTCTCTGGCGCAGGTTGAAGTTTCATGAACTTTTTCAAGTTATGAGACAAAATAATGCCTTATTTTCATGTAATTTAACAAAGGTCGGTAATGGAGACGATTTACAATCTTAGGAGCTGCAGCTTATTGAATCCAGACTAGTCAAAAAGAAGATGCACGTTTGCATAACAAATCTGTTATTGATACTGGAGGTTTGCTATATCAAATAACTTTTGTAATTGGCAAATTTTACATTGTTACAACAAATATTAATATTTCGGATGGTTTGTCAAATGGTGGATTTGGAAAATTGGTGAATATAGAATTTAATGATATGCAGCAATTTCAACGACTCTCAAAATGCAATTTACAGACTGAAACAAAACTTGTATTGGATTTCATTTCAAATAGAAAAGGTGTCTCAATATTTACTCTGGACTGTAAAACCTAAACAGTCATAGAAAAGAGTTTACAGACTCAGTACGTTAGGCTTCTAACGTTTAACTGCTCTCTGAGACATAGATAGATGATAATCATTCTTTTGACATTCCAAACTTCAATTGTATGGTTCAATTTAAAAGGCAAATAAATCGCGCTGCAGGAGTAACCTTGGATTAAAACAATGCCGATATAGTAAATGTTATAACTCCAAATGTATAGATCACACTTACTAATTCTTCAATTGCATCTGCTAGGCCAGAGTGAGATGATAATGTTGGAGATATATGTTTACCTATTTGCAAAATGGAGAATGGCGTTGAAATAGTAATGGTAGTCATGTACATTTCACCAAACAAAAAAAATGTAATTAATTATGTTTCTCAAAACTTCCCTTGCTGAATGTAATAAAGAAATTGCGCAATGGATGAGTCACAAACGCCACGAACTTCCAGTTATTTTGGCAGGAGATTTTAATTCAGATTTATCAAAAGAAGAGTCGAAAAATCTAGTAGATGCTCTACATCTACATGCAATTTTTAACTTGAGATTAAATAATAATCCACTGCTACAACAAAGTGCGGTACAACCATTGAAGGCGTTTTTTAAAGATATTTAGAAAAAAATTAAATCTCAGACTTATGTTTTTATTTTAACTACCATAAACCAATTGTGTCTTTTGTAGAATGTAATTCAATCGAATAGATTATGTTTTTTATATTTGACATTTTTTAACACATTAAAGTACCTTTTTGAGTTATTCTCGAAATAAAAGTAAAGAAACACGAAATAATTAAGATTTTATTCGAGTTCCTAATCATCAATTATATCTTAGTAATCCCGCGTCACGTCCCAATCGCCGTCTCTTCGCTTCTCTGTCTGCCGTTCGTTCCCGCGGTACCGAGACTTCGTTCCCTCCGCGGTTCCCCCGGGTCTTCCTCGCAGGACTAGTGCAGGCGAAGCATTATGCTAACACGGTCTTTCCTGACGAAGTAGAGTGTCCTCACTCGACCAGTCCATGGTACTCCTATTGACCGATACGATCTGAAACTCAAAAATGTTAGACTAAGTACTTGTCGTGCAACGTTATAATGAAATTAAAATTTAATGATGTCTCCGCTGACAGGAACAATCGAACATTCTGAAAATTTTCGAAACTTGGGCCCAAGTTTTAAAAGTATTAGTACAACTAGCCTAATTAAGAATATAATTTGAGAACGATACCATACCATAATTGATAAACCTTAATTGTAAGGGAACTTAACTCGGGATGTGGAGCTTAACCTACATGGTCACGTTGTCCCCAACCTCGGTGGCCAACCCGTGTAACCTGGGTCAGACACCCGCGTTACCAGCTGGTCAACACCTCGTAAGGAGGTGGAAATTTCAGGACCACGTACACCACCCAGTGCACCTACACCAGCCAGTGGTGCAGCCAATCTTCCCTACCAATGCCTCCCTCACATTGCCATTACTCTCCGTAATGTATCCACGGCTTCATATTCCCGGGCGCCGCCACCCCTTGATACCGTACTCTGGCTCGAGTGCAGCCGGGTATCTCAGCCACGTTGTATCGGTCATGGTCCAACACTGCCATCACTCTGAAGGGGCCTCGCCATCTGGGAAGTAATTTCCGGCTGACACCAGTTGCGGGTCGACTGCCAAACACGGATCATCACTAGGTCTCCGACAATATGTGGTTGGGTATGAGACCGTTTTTGATCGAACCGTTCTTTCTGCCTGGTCTGGTAGACGACAGTCTCCCTTTTCGCACGTGTCTGTGCTGCCGTTACGTCAATTACTTCACCTCCCTCTGGTTGTAATATTCTCTGTGAAACAACACGATACCCCATTGGCAGTTGTCTTGGCGTAACCCCAATAGCCTTATTCAACGTGCCATTCCGGCCTAACTGAATGTTGGTTAAATTATTGTCCCAACGATCATCATCTGTTTTCACGCCCATTGTGGCAAGCGAGTCAAGTATTGTTCGGTTATATCTCTCAACTTGTCCGTTACCCCTTGGCATACCTGTGGCGTTTAAGTGATGCGTTATATTTTTCTCGCGACAGATCTTGGTAAAGGTTGTACTAGTGATTGCTGTACCCCTATCGCTAATAATACGATGAGGTATGCCAAATGTTTGTATGGCATCGGATAGCGCTTGTATTGCATGTTTGGTAGTTTCAACAGCATATAACAGAATAAACTTCGAAAAAGCGTCTTTACTACAGGAATAAACATGTTACCTTTCTTTGTTTTAATAAAAGGACTTAAGTGAACCACGTGAATTGTATGAAATGGTGTCAGGGTCTTCTTTATTGGATGCAATTTCCCAGGTAATTTTCCGCCAGGTGATTTGAAATAAATGCAATTTAGACAGTTTTTAACATACTTTTCAATAAAACGTCGCATGTTTTTAAACCAATATTGACTTGATATTAATTCAAAAGTCTTCTCGAACGCAAAATGTCCAGTCTCGTCATGTGCCCATCGTAGCAACTGATAACGACTTAATTCTGGCACCACCCATCGGAGACCATAATGTGTAATTTTATAAACCTTACCAACTTATATCGCAAAACTTTTTAAAAATTTGCTTATTTCCACCATAGCCTCCGGATTCTAATATTGTTTTTATATTCTGAATATATTTATCCTGTTGTTGTGCGGCCAATAATCAGTCTTCCTCTGAAATGACATTTACAAAGACACTTGGGACTTCAGATACTGGATTTCGACTTAAACTGTCGACATGTTGCATCTGAAATCCATTTTTGTTTAGATCTCTATAATCAACGCATAAACGTTTATCACCGGTTTTCATAAATGTTAATATAACCCTGCTCGCATATGCTGATCCACATGCACGTATAATATTATGTTGGAAAAGTTCATCAATGATTTTCCGAATTTCAACACGTTCGTAATCTGAAAACTGCCAAGGTTGATGATTATTGGAGTAGTTGACGTTACTACAATTTGTCTACAAGATGTCTACTATCTGTTTACGTTTAAACAAGAGCAAATTTTATAATGAAATAACTTGGTTGATAGACGAAATAAAGTAATTGCCACACTCAGGTAGGTTCTTCTTTGGACGCTGATTCTGTTGATATAATTTTTGTTATTGTACGGTTAAAGCATTTTTTGTCCAAAACGATTGATAGTTAGCGTTACCATGCAGCAGGCAACCAATACAAAAAAAAACAATTGTAACACGGTTGCTACTAAACAGTTAGCGCGGCGCGATAATTGGCCGTTGCGATCGTGACGGTTTTTCGGCATTTACACCTCTCACCGATTCAGCGCTTCGAAGGAAACCCGCCATAAGAAAGCTATGCTTCCAATAATTTTGACCCTAGTTATCAACAAACGTCAACGTTTTCAAATTCGATCAATGTTATTATTGCCTCGATTATTAATTTAGTAAACGAAACGTGCTCAATTAATGAATTATAGTTCCCTCGACTACTAATTGAACTAAAAAGTTACGTAATTAAATCACAATGAATCAAATTTCCCGAATCAAAGCTCCTTGACTAAAGGCTCCCTAAATAACTAACTGATTAAATTAAAAAAAAAACTAAAAGGTTCCTTAAGTAATTGTAGCGTTAGCGTCAACAATACATATAATAAGTTAAAAATACTATTTAAAAACAAGTTTAAATGAAATAAAGATGAAGGCAAATTTATCCTGTTTATTCCGTCAAAAGATAATTTTAGGTAATAGATGTATTTTCTTTCTACCTCTCATTCTGCCACATGGGTTAAATGTTACTTAAAAATGGATATTTTTACAGATATTTAACAATCGTTTTGGTACTAAATGCGATGTATATAACATCGGGAACGCTGAATGTTATATTACATTTCAGTTCTGACTCCGTAAAATTGTATAAAGACGGTTTAGTTTGGTGCATAAGCGTTGTTCTAATGCATTGTCCGCATTAAGGGAAGAGAAAAGTAACGATAAAATGCGCAAAACGACAAGATTATAATGTCTCATTGTTCCCCATATCTCGGTACTTTTAGCGTAATGAAAAATTTTATAGGGCTATTGCATATCGCTTTTCTATTTCTATATGAAATTTTACTGTTGAGTAAATCCTCATTTCCGTCACGAGTTACCATAAAATGTAATTTATCACTCTCATCTCTTTCTACCGTTTTAAATCATCCATCGCGTAGGTACGCGAGTGTGTGCCGGTGTCTGAGGGTGTAGAAGTTTGTGCGCTGGTTGGTGCGACGAATGGCCGGGGGAGAAGGGATGAGAGGGTGTGAGAAAGACAGAGGGAGAGCAAGGAATTCAAAAAACATATCACTTTGCAACTTACCAAGCGATATGTATTGGATTTTCGTGATTTTTTATTGTTTCCCAATACACATCAGAAAAAATAGAGGAATTTTACGAATGAATTTTTGATAGTACCTATTTATAAACCTTATCTTGTTGGTGTTATCTTATAGTGTTTGCCGTATTACGCTCCACATCTGACAGCTTGATTCTTGAAGAATAACTGCACAAATTACCGATAGATTAGACAGTTCGAGTTTGAAGCGCACACAAATTTTCAGGTGTTATATGTAGTATATTCGCACTTACCCTAGTAATAGAATTTAAATTTGGATTTTTCCCCATCAACGTTTTGTTTGTATATATTATCGTTGTAGGCCATCCTTTACGTAGATAGTATCTATTCATTCCTGTTTAAACATTCCGCGTTGACGAATTGTGGTAGGCAATAAAAGAGTTGTCCATACCCGTATCTGTAGTAAGGGTAAAAAAAGCCAAATTGAGAAAATAAAAAAAATAGTTTGTATGTATTACGCAACAAAATTAATTTTTTTTAAATGCACCTTATCGTATTCTGTTGCGACGTATTGGCAACAGAATTGTTCTTTTTTGTCGGTTTGTGGCATATTTTAATAGTGAAATACATTTTTAAAATTAAGTTTACTGAATAACAAATATAACCGTCAACGGAGCCATCATCCATAAAATGCTCAAAAAAGTTGAATATATCAGAATTGAACATACTTAAACTTGAGATATTGAACCCCGAAGTATTTGAAATCAACAACATTGTTAACATTTCTATAAAAAAAATCTTGGAGTATAAATAATATAGAGAATTTCTCACACATTTTTCATATTGTAGACACGTACGGACGTATTGTGTCCGAACTGAAACAGTAACGTTCTCTTTAATATAACTGCCGTTATCGACTTGAGCTGTCCCGCCTTCTAATCGGTAGCCTTTTTCTAATTAAACATTATTACAACCTAATTTATAAGTCTAATCACTTTTGAGAAAATTATTCAGAAACTAAGTTTTCAAAATTTTTAAAAATGATTTCACTTTCCTTAAGACTAAAGTAAGTACACTATTTAATTTAATGTTCTGAAAGGAATTAAATACTCCTGGTTTTATTAAGTCAATCAAAAACGAATTCAACCATTTTGAAACTTTTTAAATTGTTTTTACAATTTTTTACAATTACATTGTGAAATTTAAATCGATTTTTAAGTGATTTATTAAATTATATAAGTTTATAAAAATATATGCCATAGGTATATTATAGAACAGAATGTTATAAATATTGTTTTATATCTTTTTATCTTTTCCTATTTGAAAATTAGTAAGTATAGTTATTTAATATGAATTTCTTCAGAAAATTTGTGTCTCGTTGACTTTTTTATTATCAGCAATGATTAAATCTTTCAAAACTGTGATTTTATCGGAATAAAATACTTTAAAAACGTAGGTGTTTAAATTATTCATAAAAACGTTAATCATTTACTTAACGTAATCACTTATGTTTTGTACAAAAAATGAATAGTTAAAAATTATTTATTTTGTATTTCAAGAGACTTAAGACTTGATTAAATCGATAAATTATTTATAATATCTCTGTTATGTTCACGTAATACACTTTACGTTGTTTACGGCATTTTTTAATATTGGGCTGCACCTACTTCCACTCAAAATCAATTTCTTTAAATGGTCAGAGCAGATATAAGTTGATTTTGTTTTTTATCGTTTTTATTAGCTAGTAAAATAGAAAGCCAAATATTTTTTAACGAAATCTGCTGAATAAGGAGACAGATAACACGCGACTAAGACGATATACAATCTCTTTAAATTTCCTTATTAATTTGTCATATTTGGCTATGAAAGAATTAACCAAACGCCTTTCCTTCATTGTCATACACTTTGTATATCATGCATTATTAACCATTCTGTTTTTTTTTGAAATTTTATCTAAAATACTTCTCGAAGTACGATAAACCAATAAGTATCAAGTTGAAGGCATACGAAATGATGTTGCCACTCACATCGAGAATCATTATTATTGCAGATTTACGTGTAACGAAAGTACCGATAGCAATTGTACATGCGAATCGTAAGAGAGAATTCGTCAACTGAATTCATGCAGCAATGACGAGTCTTATGGTTTCGTAGGTAGATTGATCATGTGGATAACGTCCAAGGTAGCGTCGTCGATTTTACAACTAATTATGTCTCTCCAATTTTCCTCCAGAACGTGACTGTTATTATATTCTCAAAGACGAGGTTAAGAAGTGGCATCGGCGCACAATGTGTCCACCACGAGAGTGTTTGAGCTAGTTGTTATAATTAGCTGTGATGTTACTCCCAGATTATAGTACATAGTTATATGTAACAAATTGAATATATTAGGTGTGTAACATACACATTACTTTGATGTAAGTTAGACGAAGAATCTTGATACAAATGAACCTGGCATATGTTTTAGATGTAGAATTTGTCATTGGTCTAATTGGCCCATAAATTGTATTACGTTTTACCCAAACAGCAAGTAGAAATACCAACAACCTACGCTTCATACTTTCAAAATCTAGCAGGGAAGTGAGCATTCATATCTCGTGGACATTAAAACCAGCTGGAATATTTCAGGGCCTATATGCTTTACATGTTATAGGTACACATGTGAAATATAAGATGTAACACTTTTTTGACGACCGTTATATTGTTATTTGTATCTGGACTTGAAACTTTAAGGATTGTTCGTTAGATCCACATCTTAAAGGCTTCAAACTTATAGTATTTACAATCAGTGTCCAACATTCCACATACCGACAATACATAGCATTTTATAAATGCAAGTTTGCGCACTACCAGCTTTCTCAATTTGTCGTTGTAGCACTTGACTTGATTTGTAAATATTGTCGCGATATTGTTGCATCGTATGGTCTTCAAGTTCATTTCAAACATTCAATTTACCCATTTTGAAAAATATCAATTCCAGCTTCAGACACCGTTTTGAGCAATAAGTATACCATTGGTTCGTATAATGACAGGTGCAACTGGTAGGCAAAGAGTCCATTTTAGTTTCGGAGCAACCAGTCTCGTATATTACTACGTGACATGTCTATTTCTGTTTAACGCTCCTTATGGGATTTGCAAAGTGCCCATTTTCGCCGACTTAATATTTATCATACGATAGAGAAGGCGCAAGATTTGGGTAGCATTCTGTGTATGGAGATGCTCCCAACTGTTTTAACTTAACCAACTAATCACAACTCGAATATCTCTAAACCATTCCCCATCACTGTTCTTTCGTATTTTATACCTACTACAAAACTCAGAACACATTCAAACACGAAACTCTTCTCACAAATTTTATCCAAGATCACCAAGATTGAACTATATTAAACGCTCGATCTGGCGCTCTCGCGTTTAAACATTCTTGCGTGAATAAAACGCTGTCTAAAACACTTAAACAACAAATAACTATTCTATACTCAACATCTTCTTGACTCAGTATTCACTTGTTAATTATAAGTATTGAGTTTGAATGTTGTTGACGCTAACGTCAACATTATTTTAGGTTAAGAAATTGTAATTTATGGTGAACTAATTTTGGGAACTTTTCAACACGTTTTGTTTTACAAACAGATAATAATCACTGACGCAGCTTAGGTAACAAGGTTTTTGGGATATCTAATTCAACTAAAAACACGTCTTATTTTATTACGAAGAATAACAACGCCGACCGAACGTCAACAAGCCAAATTCAGAATCACAATAATTAACCGAGTCAGCATAACAAAGGCGTTTACGGAACGTGATAAGAAGCGCGCTCCAATCAAGGTCAGTTTCTGCAACGCCAGGTCATTGTAAGAAAACAAATGAAATCGCATTTAACCTCTGTAAAATTAATCTGTATATAAGCCCTGAAATTTGGTACTATAAACCAGTATACGATGTATGCTCAAAACGACAGTGTGTTGTGATCTTTCTTCACGCCACCCAAACCGACAAACCATAACCTCACGAACTTCAACCCGGAGAGCACGTCAGGCCCTCTCTCCAAACTACTAGAACTTCAACCCGGACCTGCACGTTACGCCCTCAGGTCCACACCGAAGAGCACGTCACGCCCTCTCTCCAAACTACTAGAACTTCATCCCCGGAGAGCACGTCACGCCCTCTCTCCAAACAACTAGAACTTCGAGAACTTCAAGAGATCACGTCACGCCCTGATCTCCGCCTACAAGAACGTCTTCAGCCTTACAACCTGGAGACAAGATTCATCTCCGCAGCCACCCACGAGTTACGAGAGATATCTACATACAGTCCACTCTCTCTAGAGATTACTTCACACTTTCGTTCTAATGTAGTTTAGTGCATTTATACATCTAATTTCAATTGAATCCATCATCAAGGTTAAGGGTATGTTCGGAAACGCTTGGCCTGCAAGTTCAGTTATTCAACTTTGCAGTTGGCAGCACTTTCTGCTGGTTGTGTGTTCGGAGAGAATAAGCAACTTTTATCGATTGATATGACATGGATGACATAACCAGGAAGTGAAACGCTTATAAATAAATAGCAATAATGATTTTTGAGGAGCTATTCACATCAAGTAGTGAAGATGATGGTAGCGGCGAAGAATTAATAGCTAATCTAAATGAGCAATAATTTCATCGCTGCCATCATCAAATTCGAAGGATTCCTGGAGTTCTAAATTTTTTAGAAAACATTGTTCATTTTTATTCAGAATTCAGAATTTTTATAGCACCGAGCGTGTAGAAAACTTTATGGTTGGGGCAGCTGTAGCCGAGTGATAGGGACAAGCTTTGAATCCTTTGAATCAGGCGGTCACCATCGTTGTGGGTTCGAGTTATCGAGTCCCATGTAATCCATGGGTGTGTTGTGTGTGTTACGGCAAGTGTGTAAAATGTATCCAAAATCCCGTTCTTATTCACGCTGGTAACCAGGCCGAATAGGATCGGATATCCTGTAGGAGGGCGGGACTCGGATACACACACCGAGTCGGTAGAGCACGAGTGGGTCAACTGGGGTGAGAGCCTTAAGGGGGTACAACCGTGCTCGAGGACCGTGGTTCGGAGTCCACGTTAAACTGTAGGTCCCGTCCAGATTAGCCTTGCAGCAAAAAGGAGACGTTAACTACTCTCAACAACTTTATGGTTATAGGTTATGTCATTATGTCATTGTTAAGCTGCTTGTTCTCCTCGAACACACGACCAGCAGAAAGTGGTGCCAACTGCAAAGTTCAAATGTTTAATAACTGAACCTGCAGGCCAAGCGTTTCCGAACGTACCCTAAATTACATCCCCCAACTGTCGTCACGTCCCATTAAGTCAAGGTATGAGCTACGCTAGACTACGAATAAGACATTCGGAAAAATCTGTTCTCGTGTAGACATGGCAAATATATATATATATATATATATATATATATATATATATATATATATATATATATATATATATGTATGTATGTATGTATTTAAACCAATTAAACTATGGTTTAAAGGTCGGAATCGTGTCCATCATTTTATTCTGGATTTCGTCACAGTATTATGAGTTCGCTCAGTAGTAAAATAAAATTTACGCAAGTAGGTTATTGTTGAAGTTCCGCAACGTAATACCTTCGAGAGCAAAGTCGCCTAATTTGATTTCTACAGTGCCTTAAGTTTCTCGAACCTCGTCACTCCCCATCCAGAGTCGAATTTATGCCGCGAAAAATTTCTAAATCTCCTTAATGGAGTATAGAGATAGATATTATTTCGGTTATGTTAGACTTTGTCGGATGGCCTCGCAATGTAATTAAGTGAACTTCAAAATAAAACTCCGAAAACACACTCACAAGAGAGGCATGTTTATGTAGCATCCAAAGGCGGGTGAGGTACATCTGAAGAAGGTAAACATAGCCTCAGACTAAGACGTTATGAAACTCGGCGCTCTGTAATTCCATCCAAGAGTTTATTACTCTGGGAAGCCGGACTATTTCCCGGAGAACTTTATCCGTATGGTAAATGTCTGTACGCTTCGGAAGAAGCATCGCCGCGTAGTGTTTTTATTGGTGTTTTACTTAAACTATTTCCAGGCTCAATGATTAGTAAGATCGTAGAATTTACCATCCAAAAATAAAAGTGACCAATGTTTTTACTTGATTTTCTACGATGAAATGTAGCGAATAAAAAGGATCATTCTCAAGATCACACACTTTTGACTTAATTTCCAAATGCACATACTCAATTGGCCAACTGGTCGAAATTAAAATCCGAAATTTATTTCGAGCGCCTGTAAATTTCCCATGAAAAATAATGAATAAAGTAAGTATTATCGAAGGCCTGATGTTTGTATATTGCGTTTTAGAATTATTGATATAATTGTTGGCAATACTGATAGGAACTCAATTGAAAAATTAATCATAGCGATATATCCAACGATTGAACGCCGTTATAACATCAAATATTACGTCACATGATGTGAGTGTATTTATTTGATGTCAACGTGTCGATAAGCAGGTTGTGTTTAGTTCAAACAAATTTTTCTGTCAGTGTGTCTTATTTACCTTCATTAAAAACATATTTTCAAACAATTCCTGTTTGAGTCTATCAGCCTATATAATATGTAATAAATGGAATTTCTAGAGTTTTGGTCAATTCATTACCATAACTTTTGAGTTATAAATATGAGCTAACATCACACACTGATATATAATGTGGGTTCGTTTTTTCACCTCTTTGCGACAGTTGGTGCTCTCACTTCAGTCGTGGGCTACCAATTTTATCCCCTTCCAGTATTTTGATTAAAATAACTCCGATGTTTTAGCAAAGTTACCATTTCCCGGTTTCTGAATTATTTCCCGAAAATTCGAATTAGAAAATCCTACAACACACTAATCCTAAACGGCTTATTAAAATCTATAGACCGGATGATTCTTTTATCTCGGACAGAAAACGTTACTAATTAAGAGGATTTTTGAGTGCCCGCTTTCCTTCATTAAATCTGTCCACAATCCTAAAAGGAAGAAAAAATTGTTTTAATAATTATTACTCAGGTCGTTAATCTTATGTCTCTCATTAATAGCATCTGGTTCATTTTTTTTAATTCGAGCGGATTCGTCAAGCCTTTTGAGCTTTTTAATTAGTGGGAGGGTTTAATTATGATATATATCTAGACAAAAATCAAACGTGTCGCCAAACTTGTTTTACTAAAGACACGTTTATCTTTTGTTGATAGAAAGAGTTTTTAAAGGGCAATTTTCTTTATTGTTTTGAATGGAGATTGTTTTGAGGAGGGAAACGTTAAATTTGTTTTAATATTCGTTGTTTTATGGCCATCGGGGACATTGCCAGGGTCATTTTCAGGTATCCCGTGGTTGTAGAAATTTCTCCGTGATCCCCAACAGGATCACCGTAGCTTTATTTCTCTTCCTGACAAATACACGATAGTATAATCAAAATTTGAGATATTCCCCGCAAATGTACACATACACGAGCCCCAAATGAAATCCAACGAAACGGGAAATTATTAATTAACAGGCATCATTTGGCGTGGCATAATGATGAATGGATACGTGGAAGGTTTACTTAGGTGTTTCGAGAGGATATTTATCTTGTAAACAATCTTTCGCCTTGCTAATAGAAAGGTATACAAGGTATTTCCAAGAGTGTATAACAACTATTAGTTAGACGTACAAAGAGTGTGTTTTCGAGAGAACGACAGCTGAATAGGAAGGGGGCTCTTAACGGAACCTTGGGCTTCCTCCTGCTTCGTTATTCTAATTAATTAAATATTCGCAAATTAACCGTAAAGTTCCATGGGCCGCCCAAGTATGTAATTGTTTAAATCTGGTGGAAATATTCAACTATATCAACTGGTTCGGATAAGAGCGTGCACGTTGATCGACAATATACTTCTTTTAATGTAATTTGTGGAGAGGCTATAACATTTTCGGAATCAGCGACACGAATTGTTTAGAGAAAAATCGCTGCATTGTTATAAATCCTTTTCAATCTTATCTCTGGAGTTAAACTACGTCGCCGTTAATTTTCATTCGGTCGTATGTGCCTGTGTGTTTGTATTAATACGAACTTTACCGTGAGAATGCTGAGTATCCGTCGGCGAAAATCCCAGGACGACACAACAAAATTATAGGAAGACAGGTGAATATATCTCCATTTGTACATCAGAGAATAAAGAGTGGGACAGCACAAATATTTGTCCTTTTAACTTAAAAATATGTTGACGTTTATAAGGATACAACGTTTGTTTTGAAATTTAATCCGAAAAAAGCTGTTAAAAAAGTACGGTGGGCGCGGCGTGGCCCCGCCGTAAGGGGTGCAATTAAAGGTTCTCCTCCGACCGATCGATACACGGTCCTCTACACCTGAGGGTAGGTAACTATCCTTAGGAATGATAGGCCAGCGCCTTCTCTGCGCGACCCGTGCAGCGTTCACCCCCACGCGACTTAGTACTACCCCCACATCGTCCAGAAATCAGCGATTGACCAATAAAGCGAGGAACATCGCTGGAATGCAGACTATAAAACTGGGAACCCGGTCCCAGAATCATCAGTTAGATGACGGACGCACCATGGTACATGAGGAACGAGCAACTACGAAGGGACTTAGGAATGAAAACCATCAAGAAGGAAATCAGGGACAGGACGAGGAAGACAATAAGAAGAATGGAGAAGCACCAAAACCCGCTAATAAGGAAGGCCATCGACTACGACGAAGAGGAAAAGTCAAAAGTGAAGAGACCAAGACTAGCGCTACTACAATCGGAGGACGAGGGATAAGAAAGAAGGAACAGAAGAGGACATAATAAGAAGAAGAACAGGAAAAACAGCATGATACAAAAGGGACAAATGAGAAGAACAAAGAATACTAAAGGGAAACAATGAAAAATAAAAAAAAATGGAAAAGAAGCAAGGGGCACACAGCCCGGCTTTGGAAATAAAAGAGGATACCCAATACGAATCATCAGTTCACTCCGAACCCTCCTAACCATTGGCTTCCCAATCGGACAGGAACACCGGACAAGCTCTTGTGGTTTCCCACGGACTTGTCTCTGCATCGCTACGAGTTCGCTCCGAGCTCTCCTAAACCATTGGCTTTCCAATTGGACAGGAACACCGGACAACTCAGAGCAAGCTCTTGTGGCTGCCCACTGATTTGCTCCCTGCAGCTCTACGGGACTCTCGAGACTCCTACCCACTGGTTTTCCAGTCGGACAGGAGGATGGGAGAATCTCCAACCCCGTGGATTCCCACTCGAATAGAAGAACGGGAGAGAACCCCCAGCTAGGTGGACATCCACCTGTACGACGCCAGGTCTCGACCAGGAAGGCGTGGCACTCCAGCTTCCCAAAGGACATGCCACTTCCCATGAAGTTCCCAGCAGCCCCAGGACTCTCCCGATCTTCTGGACTACTCCGAGGTCGACTCAGCTCCTGGACTTCCACGGGATCGGCCAGCCTACACGTTACCGAGGCCAGAGCTTCGCTGAACAGTACACCGAGCCCCGACTGCCCCTAGAGGACCCGCCATCTCCAGGTTCCTGCCGACGTCTCTCCGACGCCCTGTCGACATCGTGACTCGCGTTTTTATAAGTCTGAATTTCTTAAAGTCAATAAATAACTTTGATAATCTCGAGTTTGAGTTTTTCGGACCAACAACCATTGTATCGAATTCGTTTATTACAAACGTTATTTTATCAAAATCAAGAATAGCATAATTAGGGTACAATTTTGGAGTCTTAAAAATATTACAAAGGGTAGTTTTGAATAGACAAATTTTATCAACAGCGCCAAGGAAAAGAAACCAATTGGAACCTGATGCCACTGTTGTATCACTATTGTATTTAATAATAGAAAATCGAAAAAAAAAATTCATCCGGACCGATCTGTTTAGTTCTGATGTTAAGAGTGAAGTGAGTACATGTTTATGAAAAGGGTTCGAATTTACATAATCAGCTTCACAGTGGCGCGTTTCATTAACAGGGTTTTAAACTGTCTTCGTTAATTCTGTGAAGAGTATATTATATATTTAGTTAATAATATTATGAACGAAAAAGCCATTTAAATTAATTTAAATAAGAAGAAGCAAATTTGAAGCAAAATGAATGAGCAATTTGGTTATTGATATAAGGCCACACGCGTCATGAGAAACTTAGTGAAATAACAAACTTGTTCATAAAATTAATGGAAAGTGTCCTTGAAAGGAAAAAGCAAAATATAGAGCTCATACAAAGTTTTAACAATATATACAGAGTCTAACACCACCAATATTAAAAATGGGATAATTGGAACATTTAATCCATTTATAAATCAATTGTTAAGCTTCCTAACTGGTAATATACATCAACAAGTTTAAGATATCTTTGGTAAAATTACAAAAATAACACCGTGGAGATTTTGAATTCGTATGTTCCAAGAAAAGTAGTGAGCAGATCCATGCACATAAAAATCAAATGTAAACTTTATACTACCAATATCATGAATATAATAATACGAAAATGCACGTACACGTAATTGCTAGAGTCAAGCAAGTGTTCTAGATTTAAAGTGATCTAGGCTAATAAGGCGCGCCATTAGAAGCTGTCAGATTAAAGAGCACAGGAATGGATTACCAAGATAGAGGGAAAGAAGGCAGTAACAAATTTGAGAGACACGATATAATCATAAGTTTCGTTTGAAAACGATGGTTGCTCAGTTGCTTAGAAAGCGACGTGCCACGAATTACGTCGAACCCAAATTGCGCAACTAAGCTGTCCAACCATGCCGCTTACTTCTGTATATGTGTACGTATACATACAGAATTCACACATACATAAATCATATATTTGTAAATTCTGTTAATAAATCGGTTCGATAAACATCCTGTATAGTAGATAAAATGTCTGGTGTCATAGTGAAGCGTGAAAGGTGAAAAGTACATAATGCTGAAGATATCAAACAGAACCTCACATACCTTCCTCTACAGCAACCCTCATGAACTCTGTTGCATTATCTCTTGTTTCGCACTAAATCAAAAAACAACGTCAAAAACTTGCATGTATGGAACAACAATTTTTTTCGAAGTTTTCTCAACTGATATGCTGTGCTGGTCATATCTCCTCAAAATTTACATGACTTCAACCAAAGATTTGGCATAAAGTAAGCTACAACGGCCGGCCAATTAGAGGCCGTCATATTATAAATAAAAATTTGAGATATGCTGTTTTTTGTAGAAATAATATTGAAAATGTCCTGTGGATGTAGTGATAAATGCAATTTTGAGTATGGTTGGTATTTCTGTAACGAATTATCCTCTAATTTTAGGTGACATGTACTGTAGATTGTGAAACACTTGCGCTGTGTTTCTAAAAAAATCTAGAGAACTAGCTGTTGGTCGAAATTTAAATCTTCCATGGTAAATGCCCGACAATAAAATTGGTTAGGTGGATCTAAGTAGTGGGTGGACATTGATTAATGTCGGCCATTTTAAATAAAAATTAAATTTATTCTGGATCCACCGATATTGGCCATTATAACTTCACTTCACTTTGCATCCTCGTATGTTAATTTTATTTGAAGCGAGAAGCACCAAAATAGCTTAACCAGGTAAAATATGAGTACAAAAATTAGATAATCTCATAGCCATAAAAGTCCTCGCACTGTCTCTTGTACCTTGTGTCCCTCCACATATATGAGCTCCATAACGCTAACGTGTTGATAACTTACGGTTATAAAAACTTTTAATTCTGTTAATTAAATTATGTGCCGTTGAATCCCCTTTCAGTCGGCCTGACGCTAGAAGTGGTTTCCATTACCATTATTGTCAGTGTTATTACTATAATTAAAATTTACGACCTACCTGAAAAGTTACGTTTTGTGTTCAAGCTATGTTACAATGACATGTACCGATGATATGTAGTTCGTTTTATGTACATATAAACATACACCCACTCAAAGAGAGTAGATACAGAAAGTTTTGTGGACCCAAAAATTCATAAGGCGAAGAAAATGTACCGAAAGTAAGTTATGTGTCCCGATTATGAGGCCACAGGGTAATGGTGTATTCTTAACCACAATGTAATGGAGCGATGATTTAGAATGAGGTACATGAATGTATTCACAGAAGTGTGTATGTGGAGGTTGGTTATTATTTAATTAGATCCTAATCGAAGTTTATGATACTTTTGGGTTAGTGGTTCTATAAGGACCAATGTTATTAGTTATGTGAAAGGGCTGGTATTAATTTAGGACACTACAACCCATTGAAATTGTTGACATATGTGTAATATATCAGCAGTAAGAGAAATGTTAAATTTCGGTATAGTAACTACTAGCTGATTTTCATTTGGTATTGAAATTGTCCGCTAAAAGTAGTTCATCCAATGAAACCAATTTGGCCTAAACAAGTGATAGAAGCAATGAAGCGCCAACAGAATTATTTACACACGAGAATAGGAATAGGTATTCGGTATTCTCGTAGTACTGTAGTGATAACTGTGCGCTTGGCCTAGTAAACTAAGGACGTAAGTTATGCGTTTTTATGTGGTAACAACTTTCTGATACACCAAGTTTCATTCCTGCAAAGCATTCGCACCAAGCAATTTATTTTCAACTTTTTTTCTTATTTCAATAGCACTTAGTGCTACTAAATTACGTACAACTTCTGTAGTTGTTCTTTGAGATTAAAAACTAATTCGTTTTATTTTATTTTTAGCACATCGCTCTGGACCCGGTGAGTAAATTTACAGCTGCTAGTAAGTAGAAACGACAACAAAGATGTTTTATCAACTCCAACAACAGAAACTTCACCAAAATGTTGCAAAATATCGTCGATTTTGTTCCTTGTTGTTTACCGAGGAGTTAGACGTAGAAATAAATTTAAACGCTTATGTAAACTCAATGGCGCCCTTAAGCGACGTACACAGGCTGCGGGAAAAATCCACGACCGACTTCTCCCTTCTCCTCTAATTGGCCACTCGAGACGGTTGAAACGATTGAGAATACGTCGAGATTTTTTGGAATAACTCAAAAAAGTAGTTGTGCGTCAAACTTTTGAGGTAAGTGAGTTAAGTGCAGTTACTTTAAAGTGAATCTATATGACTCGTAGTTCGTTTTATCTTAGCTGAGCGCGGGAAAATTGTTTCTTTTATTATATTACTTTATATAATATTACTTTTATTTGATAAACCTAGCATGCGAATCGAATATCCCCTCCCCACCGTTAACCTTTCGAAACAATTGTAATGAAAAACTAATTAGGGAAAATAAAAGGCGTTGAATAAACTTTTCTATGATGTATTTGGCAAATTTCTTATTTGTCCCTTCAACGGGTCCCGAAATCCAAGTACCTTTCATGTATTGTAATAAATTTTTATTTGAGGTTTAACATGTATCCGACAGGTAAGATCCGTAACATAATACCTGTAATGTCCTCTTATTACCGAGGACATTCTTGAAAGAAACTCGGAGAATAATTTGAAGTAACGATGATTTATTGTTGATTTCATATAACTCGGTTTGCGGTCTTTTACATACTGTGGTTTAAATGATACTTTTTGAATCGATCACTGCGACTGTTAACATGAGTACTCAGCGTTCAACTGACGATCGCATATCTACAGGTGAACTGCCTTTCGTTCAGTCACCTGTTGACAAAGCATAATTGGAAATATGGTATTGAACGGATGTGCGATTGTCGTTGTCCGCGTAGGTATTGCTAAGTTCGATAATGCGTACTTAGCTATTTGTGAAATAAACGATAGGTTAATGTACTTAATTAAGTGTCTTTTACTTGAGGTCATAGAAGGGCATTACACTATCCACAACAGTTTTTCCTGCAAACTCTGTTTGTTTAATACATTTTTAATAAACAACTTTATTAATAAAATATGAATTGTGCTCCAGAAAATTTCGAAATATCTCAAAATAAATGTGAATTTGATGACTCCTATAAGTTAATTTCAGAAGGGGTGAAAATTACATTTCTTTCATTTAACTTATTTAGAATTTAGAATTATTTACTTCTTTTGGTTATTTCAAAAGTTTTTTCACTTTTTCTCTTGATTAGCAAAACTACTAATATTTTTTAAATATTTAATAATTTGTCCTTTTATTACAATTCGATGAAATTTTAAGCGCCGGCGCTAATTAAGTCGTGCAATGGCTTGAAGCTGATTTAATCGACTTTGGCCATTAACGATTTCCTCTAATCATATTCTCAAAAATAAAAATATAACTGAAACCGAGGTAGGTATCTAATATGAAGTGAGCAGTCACTAATTCAAAGATCTCGGACTGTAAAATATAAAATAGATATCATTTTCGATCGTTAAAGTGATGAATATGATGCAAACCACTGAAATGTATCTCTTAGAGAAACAAGTGACCTGGATAATCTTATGAGATGAATGTGAATCGTGGTGAATGGTTTTTTGATAAAAAAAAACAAAGGAAAATAAGGTCAAATTACAATTTTACGAATACCCGAGAAAAATATGACGCACAGTAAACTTCATTTTCAGTGATGAGAGTAACGAGAGTTATATATCCTTAGGATTTATACCTCAAAAGTTGTTCATGACTTTTAGAATGCCCAAACACATAAAATAATATTGTTTTCAAGACGTTCACGATCCTTCGCTATTCGTCTTTGGGATGTTTTTTTTGTCAAACTCAATTCAATTCTTATTAAGTTTATTGTATCGCAGAGATAAACGTTTCATTTTCTTGAGAGAACAAGCACCACAACGTGGAGGAAAACAGTGAAAGCCATAACTTAATTTAGTATCGCTCGATTATTTCAGCTCATCCAGGAGTCGATATTATCCTAATAGTACGATATTATTTTGGAATGGAAAAGTGCGTTCCCGAATATCACACCATATTGCCTTAACGGATACCTTTACCCGAAAATTTATTTTTCAATAAGGTGAAATTTATTCCTTCATCGGAATCAAATAGAGGAATGGTCGAAAACAATTTTCTAAAGTGAATTTGGATCGCGGCGCGTGAATTAAACCTCGTGATATATATTTGGTAACGTTTTACCTTTAATAATTTATTTTCGAAGAGTGGTGCGGCGTATTGTCTCGACGCTGTTTTGAAATATTCACGGCCATTAGTTGAAATGAACTAAATGTGATACGTATTACTCGGGATTGATTAAAGTTTTACGATTCAAAAAAATGTTTGATACAATAGCTGTGGAAAAAGCTTTGCCGGCAAGCCAGACAATTAAAAAATAATTACAGAGGACCAGGAATTTTGCTAATATTACAGTAAAATTACATAAAACAATTCTGAAATGATTTTCTTTCTGAAAACTACTTTTACATAATTTTAGTAAGTTTGTTAATCGAACGTCCTATTTATTCTTGAAACGAGTTTTTAAAACTTTTAATCACTTACGTGGTTTGTTGTAGTCAAAAATAGTAACGAAACAGTTTACTCAAGATAATAACACTGTAATAATCGACCCTCCAGGGTCCAGGTTGAGAATGCATTTACTGATCAAGGTATAGGTACCGATATTACTTATGAATGGGATTGATTGATTTAATCGATTGATATAAAAATAATTGGTCTCCTAAGTGAAACTCGGGCGCGGGGTAAATGGCCGCCTTAATCGATTTAAAATAAACAACTGAACGAGGTAGAACAATTATATTAAAAAAATGGTATGACCAAAACAAGAAAACATACATTATCACACTCAGATTAACAGTTCACAACGTTGAAAAACCAAATTTTTAGTATTCAGATAGAACAGTTAAAAAATGAAACAGGGTAATGGAAAACGGACAGAACAGATGGAAACTGCTTTCAAAAGGAAGTTTCCTCGCCCAAAACTACATAATGGTAAAATATGTATAAATCAAATGAAGGAAAATTGTTTAACAAGGAGAAGTAAAACACATACAAAGATTATGAAATATCTGCCACAATCGTATAAGTTAATAAAATTCCCCTGTATATGAAAAATTGTCGCTACAAGATACGAGGGAAGTCAGTTCAAGATTTCATTAAACGGATGGTCGAGATTATAGCAACTGTCAAGCGGTCGACGTATAAATAAAACCCAAAATCAAGAGCTACACATCCCTTCAGAATTAGTAACGACTCACCCAGTGGCCTAGGAACCTCTTCGGGCTTGCTAATTTGGTCTCGGCACGGTACTCTGCTCCTTCCGCAACTTCGATCGCTCGGTGGAACATGTTCCCAAACGCGTTTCACTCGTGCGGAGAAAAATGATTGACTCTACCCCTAGCAAGATTAAATCTCTCGCTTCTAGAACTCTAGACTCCCAAAATTACGGATCAGGCGTAAAAAACTCCAAAACTTTAAATTCACGGCTAGAGAAAACTCTAAAACCCTAGAAATGAAGACTCGCCTAAATAACTCTACATCTCTCAAAATTACAACCCAAATGAAAACTATTCTGATGCTCAAAAACATTACTACTCTCACGCATAAACTTTAAAACTCCCAAACTTACTATTCCCTCGTAATGACTCAAAAAATTTACACTTTGTCCTTGCGAATTAAAACTCTAACTTGCTCTAAGGTCCCAGACCTAGAAAACGAACACTATCGATATCAGGACTGACTCAAAAAAAAAAAAAATTCAACCGCACAAGAACACTTCCCGGCCGAATCGTTTAGTCCACAATTTCTTGACATCAGGAGCACTTGGGTCCCTCGCCATCAGTACCAAGTCCCGAGTAACAATTTTCCCTTCAATACTGTAATTGGTTACTTGTTTTCTACTTGATCTATGACTATTCCCGATACGTCACAAGACACAGTGTCCTACAAAAGTCTGTACCAAACGTCAGCATTTGTGTTTACTAACATCGGTGTGTTCTACTTACGATCCGGGGAAAGTTAGTACGTAAGGGGTAAGAAGTTTCTGTTATAATTGCTGTGTAGTTGTTTGAACAACATAACATTATAATCATATAGTGTCACCGTTAAGGTCTACCTGTAAAATTTGACATTTTTTCAAAAATTACCATTGGTTCGTTTATTTCATAATATCTAGAAAAATGTTGTTTATTTTTTTTATTCACTGCCCACCTATCAAATTTTCACCAATTTGGTCGGCTTAGATTTTTTGACTTTTCTTAACCTTACCATTGAGGACCGTTTTTTTACAACTCGATAACTACAAAATAAAAAAATTTGAGAGGAGAATTTTTTTTCTAATTTACTACTGTATCCATTTTTAATGCTCGTTAACAAAATATAAATTAAAAAGTACTGCCAGCTAGGAGTAGGTATGTAAATGCACACTTTTGAAAAATACTTTATTAAGTACCTGTAAAAAATAAATAAATTAGAAACGCAGTTTTTTTAAAACTCGATAAGTAACAAAAGGAATTAAATACATGATAAATAAAAATGACATTCTTTTGGAACAAAAACAAGTCTACTCTAGACATCCACTTCCCAATCATCCAGCGGCGCTGTCTCATCAGCATTATCAATGGTGAGTTCAGTTCCCTTCATGATTTTTCGTAAAAGGAAGATTCTTCATCCGTCAAGTCAATACCTCGCAAAAGCTTTTTAACGTCGGTTTTTTTTAAGTTGCTCACGTGATTCACTGCTGGGATCTGCTGGGCTTCCGACATTTGACTTGCGTTATTTACGCCTTTCTTGAAAATACCGACTTCAATATCGTAGCCTTTGTACGTTGTACGGACTTTACAAATCACCGAATCTTTCACTTTTTGGTAGGTTAAAACCCGGGCGTCGTTCATTTTAAATGGCAGCTTTTTCTTCAATAGTGTGGGACACCGATTTGTAGTCGTATGTATGCCAATCCTGTCCCCATACGTTGACTGTACCATGGTTTTTTAAAATTTCATGATATTCTCTTGGCACCAAAATTTCTTCTCGTCTACGATATTGCTTTTCCACTCTTCCAAAAACCCTATCCGCTGACATAAAACTATGCCCTCTTATAGGGAAAAATGTCGTATTGCCTTAAACACTTTAGACCTGTCCAAAAAGTTGATTAGAACTGGCATCATGATGCTGTTCTTGTTCTGGGAGCCACATGAGTCTGAAAATAGCTCCAGAGTCAACTTATTCTTGCCTTCCTCAAGCAACGTGTTCTCAAGCTTCTCAATGTAATGCAACAAACCAGAAGTTATCTCATTACATCCCCTTCCTGCCTGCGACTCCAACCAAACATAAAAGCTGGTATCTTCTTTGGTTTGCTTCTTATGTTGATGATGTACAATGCCTAAGTTATACAGCCAAACTTGTCTTGAATAAAAAACTTCACCAACAGACATTTTTGACAACGGCTGATTTTGCTGGCAATCAAAACAAACTTTATAAGTATCCTCTTTGAAAGCATTCAAATATTGGAAAAAAGGTTTTGCTCTCATTTTATGTAGTCTATATTTGGTGCGAAGTTCATTCCTTTTTCCAACACTATGGTTTTTCTTATATTCACCAGATACTCTTTAGAGATGAAACAGGTATCCGAATGTGGATTTCCGAAGCCTAACTACAATCTACAAACACTAACAACAATCTGCACACAATTGAATGACGATGAATGCTTTCTCCTTAGTTATCGAGTTTTCAAATAGCCGAGATAGTTATCGAGTTTTAAAAAACCGCCATATATTGGGTATGCTCTAGCTCTTGCATTTATTGCGTTATCATGAATCTGACTCTGCTAGCATGTCGGGCATTCAATTTACATACGTAATCAATGTAAAACTCATTTTCGGTAAAAATGTACTTATCGAGTTACAAAAAAACGCTCCTCAATTCAAATTTAGCAAAATCTCAAAAAACCTATAGTCTTGTAACTCTAACTAACTTCTTCTTCTTCAAGTGCTGTCTCCTATCGGAGGTTAGATATCATCCTAGCTATCTTTATTCTGTCTACTGCTGCTCTAAATAATTCTATTGATCTGCATCCGTACAATTCCCTGAGATTTCTCAACCACGATATTTTTCTTCTTCCAATACTCCGTTTTCCTTTTATTTTTCCCTGTATTATTACACGTAGCAACTCATACTTCTCCCCTCTCACTATATGTCTTAGGTATTGAAGTTTTCTCATTTTTATAGTTGTCATCAGCTCACAATCCTTTGCCATTTTCCTCATTACCTCAATGTTTGTTCTTTTTTCAGTCCACAATATTCTCAACATCCTTGTATAACGACAGAAGGTTGTCCAAGCTCTCGAAGTTAGCCATGGTAATGTGCAAGTGAAGAAAAACACTAAGTCTTCGCCAACAAATTTATTTGAAATGAGCGACCGGTTTCGACTGCTTAACAGTCATCTTCAGGCTCTAGAACAAAAGTTTTTAGGGCTCCGGTTAAGCGACATATCGAAGCACGAACATTAACTAAAAGTGTATGGAGGAAGCCCTAAGAGGTTTAACGTCCTTATTATTCAAGGGTTGATCATTATACACCTTGTATAACACCACATTTCGAAAGATTGTAATTTATTTCTCTGTTCTTGCTTGAGTGTCCAACTTTCCATTCTATATAGTATTGTTGAGAATATATAGCATCTAAGCGTTCTCATTCTAAGCTGTATCGAAAGATCTCGGCTGCAGAGGTGCTTTCTCATTCTATTAAAAACATTCCTAGCCGTCTCAATTTTGTTTCTTATCTCTTTTGTTTCATCGCTGTATTGTGTTATCCAAGTCCCTAAGTATCTGTAGTCATTTACTTTCTAAAACTGTGTTCCCTTAAGTGTTGTGTTCGTATTTATATTTAGTTTTTTTTGTAGATATCATGTACTTAGTTTTGTTAGTTTTTATAGTGAGCCCGTAATTCTCACAGAAATCATTTGTACGGTTCACTAATCTTTGCAGTTCTTCTGCTGGACTTACAAGGATAATCGTGTCGTCAGCAAATCTTATATTATTTATTACCTTTCCGTTTATTATCATTTCATCTTTTTCCGACGTCTAGACTTTATCAAAGATTGCTTCGCAGTATATATTAAAAAGCAATGGTGATAGAACACATCCCTGCCGTACTCCTCTTTTTATCTGTATTTTGTCACTAAGTTCTCCTTCAATATCTATTTGAGCCTGTTGGTTCCAGTATAGCTTTTTAATAATACGTATATCCTGATAGTCTATATTTTGGGTTTGCAGTATATGAATCAACGTTTCATTGCAGACCCTATCAAATGCCTTTTCAAAGTCTATATAGCAGATATGTATAGCTTTATTTAACTCCAGGCATCTTTGTATTAAGACATTTAAAGAAAATAAGGCTTCTCTTGTCCCCGTCCCACTTTGGGACCAAATTGAGTGTTGTTAATATTTTCTTCTACTTTTTTATAAATCCTCCCATGTATTATTTTAAGACATTAAGTGTGACTTATTAGTGAGATAGTTCTATACTCATTACATTGACTGGCGTTTGGTTTTTTCGGAAGTGCATAAAAGGTTGAGAATAACCATTGATTTGGTATTATGCCCGAAGTATATACCACATTGAAGAGGTCTAGTATTGTTTCTTCGTTTAAGCCTTTTTTTGTTTCTACAGGTATCTGGTCTGGCCCCATTACTTTTCCATTTTTGGTGTTTGTCAATGCATACTTAAATTTTCTTCTCCTAGTAGTTTTAAGTTTGTGTCGTTTTCTTTGCCAATATCCAACTTATCCTTCCTGTTATCTTCGAACAATTTCTCAATATATTTAACCCACACTCTGAGTTTCTCTTTTATGTCTGTGATTAGTTTTCCATTTGAATCTTTTAATATACCTGCTTTTTTATTTTGTTATAGTGTGTAATTTCTTTTATCTTCTTGTGTTCTTTGAAACTATCATGTTTCCTTTGGTGTTGTTCAATTTCTATGCATTGTTCTACTAACCATTTCCCTTTTGCTTGTTTTATTTCTTTTTGAATTTGTTTATGTATTTCTCGATATTTTGTTTGGTCCTTGTTTTTATGCAGTCTCCTTTCTTCCATTAAATCAAGGATATTCTCGGTCATCCATGGTTTCTTCCCGCTCGTAGGGGTTGTGTTGACGTTTTTTCGGCTTGCGTTGCAGTTAGGGTTGTTTCAACCATTTTCCATTTACTTTCCACATTGTTTGTACTAATTATTTGGTTCTAACATCAGTTGGAGTTTTGTTCATTTGGTCTGTTATTAGTTCTTTTGTGCTCGGATCTTTTATCTTTTCTGTGCAAATTTTTATTTTCTTTGCTCATTTGATTATCTTTTTCGGCCTTATTTTCATTGTTGCTATCCGTGGATTGTGGTCAGAAGCCACATCCGCACCATGATACTTTGTGACACCTGTTATAGAAGTTTTAAATCTTTCTCCTATCAGTATGAAATCAATTTGATTTCTTACAATGTGTTCTGAACACATTGTCGGTGATTTCCATGTGTATAGCAATCTCTTGGGCAATTTAAAGAAGGTATTTGTTATAGTAAATTTTTCGTTTTGTCAAATATCAATAAGTCTATCTTCTCTTTCATTTCTATTACTTAAGCCGAATCCTTCTGTACAACCTTCTACTTTTTCTTCACCTGCTTTGGCGATAAGTCTCTCTCATGATGACTGTTATATCATGTGTTTCTGTTGATTTCAGAATTGTATTCAAATCTTCATAAAAATTCTCAATTACATCGTCCGTTTTGTCTCCAGTCGGAGTGTAAATTTAAATAAGATTAATATTTTTCTTGTGTGATTTTAATTGCAATATCATTATTCTTTCAGAAAAGGGGATAAAGCTTGTTACTGTTTTATCAACCGTCTTATCCACAATTACACCTACACCGTATAAATGCTTGGAATCGTTGTTGTTTGAAAAATATATGGTTCCGTTCTCTGTTTGTCTCTTTCCTGAGTCTGGTCATTGTACATCACATCACTAATTCCCAATATGTTCAGTTTGAGTCCTCTCATTTCTGCTGTCACATTTGTATGTTTTCCCGATTGATGAAGGCTTCTTAGATTACACGTAGCTAATCTCAGGGTGGTTCTGGGGATATTTAAAGTTATGATACTATTTATATTCTCTGATTTTGGTTTTGGTTCACAGGGATTTCGCTTAATGACGACCTGGGAGGCCCTGCGGTCTAATTGTGCTTGTCCTCCCCTGTCGGATCTTGGGTTCCGTGGTCAGTAATTTTACATTTTGGTTCTGTCAGTGCCATGATGATTATATACGAGGAATCATAATGAGGTGGTTTCCCGCTGCTTTCCCCATCGCAGTATCACAACCGGTTGAACCGATATTTGGTTTCCGCCTGTGAGTATCTAATGCCAACCTGTTAAGAAGTTAGACTTCCTCAGCTTTGACTTAGTAAAGGCATAGCTGCTGCCCTATACCGTGTCCTCAGTTGATCCGCGAGTGCTTAGTCTCAGCTTAACTGCTGTAACTAACTATACACTTGTAACTGTATGTCTACTCATTTTTCAACAAAGGCTCTCAACGCAGCCTCCAGGCAAACAATTTTGTGCATCGAGCGTAATGACAAACATTCTGAAGTGTTATAATTATTTTTCAACCTTCATTGTTGTTGTTGGTTGTCAGTTAAATTGCCTTATAATTAGATTTATTCCTAAAAATATTCATTATGAAATAATTGCACTATAGTGTATCTTTTCCTCGTACAATTGTTTTATAAGTATGATTCATAACATAGGCCTATACACAACATTACAACTTCAGTCTTCTTGATGTGCAAATGAATTTTAAAATTTATAACTACGCCGATTTTGCGTCGTGTCGTGTGACGCAATTTTTTATCATATTTGTTTTTTTTACAATATTGTTAAAATTGTTATTGTCGAATCATTGTTAATAATTCAGTTAACTGTATCACATCTCAAATGGTCTTTTAGGAGTTTAACCTGTAACGCGCTTGTTGCGGTTACTAGGGAGATTTGGCGCTGGGACGGATTTCGGGAGTTCGGAAAAGGGTTTTAAGAGTCGGTTTTACGGTTTTGCTCGGGCGCCAGATTTTTAAGGGTTTTCTCCCTCGGGAATATGCCTGGGTAATTTACGAACTCAGGAGATTACCAGGGTTGTCTGTAGAAATGAAACACACACTCAAAAATAGAAAATCCTAAATTATTTTATTCCCATACGGCACTCAATTACAATTCATACGACTAACACATGTTGGCGTTAGGTCGTCGAACGGAGATCGGGCAAAAACTTATTTACTATTATTTATGTATTTCGGAAAGGAAACACACAAATGCGAGAATGTAAACTTATCACAATTGGAGAAAAATAAAATGTGTTCTAAATAACATGAAATCGGAAAGATCGAAAATTATGCGGCGAAGCGAAAAATGCGGAAACGGAAAATTACAATACTTTTGCGAACAATAAAATTAAGATCTGAAATATGAAAACCCTTTTAATACGGAAAATGCGAAAACGGAAAATTATCCTAACAATTTCACAATGAAAGAGAAATAGCTAAATACGGAGATGATAGGAAAACGTGCAGTGTCTAATATTCGGTAAAACGCCCGTTTACATTACGAGAGAGCGAGAGAGCGAGGGGAAGATTGTGGTGAATTAATTTTTCCCTAACACGACGAGGGAGAAATTAATTCAGAGCCGTTCGGAGGGACGGATATTTTGACGGTACTACAGATCACTCACATATATCGGTCGGTAACGGACAATTACATAACATATAACGGCGGAACATATAGTTCGGTCGGCGGTACGTTCACAATCGGACGGTGGCGGTCGGTCTAGAACTAACGGTCGGTAACGCTCACAATTTTACATATATCGGTCGGTAGATCGGAAACGGATGTCAGACGCAACGGAAAAATACGGATAACGTACGGCTTGTCATATACAAAGACTGGTTCTGACCTTGGATTAACTCATGTACAGGACAGCTGTAGGGGGCTGTTGGCTTATCTAAATTTAGTCTGGATGTTTAAGCGATGGTAGATTGAACAGTGCCTTATCGGCCGCCATCTATCCGAGATAGGTTTGATTTCGCGATTAACTGTATGGTGGGTGGTCTACCCTCAATTCTAGAAAATCGGCTTCGTTACAAACTGTTAAATCTTGTTGATGATAAATGCAATTTAAAAACCCCCATGGCATGCCAGGCTGAAAGGTAGATTTATGGGTAGGATATATAGTAATATAACACAAGATTTGTCAAAAAAATGCATACGAGGTGTGAAAAAATACCAACCGTCAAACTTTTAAAATATTTGCAAATAACTTTTTCTCTGTACATTTCTCAAAGATGTGTTTTATAAAAAAGTTGTTCGCCTCTATAAGGGCAACAAAAAACTTAAGAACATTTTTCTCTCAGACGCGAAATTAAAGTTTTTTTATTGTTTTGACAAAAATAACTTTACTTTTCACGTTTCTCGACATATTGTTTTATACAAAAATTGTTCGCCTCTATAAGAGCAACAAAAAACCTTAGTAACATTTTTTGCGATTCGCGATTCGCGATTAACTGTATGGTGGGTGGTCTACCCGCAACTCTCGAAAATCGGCTTCGTTATTAAGAAATGAACTAGTAGAAAAATTGCAAGGTTAAGAAAAAGCGAAAAAAATTGGAGTCGTCCAAAATGGTTCACATTTGGTAGGTAAGTAGGAAACCGAATAATAATTAACTTTTCAATAAGAAATTTTTCTAAATATTGAGACAACTAACATTTTGTAAATTTTTTGAAGAAATTGTCAAATGTGACAGATGTAGCCGATCGATAGAGAAAAAAATGTGAAAATCATTCTGCATTGCTTTTAAAGGCAAAAACTGTTCGTTACTCCCAATTTACGCATACTGAATAATAATAAAAATCCCATATGATGTGAACTTCAACGGTGACGTATATCCAAAAAGAAATCTTTTCGTATTCAATAGGAAAAACGTGAGACGTCAACTTCAATAATTTTTAAGATATCTTGATACCGAACTGTGCTTTTTCGTTAATTTATCACAAAACACTTCTGAAATCGAATGTGGACAGTCATAAAAATACTATTACTCCAAATTTCCATTTCCGATGCGGTGAGATGAAGGGGTGAAATGTATGCAATAGTTATTAAACAGTTAGAAACTGGAGGCTTTGTGAGGTTAAAGATCGGACTACCATCATATGCGACAATCACATGTTTTCTTTCAGAGATGGCCAAAAATAGGGATGAACTTTATTTTTGGCGATTTTACTCTGCGGTAGTTCTCGAGAAGTTAAATTTTTTTAACTCGGCATGATTATAGCTCAAATCCCCAAATGTAACTAAACAATTTAAATATCCCAAATTTTACTTACGTGGAAGTGGAAAATGAGGTGAGATTTATGTGATATTTACTAAACTGCTAGAAACTGGAAATTTGATACGAATATAAATAGAATCCCAGTCTAGTTTACTTCGGCTTTAAGAATCCGAAAGGGTGAAAACTGGCGATGAAATTTAAGTTTATGTGTTTTATTCCCCTGTTTTATCCCTACTTGCCGCATTGTCAGTAACCTCAGTAATAACTCGGTACAGTTATTTTTCTAAGTATTCTGAGTGGCTCAAGACAATTGAAAAACCCAGAATTTCACATACATAGGTGGTGGAAAATGGGGTGAAATTTATTTAATTCCTGCTAAATAGAAGGGCTACGAACTAGTAACTTTGTAGTGATACAGATATTTTAAAGAATCAGACAATCCCAAATTTCAGTTGGGGTGGAAAAGAAGGGGAAAAGGAAAAGCAGGGTACATATTTATTATGTTTATTTGAGTTGTAATTACGTCAAATAAGTAGCGACCCAAGTTACGACGGGTTACGTCTAATACTGTTTACTTTACAATTGAAAGTAACATTAACGTTACTCAACTTCCACCATAATTCATTCGCCACCTTGATTGAAACTAAAATTCCATATTATTTTAGCCACACCAGTAAACAAGCTAAAACACGTAGACACGATGAGAATATTATCGTACCATCATGTCATTTAGTATGTTTTTGGGTGTTTAAATAAAATTTTATATAACAGTTATACATTTTTCAAACCCTACAATGTTTATCGTGCCATAAACGAGAAAAATCCTTATAATCTTTTGTTTATTCTTAGTGCTGTACTCTGATCTACATATGCTAATAGTTAATTATCCGGTTTTAGTGTTTTTCCCTCGGTGATCTCCCTGAAACATTGGTTAAACCACTAAATCATAGTGGCAGTGAATCAGTAGAAACCTTTATGGCCGGAGAATGTATTTCGTTTGTGCATGCTTACTTGGCTAAGGCCAGAAAAGATCAATTCGCCAAAGCTCTTTGTGAGAGGATGAGTTACAATTTGTCTTTTAAGTATAACAAATGTAATTAACGACCGTTAATTATATCCAGTCAGCTAAGAAATTTAGTTTTGAATGATAAAATATTTAACAGATTTACCTCGTTCATCTACCTCAGACCTCAGGTTTTTCTAAAAGATAATAAACGGTTTTGTTAAACTTTACTGTTGTTTATACATTTCTGTTAAAGTTGCCCTTGTCTTTTGGTCGTTTGCTCGTACAGGGTGCGGCAGCATAACTTCCTTTTATTAAATGAGCGCTATTCAGTAAGTTGGTATCGCAGCGGAACACTAGTGGTCTCGTTTGAGAGGCGGTACTATAAAGTTTTGTCCCGACACGTCTTCAATCTTCGGAGAAAAGCGTGTGAAGTTCTTCTCGAAGTCGTTCTCAGGAACGCTATTTTTTTAGTGATGAAGCCCATTTTCATTTATGTGGATCCGTCAATAAACAAAACATGCGCTTCTGGGCTGACACCAATCTTCGAAAACTGCATCAAAGGCCTCTATATTCACCTAAAGTCACAGTGTGGTATGCAATTTCCTCAGCTGGAATTATTGGTCCCTGGTTCTTTGAAGAAAATTAAGTCAGAGTTACAGTAGTGAATTCGGACCGGTATTTAAACATGTTACAGGATTTTTTCCCACGACTAGATGAGTTGTACTTAGGGGACATTTGGTTCCAACAAGACGGTGCAACGGCACACACTACAAGAACATCGATGGCCGTTTTGAGGGAACACTTCCTTATCTCAATAAGGGAGATTTGGAGTGTCGGGCCCGCTCTCCTGATTTGACACCTTGTTAATCTTTTCTATGGGATTTTTTGAAATCTCGTGTTTATGGGAACCATCCAAGGACCCTACAAGATTTCATGGCCAACATCCAGGAAGAAATTGCCAATATAACGCCTCATATGTTGGCAAGAGTTATGACAAACTCCAGAAATCGGTTTATACAGTGTATGGAGAATGGGGAACGTCACCTACCTGATTTGATCTTAAAAACTATTGAAACAAAACTTTAGGTATGCGCCTGCATTATAAAAAACAAATAAAATTTTCTGATTCATGCAATGGGATTTATTAAGTTTTAAAAAAAGGAAGTTATGCTGCCGCACCCTGTATAAACACAAAAACCCCTTTGTAAATGAAATTTCGTTTACAACGTATTATGGTCTGGCGTCATCGAAATAAATTTAAAGAAAAAACATTAATTATACCTCCCTATTTCACGTGAATGATTTATAGCGCGTCATTTTGATTTAATTCTTCATCAGTCCTTGTCATCTCTACAATCCTTCTGGTAATGCGCGACACTTGAACATGTGAGACAGCAGAAAACTCTACTTATAAGTTTTATAATTTTAGTATAATTAAGCCACACTGGCTGCAGTCGTACTAAATTAAATTTTTCTATAAAATATAATATTTGAAAATGATACATGACATATGATTTGTTACGATTTAAAGTTACTTCTACTCCACAACTGGTCATTTACCATTTTCAAGGAAACAAAAATTCAAATATTTTAGTCTATTTATAAATTAAGAAACAATAATATTGACTGGAAAATAATTCAAATCCTAAAGTAATAAAAATCGCACAAGTAACCGGTATAAATACCACAAATACATATGGTCTTTACACAGCAATTAAATACAATACGTTAAATACCCTTACTATGTACTTGAAAACAACACCAAACTTATTGAATTTGTTAGAATTTAGTATGTCTTTCAGCAACTTTTGCAGTGTATTCACCATATCTGTTAAAGCTTTGACCTGTTTTATTTTACATATATTTATCGATGAACCATACATCAGCGGGAGTTGCGAAGAAAATAAATGCACGATGATGCATTTGTTTATTAAAACAAGTCGTAAAATAATTTGTTGATTCCCGCTTTTCGACGCCCTGCACGAAAATATTTTTTACGAACACACAATCCTGTGATTTTAACTCAGCTTTGCTAAGGAAGGGAGCACCGCAGTCGATGGAAATTGTACGGAAAACAAATAATTCTTAATTCCTTCGAAGCTCGGTGTGCGAACTGAAAATTGTGAAAATTAAAGGGAAATTGAATGGACAACAAAAAATTAAAAAACAATTTCTAATTTCAATTTCACCAAATAGCATTTATAAAGAACATATCCGCAGCAAGGTATGTAAATGAAGTTGCATAGCGAAAAACAGTTTCCGTATTTATACGAAAGAAGAGCAACAAGGTCTCCTTACTATGTTTTCCCGTTTTCTGTTCCTGCAAAACATGTGCGCAGGATTGACTACACATAATACAATCCGCGAGCTGAAATGAAACCGTGCCAGATTATTCGTTGCAGGCCATCTGACGTCCACAGCACACCTCCGGCTCCGCCGAGATTAATACGAGGCGAATCAGAGTGTTTTCGCCGGGACTTTTACTACATATTAAAAAAGCCGTTGAACGCCGGTAGAATTCTCCATCCTGGGTCTCTGAATAGACCGTTGCCACAGTACCTCTATGGGGCTGTTATAAAGTAATTACATTTTAGGGAGGGGCTTCCCTCAGATCTGGCGAAATTGAAAATTAGCGACAAAAAGGCGTGTCGTGTGTTCCATGCAACGCACGACAAAAAAGGCGCCTGCCGCGTCTTTATTAGAAATTACGGAGCCCTGAGAACCTTTATTAAATTAATGAGCGGCCTTGTAACGGCCACACCATCTTGTACATACACAGTCGACCCGTACGATGTTTTGCTGGAGAGTATTTGACGTCTCTCTCTGCGGCCGTTTTGTAATTCTGTTTAAAACAATTTGCGCTGTAACTTCGGACGTGGCAAGAATATCATATGCTATTGCGTAACTTCCGGAATAACCGGATCATTCTAGGACAACAGCTCGGTTCCGATTGCCTTCGTTTCGAACCACGAATCGGGCCTACTGAAATTTAATCCTCCTGAATTTTCTCGAAGTTCACTATCACCCCTGTATAAGTTTTTTTAACTCCAAACTAACTCAAATTTCCACACAAACGTACTGGAACAGAAATTAAAAAACTTATACGTTATCTGCGGATTTGCTGTGGTTTCTATGAATCAGCTCATCCAGTAAACGCGTTTTGTCTGTGTGTTTCATCAAACGACATAATTTGTGGTTTGTAATAAGTACTTTACAATTATCTTAATATGCTCATACATACCAAACCTAAATATAGTATTTATAGTGGACAATTAAGAAATACGTGTGTACCTAGCTGCTAGCAACATAGTTAAGAAGAAAAAAGCCACAGGCAATTCTAGAGTTCGTTAGAGCCGTTCTACCTTTATAGTATTAATAATAACTGGGGGAGAGAAGCACTATACCTTATATGGAGAAAGTTACTGAACATTCAAAAAATAGCTGTGGTGGGTGCACATGTCATATCAGCAAATATTTCATTAGATCCATGTTTAATAATTATGCTATGTATAATGCATGCATCAACTATTTTTACCAATAAGAAAAATAAAACACAAAAATTTGCCAATATTTTGGAAAAACTATACAGTTCTATTGAAGAAATCGACTCTGATATGTAAGTAACCAATTTGGATCTCACTTTAGATAGTTCCCAGTTACTGTTAATGATTTTTCTCTGTCATAATTATATTGCTTTCTTCGGATACCCTTAATTTAGTGAAATATTAATAAATCTACTTGATATATTTTAAAATCCTAAAATATTTTCTTTTAAAAACGTCTATAATAAGGGAACAAGTATTTCCTAAAGTACCATACATTTTGCGGTTGTGTTAAGTAGAATTGGAATATAGCTATTTAATGAATTAATTGTAAATCACTTGTGTATTATTATTTATTATTATTTTATAAATTACGTTTAATTCAGTACTCCTTATCATTAATGAAGAACATTTAGAACATTTCTTACAAGTTATACATTTGAGTAAACATGTTATACAAAAGTATATTCTATAATTTCCTTTATATATTTTAGCCCTGCTTATGGGGATGTCATAAGATTAAGAGGCCAGGATGTCGGTAACTTTTTATTTCATTACTTTATTAAAGCTTTCGAAAGCCATCGCTTTCTTCCTCAGGAAATAGCAACTAAAAACAATTTTTACATATAAAAAATTGTAAAAATATGTATCGAAGGATAGTGGACTTACTACAGTAGAGTGGAAACCAGGAGAAAAACGTTACGTGAACAGTATGAAAAACCACAGTTTGTGTTAACTCAACAATATCCAATCTGTGTAGTAAGTTGGATTTACAGCTATGTTAATATTAAAAATCAACTAGATAATCAGGAAATACGGACGAAGAGGCAATTGACAACAGAACAAGAACAAGAGAGAACCATGCACATAGACATCGACAAAGCCTTAAAGCTCGTTCACAACCACTTAACGTACGTAACATAACGTAAAAAATTAAATTAACAGACCATTGAAATTAATAACTTGTTCACAACCACTTAACGTACTACTAAAACTTAAACTATGATCATGCGCGTTGGGTCAAATCGTTAACGCTATCAACACAATAAAATGAGGTTATGTTGGAGTAACGATGTTTCACGTTTCGCCGAGTGACATTTTTCTGTCAAGCTTAAAAAAAGTGAGAGACGTGATTGGTGGAATTAAGAATCCGTAGATATAACATGCTGTTAAGTTGAAGTTGGGACGTTACGTTTGTTAATTTACGGACTATTGTGAAGACACATTTGAAATAATGCTTTTCAAGTTTACGTTTTCATATTTTTTTACGTTACGTTACGTACGTTAAGTGGTTGTGAACGAGCTTTTACACAATAAAACGTCTTTACAATTGTTTATTTTGAAAAACCATAGCAACTAATGGAAAACAGCTATCAAACCAATTGTGATGACTGATGACTATGAAAATCAATACCGATTGATAGTCACCTAAAAAGTCGGTATAAGAACTCAAAAAACTTAAGTATTCTTTCTTTCAATAATTTAATAATTTTTTTAGCAAAATTTAAAAAACAAAGATTGCTCCAAAACATTAGCATTTAAATTGTAAAAAAATTGTGATCATTGTATGTATTGAATTTTCTGTCATTTTACAATTTTCCACGGCGATGAAAATAGGTTAGATGTTAATATTTCGTCGACTTACCCCAGAATAAAAAAAATAAGGTTCTACGTTGTCTAGAAGCCGAGATATCGAGAAAAATTTAGCGCGTTCAATTTGAAGTTTCGGTTTCAAAACGATCTGCTATCCCCTCCACTACGACATCGTAGACTTGAGCGAAAAACCTTAACTTTAAAGGGCTATAACTTTTTTCAAGGTGCACAGATATAAAACCTATAAATCCTATGTTAACATTTTAGGTCTTTATGTATAATTGGTGAAAATTTCGGCTCTTAATATTTATAAATAATGAAGATATGATTTTTTTTAAATGTTGCTATCTCGGCTTCTATTGGCCGTAGAGCCTTTTTTTTTCAAGAAAAAATAAAAGGGTTTTTGAACACCTTTTCAATGCAATTTATTAAAAACGTGTGTAGCAATAAACAAAAAAGTTATTCAATTTGTTTATAAACAAAAAATTAGCCCTTTTTAAAATGACTTTTTTAACAACAATTTCATTAAAAATGAGTTGGTTTTCAAACTTAGCTTATAGTTCGGCATTCAAGGAAACTATTCCACCTTATTAAATATCTGTAGGATTGCAGCCTGGGCAAGCTCAAATGTTTAAACATTGAGTCTCTGGGATAAACAAATAAGATATCTCGTAAACTAATAACCCGATCTGGCTGAAATTTTGCACACTTATAAAGAACCCTAAAGGCATCATAATTCGCGCATTACATTTCACTTGTCACTATTATTGCAAACGTTATTAACATTTATGAAATAATGAAAAATTTATGGTTTTCATTCATCGATTTTAATTTGTAAAAAACCAAATTAACGGTCTTTTTATTCTCTGCAACTTTCCTGTTGACCACTTTTCTCTAAAATGCAACCGGAAACCTCTATGACAAAAAAATCGATTTTCACACCTTAACCCATTGTTTGTAAAAAAACAGGGACATTCTAGCTGAATATGGCCATACAGTGATCTTTCTATAGGTCCTCCCTACCATTTGCAACTTTCAGATATCTGTAGAACATTAAATCAACTTTTTTTTTGTAGCCTGGCCTATGTCCTAACATCAAACATCCAAGATAAATATAAAATTAGATGTTATCGTACATTCGACCGATAGTTTTATTCGTTTGTTAAATCTCAATTAAATCTCATTCTTTTAGCGATACACTTGGATTCGATAACGCCGAGCAGAATTAAAGTCCCATCGTCGGTTCTTGTTACTTCAAACATTATTCATTACGCCCAGACTTTGAGAAGTTCAAAACTATCGCCAGTTATGTGTCTGATCGTTGCCGAATTATTAATTGGTGTAAGACCGGCCGGGTATTCCCTTAAGGAAATTGCCATTTGTGTTGACAGCAACGTGACAACCGTGTTAAGATATTAGGACAGGTTGTCTAAAGAAGGTTTCTGTAAGCACCGTCAGGGATCCACAGGCGTTGCGGGATTCTCTAGAAAGAGATAATGAGAGAGATAGAGAGAGAACACCTTATAGATACTTTGTTAAATGGTTTTTTTTGTGTTTATATGTCAATAAATAACATATTTAAAACTTCATTCTGGACAACCAGTTTTATGCTTATGCCCTACTCGAATTTATCAAGCTGTAGACTGGAATATTTACACGAAACCTCAAAAAAAATCTGTCGGTTTAAGTTTCTATTTGTGTTACAGCATTCCAATCAGGCATATTTTGGATAAACTGTCTTATCTTGGATTTTCTTTCTTAAAACGAGATCCGTCAAATAACTTTTTTGGCAAAATAAGAAATCGATGATAGAGATGTACGTACCTACATGCTTGGAGCAGATGTCGACTAAGAAGAAAAATTCATTTGGGCGAGTATTTACAACTTTGACTAGAATGAAGAAACTATTAGTGTTAAACGAACAACGCATGACTGTGGCTATGGTTGTATTTCATAAAATCAGGCTATGCAACCAACTAGGGAGTAAATTAAAGGATCTAAATTGGTTTTTAGCAAAAAAGGATTTTATTCAAATTTTCAGCGAATTAAGAAGCATAATAAGCCGATAGCTCTATACCGCCCTATATCTCTGAATTAGGACAAGACCAACAATAATATAACGTTTCGCGGTTTCGAAATAACTTAAACCACGCGAAGTGTCTTAACTAAATTATTTTCGCTAACAACTAACACTTATTTCTTAATTTATATCACATTCGTCGTGTATTCGACACGTTCCACTGTTTATACTACTTCTCGGTTCTGCGGCGTCCCCTTTTATCTCGCCGACTCATGCGGCTTTACAACTCTCTAGTCGTTCTCGAAGCGTATAGAATTCTCATCGAACTGTCTGGAATTCAACGGACCGGAATCGATTCATCTGAAACTTACTCACCCCGACTTGCATTTATTTTGTGGCGAGACTTTCCGTTACAATAACTTTAAGATGGGTAGAAAAACAAATAAACTAAAAATATTTTAGGAGTTAAAAATCCATCTATAATTTTAGGTACGAATTATGTGCAATGTACTGAAACTGAACATTATTTCAATTACTAAACTAAACCCTCCTTTTTCTTTGTTCCACTCTTATTGCAAATAAGACTTAACACTATCCGATAACTATAACATAACGACACATTTGACAAATGTGCGTCACAATCTGATTTCCGCAGACGATCAATATTTAAAGAACTTGATTTATGCCAGTCCACGTTTTTTGTATTTTGATTTTGCCGATTTAAAATATCATTTTTAATTGACAGAATTTTCTTTGAGAAGTTTCCCCTCTCCTTTCATCACTAGATAATAATGACAACAAATCTTCTATTCTAATCTTTGTGTAACAGATTTGTCGTCTTCTCGTACATTTTTTACAAGTAGTGCATTTACCTTAGAAAAGAATAACTACGAATATGTTACGACTGTCAATTGCACCACAACACGATTTGTAACACCACTATTGCTTGCTAGAATTGTTTTTAGCTTCTTATAAAAAAATAGCTGATGGAAAACCATGGGATTTAAAGAAATTTTTTCAAAAATTAATTAATTTTTTTTTTATTCTGTGTATAGAGATAAGAAGTTTAAAAAATGATTTCAGTGAACATTGTAATACGTTAAACTAAAATATAGAGTTCTCTCGATATTTAACGTCATAACAATTCGAATTATATAAAAGCGTTGATTGAAGAGGGATTCCTTGAACCATCTTCAATCAACGATAAAAGTTTAAAGCACTGTTTAAAGCGCTACAGTTGTACTTTAATAAAATGAATTTCGATTGCGTTTTTACTTTTACTGTTATGACGGTGGAAACGAATTAAATCATATTATTCCAAACTTGTTCTTTTAAATTCTTCCTTAATGTAAATATTTTAGACCGCACAAATAGTATGGTTTGGTTAGCAGAACCCATAATCCTTGACATGAAAATTCAAATAAACGAAAATATTAACCATTAAAAGAGAAATAATTTTTTTTTATTGGTACGCTATTTTGCCTATTTAAAACATGCTTTGGCGTGCGTAAATCGGGCTTTATCGCACGCGCGTGTTTTAAAGTCGCCATGGAAACGTATCAACAACGGCCATCTCAACCAATAACAGAGCGTCTTTGGCCGTAGCGTGACGAGCCTATTGGTCGCACGACGGGCGACGGGCCGTCACGAAGTGTCACGAGTGTCGTTCAAATTAATCATATTGGGTATGCACTTGGTTTTGGTATAAAAAATGGTACCAATAAAAAAAATAGCGTAAAGTATTCGTGGATAACTGCGCTTTCAAACACTTGCTCTATTTCGAGCACTCCGGCTACGCCGTCGTGCTCGAAAAATCGCTCGTGTTTGAAAGAGCTCAATATCCACTCATACTTTAATATACTATTTTTTAATCCAACATTTGTTTTTATTCTATACTTCCCAAGGTAAAAGAAAAATTATATAAGTTTCCAATTGATAAGACATTTCACCGAATCTTTTTTTTGATTCGATTTAAAAAACACTATTTTATAAATCCTCTTCGTCTGCAAATTAGTGGGCATAAACATTGCATTTAAGAAAGCCTAATGCATTCACTAGTGTGAATCATAGCTTCACGCTTTATGTCAGTGGGAACATTTGAAAAACATTTTAAGAATTTTTTTAAGTAATGTTTTGCTTTCAAAAGTTTGAGATTTTGATCTTATACGTGTTATTTATTATCTATTTGTCGATTTTAGTTGTAACCAGTTTTAATGATTTAGTTAATTTTGAAGAGTAACATTTTGAAATCTTTATTGACACGTAAGAAATTCTATTATAAACCTAAGTTAAGGGGGAAATGGCAGTTTACATTTAAAAACTCATACGATAACGTCATTATTTTCAAACAAATAATGCCACTTGGCACCATATAATAATACCTAATAATACACCAAAGAGGTGTATTTTTATTACATTTATAAACATTCAATAACGTTGCAATAAATTGTATTCTAAACTTTATGGGCGCACAGTAAATAATTAGACAATAATACTAATATATCCGACGGCTACTCTACATATAGGTGCCACTGATCGACAAAATCCTAGACTGAACATATGTTTCTCGAACTGCGTGTAGTAAAAGAGGACAACACATGGAGAAAAAAGTATTGAATGTTTTGGATTATCGTTTAATGACGTAGTAAACCATACTTAAGATTTTAAAACGTATCAACTGCATTAAGATGCAGAAGGAGTACCTAATGGAGGTGTCCGGTTTTTTGTGACCTACTGTTTTTTTCCCATAGATCGATAGAGGGGAACGTGGTGTATCCATCAAGACTATTTTGACGCCATGAAATTGAAAGGGCGCTTCAAATTTCGAATTTGAAAACGTGATGAATTTTCACGTCCGGTCATTTTTTGAATATTTTCGTGTATCGGCAACAGTGCACACTGGGGTAATAAAAGTAGGTATCGACCCAGTTAGTCAAATGAAACTTGTCAATTATCCTAGGAGAATATAAAGGCGACAGGAGAGAGGGCCGACTTGCCTAAAAGACCGTTAGAATTCTGAAGTTTTATGTTTTAAGAACGTGCGAGAAGGCCGGAGGAGGTGGTAAATATATAAACATAACCTCATTGTTTTTTCGTCAAATGTGTGGGGTAGAGTGAATTCATGTGGATTAGCCAAATAAAAGTCGTAGGTCATTCCAAACTCCACCATAGGCAGCTTGCTAGAATCAGCCTTTACCTTTACGTTGCTAACTTCCATGATCTACACAATATCAGAGGAGTAATCATTACTACTGATGTGATTTATTTTAAGTAATATAATTATTAGCTTCTCGTTGAAAACCGAAGTAAATGTGCACCTTAAAGTGCAGATATTACTGTCGCCAGGAAATATACGATGAATGCAAAAAAAGGTAACGAATTTCACCAAAGCAAATAACAAAGTTAGGTTATGTTATGTTTGTGTTTACGTTTCACTCATCCTTGCAAGTTGCCATCGCTTTGAATTGTTCCATCATAATGTGCAGCATTGCCAGCTCACATAAAAAAACAAATTTTCTAGGAAATAACCGGATGAGTCATCACGTTTTCAAATTCAAAATTTGAAGCGCCCTTTCAATTTCATGCCGTCAAAATTGTCTCGTTGGATACACCACGTTCCCCTCTATCGATTCATGGGAAAAAACACATAGGTCAGAAGAAACCGGACACCTACATTGTAACGATTCATATTTTTTGCATTGGAAGTACGACATAGTACGAGAATATACCAAGAAAACAACTGCATAACTACTTTCCATAGGGTTTCTGATGTTTAGATATTGTATTGTATATCCGTCCTGCAATTAAATTACAGTTATAGTTTATAGTTACTTAATTTACATTTACAGTACCCCGATTTAATAATAGAAAGTACACATGAAAAGTACCTTACCCAATACTTCGTCAAATTCAGAATAAACGGGAAACTTCCAGCAAGCAATGGTGGTGGGTGGTACTTCTACATACCTACACTTTTTTTGTTTAATTTTAATGTTGTAATACATTGTTTCAATTAAAATACTTATTACTTATTGAAATTTCTTTTGGAGAATGTATGAGTACATTAACTAATGCTACATTTTTTAACAAAATCAGTTTCGTTGCCACAATGTATTTCTACATCAATCTAAATAAATATTTTATATAATTTACTCGTAATACATCTTTTATTGAAGTGATGTATTTTTTATTGAACCAATGTGAAAGTAGTTAATTTTGTTTAATTTAATTTAGTTTTCAAAGGAATTTTTTCAGTGCAAGTGCCTATAATGGTGATTTTGCATTAGCACCCCCCCCCCTCCCCCCGGTATAACAATTAGCAATAACTTTAGATATTGCGAAAACACTATCGATTTATGTTAATTGTAACACAGGTAGTATGGCCACCTGCGCAAAGGCCGGGTCTAACATATGGCATGAGTTGATGAGCTTGTTTACTACGGGTTCAGTCCACATTGTAATATTTCATTAATATTTGTGTAGGTACTTGTTAACTGTTGTAATACCTCTTAAAATGAACTCCAAGCGATTGTACTCGGCTCGAGTGCACCTGAACGAAGGTAATTTAGCACTAAGGCCACTAAGTGTAACCGTAACCCGAATAATTGTAATGGGCCGCGGCGCGGCGGTTGTGTTTACCTATTTATTATTCGACGGTTTCCAAACTATATGCGGATTAGAAAACGGAAACCGATGAATATTTTTAAAGCTAGAAGAATAAAACATAATAGTAGGAGAGCTGGTGTCGGGAAAAAACGAGCGATCTGCACAAGTTTCGAATGCTACTCATATGCGAGAACAACACCTACTATTAATAAAAAAATGTTTCTGCCACCCCAAATCGGTGACATTTTGTTAATAAACAGTCGTCAATCTTGCAAAATAGGAGAGTAATTTGACCGATATGCACAAACCCCAAAATTTGAATACTGCTTCTTTTCATCAAAAGAAGGCACTCCTAACTGTTCTGCCATATCTGACTGGTGCGAAAATCATTCTGCCTGGGGTTTTTCCACGGAAAAATTTTGACCAATCTGCACAAGTTCCAAAATGCTAAACATGAATTTATAATGTTAAACAAAGTCCCCGAATACCATTCTGCCAGACTAAAATGGTGCGAAAAATGTTCTGCCAAACCATTTTCCGAGAGGAACATCTGGAAAATTCAACCAATGTGCACAAGCTCCAAACTTTACACATAACACACAGAAATCTTATGCGAACTATTCTGCCAACCCTTTTCGGTGAGAAAAGTGTTCTGCCAAGTAATTTTCCAGTAAAAAAATCTTGAAAATTCGACCAATTTGCACAAGCTTCAAATTTTGCGCACGACTTTGTAATTATACAGGAAACTTATGCGAACTATTCTGCCAGCTTGAAACGGTGCGAAAAATGTTCTGCCAAGCTTTCAAGGAAATCCATAAAATGAGTAGAATAATCGAGAAAAATCCACACTATATATAAAACCGGGCAACTCATAGTTGGTTTACGGTGAAGTATACCTCGTGGATACGGTTTTCGAGCAGTAATTCTCCCCATCCTCTATACCAGAGGTTTCCAAACTTTTTTCTCATAGACCACTTTCAAAATTTAGCTGATTCCGGTGGACCCCCTGCAGCTACATTTCTACCATATTCCCAAAAGTTGAAAAAAATTTTAAGATTAATTAATTCTGCTGTGAGTGGATGTCAAAAAAGTAAAGTTGGCCAATCAAAAAAGGGATTACATCCAACTTTACTTATTTGACGTCTACTTACAGCACAAGGAACCAATCAATTCCCACTTATTTATTATATAAAACGCCCCATTTGGAGTGGTAAAAACAAAAAGGAAAATAGTACATTTTTTGTGTTGCATTTATACAAATATGTAATTATAACATTATTAATTATTATTGTCATCAGTCATCATATTACATTGTAATATGCTAAGAGTCGTAATATAATTAAAATTAAACATTAATAACGTAACGTTACTTCTACAATGACAATCACAAAATAGTCTCAACACGTTGTACCGAATATGGAATACCTATGCAAGTATTTACAAGAAGTTCGAATGGTTTCGGGAGCCGCAGTTGCCCAAAACACTGGAAGATATTACTTTAGAGTCTGAGACCACTGACAGCATTACTGAACCCGAACATATCGACTTAATCGCAGGTAATTTTCAATGAGAAGATAAACTGTAACTTGTTTACCTAACAATTAATAGTGGTTCTACCCCTAGATGAAGCTGAAGATGAACATTTGCATATGTCAGATACCTCAAGTGAAGAAGAAGTCTCCGACGATGATGAATAAATAATATGATGAATAAAAAAAGAAAAGAATAAATGTAAAGAAATATCTTTAATAGTAGCAAAATAAATATGAACTTTTTTTTTCATAAATTTTTTGTCAATTCCTTTCGTTGGAAGCCATAACATCACCAAATTCAACATTTCAAGCACAATTTAATAGAATTAATGTAACATAAAGGGATTAGGCAGTATCATGATGTTACTCGAATTATTTAGAATTTCTCTCAATAAATTTGACTGATACCACGTTCTGATTGAATTTTAACGAAAAAACTAGAGGGATGAATCTCTTCAAATTGACCAAAAAATGCGGGGAAATTGCCAAATTAACTTACAAGTTCGAGGTGATTTTTAAGAATTTCGTAGTTTTTTATACACTTGCTTGGCAGAACATTTTTCGCACCGTTTCAAGCTGGCATAATAGTTCACGTAAGCTTCCTGTGTAATTACGAAGCCGTGTGCAAAATTTGAAGCTTGTGCGAATTGGTCGAATTTTCAAGATTTTTTTACTGGAAAATTACTTGGCAGAACACTTTTCTCACCGAAAAGGATTGGCAGAATAGTTCGCATAAGGTTTCTGTGTCATAACGATGTCGTGTGTAAAATTTGGAGTTTTGCACATTGGTTGAATTTTCTAGCTATTCCTCTCGGAAAATGGCTTGGCAGAACATTTTTCGCACCATTTTAGTCTGGCAGAATGGTATTCGAGAACTTGATTCAACATGACAAACTCGGATATACCATTTTGGAAGCTGTGCAGATTGGTCAAAATTTGGTCTCCATTTTTCCGTCGAAAAAACCTAGGCAGAACGATTTTCGCACCAGTCAGACATGACAGAATAGTTTGGTGTGCCTTGTTTTGGTGAAAAGAAGCAGTATGCGCATTTTGGGGTTTGTGCAGATTGGTCAAAATTCTTCCGTTTTTTACAACCGTTTTTCTTAAATAACAATAAATATTCACCAGCCTGAGGTGGCAGAAACGCAATTTCGTTAATAAAGTGGCATATTCCATATGTGAACGAAGTTAAAAACTTGTGCAGATCAGTCGACTTTTCTGACATCAGCTCTCCTACTATAATATGTTGCAATGATAAGCAATGGAGATTTCACTTTTACCTGTCTAGATGGATAAAATTGGAAACGGTGAAGTTACTTCGGTCTTCATAAAAACGTTTTGTTTCAGTTTTTAAATTGCTTCATCCCAAGATGGTTTCCGTGGGTCGATAACTTACAAATTTTTTGTTCGTGCAACTATTCCTTCATAAATGGGCCAGTCTGAATAGCCGATATTTTTACAAAGCAGATTCTTTAAGAATATGTCTAATGATCACCAAATTTGACTTAAATGAAATAAAGATACATAGAAAACCTAAGAAACACATTGCGTACAGTAGGTATAACTTTTAATTTAGTTGGTTTATCCTCTTTCTCTTAGCCAATTCGCGAGTATACTAATTAATTCAACCGGAAGGTTTTTAAATGAAGAAATGTCATATAAATGGACAAAACAACTACAGAAGTGATTTCAAGAACTGCGAAGAAAAATAATGGAAAAATCTTTCTATTCCGGTGGTGCTCTTATGACTGACATTTTGTTACTTTTCTTAGGAATTATATTATGGATTACAGTATTATAGTATGAATTTTTATACTTTGGGATTGAAATTAAACAAGACACACCGAAATAACGTTGACGAAGTGATTTTTTTCCGTAACAACTTTTGATAAGATTGAGTTTTGGTCCGGGACCGCTGAGTAAATTAAAAGGGGAAAAAGTGACGCAAACAAAGCCAAAGTTGTCATATATATCCTCCAACTAAAGCGTTGCATAGATTATCAAAACTTTCAGGCTCGGTCTGGGCACATAATTATTTCGTCTGGGTATTAGTAAAGCGTCGCGGACGGACATTTTATGTCATCAACTTGATAACATCAAATTAAATTATTCAGTTAGGATAATCCGATGCACAGCAGAGAAAATTAACTCTGGGGGGCTAGACAAAGCAGAAATAAAGTCCTTTTATACGAAAACAAATATGCCAGATAAATCGTATCACGCGAACGAAGTTAATGAAGAAGAGCAGAACAAACAATACAACTAATACCGTTCGTATATTCTCCTTCGAACATTAACATTTTAATTAAGTGCAAAATATGTTCAACAAGTTTTTCGCTGTTGGGCTGCGGACAAGAGGGTCTTATTAAACGGTGCCTTCCGATTCTTTTGTTATCGAAAAGGTCTGTCGATGGGAGCTTAACAACAAGGGAGTGAGGGACGCCACCCAGCCAATAGGATCGGTGTTATAATTTAATTTTAGGTACGGATTAATTTAATTACTTTTTGAAGGCAATTATCAAAGTTGATTTTATTTTAAAACTTGTACCGTGCCCGAGGTGTACTTGACGTTTTGATTTTATTATTCGTCGGACATTTCCATCTTCTTCTTATTTGAAATTATTATTTTTTCTCGAAATTTTTTTCTTCTTAGTTTTATCAGTTACCTCACCTAAACAATTGTCCATTTAAAGTTGAATAGACCTCGCCTAAACTGACACGAACACGTTTTAACCAACAGGTTTAAGCGGGAGACAAACTGCATATTTACCATTTTACTGTGAATTTACTTAAAAATAAATTCGGTTTAAGGTGTAAGAGTTTGATGCTTTACAGTTTAATCACCAGTTGTTAAGTAATAGAAGCAATGAAAACAATTTAAATGAATAGCATAAATTAGCAATGATATTATTGAAATAGTTACTAAAGAACGTAAATTAATGAAAAAGTAAATTTTGGAATTTAAGAAGGTATACTGAAAAGTAAATACAAAATGACCATTACCTATTTCAGCAATACCATATTATTACCTAAATAATACCCTAATCTGTTATATATTGTAATTCTTACATTGGCCAGTTGCCTGTCATGAAGACATAATAACTCTGCCATCATTTTCGTTGCTGCGAGGCGCTATTTTGTAAATTAATTTTTTGAGATAACTCTAGAGATAATTCTTGCTGAGTGCATGACATTTTGTTAATAATTTACACATATATCCGCATTATTTCAATTTAATTTCTAATAAAAAGAAATTGCATTTGTCATATTTGTTTATTGTTTTTACAGTTAATATTCGTATCGTTCTCATTTTACCTGAGTTTTATTTTTGTAACAATAATACTATTTATATTATGTATGTATTATGATATTTTTATGCATGTTCCGTATTATTTCGTATATTTTGTAATTTTCGTAATATTTTTAGCGAAGGGTGTTATCCATATACGAATCCGTTAGAATCTTTCAAATTAAAATATACATATATTCATTGTTAGTAGGACTTCACGATACTAGGGCGGGCGAAACCTGGATATCGTTTTACAACACGAACGAAACTATACCGAGACGAGAGTCTTTCAACATTGCCAAAACCGACACGAGACTAATTCAACCGAGAGTCTCATCACATCAAGGCGACATAAAATGTCGTCAACTTTCCCAGTCGCGTTGGAACTTACTATTTTTCCATCTATTCGAATATTCTACTTTTATATCTTATATTACTAATTAAGATATTGTACCTGCACATTTTTGAAAATTTAACCAGATTCATCAAACAGGTACTAGAAACGGTACCATAAAGATATTATAAATGTGGCTATCGGTGCACCCGAATTGCGGCGTGAATGGCCCTGTCCGCTAATACCCGAATTGCGGCGAAGAAATCATTTCTACCTGTTGCTGTAACCCTAATTGCGGCACGGATCCCACATTTATAAACTCGGTCATCGGTCCTGTTCGTTTTACTAAACCTCAGTTGTTTATCCTTGACCTTTAACAAGCGATAGTGAATAGAACAAAAATAGTTCGAAAAAAGTTCGATACATTAGCTATATCTATAAAAATGGGTGTATGTTCCGCATAGGCTCCTATACCATTCGTCCGATTACAACGAAACTGTGGTGAGTTGTAGGGCGCATGCCCGTGAAGGTTCCTGAAGTGGTTCCGCGTCGAAAAGAAAGCCAGGGGGCCGAAACGGCTTAAAAATATAAAATGCTACAGTTCGATTGGCCACGTATATGCATGACAGGCAATATGTCATCTTTATTTGACAGACGAGTGACTGACAGATGGCGCCATCTCGCGGCGAAAAGGTATCTTTTAGATGTCGAACAGTTTGACAGCGCTTTGAGGATCGAATTGCTCAAAATCATTCTGTTAAAAGTAGAAATATTTTTGAACGTGTGTGAGTGTTAGTGGTGTTATTTGTGAACTTTGGACATTGGACAATAGAAAACACGAGCATTTATATAATACTTTCGCTGTGAATTATCCCTCCAAAAAGGAAAGCGATTGGCAGATCCATATGTAAAGCAAAAAAATAAAAGGCCTTACGAGCTTCAGAAAATGACGGGCAAAGGGAAGATAGACTAGATACCCTCAGATTAAGAAATGCTCAAGCCAGTTTATTTGAAAAAGAAGAGCAAAGGGAAGATAGACGAGAAACCCTAAGATTAAGAAATGCTCAAGCCCGTTTATCTGAAACAGAGGAGCAAAAGGAAGATAGACTAGAAACTCTCAGGTTAAGAAATGCTCAATCCCCTTTGTCTGAAACAGACGAGCAAAGAAAAGCAAGATTGGAAATCGAAGGAGTACGCATTGCTCGAGCCCTTTCTTATGAAACAGAGTAGCAAAGGGAAGCAAGATTGGAAATAGCCCAAGTACGCATTGCTCGATCAAGACGAATAACGCACGTGATTGAAATCATTTTCATGGAGTGTGGAAAAAGGGGTCGCCCCCGAACGAAACCGAGTACCTACATCGGTTATAAAAAATAATTACAAAAAAATATTTTTTCCTTTTTATAACATTCTACAACATAATCACAGCAATGCAATGCATGGTATTGAAATAAATTATGTGTTTTCTCGGTAAATCTATATTCGCTAGATTACCTATTTTTATTTAATTGCTCATTTATTTCATATCAAACTGAGCCACAGCGAAGCGTGGCCGGGTCACGGCTAGTTTTTTATAAAATCACACAGGTACGAATTTACCTATCTTGGGAGGTACACCGGAGTTATTTAAAATTATCGTTAAATTGTCATTCCAGTAGGTAGAGGTATCGCCTAACTTGCTGCGTCGCAATTCGGGTTAGGGTTTATATCCCTTTTTCAGAACCGATGTACCTGCAGGTCCTCGCGTCGCAATTCGAGTGCGCCCTGTTCATCTTATTGATGGACCACGATGTCAGGTGCCGGATGCCATACCACTTAATTGAATAAACACAAAAGGGAGGTAAATGCATACACACCTCTATTTAAATGAAAATGATGTTTACCTAAGACATGAAAGATTTCTCGAATCATCAATTACTATTAAAAGCATGTATATGCTTTGTTCATTATGAGATACATTTTTCGCGAGCCGGGCAAATAATTATATTATTTTATTATAGCAATGCCTACAATTATGAGAACGTCCGAAGAACCTAGTATAGTTAAAGTTTTTTTACCTATCTTTTTGTTTTTGTTTTTAATTATGTGGTAGGAAAACCTTTTAAGGTACTTTTGGCTACCTTTTATTTTGACATTTTTTTATACAATTTTTAAACTGAGTAAGTTAGTTATAAAATTTTAAATTTGTTTAATTTTGAAACTGTTGTCCTGGATCCTTATTCTCTTCCTTGCGTTTTTCTTCATCCTTTCTCTTCTTGAACCAAGAGTTTTGCATCAAGTGTCCCTCCTTTTTACAGTAATGACAGGTCTTCTTAATGTTCTTGGATTTCAGCTGAGGACAGTCCCTTTTCATGTGACCGGTTTTGTTGCATTCAAAACATTTTATCATTTTCTGATGTTTTTGGAAACCTGACTTGGTTACTAACGCTGTAGACGTTTCTGCTTTCTTGTTCCGATCTTCCTCCACCATCAAACGTGACATAAGTTCGGTTACTGTTTGCTTCTCCACCGAAGTAGACTCCCAGGCTGTTACGAAATGCTTTAGGTTTTCTGGCAACGACATCAGTATCTTTGTTATTATCATTTTATCACTCAGTTCTTCACCTAATGTCTTTAGATTTCCCGCAATGTCCTCAATTTCGGATATGAACTTCGCTATTCCTTCTTCTTTGTACTCCAGCATAAAGAATTTTTGTTGTAACAGATGTACACTTACATGAGATTTATGTTCGTAGATGGTTTTTAACTTTGTCCACATCTCGGCTGCTGTTTTACAGGATAGGATGTGTGTAAAAATCTTTTCGTCTAGTCTGGTCACTATCGCCTCCTGGGCTTTTGCATCTCGACGGTCCCACTCGTCTGCATTAGTCGTCCGCCTCGGTACTTCGCCTCTCACCACATCGATCAACCCCTTCGACTTCAGCACTATCTCCACCTGGAACTTCCACGTTGTCCAGTTTTCTCCATTGAACTTTACTATCGATGTCCCTGCTTGGTCTGCCATCCTTTTAACTTACCGACGTACCACGAGGTTACACCGACGCTAACCTCCAAATCCTTTAAATTCCGTTCTTCGACCCTCGACGCGAGACTGGGCCCATAACCTGTTGTCCAGGGGGTCCGAGGGTGTTGTAGGAATTTAACGTCGTTCTACTCTTAAACTGTATTATACTCCAACTTAACTTGCAACTTCTACATGTCGATATACGCTCTCTAAGGATCTGATGCTCGGAATACTTAACTACTGTATTCTCTACAGAGAACCACAGAACTAAAAGATTGTTTTACATTGTACACAGATCAACAGAAACAACTTTGAAGCTTGTTATAAGGTTTTCGCATAAGTTTTATATTTAAATAGAGTGGAATAACATAGACAGATATAATTTGTAAAAACTTTAATATTAAACATCAAGATTTTAATATCTCGATTATTTTAATTTTATTACGGATTCAATTTAGATTTTAATGAGAAAAACATGATTGTTTTTACTCTTGACGAGACGTAGGCGGAAGAGGAAAAGTTGAGTCTCGGCGAGACTAAATATAATTAATTATATTGTATATTACTCGTATATAATATCTATATACATATTATATTAATAGGTAATATAAAATATAACTGTTAATGACTGCACCAATGTTTTTCTGTACATTATTATTTCTATTCTCGAATTTCATACGAAAGTGCCAATGAAGGTCAAGGGCGCGCTTTAGCCATTAGCGTTTTTAAAATAATTTAGTAAAATGCCATAATTCCCAGATGTGATAAAAGGGGCTTGTGTAACACCACGTTTTTGATATTTCAGTGTTTTTTTTTAAGACTGTGAATATTGCACGATTTCAGAATCTCGTATCCCGACGCATCTCAATGCGCCGTCCACGAATGGTCCTCGTAAATAAACTAAAGGAGTGCGAGGTTGAGTATGAAAAGGGCGTCTAACCTACGTAGTCATTAATTACAAAGAGAAACCATCGTCGCACACGAGAGCTCGTTCCCTTCTTTTCAAACAATTACACGCTTTTCCTCAATTCGTTTCTATTCTCGAGTGGATTTTCTTTTTCTTCTCTTCCCTTTTTATCTCACTTATTTTTGGAAGGATTACTCTACCCGCTTCTAGGCCGGAGTGGATACCCTCAAGGTCCGACGGTCCGAAAGTTTTTAAACATGTAAATGTCGAAGTTGGGCCGATTTAAAATAGCACTCCTTCACAAAACGCCCGACCACCTGCTTGCTCTTGATCTAAGTTGAGAAGGTAGAATTAATTGAGTTGCTTTGAGCGGTACTTTCGGTAAAGAAATACATCACAGGTGGCAGTGTGAAGTTATAATATGCAGTATGCACGTTGACGTTCGTAAACGTTTCGAGTTGTGAAAACGGAGAACAGCCAAAAATTGATTTTCTTAATCTTAATATCCCGGACTACTCCCTCGACGTCCGTTTATATAATGGGGAATAAGTGCGTTATCAGATATTAATTAAGGTAATAATTACTAACTTCATCCCCGCTCCGTACCTTCTGTTTAATTTAACAGATCAATGATGAAGCAAGTTTTCCCACGTACATGGTTTTAGACCGCAAGATTGCGGCTAGTAATCAATTAATCAATATTGCGATGTTATATACTAAAATTTACAAGATTTAGGTTGAAGCTAAACACTAACTGAATGCGATAAGGTGTTTCTGATATAAAATCGATGCGATATTAGCCAAATTAAATCTCTTAAGTATAGCTCGAGAGTGGAAATTCCGAAGGAAATTCTGTCACAGTAAATAATCGGTGGCGGGAAACATTTTGTACTTAAAGAGAAATTTATCACATCTTCTAGAAACTAGAGTACCTTTGCCATCTTTTCTAATAAAATAAATACATCGGCTAACACCGTTAGAACATCAACTTCAAATGAATTATTTGCCGTTATTAGATTTTCCCAGTTTAACTGGCATGCTCTTTTACAGCTGTGGATCTTCGGCGCCACTATTTTCCGCCATCTCTATAATAAACTGAGACACACATTACGTTTCGAAGCGGACTAGGAACAAAGGAAGTACAGCAAAAGTACGGATGGTGGCCTTAAGTGATGAGAAAAATACTGATGTCTTTCTAGTAAAGGATAGGTTGTCGGAACTGCAAAACCAGGTTGTTCGACCAACTTGTTGATGACGTTTTTCGTTTCGGAACATACAATATGTCTATTGATTACCTACAAACTTTATTAAAAATTTTACAGACATTTAGCCAAACGGAAAACTGACGATCTCAATATTTTATAGATTATTTCCACTAACAGGTTATTCGAAAAGTTGGTTTAAACACGATTGTTAATTAAACTCAACGCTAAGTTAATTAAAATAAGTTTCTCTAAAGCGGCATGTGAATTAGATACGAAGTGAAGGCAATTAAAATATTTGAACCATCACTTCGATCCATTAAATTACAACAGTATGTGCCTTTATCTGGTATGTTAATTTTCATTTTTCCCCAACATTAACTGTCTAATTATCACTACATAGTTTGTGACAACTAAACCTCTCTCAAAGTTTAAAACCTATTTACAACCAGTAGTCATTGTGGTGATTTCGTTTGCGTCTAGTCTGGTCTCAGAATTTTCGTCGAATCGAATATTATTCGTTTATTTCGAAATTCAGTTGTTAAAACTTTGCCACCATATGAATGTCGTCAATTATAGTAGAACAGTTTAATTAGATTAGATATTAATTGTAATGTACTAGCCTTTAATCACCCCGTATAAAATATTATCATATCATTATTATTATCCTTTACAACGTATTTTAATTATGTTTATTGCAATATAATTTTCTTATGCTTTCAGTTCTATTTGTTTTCCCAATGTCAATCTTGTGATGGATCCAGTCTTCGAAATTATTATGAAATTCTCGTTGTGTTGTCTAATCTTTATTTGAGGAACCGTCTAATACAACTTGTCGAAATTCAGAAAACAAAACTTGACATTTCTGTTTAACCGTTGTTATGGCCATTTTTTCCTAATGCTACTAGATTATAATAATGTGAACATGAATGAATAATGATATAAATTTTTATAGAGAGCTTATCGTATATAAAGTAAGAAGAGGTAATGTACTTTGTTTTAAATAATGGCAAATAATGTTTTGAAATGGAAATTGGAAAATAACTTGAAGGATACGATAAACTTCTTTTACATTGATATATATTTACAAAAACAAATAGAACTGAAGGAATAAGAAAATTACATGGCATAAAAAATAAAATACGTTGTGTAAGATAATAATGATAATGATAATGTTATACGGGGTGACTAAAGACTAGTACATTACTTCCACCTAATAAAAAAAATTTGATTACAAATTTTCTTTCAATTTAGCAATACGCTCACTGCGTCGTAAGGGTGTTGATTCAACAGAAATATTACTTCCAATACTACCTGAAGGTCTTGAATCACATTTAATACTCATTTCTGGTTTTTTGTTTTCGAAAGCTGGTTTTAGTTGATTCATATGAATCTTGGTTTTCTTATTTTTTATTAAAATTGTACAATTTACGTGAGAATGGGTACCAACGATTTTATAAGGACCATTGTAGTTAGGTGTCAATTTCCTACTCTGACCTCTTTTTACATTATTATTTAAGACGTAAACATATTGTCCTTCAGAAAAATTTTCATTTTTTAATTTCTTGTCGTATTTTTGTTTATTCACTTGTTTTGAGACTATTAAATTTTTACGTGCTATTTCCCGTGATTTTTGTAATTTAAAAGTTAATTCATCTAAGTAATCGTCGTAAGTATACTTAAACTCCGGTGGTTTGAGGATGCTGCTAGGAAGTACTGGTTTAGTTCCAAACATCAATTCGTGGGGTGTGAATTTTGTGGAAGTATGAGGTGTGGTGTTATATGAATACATTGCGAAATCGATCCATTGATCCCAGTCGCTTTGATCGTTATTTATATAATGTTTCAGGTAATCAGCTAGAGTTGCATGGCTACGTTCTAATGCTGCATTTGACTGTGGATGATAGATTGTGCAATTTATTCTTTTTATTTTGAATAGTTTAGAAACTTGAGTTAACAATATGGAAGTAAAATCTTTTCATTGATCAGTGACTATTATTTCTGGTTTTCCAAATTTACAAATAAAGTTTTGAACTAATTTATCTGCGATAGTGGAAACTTCATGATCCGGAATAGAATATGCTTGGGAAAATTTAGTTAAATCATCTTGAAGTGTTAATATACATTTGTTACCATCTTCTGATAGAGTCAAAGGACCTACAATGTCTAAGAATATTTTCTCGAGAGGAACATTGCTAGTTGTAGTGATCTCCAAGAAGTTTATCGTATCCTCCAAGTTAATTTCCAAATTTCTATTTCAAACCATTACTTGTCTCTATTTAAAACAAAGTCCGTTACCCTTCCTACTTTGCATACGATAAGCTCTCTATAAAAATTTCATATCATTATTGATTCATGTTCATATTATTATAATCTCGTAGGATTAGGAAAAAATGCATAACAACGTTTAAATAAAAAAATGTCAATCTTGTTTTTTCTGAAATCGACAAGTTGTAATAGGCGGTTCCTCAAATTGAAAAACAAAGATTATACAACACAACGAGAACATCATCATAATTTCGAAGACTGGATCCATCACATAATTGTATGCTTTATGGGAATATGACCTAACCTAAAATTTTAAAAAAATGATTTAGTACCATCAACACGGTATAGCGCGAATCAATTTTATACCGCGGATTGGAATACATGATGGGATAAAAAAATGCGTTGAATGTTCTTATATTACTAATATAAACTGAGACAGAATGAGTTCGATAATTATGTACTTTATTCTTGGTGCATTCCGTAATAAATATTCACTGAGAATAGCGGCTAATATTATATTGGATTATTTTATATCAAAACTCGTGTGTGACGAAATTAATTTAAAGCGTAGATTCACGTATCCTATATAATATCCCCGATTAGTAAACTGACCATTTTGTCACACACCGTTTCTCCACCTGGCCCAAAAACTTAGCATTATAGCTAATTGTTCGAAATTAAAATTTAGTTTCAGTTTCCCATGAAACCCATATCACTTTCATATTTTCTCTAATTGCTCTTCAGTGTTCAAGTGAAAAACTCCCCTTCACACTTTTTCCAGAACAACTTATTCAACAATTTTTGTAGCAGCGTGAAGGAATCTTAATAACCTATTGTTCTGATGTGCTTAAAAGATTACTTGGCCCATTTTTTTATGCGTTTTTATCCTCTATTTATTCGGCAAACTATGTATATATATTGAAAAATATTTGTCAGAATCACCTACTTTATCATTAAAGTATCGTTATCTATTATTCAGTGCGTTTTATTTAAGTTTGTTGGGAATTTTACTGCTAAATGTGTTATTCCACTATTGACTGTTCCCAATACGAAATTAGTCCCATTTTGGAATAAACACAATCCGAGTTTGGGAAATGTTACATGTTATAAAACTGGAATGTATGTTATGTTATTGTAATGCGAGAAGTAAACAAAGCGACACATGTTTACTCCTTCAAAAGAATAACTACGACGCGTAGGACAGGTGCATGAACATTTGCTGCGTAGGCTTCTAGAATGTACTAGAATGTTCTCGATCAGGGTTGGGGGTGTATATATAAGGGGGCTTGTGATCGAGGGAGTTAGTTAGCAGTAGAGAAGCAGACGTGAACGCGACATACGATCCGAATGCGGAGCAGTACAAATAAATTATGTAGTGTCTAGTCTAGTGAACAAGTAGTTAAGTGTGTTAAATAAATTAGTGTTCAATTAATGTAAATAAATTATAAAATAAACGTTACATTGGTGTCAGAAGAGCGGATCATGAAGAAGTTACGCGAATTAAAAGTGGCCGAATTAAAAAAAGAACTCGAGGAACGAGAATTGGAAACGGGAGGGAAGAAGACTGAACTCCAGGACCGGCTCTCGGCATTTTTGAAAGAAAATGGCCAGGACCCGGAAGTTTTCGAGTTCGAAGACGATGACATCACGAAGCAAATCGCCGCCCAGAGGGAAGAAATCGCCGCCCAGAGGGAAGAAATCGCCGACCAGAGGGAAGACATCACTGCTCAAATCGCCGCCCAGAGGGAAGACATCACTGCTCAAATCGCCGCCCAGAGGGAAGAAATCGCTGCCCAGAGGGAAGAAATCGCCGATCAGAGGGAAGACATCACTGCTCAAATCGCCGCTCAGAGGGAAGACATCACTGCTCAAATCGCTGCCCAGAGGGAAGACATCACTGCTCAAATCGCTGCCCAGAGGGAAGAAATCGCCGCCCAGAGGGAAGAAATCGCCGCCCAGAGGGAAGATATTTCTGCTCAAATCGCCGCCCAGAGGGAAGAGATAACCGACCAGATGGAGGCTCAGCGTAAGGAGATTGAAGAGAAGATCAAGCAGTTGGAAGAACGACTAGAACAAGTCAGTAGCGGCGAGGGGAAAGAAGACGAAATTAAACCGAAGACGAAGCAGTTGGAAGAACGACTAAGGCGAGTCAGTAGCGGCGAGACGAAGGAAGAAATAAAGGCGGTCGTTCAACAGAACTCGATATGCACCAATCGAGTGACGCCCCCAACGTTCGACGGAAAAATTCCGTGGGCCAGTTACAAGAAGCAGTTTGAGGCGGCAGCGGAGGCTAATGCTTGGTCCCCTCACGAGAAAGCTGTTTCCCTAACGGTAGCCTTACGTGGAGAGGCGTTGGAAGTTCTCCAGACGCTATCCACCGAAGAAGCCGGGAATTACAATGAGCTGCTGAGGCGACTGGAAATGCGATTCGGCCAAACACATCTGGAGCAAGTCCATCAATCCCAGATGTCCAATCGCCGCCAGAGATCGAACGAGACCCTGCAGGAGTTCGAAGCGGACGTAGCCAGACTAGTGAGGTTGGCGTATCCCACGGCACCGGAACAGATGATGGAGTGCCTCGCAGTGCAGACGTTCGTGAGCGGGCTGCGGGACCAGGAACTGCAGAGGGCCCTGAGACTAGCTCGACCGAAAACATTAATGGACGCGCTCGCCATCGCACTGGAGCATGATGCAGCCATGGAAGCCTCCCGCGGTCATGGCCGTGTTCGAGCGGTTACAGAGGAAGTAGACACTGAAAAGCTCGTGGAAAGGGTCCTACAGCAGATCATGGAGATGCTGTCGGCGAAGAAGAAGGTAGTTCGCTGTTGGAACTGTGGCGAAGTGGGCCATGTGAAGAGTTCTTGCAAGCGGCCCAGAACAGCGGCGCCGGCGAAGGCCCAGGAAAACTAATGCGGGTCGATAAGAAAGGGGGAACGTCGACCCGTAGCAGTGGAAACCCCCGGGCCAGTATAGCCTCGTTTTCCCACCAATTGGGGAGCGCGTACGTCGATGGCACTATCGACGGGAGATCCCACGCCATGCTTGTGGACACGGGAGCTACGAAGACGATCGTACGCTCGGAAGTTGTGAGGGACCGTAGGAAGATTAGGCCAAGTAGGTGGCAATTAAGAACTGCCACTGGGGAGAAGGCAGTAATACACGGTGAAGCGACGGTTAGCATGACGTTGGGACGAGTAAAGTTTGACCATCCTGTTCTCATAGCCGAAATTGAGGAAGATGTCATACTGGGGATGGACGTCATGAGGAATCATGGATTCCAGTTGGATTTCGGACACCGAGTGTTGAGGATCGGTCAAGAAGAATTACTGCTACACAATCGTGGCAACTTTGTGTTAGACGTAATAATGGCAGAAGATGTGATTCTCCCGGAACGAAGCGAAACGATCACCTCTACCTGTCTGAGGGGTGTTGTGGAAGAGGGAATTCCAGCCGTGATCGAACCAGAAAACGATGACAATCGACTGGCTCGGGGGGTACTGGTAGGAAAGGCGCTCGTTACTCTCTCAAGTGAAGTGCCTGTGCGACTACTCAACATCAATCAGTACCCGGTCACCATCAAGAAGGGTACGAAGCTGGGCACATGTATAGCCGCTTCGGCCATCGTAAGGGGCGTTAGTGAGGAAGAAAGGTCCAGACACACTCCGCAGGACTTGAAACAAATTCTTTCCCAGACCAGTGCGTTTCTCTCGCCCACACAGAAACAAAAGGCCAATGAATTAATAAATAAGTACCAGGACATATTTACCACCGAGAATGGAAAGCTGGGAAAGACCAAGGTCGTGACACATAAAATTGACACGGGCGAGACACGACCGATTCGACAAACAGCAAGACGACTACCCTTGGCCAAACGAGAGGAAGCCGAGAAAATCATCAAGGACCTAGAGCGGGACGGGGTCATCGAGCCGTCAAACAGTCCATGGGCCTCGCCGGTAGTACTGGTGAAGAAAAAGGATGGGACTACTCGATTCTGTGTAGACTACCGGCAGGTGAACAGTGTCACCAAAAAGGACAGCTACCCGCTACCACGTATCGACGACACACTCGATACCCTTGCTGGATCCACGATATTTTCGACCTTGGATTTTAAAAGCGGCTATTGGCAAGTCGAAATGAACCCTGCCGATAAGGAAAAGACGGCATTTACCTTCGGTAACGGCCTGTGGCATTTTACAGTCATGCCATTCGGACTTTGTAATGCCCCAGCGACGTTTGAGAGGCTGATGGAGAGCGTGCTAATGGGTCTGACGTGGAAAACGTGCCTAGTCTATTTGGACGATGTCATCGTGATGGGCAAGACCTTCGAGGGACATCTGAAAAACTTAGAGGACGTCTTCCAGAGACTGCGAGGTGCGGGGCTGAAACTGAACCCTAAGAAATGTCAGCTCTTCAGAAGGAAGGTCTCATACTTAGGGCACGTAGTGAGCAGAGAGGGCGTCGCCGTTGATCCGGATAAGACAAGTACGGTGAAGGAGTGGCCAATACCGGTAGATAAACACCAGTTGAGGAGTTTTCTGGGCCTCTGCACGTACTACCGACGATATGTCCGGATGTTCTCCGACGTCGCTAAGCCGTTGACAAGGCTCACGGAAGAAGGACGAAACTTCTGTTGGGATGAGGAATGCCAGTCTGCCTTCGACGAGCTGAAGAGGAAGTTGACCAGTGCCCCAGTGCTGAGTTTTCCTCTGCCAGAAGGACAGTTCATCCTGGACACCGACGCGAGCAATGTGGGAATTGGAAGTGTTCTGTCGCAGCGCCAGGAGGGACAAGAACGTGTCCTTGGATACTTCAGCAAGGTACTCTCCAAACCAGAAAGGAATTACTGCGTCACCCGGCGTGAATTATTGGCCATCGTCAAGTCCATCGAGCACTTCCATAAATATTTGTGTGGAAGGAGGTTTTTGGTCCGGACCGATCATGCTGCTCTTAAATGGCTCCTCCAGTTTAAGAATCCCGAAGGACAGATCGCTCGCTGGATCGAGAGGCTCCAGGAGTATGACTTTGTCATAGAACATCGGCCAGGACAGAGTCATGGAAACGCAGACGCACTCTCGAGAAGACCATGCCCTGATGAGTGTCCTCATTGTCATAGAGCTGAGGAAAAGTCCGAGAAAGTCTATCGAACGACCGTGGTCGCCGAGGAATGGACACCATCCTCGTTACGACAAGAGCAAGGAAAAGACCCGGTTCTCAAAGAAATCCTGGTTTGGAAAGAGGGAGGAGAGCGTCCTGAGTGGCAAAAGGTATCACCTGGCTCGCCAAAACTTAAGAGCTATTGGGCACAGTGGGACTCGCTAGTGGTTGAGGATGGGCTACTAAAACGCGTACTGGAGAGCCAAGACGGGACGGAGGAAAGACGGCAGTTGGTAATTCCCTCCAGTAAAATCCCGGAGGTCTTGCGGCACCTTCACGACGGATCGTCTGGTGGACATTTAGGGATCAAGAAAACGCTGCAGAAGGTACGGGAGCGCTTCTACTGGATCAATTGTTCAGACGACGTGAAGAACTGGTGCAAGAAATGTACTACATGCTTTGCAAGTAATGGGCCACAAAGACGACCGAAAGCTCCCATGAAACAATATAACGTCGGAAGCCCCTTCGAAAGGATCGCTATTGATATAGCAGGACCCTTCCCTGAGACCGAAAAGGGGAATAAATACATCTTGGTCGTGATGGACTACTTTACGAAGTGGGTAGAAGCGTACGCTCTCCCTAATCAGGAGGCAGAGACAGTGGCCGATGTGCTAGTGAAGGAGACGATCTGCCGGTTTGGAGTACCCATGGAATTACACTCGGATCAAGGAAGAAACTTTGAGAGTGGCCTATTCCGGTGGATCTGTGAGAAGTTTGGGGTACGAAAAACAAGAACCACGGCCCTTCACCCTCAGTCTGACGGCATGGTAGAACGAATGAATCGCACCCTCAACCGCTATCTAGCGAAAATGGTCTCGTCACATCAAAGAGACTGGGACGAACACGTGCCGTTCTTCCTGATGGCCTACCGCTCGGCCGTTCATGAGTCGACAGGACAAACTCCAGCCAAAGTCCTGTTCGGGCGAGAACTTAAACTACCCTGTGATCTAATCTTTGGCGCTAGACCGGACGAGGACGTTTCGGGGGAAGATTACGTTTCCCGGATGCGGCAAAGGATGAACGAAATTCACGATCAAGTCCGGTACCAACTAAATATCGCCAGTGATCGCATCAAAGAGCGTTACGACATCAACGCTAAAGAGGGTGGCTACCAAATGGGAGACCGAGTTTGGCTGTACAACCCACAGAAGAAACGTGGTTTGTCCCCTAAGTTACAGACCAATTGGGAAGGTCCCTATGTTGTGAAGAAACGAATCAATGACGTGGTCTACCGGGTAAGCAAACTACCAAACGGCAAGCCGAGAGTGGTGCACTTTAATCGGTTGGCACCCTATGAGGGGTCGCACGATGAGGCGGAGGTTCCCCGAGTAAGAAACACATTGGCGCAGGAGAACGAACTTTCCTTCGAAGAATTTATGAGCGCCTACGGGGGTACCGGAAAAGCACGGTATGGGGTAACCTGTGAAAAACAACAGGATTTGTTCAGCGTACCTGAAGAATACTCGTTGGCCCATTGTGTGTCCGCCGACCTGGTAATGTCACGAGGTATCGCCACGGTTTTCAAGAAGAAGTACGGGCGCTCGGAACAACTCAGAGAGCAACTCCCGGAAATTGGCAAGGTTCTGGAACTACGTGACAACGTAAGACACATCTTTTATCTGGTTACGAAGGAGATCGGGTCCCTTAAACCATGTTATCACGATGTATGGCGAACCTTGCATAGGCTACGAGACCGACTGCTGGAGCTCGACATCAGGAAGCTAGCTGTCCCCAAGTTAGGTGCTGGACGAGATCAGCTGGACTGGAGGGTTGTCCGGAATATGCTGGAAGTAGTGTTCAAGAATACCGGAGTGGAAGTTTTAGTCTGCTGTTTTGGGCCTGCACCATGTCGACTCGGGAAGACGGTCCCCTGTTATTTTGACGCCACGTCTCGCTGTAAGCGGGGGGCTAACTGCAGGTTCCTGCATGGGCCTACCAGGGATACGTTCCGAGACGAAACGTCTCTAAGGCGGGGGCAGTGTAATGCGAGAAGTAAACAAAGCGACACATGTTTACTCCTTCAAAAGAATAACTACGACGCGTAGGACAGGTGCATGAACATTTGCTGCGTAGGCTTCTAGAATGTACTAGAATGTTCTCGATCAGGGTTGGGGGTGTATATATAAGGGGGCTTGTGATCGAGGGAGTTAGTTAGCAGTAGAGAAGCAGACGTGAACGCGACATACGATCCGAATGCGGAGCAGTACAAATAAATTATGTAGTGTCTAGTCTAGTGAACAAGTAGTTAAGTGTGTTAAATAAATTAGTGTTCAATTAATGTAAATAAATTATAAAATAAACGTTACATTATATATGTTTATGTTGTATAACATGTAATGTTACAAAACACACATTCGTAGTCTTGTATTATTTTTAACAAATAACATTACAAAAAAAAGGTAAAAGTTGTTTAAAATTTCAGGACTGAAACCGCCTTGTATATACGCCAAATTATTTTAATACGTTCTCCAGTTTCCAAACGAATTCACCTTTTTATTAAAATATTACATTTCTCGACACTGCTTTGCTTAGATATATTAATATCAGTCAAGGTGGGAACTAGAAGAAAACGGGATTTGAAAAAAATGCCCTTCACATTGTTTCTAAATTGATGTACTAAAATTGTTTCAACACTTTCTTAACTATTTTAAAGTTATCACAAACCTACAGCGGTTTGTAAATTACATGCCAACTGGTATTATTGTAAAAACTACTTTAATTCAAAAATGGCTGTAAGGTTCAAAACCAGTTGTTAATTTTTTAGCCACTTTTTAGCCACACAAATTGAAAAGATGTTTCTTCTTTTCTCCGCAGAAACTAATTTTTTACTATCGGTATGGACACTACGCGTCCTAAATATGTATCGTTTAAAATACAGATCATTTCACATTAACCACCTATTATTGATTGCTGATGTGACTATAATCATGTTTGGTCTTTTTTGTGTTCAACAAGCATCACAGACGACTCGAGTGGTATGAGTCGCCTATGATGCTATGAACTTTTTAAGCAGGTATATTCTAAATTGGATTCCAAAAAACAGTTGCAATGATTACTTATTTTTAAGGAATACTATCTGTGACCCGTCGCAGATTCGCTCACTCAATAATAGGCAAAAGTTACAATTTATTTACTTTCGTTCTTTTATCTCTTTAATGCAGTATTTGAGTGTTTATGTCGGAGTTTCTTGTTGTTATTGTCCCTGTATTATAATTTAATTAAGCTCCTTAGACTCTATGAATTAAAGAAGCGTGCGGACCTAGTAATATGCATAGTTTGCAAAAAATGGGGGCACTTAGGGCTACTTGTACGATGCAAAAATTTTTGTTTAAGTAATCCCTCGCTCGCCCTCGGGTCTCCAACAAGGAAACAAGCTTGTCAGCGCTTGTCACACTCACCGCAGACTTGCGCTCGAGATTCAAATATATACCGGCGCACTACAAGTTTACTAGCATCTGATCTCATTACGGGTTTGACGGCATTATGCGCGTTCACGCATTGAAATAAATGTTTGTGTTTAACTCGACGAGTCAGTAATTCTAATAAAGGTATTAAAAAACCAAAATTGTAAATGGAATTTCATAGCTATAGTGAATATATCTGTGGAGCATGTAATGTTTCTAAGGCTGGCATTTTCCTTATCGAACCCAAAATATTTAAAAAAAGATATATATCAATTGAAAGTATTTCAAAAAAGTGTTTCAGAGACACCAGTCTTATAGTGCGGAGCCGATCCCTTTAAAAGTTATGGCACTTTCAAAATGCGATTTTCCATAAGAGGTTATGTCGTCAAAAATTAAAAACTCGCCAAAAAATCACCTTTCGTCCATAAAATACTGTTAAACATGATGGTCCACTTCTTTTTTTTTTAATTCCTTCTGGTTTCTTTGCAAAAAAATAATTTCACTTTTCAGGTTACATCCGCGGATGGCTATCTTTCACTCTTTGTTGCTTTCTCGTGGCTAACGGGCGGACATCAAATTCATTCCATATCACACGTTTGTGATCCTTTATATATTTTTCACTATTATTCACGCTCAAACTCTTTGCAAAATATGTTAAATGCGAATTTTGTACGATATGATCAAAATTGTTACATACTTGTCACGGAACACAATCATAATTTGACATTTATCATGGAACGTCGAGGTTTTTATTATGCCTACGAGACCGTCCGGGCGATCTTTTCCATAAGCCATTCTTCGATTAAATTCACATATTTGCACCTTTATCTTCTTTCTCATACTGTTGGTATCATTTTTTTCACTACTATAATACAATGCAAGCGTCTTTTTACAATGAATATCTAACAATATAAACAGTTTACACCTAGGCAACCACACATACTTCCAATACTAACTTTATAATTTGCAATTTTATGGCTTATTACAAGTGTTTCATACTCTCACATAATATCATGTGATCTTTCGTCGCTACCAATATACCGCAATTTTCATGTAAATAATACATTGCATTTAGTTTCAGACATGTATTTTGGAACTGTTCCGTACTTCCACTGATTCTGGGCTTACGACTCAGTCGGGAAGGTTAGGTATGTTTGGTTTGGCTTGGATAAAATAATAAAACTTATTTGCACGTTTCTGAGCTTACGACTTAGTCGGGAAGGTTACCCCCCCATCCACCGTGACGCGGACCGTCCGTCATGTGGGCCGATTAGCCACTGCCAAATATGGCGAAGGCGCGAAAACGTATCTATTTCTAATCGTGTTCTTGCATATTTTTCGGTAATATTTCGACGCGAACTTAATGTCACCGTTTAGTTTAAGTATCAATCTACATTTCCTCTCTGAAAATAGGCCATTTATGTCATTTTTCCAACATTTTTGTTTCTCGAAAACTAAGCGTCTCCGCAGGTTTTTTCAAACTATTTTTCCCGGCATCTCCGAAAGTCCCTTTTTCCATATATAATTTTTATTTTTCTTTAACTCGGATTCAATAATGTTATGCTCACGATTCTCGTTTATGGTTATTAACTTCCTTTTTCAAACCGTGTCCCTCTATTCAACTAACTCACGATTTCTTGTTATAGTTATTACTTTCCGCTACCAAACTTTATTATTTTATTCTATTAACCACGTATCAAAGATTGTCATTTACTTCCTCTAGAAGCCAGATTTATTTAACAAACACTATTTTCAACAATGCATGTTACTTCGTCCACGTTTTGTCTTTATTATCCAAAACCAATTAACTCTTTCTTTTATAACCTAAGATTTATTAACTATATGATATCTGAACAATACATATTCGTTTATACACGTTTCTTCGTTATTACTATTGTCTTCCGTTCTAATCCTAATATTCTTTTCTCAAATAATCACGTCTTCTACATCCTCGATCCAAGGAACCACGGCACTCGTACCTATCCCTTCTATTCGACTAGTAATGATATTAACGAAAGTCTATAAATACTGTTCACGTCAGGGTACAAAGGACCATTTGTTTTATAATCTTTCTTCGACACACGTCTTTGTCAGTTGGCGTAAATATATTTTAAACGTAAAAACTTGTAACTAAACATTTTTCTTCGTATCAATAAATAAGTTAGTAAGTGAAATCAGTGTTCTCTTTTCGTGACCCGAAGGGTCCCAACATAAATTGGCGCAGTCACTGCAGGATTTTGCAGAAATCGCGAATTTGTTACGGGAAGACTTTTTCTTCGGAAAACTTCGATAACTACGACAAGTTCAGTGATACCTGCAGCCGGTCACGATTTGTCAACCAAATCGGTGAGATTCATCTCTTCAGACTTCCGGACCAATCCGCTCATCCTCCAAGAAAGAAGATCAACACCTTCATCTCTTCGATCATCTAGATCAATCCGCTCATCCTCCAAGAAAGAAGATCAACACCTTCATCTCTTCGATCATCTAGATCAACTAGCTCATCCCTCGACAAAGGAGATCTAAACCAATCCAGTTACTCTCCGACGGAGATCAACAAACAATACGAGGTAGGTCGTACTTAAATCCTTACGCTCCTCAATTCCCACTCTCTTTGTCATTTTTTTTAAAAATAGTTGATAAAGTTCTATTAAAGTTTTACGTTAGTCGCAATGGTCCCGCCACTGACACAAACTATCGAACAAACGATAAACAACCCAGATTCAGTTAACGATACCGACAATAATGACGAAATTCGTAACGAACAACCTCACAAGTTATCCTTTTTATGTTCACTAATAGCCACATCTTTTAGCGGCGATAGAGCCGAACTACATGAATTTATTTCAAATTGTAATAACGCGTTTCGATTTGCAAACACACAACAAAATGATGCGTTATTGGCTTTTGTGATATCTAAAATTACTGGTAGTGCTAAAGCACAACTTAGAGATAAATCTATTAAAGATTGGAAACAATTAGAAAAACTTTTACGCGAATTGTATGCTGATAGGAAACATTACACTCAGTTAATGGAAGAACTAAACACTATCAAACAACATAATACAGAGACTATTAGATCTTTTTATAATAGAGTAGATAAAATTTACACAAGACTCCTAAACTCCCTAGTTTGCAAAGACGAAAAGGAACGGTTAGGTAGAATCGAAACAATTAAGGAAATCTCATTGCAGAGATTTATTTTGCATTGCCTGCCAGAGATTTCCCGGTTTTTAAGAGGTAAGGAACCGAAAACATTGTCAGACGCATTTAATGCAGCCATTGAAGAAGAACGCGCATTACAAGTTTCCAAATCGAATTTTGCAAGAAATAATAATTCTTCTAATAATAATAGGTATTGTCAATATTGCAAAACGAAGACGCATTATACTAGAGATTGTTTCAAGAAAAATAAAAGTAACGGACAATTTAAAGAAGCCACCGTAAACATAAATAAACCTCTTTTTAATAATTCAAATAATAATCAGCAACGTAAAGAAAACCAAAATCAACAGAAAATCTGTAACTATTGTAAAAAACCAGGTCATTTAATTGCTGATTGTTTCAAGAGGAAGAGAAATAATGAAAGAAATGGTTATAACAATCACGCTACGAATAACTCTGTTCATTTAAACGAAAACACCCCCGCGAACAACGTCGTTTCTGCGGAATGGGAATAAACAAAACCGACGTTAATTATAAAAATAAATATAGTTTTGTAGATCGTTATCCGGCTCAAAATAAAAATTTAGGTCATAGTAACCTTTGCCGTAGATCTCAGAGTCCTTCTATCTCAAACCCATCAGGTTCATCAAAATTAATTCACGATAAAGATACTGTTGATTGCTATCCGGTTCAAGATAAAAATTTAGGTCATAGTAACCTTTGCCGTAGATCACAGAATATCTCTATTTCACACCCATCGGGTTCATCAAAATTAATTCGCGATAAAGATACTGTCGATTGCTATCCGGTTCAAGATAAAAATTTAGGTCATAGTAACCTTTGCCGTAGATCACAGAATATCTCTATTTCGCACCCATCGGGTTCATCGCAATTAATTCCTCACAAGGACACTGTAGATTGTTATCCGGTTCAGAATAAAATTTTAGGTCATAGTAACCTTTGCCGTAGATCACAGAGTCCCTCTATTTCAAACCTATCAGGTTCATCAAAATTAATTCGAAATAAGGACAATGTAGATTGCCATCCGGTTCAGAATAAAATCTTTGGTCGTAGTAACCGTTGCCGTAGATCTCAAAATTATCCTAATCCAATCTTAGAAGAAAATGGATCAAGTTCAAATAAACGTAAACAATATAGGGTATTATTAGATAATCTAGATAAAAATCCTTATCTACAATGTTCATTTCAAAATAAAAAATTTACGTTTCTTATAGATACTGGCGCTTCGGTATCTTTATTAAAATTTCAAGAAAAATTAGATATTTCTGAAATAAATCTTTGTTCCAACGATCAAATTACCTTAACAGGTCTGAGCGCAAACTCTCCAGTAATTACATCTGGTAGTTGCATTCTAAAATTACGGATCAATTCTCAAGAGATTCCCGTAAAATTCCATTTGGTGAAGGATAACCATAATCTGCCACACGACGGCATAATAGGAAATGATTTCCTATCCTCTCATGGAGCAATTATTAATCTAAACAAATCTGAATTATTTCTTAAATCGTTAGAAAACCCTATAAAAATAGTATGTCATTCAACGAAAAATAATCCATTCTTTCTAGAACCTCGGTCAGAGACCGTTGTCGAGATCGATATAATAAATAAAGAAATTTCAGAAGGAATCTGTCCCGAAATTATTATAGCTGATGGCGTATTTCTCGCGAAATCGATTGTAACTGTCAAAAATGGAAAGGCAATTACGACAATTCTAAATACTCAAGACAGGAAATTAAAAATTAATAAAATTAAACTCTATCTAGAACCTTTCGCAAGTTCAAATGCAAAAATATTCTATTCTAGTCCATCTGAAAATAACTCGAGTAACGCGCGAGATAGATTAAAATTATTACATGAAAATTTACGAGTAAATCACTTAAATCCTGAAGAAAAGTACTCAGTTTTAAAAATTTGCGACGAATACAACGATATATTTTATCTTCCTAACGATAAGTTGACTTGCACGGACCTTCTTAAACACGAGATCAGGGTATCAGATGAGACACCAGTAGTTTCCAAAATTTACAGGTTTCCCGAAATACACAAACGAGAGTTAGATAAACAAATCGAAAAAATGCTAAAACAAGAAATAATCCGACCTTCTGTCTCTCCTTATAATAGTCCACTTTGGATAGTTCCGAAGAAGAAAGATGCTTCTGGAGAACAAAAATGGCGAATAGTCGTAGATTTTCGAAAATTAAATGATGTAACGATAGGAGAATTTTTCCCCCTACCAAACATCGAAGAAATCCTAGATCAGTTAGGTCATTCTAAATATTTTACTACTTTAGATTTAGCTTCCGGATTCCATCAAATCCGAATGAAGGAAACAGACATTTGTAAAACAGCTTTCAGTACACCATCCGGTCACTACGAATACCTTCGTATGCCTTTCGGATTGAAAAATGCCCCTAGGACTTTCCAAAGGTTAATGACCACTGCTCTTGTAGGTCTCCAAGGATTACAGTGTTTTGTATATCTTGACGATGTTGTTGTATTTGCAAATTCTATATCAGAACATTCAGAAAAACTTCGCAATATTTTTAATCGATTACGATCAAATAATTTACTCTTGCAACCCGACAAATGTGAATTTATGCGCAAGGAAGTCGCTTATTTAGGTCACATTATCAGCGATAAAGGAATTTCACCTAACCCAGACAAGATATCTGCTATAAAAAATTACCCTACTCCGAAAAATCCAAAACAAATTAAACAATTCTTAGGATTGATTGGCTATTATCGTAGATTTATCAAAGATTTCTCTAAACATTCGAAGCCACTTACCTTTCTATTGAGGAAAGACACACCATTTCGATGGATTGCTGAACATGATGATGCTCTAGATTACTTTAAAAACGTGTTAACCAAAGAACCCATTTTACAATATCCCGATTTTTCGAAAGAATTCTTAGTAACAACTGATGCTTCTGACTATGCAATTGGTGCAATTTTATCCCAAGGAGAAATTGGCAAAGATCTTCCGATAGCGTACGCCTCACGCACTTTAAATAAAGCAGAATGTAATTATTCTACAATTGAAAAGGAATTGTTAGCAATCGTTTGGGCCGTTCAACATTTTCGACCGTATGTCTATGGAAGAAAATTCACAATTCTGACAGATCATCGTCCACTAACATGGCTTTCAAATTGTAAAACTGCCAGTAGTCGTTTATTTAGGTGGAGATTGAAACTCGAAGAATATTCTTACGAGATAAAATACAAGCCAGGTAGAATCAATTCAAACGTAGATGCCCTCTCCAGAAATCCTGTTCTATTAAATTGTCGTATAAAATCACAAGAAGAAAACTTTAGCGAATTTATAAGATATCACTACGAAACTCTAGAAATTCCAGATATGAAAACGATTAAAGAAAATCTATTTACTAAATTTCCTAATGCTCTTGCATATTCTAAAGATTTCGATGAAAATAATATTTATTCTGAAAATTTAGCAACAACTTACGATCTTACAAAAATTAATCATGAAAGTATAAATCAATACGATTCTGTCCTATTGGAGACACAAAATAATAAGAAATCATTCCTAATGATAACCAAATTAAATCATTTTGACAAATTAACATACAATGATCTATTTTATTCACTACAAAATCTTAGAAGATCTTTAATAGACTCTAAAATAAAGAATATTTTTATCAAAAATCCAATCGAAGATAATGCTCACTTAAAACAGGAAATATTCAATAAATTAATAAAGTTCCTATTTTCAAAAACGAATATTACCGTTTCATTAATAAATAAACCGTATATTACCCCAGAAACTAAAGAGGAAATAAAAAATATTTTTAAGGAAAACCACGAATCATCTATTGCGGGTCATGCCGGATTTCTAAGAACCTATAAACGCATAAAGGAAAATTATAAATGGTTACATATGAAAAGCGATATTAAATATCTTATAAAGCATTGTGAATCTTGTCAAATTAACAAACATGAAAATCAAACAAGAAAAGCACCTATGGAAATTACGACGACTAGCGAACGTCCATTCCAAAGATTAGCTATCGATGTAGTAGGACCCCTAGATTTAACCGAAAACGGAAATAAATTTATCATAACGATGCAAGACGATTTAACCAAATATTCTTTTGCCGTTGCTACACAAAATCATGAGGCTAAAACCATAGCTGATGTAATTCTTAGATTTATTACAATCTTCGGAATTCCCGAATGTATACTTTCTGATCAAGGTACGGACTTTACTTCCAAAATAATTAGCGAATTAAATAAACTTTTTAAAATAAAGCATATATTCTCAAGTCCATATCACCCACAAACAAACGGAGCTCTAGAAAGGTCACACCTCACATTGAAAGAGTATTTAAAACATTACATAAACGAAAAACATACCGATTGGGACGAATACGTTCCATTAGCAATGTTTACCTACAATACTCACTATCACAAAGCCACTAACTTTACGCCTTACGAATTATTATTCGGACACAAAGCAATCATTCCAACATCATTAACCTCAAAACCAGAATTTAAATACACTTATGATGATTACCATTCAAACTTAAAGTTAAAACTGCAAAAATCTTTCGAGATCGCTAGAGAAAACATCCAAAAATCTAAAGAAAATTCGAAAATAAATTATGACAAAAAGGCTAATAATATAACGTATAAAGTAGGCGATCAAGTACTCATACAAAATAAAAATTTTAAACCAGGAATTAGCAGAAAATTGCAACCTAATTATAAAGGACCTTACGAGATTATTGAAATTCATCCAAATCAAACTGTTAAAGTAAAAATAAAAAGAAATAAAACCGTAACATACCATCATAATTTATTGAAGCCATTCTTTTCAGATGAAAAGGACGACCGACCTGATAGCCCTTACGGCACTTCTTAGTTTTTTCCTGACACCTGTCCTGTCCAATGAAAAACCCTATCACACCGAGAAAATCGACATTAGCTCAGGTATATTCTTCCATCAAATAGGTCAAGCAAAGATTTCTCATGATCACTTTACTCTTTTATCATACCGAAACATTAGTATCTATGAACAAAAACTTAATCTGATCCACATAATCTATCAAAAAACGGCACCACTTTGTCAAACTCGAGGTAAAGACTTATATTTAAGTACATCCCACGAGGAGTTCTTATGTAGCGAACGTATAGAGTTATTAAAAAATCATATTAATGGTCTTAACGAAAAATTCGATTCCCTTTCTCATTTGACTGGTCACGAACCAGATGATCTCATTAACAAACGAACAAAAAGAGGATTATTTGACGGTGTTTCGTACGCATTCAAATGGCTTTTTGGCACACCCGATGCCGAAGATGCAAAATATTACACGGAAGCTATTGAAGCAGTCGTTAAACAAAACGACGACATGAAAATTCTAATGAGACAACAAATTCATATTATAACGGATGCTATAACCGATTATAATAAAACTGCACAGCTTCTTCACGCAAATGAAGAACAATTAAATAAAAACATTGAAAAATTTAATATATTTTCAACACAAACGATTCAAAAACTAAACTCTTTAAACTACCACCAGACAATGACTGATCACCTAAACCTATTGACACAAATTGCAAGTGAACTCGACGAAGAACTAGACGTAATAATATCCGCAATTTTATTTTCTAAACAAAATGTCTTACATCCCTCAGTAATAACCCCTAAACGTCTTCATAATGAACTCATGAAAATTAAGACTAACACCAATTTCGAACTTCCAATCAGTAATGATAACATGAATAACATTCACAAATATTTTCAAATTTGTGATCTATCGGTGATATATTCCAATAAAAATCTAATTTATGCTTTAAAAATCCCCTTAGTTACAAAGGAACTTTATCAATTATTCAATCTCGTACCACTACCTGCATCCTTAAATTCTACGTCCGTATACTCATTCATAAATCCCTCGTATCCCTACCTATTGTTAAGTACGACACGTACCTTTTATGGAGAACTAAGAGACCTATCGAGTTGTAAATGGTCGCCACCCACTGACTATTTATGTACACACGCCACCATCCACCTCGTAAAGGAAAGACCTACATGCGAGACAGATTTGAAATTGCGACGATCACAAATCATCCCGAAGAGCTGCAACACTAGAACAATCAAGTCAGAAATAGAAACATGGCACCCTCTCTCTCCGAACCAATGGTTGTATATCCTAACGCAACCAGTCGCTGGCACCATTAGCTGCGATGAAACAAGTGCTCCAGTTTTCGACTTCACACTACAAGGCACCGGTATCTTCACACTGAAGCCCAGATGCAAGTGCTACACCCTATCCACCTTACTGGTAGCTACCACAAACATGACAACCAATTTTACAAACTTCGTCCCTTCCGTCGACATCACGAACGACGATTGCTGCCAAAAGGAACAAGAATTCCTTACAAATGAGGAAATGAATCCTATCAAGTTAAACAATTTGAATTTAAACGAGTTGCGACACGCGCAACATAAGCTTCAGCAGTTCGACGAAGAACTTAAAGAAAACATGAACCGCCCGTTCATCCTTCATGGTACAAAGTGGTACAATACCTTATTAGGAAGTGTGACAATCATGATAATTGTCATTGTTGCCTGTTGTGGATGCTGCAGATGCTGCAGATGGAGACCACTCACCTGGCTGAGACGCCTCTTCACCACCGACAACTGCAAATACCTAATTTGCGTCAACAGCCACAACGTTATCCATCGCAACCGACTCAACACATCCAGCTGGGAGCCCCAGAGAAATTCCCGCAGTCTTCGATCCCTCACAGCCTCCTCCACGGAAGGTGCTGGAGAAGGAATACCCCTGCGACAAGTAGAACCAGAGTACGTCGTCATCGAACCAAGAAGCCGGGCAAAGGAAGAGAGACTTTTCAAGATATAAAGTGTAGTGAAGTGTCGTGATCGCAAAAATATTACGCTGAGGTGGAATAGCTGAAAAAAAGGTCTGTAAAAAGTTAAACTGTCTCGAAATTTTAAAGCGAATTGTCCCCTAAAGGTTACTAACTGAATAATATTTTATAAATTCTCTTAATTTTTATATTCATGATTGGTTATCTTAGATCGGTACCTATCTTAAATTAATTTATATATAATAATAATTTTCTTATTGGCTTAAAATGCAAGTAACTTGTAGGCAATTCTATTAAAGGAAATATGTATTCTAATCTTTAAGTATAATGTTTAATAACATATTTAAACTCTAACAACCTAAATAATCAAATATTCATTTATTATTTCTATTTACTCATTTATTCATTTATTATTACTTAATATTTTATATTATTGTCTACCTTTATATATATCTAAGAAGATGGTTTAGTAATACTATTTAAATTTAAATTTAATTATCTTACTAAATTACACTAATAAAAAAAAAAAAAAAAAAAAAAATCTTGACTAATTTAAAGTATTTACAACAGTATTATTAAACTTTCTTTATGTTTTATCAACGTTTTAATTTTTGTACTCTTACGTACCAGACTTGAACAGATTCTTTTGTTTTGACAAGCCAATTAGAGCCTTATCAAAACACTTAATCGGGGAGGATTGTTATGCTCACGATTCTCGTTTATGGTTATTAACTTCCTTTTTCAAACCGTGTCCCTCTATTCAACTAACTCACGATTTCTTGTTATAGTTATTACTTTCCGCTACCAAACTTTATTATTTTATTCTATTAACCACGTATCAAAGATTGTCATTTACTTCCTCTAGAAGCCAGATTTATTTAACAAACACTATTTTCAACAATGCATGTTACTTCGTCCACGTTTTGTCTTTATTATCCAAAACCAATTAACTCTTTCTTTTATAACCTAAGATTTATTAACTATATGATATCTGAACAATACATATTCGTTTATACACGTTTCTTCGTTATTACTATTGTCTTCCGTTCTAATCCTAATATTCTTTTCTCAAATAATCACGTCTTCTACATCCTCGATCCAAGGAACCACGGCACTCGTACCTATCCCTTCTATTCGACTAGTAATGATATTAACGAAAGTCTATAAATACTGTTCACGTCAGGGTACAAAGGACCATTTGTTTTATAATCTTTCTTCGACACACGTCTTTGTCAGTTGGCGTAAATATATTTTAAACGTAAAAACTTGTAACTAAACATTTTTCTTCGTATCAATAAATAAGTTAGTAAGTGAAATCAGTGTTCTCTTTTCGTGACCCGAAGGGTCCCAACAATAAGAAAAATCTTTGCCGTTTCTAAAGCAAGTATAATCTAAGTTTCGTAGTGATTCAACAACACAAATAAATGTTTTAAATGTATTCCTTTGGCAAATATGCTAACGCCGTCATTAATAATTACCAGTCATTGATACACAGTCACTAAATGTACATAAAATTCAACTTCGCTTTTGCTGTAAACCAATTAGGAGGTCACCTGTGGCCAACAATAATTATATCTTGTGGTTATGTTCATAAAATTTTTGTATTGATTCTAATTTTTATCTGTGTACCTACCGTGTAATGTAAGTATCTCAAGCTCGCGCAATTTTCTTCAGAGCGCCGAATGAAGTGGTATTTACACACTCCTGATGTGAGCATTAAGAAACATTTTGTTGTGGGTGATGAAACGTGAATAGATAAGAGCCCGTTACGGTTTATGTGCCGAAACGATCCCATTACAAGTAGACTTTCTATGGGTAGCGAACCGGGAGATGGGCAGAGTGGTGCAACAAAGTAATTTTTATAATGCGTTTGGTAACTTTTAATTTGTTTTATGTTTCGGTTCCATTTTATATGACCATAAAATTGTTTGGATTGCCTTGAAGATCCGTCAGTAATCTGAAACGGGGATTAAAAAAATTATGCGGCGTGTAATATTCTCCCCGGTTTGAATTCCACATGAAACAAGTATTTTTTTACAACGTGTCATCGGGTGCCGTAAACTGAGTTGATACTCCGGGGATGGCGGTGAATGTGCAAAAATTAGTGAAAATATAAATCTCGTTTCAACGAAACGGCGTGAATCTCCCCAGCGTCACCAAGGCGACATCGATGTGTTGTTTCAAATCTAGTTTAGTTGTGTGGAGCATAAATCTGTATATTTCTCGGTGATACGAGAGCACATTGCTGTAATACCACAAAACTTATTCAATATATTTACCTATATAAGGTCCTCGGCAACTATCAACGTATATACACCCATAGATAAGCGCGCGCGCGCACGCACTCCCGCAGACACACACACACACACACACACACACACACACACACACACACACACACACACACACACACACACACACACACACACACACACACACACACACACACACACACACACACACACACACACACACACACACACACACACACACACACACACACACACACACACACACACACACACACACACACACACACACACACACACACACACACACACACACACACACACACACACACACACACACACACACACACACACACACACACACACACACACACACACACACACACACACACACACACACACACACACACACACACACACACACACACACACACACACACACACACACACACACACACACACACACACACACACACACACACACACACACACACACACACACACACACACACACACACACACACACACACACACACACACACACACACACACACACACACACACACACACACACACACACACACACACACACACACACACACACACACACACACACACACACACACACACACACACACACACACACACACACACACACACACACACACACACACACACACACACACACACACACACACACACACACACACACACACACACACACACACACACACACACACACACACACACACACACACACACACACACACACACACACACACACACACACACACACACACACACACACACACACACACACACACACACACACACACACACACACACACACACACACACACACACACACACACACACACACACACACACACACACACACACACACACACACACACACACACACACACACACACACACACACACACACACACACACACACACACACACACACACACACACACACACACACACACACACACACACACACACACACACACACACACACACACACACACACACACACACACACACACACACACACACACACACACACACACACACACACACACACACACACACACACACACACACACACACACACACACACACACACACACACACACACACACACACACACACACACACACACACACACACACACACACACACACACACACACACACACACACACACACACACACACACACACACACACACACACACACACACACACACACACACACACACACACACACACACACACACACACACACACACACACACACACACACACACACACACACACACACACACACACACACACACACACACACACACACACACACACACACACACACACACACACACACACACACACACACACACACACACACACACACACACACACACACACACACACACACACACACACACACACACACACACACACACACACACACACACACACACACACACACACACACACACACACACACACACACACACACACACACACACACACACACACACACACACACACACACACACACACACACACACACACACACACACACACACACACACACACACACACACACACACACACACACACACACACACACACACACACACACACACACACACACACACACACACACACACACACACACACACACACACACACACACACACACACACACACACACACACACACACACACACACACACACACACACACACACACACACACACACACACACACACACACACACACACACACACACACACACACACACACACACACACACACACACACACACACACACACACACACACACACACACACACACACACACACACACACACACACACACACACACACACACACACACACACACACACACACACACACACACACACACACACACACACACACACACACACACACACACACACACACACACACACACACACACACACACACACACACACACACACACACACACACACACACACACACACACACACACACACACACACACACACACACACACACACACACACACACACACACACACACACACACACACACACACACACACACACACACACACACACACACACACACACACACACACACACACACACACACACACACACACACACACACACACACACACACACACACACACACACACACACACACACACACACACACACACACACACACACACACACACACACACACACACACACACACACACACACACACACACACACACACACACACACACACACACACACACACACACACACACACACACACACACACACACACACACACACACACACACACACACACACACACACACACACACACACACACACACACACACACACACACACACACACACACACACACACACACACACACACACACACACACACACACACACACACACACACACACACACACACACACACACACACACACACACACACACACACACACACACACACACACACACACACACACACACACACACACACACACACACACACACACACACACACACACACACACACACACACACACACACACACACACACACACACACACACACACACACACACACACACACACACACACACACACACACACACACACACACACACACACACACACACACACACACACACACACACACACACACACACACACACACACACACACACACACACACACACACACACACACACACACACACACACACACACACACACACACACACACACACACACACACACACACACACACACACACACACACACACACACACACACACACACACACACACACACACACACACACACACACACACACACACACACACACACACACACACACACACACACACACACACACACACACACACACACACACACACACACACACACACACACACACACACACACACACACACACACACACACACACACACACACACACACACACACACACACACACACACACACACACACACACACACACACACACACACACACACACACACACACACACACACACACACACACACACACACACACACACACACACACACACACACACACACACACACACACACACACACACACACACACACACACACACACACACACACACACACACACACACACACACACACACACACACACACACACACACACACACACACACACACACACACACACACACACACACACACACATACACCACAAAACACCGACATGAATATTGGAAGGGGGACAGTCATATAATCCAATTAAAATCGGTCGCAAGGGAGTCATGTATGACTGTTATCTACCTAAGCTACAGCCCATTCATAATTTACATATTTAATATGGGATAAACCGGGCAGAGCCATATTCCGTTCCCCGGGTGGTAGAATCGAATTTTAGAATGCCGTAAGCATATTTAACAGTTTAAACCCTCGACGGGACGTTTTACTTGGAATCACGGAAAAAAGTATTCCTTCCTGGGTTTGGCACATATTCGGGCGATTTGTGTTTCATAACGATAAATATTTTATACGTTTGCCCCGCAATCGATACGGGTAGGAAGCAACTGAAAAATTTCAACATTAACATTTAAAGCTGCCGCTTTAGCCCTTTGACATTCAATCATGCTCATTAATTCATATATTAACGTTGTGGCTAACCCCCATGCATCGAATTTAGTGGCAGTGATGAATATGTCAACCTTCCGATAACAAAAAAAAATTACTGCCATACACATACATATATAAAAATAGAGTTAACGCAATCAAGCTTGGTCAAGTAGGGCATGTAATAAACATGGAAATGGGGCGATAAAAATAATTTGGATAAACTGTAACCCGGAAATATTGAGTTTATTTCACCAAAACTCACCACCACACGAAACCCTTGAACCATTTTTAGAAATTTCAGCGTAAGATTTACTGTTTCAAGATTTTGAGCGTCATTAGGCTCATCAATCGTTTAGATTATAGTTAACATTTGGTTCGTGTATATTTATTAGAGTAATTTGCTCCTCCTAATCCTTTGATATAATTTGTTGGTTCTCGTTGCATTCGTCAACTTTCTCCATTCAGTATGACAATTTGTTATTTCTCGAGTTCGTGTGTTTTCTTCTATTTGGTTTCACCAAGTGTTCTATAGTTTGCTTCTTATTTCCTGAAGCTCAACAACCCATTAAATTTATTCATGCCGGGTGAGTCTGATATACTATCTATACTCCTTTGAAACGCAACCACAAATATACCATCAATAGATGCGCAATATAACAAAATAAAAGGTAAGTTGAAATATAACAACTTTTTAAACAAAATTTTCAACCTAGGTAAAGTTTGATTTTATGTAATCACGCCAATTGAATCGAAAATTTTTTAGTGCTAAATATCAGTATACTGGGTAAATAACATTATTTTAGGAAATGAATACTTACTTTATGCAAAGAAAAGTAATTAAAAACAAACAAGTTCGTTAAAATAGGCCATTTCCCACATAAATTTGTTTTAATGTATCCATAAGTTACTTGCTTCAATAGTAAACTTTGTATTGGGATTTGAGATTTTAGATTTATTAATAAGAAACACAAAATACGTTTTATTACTATAGTGTTTATTACTTGTTTATTCGTTAAAATTATGGAAGACGCGTGCGTATCTCAAACAAGTAGTTCATCTGAGAGCAGAATTCTTACTACTTAAAAACGAAAGCGTATAACCAAAGTATTACGTCACGAGAACATTTCGCACTGTCGCAAACTTTTCAGTTTCCACATCCCACACTTTGTAACCATTCGGTTCATACCCTACAAGAATACCTTTTGAAGATTTTGAGTCAAACTCTGATTTTCTTGTTTTATTGTGTATGTACACTGTTGAACCAAAAATTTTTAAATATTTTATTATTGGCTTTTTATTATGCCAAATTTCATATGGTGTTTTATTCTCCTTTATGGCTTTAGTAGGACTTCTATTTATTAAATAAGTAGCAGTTAACACTGCTTCACCCCAAAAAGTTTTTTCTAATTTTGTAACATTGTGTAACATTGCACGGACTTTTTCAGTAATTGTCCCTATTCATTTTTTCTCAGACACCATTTTGTTGTGGAGTACGTGAAACTGATATCTTTTCGCCCGCAAAAATCTTTCATCTCTCTCGACAAATATTCCCTTCCATTGTCATAATACAAATTATATAAATAATTTTATATTGAAACGGGCATCAGATTTCAACACGAAATCTTGAAACTCAGTAAAAACATCTGATTTGTTAGTAATTCAATATGTTACTGTATAATGAGTGTAGTCGTCAACAAATATTAAAAAATAATTTTTATTTTCAATAGTTGTAGGAGTGATTGGGCCACAAACATCGGAATGTACAATAAACAAAGGTCTTTTAATATAATCTTTATGTTTGAAACGTGCGAATGGCAATAGAGCTTGTTTACCATTTATACATGCTTCACATCATTCCTCTGTTGGTGTAATTTGATCAATTTGGTCTAGAGCTTCAATCATTTTATGATTTCTTAATTCTACAAATTTAGATTTTCCGATGTGACCTAGAAATTTATGCCAAAGATAATAATCTTTTGTTAAAGCACTTAATGCATTGTTAATTCTACTTATATTTACCATTCGTTTGGTAATTTGAAAACCAATGCAGATGAAGTTATTTAAAGGCTTACCTGTCATTACAGTCTTACCGCCCTTATTAATTTTTACGCCTTTTTTATCGAGAATAATTGTCATTCCAGCTTGTTGCAACCTTCGAACAGACGGCAAGTTGTACGGGACTTCTCGGCAGTAGAGTACATCCTCAAGAACTCCTTGATATCTTCCACTGTTGACATGAATTATCCCTTCCTTTGTGGCTGTGATGAACGATTCCTTCTACGCTACTGAAATCTTCAGTGGAAACTGCAATTCAGTACAGCTGCTAAATAGATCTTCTCGATTTATGATCTGATGCACCGGAGTTTAAGATGAATTGGATGTCCTCTGTCTCTTGTTGATATTGGTCGTTGTTCACCATAAATGCAAAACCTTTGCTTGAGCTGCTCGAATTTGTTGCCACTGCTATTTGTACTGTTTGAACAGTTTTCGGTCTATCTTTATTTTGAAATTGGTTCCGATGTCTCTTGAAATAACGACATTCTGCTTTGATATGTCCGTTTCGAGCACAATGGTAACATTTAAGAAATGTTTTCGTTTGATTTTTATTGGGTTTATATTTCTTGGCATTATTATATCCCTGTGGATATTTCTTGGACATTTTGAAACCCTTTACTTCTCTTTTTGTGTCGGCTTGTAAAACTTTAACAGTTGTGTCACAACTCTCGGATTTTAATTTTACTTCATGGTCAAAGAGACGTGATTTTACGAAGGCCAATGTTAAAGTCTCTTCTGAAAATGTTTTAATAGCAGTTATTATGCTGTCATAAGCTAATGGTAAAGTGAGTAGTAAATGTGAAACTTTGTCCATTTCCTGTAATCTTGCACCTGCAGCGACTAGTTCAGATCTTCAAATACAATGAAGTGTTTGGTCAATATTGTTTCACCCTGTAGATTCAGAGTTAGTAGTTTCTTCCTGATGGCTAACTGCGTGGCTAAACATTTTCGTTGATACAGACTTGTCCAGATTCTCGAAGATTTGTTTCTCAGTCCTTTCATCCGACGCGACACCGAGTAAAGAATCTGTTAAATATTCGACGATTACACTTTTAGCAATTCTTTCATCTTTGTTCCACTCTTCAATTGTCGGCGCGACAGTTTCATCGTCCATTTCACCAATCATCGGTTGTTCTTCATCAATCACTTTGATAACGTTAAGTTCAGTTAATAACGCGCGAATCCTGAATTTCCAAATACTATATTTTTCGCCATTGAAACTTTGAAAGTTCCTCTTGGTTTTCAGGTTTTCCATTTCAAACAGTTTAATCACTCAGTCACGTAATCCAAAAACGAATGTCTGATGCACTTACACTACTTTTGAAAGTTCAGTAACGTATTTTGAATTTACATAATCTGGGCCCATAACCTATTGGGATTTGAGCTTTCAGATTGATTAATAAAACAGACAAAATAAGTTTTATTATTATAGTGTTTATTACCTGTTTGTTTCTTAATATTATGGAAGACGCGCGCGTATCTCAAAAAAGTAGTTCATGTAGGAGCAGAAATCTTACTACTTAAATACGAAACAGTATAACCCAAGTATTACGTCACACTTTTCGTGTAATTTAAAACCTCTACGTTTTCTTGGAAGCAATATCATTTCCACCAATTCATAAGATTTATATTTTGTACTGAAGGTTTTCTGTGACTATCCAATATTTTGATTATACAGTTATACGGTTATTCAAATTTAGTTTTAAAAATATTAGGAAATAACAAAAAAAAAGATTTAAAACATGTGGTATACAGAAGAATATCTGCTATAAAGGGCAGGAAATCTTGGGAACACAAGTTATCATTATCTATCCACATCAGAGAATAAATTTCTCTTGAAGGGAACCAAGAACTTGTAGGGAAACCAACTTTGACAGAAGCTTTTTCAAATAACATCCAAAATAGTGCACAGCTTTCTTACCATTCATTAATTAAGTTTACTAACAGATCCGTTATCCACACACCATCAGTGGAACCCCCCCAAAGATCCGTATATTCTACAAAACTATTGAATTAAAATGATTGTATTGGGGTTAAACAATGTATAATTCCATGTCGAGTTGAATGTCATTTTGATGCCGTTGTGTTATTAAATTTCCAAAGTTTAGCAAAGCCTACATGTATAGGTGCTATCCGTGTAAAACTCCATAGGGGTTGTAATGGTCGTCGATTTACCAAAATTATTTACACGTACCATATGCGTCTTATTTATCGATACTAGCCGCACGTACCTCCAGTAATATCTCTCTGGAACGAGGTGTCTAAACGTAGATAAATTTTCTTAAATTTAATTCCGAAACCAATAACTGAAATCGTGATAGAACTGCACTAAGCTTTATCAGTGTATTAGGGGAGATTAAGTTTATGGTAAATCAATAATTCCTACAAAATTAGTTTGGGTTTCACTATTCCCATTAGAGCGTTTAGCGGATAAGGTGGTACACCAATTATCGTGATTTAATATTTCAGTAATTTTGCTATGAGAAGGGTGAACGGTGCAGGGTAGTAACCGATCTTGGCCGTAATAAAAGCAACCCCTTCGTTCTCTCCCATCCACGAAGTATATTGTTTCGCGCTTTTTTTGGGGTAAGTAATTATTTTTGTTTCTGGTTCGGTGGGTCTAAGATTCAAATTCAGTTAGTTCTTACTGGGGATGAAATTATGTTTAATCAACACAGGAAATCAGAAAAGCACTTCAATAAATTTTGTTTATAGTCGTGATGTTCCATAATCCGTCAAACAAAAACAATTTTATTTGCCATTTGTACGAGTACTAATTAATTTTTGGAATCTTTTGTGAGTTCGACTCTTCGTCATTAATTACGAGACAAAATAAATAGAACAAATTTCGTTTGGAAACTTCGTCTCAGTGTTAAATTTGCTGGATTTATTTGATTCTTATAGGGTACTACTGCATCTGTTGTGATGTTTGTCATTTTTTATTTCAATTAACCGCTATCGTTAACTCTTCACCTTCCTTTTAGTTTCTTTGGCAGAAGTTAGATTTTTTATTACCCTACCGGAATCTCTTAAAATCTTGTTAATAAAATTCACGTATTTCTAACGGTAGTAATTAATTTTAGAACATCCGTTGGCTGTAAAAAGGGAGCTCTAGGTTTTCATTAAACATTCTACAATTCCATTAGTCTTTCCAAGATTCACCGCAATCTCATCTAAAGTAAAAACAAAACAACGAAAAAAGGTGTTTGCACAGGAAAATGTTCAAAGCAGGAGAAATTCAGTCGGATCTACGGGCACAAGATTGACACTTTAACTACGGCTTTATTGCAACCCGTACTTAATGAGATCGAGATTTAAAAAAATTATCGTGTTATTTGTATAGTTGGGTGCAGAGAAGTATTAAAATTGAAATAAAGAGGCCCCTCATGGACTCCGGGGAGCATTAAGTGAACTTTATTTGGCGTGTGGCTCGAGGTTACGGTTTAATATCTGTGGTTCAGCCGACGTCATTCATTTCACTTACCCGCTTACTCCCTAGAGCCTATTGCTCGCTTTATTGCTCCTTCTTTCATTCCACATTTCATCTTAATTTATAGTTTTTTCTCGGCAAATATCTTATATTACTTACCTTCTATACCTTTTAGATGCCGCCGTGATATATTGATAATATTTTTCAAAACTTTATTATTAAGAATGTTACATGTTTTTGACCCTTCATAAATGAAGCATCCCTTGATTTATGACCGTATTTTTCCAGCGAGAGCACCGTGCAAGAAATCATTTTCGCTTCTAGAAAAACTTTTCGCCCAGCATATTTCAAAATTCAGATGAGGTTCAGAAATATGTATCAGAAAGACCAAAAATTCTTCTTGATAAATGCTTCCCTACTTATATGTTCGGATACTTTTAAGGCGTGCACTGCGTTTAAACAGCGAAATTATACTTACCATTATCGACACGTCCATATATATTTATAAAGCAAATTAGATATCGATCTGAGTTCAAATAGATACCGAACCATTATTAGCACCTAGTTATTTATCCGCCAGGAACATATTTTAATGATATTTTCATTTTCCTATGAAAGGAATTGATTTATAGCTCCAATACTGAAATCGAAGAAAATTGTAGCAGGTATTTATTTAACTTTTATTCGTCTATTCGTTGACGTTTCGTCCCATGATTTGGGACATTATCAAGACGCTATCGAAAAGAACACAAAGTCACAAAAAACAATCCAAAATAAAATAAAAAAATATATAAATAAAATAAAATAAATTATTTTGGATTGTTTTTTATGACTTCGTGTTTTTTTCGATAGCGTCTTGATAATGTCCCCATTCCTGGGACGAAACGTCGACGAATAGACGAATAAAAGTTAAATAAATACCTCCAGCTGACGCCAAACGGTTGATTCAATTTTTGAGAGGGGCTACACGGGAAAAATCCTTCTGGCAAAGAAAATTGTACAAATTTTTTTTTTTTTCAATTTGAACACTCGTCTTTAAACGTTTTGAAAATGCTCGAACTAAATAGATGCTGCTCAAAATAATAACATTATCACAGACAAGACATACAGCTATATGTGAAAACTATAATATGGAAATAAATATTTAGACTTCAGATAGATAATTCAATAAGGTTTTACTTAATCTGCCTAAAGCATTCAAGACTGCCTCATATCAAATGCTACTCCATAATTCATTGGAAACGAGGGCAGATGACGAGTACTACAGCTCATAAACAATTATTTGAGTAACAGAATTTAATAGGAAAAATGGGAGAAGAGCTTAGTTTTGGCTCGAATGTAAAAAGAGTTTTCCTAGGGAGACCGTATTATGTTCCTTTTTAACATAAACAGCATTGGTAAATTAAAATATTTTAATGGTTATATGGTTATATGGCAGCTTGGTGATACGCAGTTCGGATTTAAGAACGGAGTTAGTACGCGTGAGGCTCTTTTTTCTCTGAACGTCCTCACACAGCGATGCAAGGACATAAATGTTGACGTCTATGCCTGCTTCCTTGATTACCGTAAAGCCTTCGACTTGTCTCACACCAGAAGCTTGCCGACATCCTCAAGACCACCGGTGTAGATGCGGGAGATTGGCGCATCGTCACTCAGTTATATTGGAACCAAACGGCAGAAGTGAGAGTAGAGGGGTCAACATCTGACGAAATAGAAATTCGGAGAGGTGTCAGACAGGGATGTGTCCTGTCCCCCTCTCCTCTTTAATATCTACTCCGAAGCGGTGTTCCTAGAGGCACTCGAGGAGGTGAATGTGGGAATTAAGATCAACGTTACCCTTATTAACAACATACGCTTCGCCGACGACACAGTCGTCCTCGCCGACAGTCTCCCAAACCTACAGCACATGATGGACCTCATAGTCGAGTATAGCAAACAGTACGGTCTTCACATGAACGTTACTAAGACAAAAGTGGTAGTGTTCCCCAAGATACCAATTCAAGTAATACTTCTAATTAATAACGAGAGGGTGGAACAAGTGACATCTGTGAAATATCTCGGCGCCATTGTCAACGAGGCCAGCGACCCCAAGAAAGAAATCCTGTCACGAATCGAACAGGCCAGGCGAGCATTTACTTCTATGAAGAATCTTTTTACCAGTCGAGACCTGAATCTGGAGCTTCGCATACGCCTACTGCGGTGTTACATCTTTCCAGTCCTTCTCTATAGCTGCGAGAGCTGGACCTTCAACAGCACAATGGAAAGCCGCATCAATGCATTTGAGATGTACGTGTACCGTCGTATCTTACGTATATCCTGGGTAGACAGAATAACCAATGAAGAGGTACTCAGACGAATTGGCAAAAATAAAGAGCTTATGGCAGTTATCAAAGAAAGAAAGCTCAAGTACATAGGCCACGTCATGAGAGGAGAGCGTTACTTCATCCCCCGACTTGTCATTGAAGGAAAAATCGAGGGCAAAAGATCTGTGGGAAGAAGGCAGAACTCTTGGCTTAAAGATCTGCGTCGATGGTTCGGACGGACCACCATAGAAATATTCAGGGGTGCGGTTTCACGCACCATTATAGCCAGTTGGATCGCCAACCTCCGTAGGGAGACGGCGGACTAAGAAGAAGAAGAATGGTTATATTATTGTTGATGCTGAAAATATCGATAATCGAAAAATAAACTTTCCAACATCCCATCAATCTCTAATGAAGCTATTCTTTGGGGTTCACTTAAGAAATCGGTTACTCAGCGATACCATTTTTAATTTAAATCGAATATTTTTCAAAGCGAAAAAAGAAAGATTACACTTTGTTATTAAAACAAATTTCGTAATATTCTTGATAAATATTCACCTGCTTAACTCTATCTACGAGTAAAACGAAGATCTACCTAATGCTACAAGCGGTTTATCATTGTTAACTTTATAGTTTAAATTTATCAACCACGTACCTACGTATTTTGTAGTACTAAATTTAGGTGTACATTAATAGGAAGATCTCAACTGTATTACGATACAACATTAGCATACACATATGCATTTATGGCAACCCTATCAAATCTTCTATATCTCCTTTTATATCCGTTCTTATAAATACATATATGAGATGGAAACAAATTGGATCCAGGTAGTATTGATGTCTATTCCGCTGGAGGAATCATTGTTTAGTTCCTCTTTCGGACCACTCTATAATTTGTGGATAATAGGTAGCAGTGGATATTCCAGCGTAGTACTGCGCTAGAATAGGCATCCCTGTATTCCTTGAACGCAATAGGATATAGATGTGATTTGGGCGGCATATTTTGTTGCTTATTTTTTGCTTTCCAGCTATCGTAAGCGCATCCCAAAAAATCACTCCTTCTGATAGATACGCACCATTGGCATCAGTGAACAAAACCGTAATGAACAAAGTGATTTTGAACAACAAACACTGTTGGAGATTTTGTTGTTATTTTGTTGCTTGAGATCCGCATAAACAAAAATTTGGTAACCGCCTCCTTTTTCCGACACACAAAGACTGCTACACTGTTCTTATGTTACAGTAGTAATGACTGTAACCTCTGAACGCAATAAGGTATCGATATGATTCAGGCGGCATATTCTGTCGCTAATTTGTTGCTTTCTGTCTATTGTGAGAGCACTCCCTAAATACTATCCCTTCCGACTGATTCGCAACGGCACACATTCCGAAAAAGGATATTAATTTTTTGTTCAATTGGTGTCAGGAATTAAGATGTCTGAACTAAAAAAATATCAAAATTGCGCTACTGATCTGCGCTGAATTTGGTATTCTAAAATCACTTTGTTTATTACTGTTTCCTTTTTCATGGAGTGCAAGGGTGCGTATCTATCGAAAGGAGTGGATTTGGTGGGGGGATGCGCTCTCCATAGCCGGAAAACAACAAATTAGCAACAACATATGCTGCTCAAATCATATTTATATCCCATTGCGATCAGGAGATGCGAAGCGTGGCTATTTTAGCGTAATATTACGCTGGAATATCCACTATTCTTCGGAAACGACGCGAGCAACAAAATTAATTTCAACGTTACAAAGTAGCCACAAAATAACAATAAATTATGGAGCGGGTCCATCAGCTACCGAAACCGAACGAATGAACTGAGTCCAGAGATTATTTAACCCCAACAGTGATTGTACCTGCCTGTTACGGTAGTAGTGATCAATTATTATCACGTAAGTTCCATCAGTCCTCTCTCAAGCCCCACTTTGAACAAGTGTCACGGTTTTTCCGTTTACTTATTTAAGATGGAAATTATGCTAAATGAGAGCGGTATGGCTTTCAGCGTAAATGACGGGTTTAAATTATATTCTAACATGTGTTTTATTCGAAATAATGTTAATTACTCACGGTTGTCAAATGGTTTAAATTTATAATGTACACGACGCCTTTGAACAAGTTGGTACCGAAACAAACTAAGAAGAAAAATTTTGTCTTATGAGTGATCTAGATAGTAATCAATCTAATTTTATTTTCAACTGATTCCAGTTTAACTCATTTGTGTCCAGTCTTAATTATTATTGTTGATGGAACTTTTAAGCAAAATAATTTCTACAAGTTTTCAATATTTTAGCGTCATAGAAAGATATATACGTTTCATTAGTTATTTTGTTACTATCGCATAAAAGTAGTTATTCGTATTGTTTAACGTCTTAAAGGCAAGCTATTGACGGTCAAACCGCATACAATTTTTAACTTATTTCAAAATGTTATACATTTAGGTGTTTGTCAAAATACAACCGCTTCTACTTTCAAAGGTTGTTGGTAACTTTGGAGCAAGGCTGGCGGCGAAAAATGGAAAATGGGGGACTTAGTTCTGGGAACAAGAAAAAAAAATCCGAGAAAGAAATCTTTTTAAGACAACTCTTCGATTTGCCTTTTTTAAGTCTTAACAACATGGACGACTGTTTAGCTGATGAACGTATTTCCAACCCAGGTAATACAAGAGTGTCACAATTTTGTGATCGTACAGTAGAAAACTACATTTAACACAACTCTGATTTTCCAACTAACATGTGGGTAGAGTTTATATGTCCATGAGTACGTAGTATTAATTGTGAATTATATCACCCAAAGTTAATTTCTCTGTTCGAATGTCACCATCCTAATATACATAGCTTGTTGAAAGTTTGAAAAATTGTCAATATGATATATGCATTGAAACAATGGGAACCGTCTATAAAGGGCCAACAATTCATCACAAAAATGAGTTTATTCGAATGTTTCTTCAAATTAATGAGGCACTAAGTAGGTTACAATTATTAAAGAGATGTGCTTAAAATGTTTACCACACACTCTGTAAGTTCTAGTTATTTAAACGTATTTTATTAAAATATTAATTTTTTTCATTTTCACAATACCTATATAAATTCACAAAATTGACTCGAGACATTCCTGACGTAGAAGCGACCAAACAGGCTGATCATAAAAACATTTAAACACGTCAGCTAAAACTGCCAGTACCAAGCTTAATGTGTTTTGAGAGAAAAAAATTGTTAAAACATAACAATTTCTTCCAAAACAAACTTTAAAATAAAGTACATAACTACCTAAGAAAAAAAATTTAATCCTCTATGCAACGACCAAGACCACCTCATTGGTGTACTACTTGTATTTTAGTCACCGCGGCCAGGACAGGTAATTTAGGAATCGGTTTAAAATGGCAAGGAAGTACTCGTACTTGTGGAATAACCATGTACCAAAATAAGGAAATAAGTAGGTTACATTTTGTTAAATATGTTTCTTTTCATGTTACGAATGTACTCGTATAAATGCTGTAACCTACTAGTATTTAAATATTTATAAATAAACTGATATTTATATTGAATGCCTAGACATTTTGTTTTCAAATTTTTATGATGGTGACGAAATTACCTGAGTAATCAACAACGACCTTCTAGGTCGGTGACGAAGATACAGGTCGAACTTGCCCCTTAATTGCTTTGGTGACGAGTTTACCGAACCCGGTCCGCACACCAGCATTGAGAAGAAGAAGAAGGTAGTTGGAACCCAAATGTGCTCACCGCATGTATATTTATATTTTTGGTATTAAGTGGAAATTTGATTAATTGCTCAAAGTTGTAAAGTTGCTTAAATAAATTAATCAATCTATTTGAAAGGTTATAATTTAGAATAAATGTAACAATGCTAAACATATATCTTATTTAGCATTGGTTATATGAAATGGTATATCATCAAGTTCTACAAAAATATTTTCTTAGGCTAGGAGTTTACTTCAGCTTACTATTCGTAGTTTAAGAAAGTGCTCTGAATTATGCCCACTAATTTATAGACAAATTTACGTAAAACGTTATATTTCTTCATTTAATCGAAGTAAGTCTGATTATAGGTTATATGGTAAAATCGCAAAGGGTGCATTCAGCAAGTAAATTTCAGTTTTGGCCAGGGATGATCGATGCGCGTCCGGGGTATCCTCTACATGAAGTAGTGACAAGAAATTGCGAATAATAATCATTAAAGTCAGCGGTCCTTTTGTGGGGCCACATATCCAAACCGGCAGCGACAGTTAACTTTGGCCGTAGTCCCGCCTCCTGTTCAATAAAAACAACAAAGGCTCTCACAGCCGAAGAGCAGAGAAGAAACGGTAATAACACCTATATTTCAGTCAAGCTCTTGTGCTGGAATAGGCTTTCCTCAGCCCCTAACAACCAGCAACGCCTGAAATTAATGGCCCAAACCATAGAAAGCACCGTCGTCGGTTGTATGTAGTCGTCGCCACTGCCGAGATAGTCCAGTAATCATAGATAGGATTGTTTTCCGGGCAATTTATTGTAGTTGGATGAACCAAGGAAGAGGCCGGCATAATCCATAAATACGACGCGATATAAAAGAGATTACGTTTCATGCAAATGTAGACCTCATTGAAATTTTAAACGAGATGTACAACGGATCTAATCACGGAGTCTCGATTTGGCGCCGTGAATCATTTCGAATGAAGAATGAACCCTAATTTTTACTCCCATTTCCGTTGGAAACATTTTATATAGTCAGATATGATGATGATGATGATAAGTAAAAAGTCAGAAATCAGTTAATATTTCCAGAAGGCACTATCGAGTTTTATACTTGGAATTCTAATTTATCGCAATTAAGGAAGGCTAGCTACTTCAGCTGATTTATAAAACTTCACTTTTTGAATATAAAACTTGGGCTGTCTGATAAGTAAAAGACGAGACGACTTTACAAAAAATTGCTCTTAAATTTCATGAAGAATTTATTAAAGAGGATTATACAACATACGTAGGTAAAGCAATTTGAACTGGGAAAATTATTGTTTCCCATAAATATGTTGCGGTAGTTTAATATTCATGCCAAGAATTTTAGAAATACCTTTACGGTTTTCAACAAATACCATTTTCACAAATCAAATTCAAAAAACGTAACGTACTGTAATGCGAGAAGTAAACAAAGCGACACATGTTTACTCCTTCAAAAGAATAACTACGACGCGTACAAAACAGGTGGATGAACATTTGCTGCGTAGGCTTCTAGAATGTACTGGAATGTTCTCGATCAGGGTTGGGGATGTATATATAAGGGGGTTTGTGATCGAGGGAGTTAGTTAGAACTAGAGAAGCAGAAGTGAACGCGACATACGATCCGAAAGCGGAGCAGTACAAATAAATTATGTAGTGTCTAGTCTAGTGTACAAGTAGTTTAGTGTGTTAAATAAATTAGTGTTCAATTAATGTAAATAAATTATAAAATAAACGTTACATTGGTGTCAGAAGAGCGGATCATGAAGAAGTTACGCGAATTAAAAGTGGCCGAGTTAAAAAAAGAACTCGAGGAACGGGAATTGGAAACAGGAGGGAGGAAGACTGCACTCCAGGACCGGCTCTCAGCATTTTTGAAAGAAAATGGCTAGGACCCGGAAGTTTTCGAGTTCGAAGACGATGACATCACGAAGTAAATCGCCGCCCAGAGGGAAGAAAGCGCCGCCCAGAGGGAAGACATCACTGCTCAAATCGCCGCCCAGAGGGAAGACATAACTGCTCAAATCGCCGCCCAGAGGGAAGAAATCGCTGCCCAGAGGGAAGAAATCGCCGATCAGAGGGAAGACATCACTGCTCAAATCGCCGCCCAGAGGGAAGACATCACTGCTCAAATCGCCGCCCAGAGGGAAGACATCACTGCTCAAATCGCCGCCCAGAGGGAAGAAATCGCTGCCCAGAGGGAAGAAATCGCCGATCAGAGGGAAGACATCACTGCTCAAATCGCCGCCCAGAGGGAAGACATCACTGCTCAAATCGCCGGCCAGAGGGAAGACATAATTACTCATATTACTGCTCAAATCGCCGCCCAGAGGGAAGAGATATCCGACCAGATGGAGGCTCAGCGTAAGGAGATTGAAGAGAAGATCAAGCAGTTGGAAGAACGACTAAGACGAGTCAGTGGCGGCGAGACGAAGGAAGAAATAAAGGCGGTCGTTCAACAGAACTCGATATGCACCAATCGAGTGACGCCCCCAACGTTCGACGGAAAAATTCCGTGGGCCAGTTACAAGAAGCAGTTTGAGGCGGCAGCGGAGGCTAATGCTTGGTCCACTCACGAGAAAGCTGTTTCCCTAACGGTAGCCTTACGTGGAGAGGCGTTGGAAGTTCTCCAGACGCTATCCACCGAAGAAGCCGGGAATTACAATAAGCTGCTGAGGCGACTGGAAATGCGGTTCGGCCAAACACATCTGGAGCAAGTCCATCAATCCCAGATGTCCAATCGCCGTCAGAGATCGAACGAGACCCTGCAGGAGTTCGAAGCGGACGTAGCCAGACTAGTGAGGTTGGCGTATCCCACGGCGCCGGAACAGATGATGGAGTGCCTCGCAGTGCAGACGTTCGTGAGCGGGATGCGGGACCAGGAACTGCAGATGGCCCTGAGGCTAGCTCGACCGAAAACAGTAATGAACGCGCTCGCCATCGCACTAGAACATGAGGCAGCAATGGAAGCCTCCCGCATTCACGGTTGTGCTCGAGCTGTTACCGAGGAGGTAGGCACAGAAAAACTCGTGGAGAAGGCCGTCCAGCAGATCATGGAGTTGCTGTCAGCACAGAAGACGCGGCCCAAAACAGCGGTGCCGGCAAAGGCCCCGGAAAAACTAATGCGAGTCGATAAAAGGGAGGGGACGTCGACCCGTGGCAATAGGAACCCCCGGGCCAGTATAGCCTCGTTTTCCCACCAACTGGGAAGCGCGTACGTCGATGGCACTATCGACGGGAGATCCCACGCCATGCTTGTGGACACGGGAGCTACGAAGACGATCGTACGCTCGGAAGTTGTGAGGGACCGTAGGAAGATTAGGCCAAGTAGGTGGCAATTGAGAACTGCCACTGGGGAAAAGGCAGTAATACGCGGTGAAGCGACGGTTAGCATGACGTTGGGACGAGTAAAGTTTGACCATCCTGTTCTCATAGCCAAAATTGAGGAAGACGTCATACTGGGGATGGACGTCATGAGGAATCATGGATTCCAGTTGGATTTCGGACACCGAGTGTTGAGGATTGGTCAAGAAGAATTACTGCTACACAATCGTGACAACTTTGTGTTAGACGTAATAATGGCAGATGTGATTCTCCCGGAACGAAGCGAAACGATCACCTCTACCTGTCTGAGGGGTGTTGTGGAAGAGGGAATTGCAGCCGTGATCGAACCAGAAAACGATGATAATCGACTGGCTCGGGGGGTACTGGTAGGAAAGGCGCTCGTTACTCTCTCAAGGGAAGTGCCTGTGCGGCTACTTAACATCAATCAGTACCCGGTCACCATCAAGAAGGGTACGAAGCTGGGCACATGTATAGCCGCATCAGCCATCGTAAGGGGCGTTAGTGAGGAAGAAAGGTCCAAACACACTCCGCAGGGCTTGAAACAAATTCTTTCCCAGACCAGTGCGTTTCTCTCGCCCACACAGAAACAAAAGGCCCACGAATTAATAAATAAGTACCAGGACTAATTTACCACCGAGAATGGAAAGCTGGGAAAGACCAAGGTCGTGACACATAAAATTGACACGGGCGAGACACGACCGATTCGACAAACAGCAAGACGACTACCCTTGGCCAAACGGGAGGAAGCCGAGAAAATCATCAAGGACCTAGAGCGGGACGGGGTCATCGAGCCGTCAAGCAGTCCATGGGCATCGCCGGTAGTACTGGTGAAGAAAAAGGATGGGACTACTCGATTCTGTGTAGACTACCGGCAGGTGAACAGTGTCACAAAAAAGGACAGCTACCCGCTACCACGTATCGACGATACACTCGATACCCTTGCTGGATCCACGATATTTTCGACCTTGGATTTAAAAAGCGGCTATTGGCAAGTCGAAATGGACCCTGCCGATAAGGAAAAGACGGCATTTACCTTCGGTAACGGCCTGTGGCATTTTACAGTCATGCCATTCGGACTTTGTAATGCCCCAGCGACGTTTGAGAGGCTGATGGAGAGCGTGCTAATGGGTCTGACGTGGAAAACGTGCCTAGTCTATTTGGACGATGTCATCGTGATGGGCAAGACCTTCGAAGGACATCTGAAAAACTTAGAGGACGTCTTCCAGAGACTGCGAGGTGCGGGGCTGAAACTGAACCCGAAGAAATGTCAACTCTTCAGAAGGAAGGTCTCGTACTTAGGGCACGTAGTGAGCAGAGAGGGCGTCGCCGTTGATCCGGACAAGACAAGTACGGTGAAGGAGTGGCCAATACCGGTAGATAAACACCAGTTGAGGAGTTTTCTGGGCCTCTGCACGTACTACCGACGATATGTCCGGATGTTCTCCGACGTCGCTAAGCCGTTGACAAGGCTCACGGAAGAAGGACGAAACTTCTGTTGGGATGAGGAATGCCAGTCTGCCTTCGACGAGCTGAAGAGGAAGTTGACCAGTGCCCCAGTGCTGAGTTTTCCTCTGCCAGAAGGACAGTTCATCCTGGACACCGACGCGAGCAATGTGGGAATTGGAAGTGTTCTGTCGCAGCGTCAGGAGGGACAAGAACGTGTCCTTGGATACTTCAGCAAGGTACTCTCCAAACCAGAAAGGAATTACTGCGTCACCCGACGTGAATTATTGGCCATCGTCAAGTCCATCGAGCACTTCCATAAATATTTATGTGGAAGGAGGTTTTTGATCCGGACCGATCATGCTGCTCTTAAATGGCTCCTCCAGTTTAAGAATCCCGAAGGACAAATCGCTCGCTGGATCGAGAGGCTCCAGGAGTATGACTTTGTTATAGAACATCGGCCAGGACAGAGTCATGGAAACGCAGACGCACTCTCGAGAAGACCATGCCCTGATGAATGTCCTCATTGTCATAGAGCTGAGGAAAAGTCCGAGAAAGTCTACCGAACCACCGTGGTCGCCGAGGAATGGACACCATCCTCGTTACGACAAGAGCAAGAAAAAGACCCGGTTCTCAAAGAAATCCTGGTTTGGAAGGAGGGAGGAGAGCGTCCTGAGTGGCAAAAGGTATCACCTGGCTCGCCAAAACTCAAGAGCTATTGGGCACAGTGGGACTCGTTAGTGGTTGAGGGTGGACTACTAAAACGCGTACTGGAGAGCCAAGACGGAACGGAGGAAAGACGGCAGTTGGTAATTCCCTCCAGTAAAATCCCGGAGGTCTTGCGGCACCTTCACGACGAGTCGTCTGGTGGACATTTAGGGATCAAGAAAACCCTGCAGAAAGTACGAGAGCGATTCTACTGGATCAATTGTTCAGACGACGTGAAGGACTGGTGCAAGAAATGTACTACATGTTTCGCAAGTAATGGGCCACAAAGACGACCAAAAGCTCCCATGAAACAATATAACGTCGGGAGCCCCTTCGAAAGGATCGCTATTGATATAGCAGGACCCTTCCCTGAGACCGAAAAGGGGAATAAATACATCCTGGTCGTAATGGACTATTTTACGAAGTGGGTAGAAGCGTACGCTCTCCCCAATCAGGAGGCAGAGACAGTGGCCGATGTGCTCGTGAAGGAGCTGATCTGCCGGTTTGGAGTACCCATGGAATTACACTCGGATCAAGGAAGAAACTTTGAGAGTGGCCTATTCCGGAGGATATGTGAGAAGTTTGGGGTACGAAAAACAAGAACCACGGCCCTTCACCCTCAGTCTGACGGCATGGTAGAACGGATGAATCGCACCCTCAACCGCTATCTGGCGAAAATGGTTTCGTCACATCAACGAGACTGGGACGAACACGTGCCGTTCTTCCTGATGGCCTACCGCTCGGCCGTTCATGAGTCGACAGGACAAACTCCAGCCAAAGTCCTGTTCGGGCGAGAACTTAAACTGCCCTGTGATCTAATCTTTGGCGCTAGACCGGACGAGGACGTTTCGGGGGAAGATTACGTTTCCCGGATGCGGCAAAGGATGAACGAAATTCACGATCAAGTCCGGTACCAACTAAATATCGCCAGTGATCGCATAAAAGAGCGTTACGACATCAACGCTAAAGAGGGTGGCTACCAAATGGGAGATCGAGTTTGGCTGTACAACCCACAGAAGAAACGAGGTTTGTCCCCTAAGTTACAGACCAATTGGGAAGGTCCCTATATTGTGAAGAAACGAATCAATGACGTGGTCTACCGGGTAAGCAAACTACCAAACGGCAAGCCGAGAGTGGTGCACTTTAATCGGTTGGCACCCTATGAGGGGTCGCACGATGAGGCGGAGGTCCCCCGAGTAAGAAACACGATGGCGCAGGAGAACGAACTTTCGTTCGAAGAATTTATGAGCGCCTACGGGGGTACCGGAAAAGCACGGTATGGGGTAACCTGTGAAAAACAACAGGATTTGTTCAGCGTACCTGAAGAATACTCGTTGGCCCATTGCGTGTCCGCCGACCTGGTAATGTCACGAGGTATCGCCACGGTTTTCAAGAAGAAGTACGGGCGCTTGGAACAACTCAGAGCGCAACTCCCGGAAATTGGCAAGGTTCTGGAACTACGTGACAACGTAAGACACATCTTTTATCTGGTTACGAAGGAGATCGGGTCCCTTAAACCATGTTATCACGATGTATGGCGAACCTTGCATAGGCTACGAGACCGACTGCTGGAGCTCGACATCAGGAAGCTAGCTGTCCCCAAGTTAGGTGCTGGACGAGATCAGCTGGACTGGAGGGTTGTCCGGAATATGCTGGAAGTAGTGTTCAAGAATACCGGAGTGGAAGTTTTAGTCTGCTGTTTTGGGCCTGCACCATGTCGACTCGGGAAGACGGTCCCGTGTTATTTTGACGCCACGTCTCGCTGTAAGCGGGGGACTAACTGCAGGTTCCTGCATGGGCCTACCAGGGATACGTTCCGAGACGAAACGTCTCTAAGGCGGGGGCAGTGTAATGCGAGAAGTAAACAAAGCGACACATGTTTACTCCTTCAAAAGAATAACTACGACGCGTACAAAACAGGTGGATGAACATTTGCTGCGTAGGCTTCTAGAATGTACTGGAATGTTCTCGATCAGGGTTGGGGATGTATATATAAGGGGGTTTGTGATCGAGGGAGTTAGTTAGAACTAGAGAAGCAGAAGTGAACGCGACATACGATCCGAAAGCGGAGCAGTACAAATAAATTATGTAGTGTCTAGTCTAGTGTACAAGTAGTTTAGTGTGTTAAATAAATTAGTGTTCAATTAATGTAAATAAATTATAAAATAAACGTTACAGTACAAATAACCACCAATGAAATTATACTTACTACAAAAACTGCAGGTACTTGTTTCTATCTACACAGCCTAATTCATTCCTCTCCGAATGTATTGTACGTTGCCATTTACCATTTGTTATTCCTTTGTCTTTGGATGATGTTCTGCTTTATGCTAATGCAAGCTTCTTTTGTCATCCATCCATTTCATATACAGTCTTCCTTTTCTTCTGTTGCTTCCTTGCACTCTCCATTGGATAAACATGTTATTCCATCTTTCGCCTGATGTCGTCCTTAGAATCTACTCAGTACCAAAGTAAGTCGTTAAAAAGTTAAGTAAACATTGCTAATGAAGTAAAATACAAACAGAGTGAACGTGTAACAGTTTAGTTGGTATCAATTGAATCAAATAAAAAAATTGGTTTTTTAAAAGGAAAACTATACGTAAAAACTATAAAGCTATATTAAATAGTATGTACAAGAAATTTATAAATTCAATGGCGCAATTGCCATTATTATTTCCGCGAGCTCTAGTTTTAAAATTTGGGGAATATTTGATCGATTAGCCATTTATGGCTGGTTCCTTTGTTGGGTTGGACATGGAATGTATAGGTACTACATACATACGTACGTATGTATCTTTTCCAGTAGTTTAGGTAAAACAACTATTTCGCGTTAAATTTAAAACTTTGGCTATATTAAAAATGATTTCTGAATGTATAACGACTATTCTTTTCTTGATTACACTTTCTGTTTTTGTTTGTGAGGTCCATTCTATTTTTAACTCGGGACAATCGGGAGACAACAGTTATCGGAATTGGAGCTAACCGTTAGAGCATCTAAAATAAGTGGTTGCGTCGGTTCGGTTCCCCGCAAACATCAGACACAACAATTCTCCCCGCTTCCCCTAGTAATTAGAACACGGTAATTACACGCTATTCTATTTTCCAAGTTTAACAAAAATAAATTTTCGTGCGTTTAGCAAACAGAGGAGAGAATGAAGGGGGGGTGAGAAAAAGAGAGAGGGGGGATAGCTGGCGCGAGCACCGCCGAGGAGGAAAAGCTGAAGGCGCAACACAACACACAACAAAATTAAAAGCCATTCTTCATGTGGAATTATTTATGAAGCCAAATCGAGGTCGGATCTTGATTAAATCAGCTCTACGGTGTGATGGATTTTAATTGGTCGCCGACGATATTGTCCTTTGTGTTCGGACCGGACGAAAAACAAACAGCCGGGGAACTTGTTATATCTGACGCTAATAAATACCCGAAATTGCATTTTAACTGTACCTTCCTGTTGGACTAACAGGGAGAGTAAACACGGCGAGCCGAGCTAACCTTCGGTAAATAAATATATCGTGTTTCTTTAGGAGATGGGGAAAATTGGCATTTCAACAGTGAAACCCAACGAAATTGACACCTCGTCTTACAGACCTGTAGTAATACAAACTTTCTAGAACAACAATTACGTTCAACTGCAATTCCCAATAAATTTGTTTACCTAATACTCATCCTGGGATGTGATATTAAACATCACTTTCATCAAAGTATCAATATACAGGCGAGAAAACAAAGCTTTTCAAGGTTTGCGCCTTCAATGATTCCTTTTGAAGTGACTCTGTACATGCTCATTTAGCAATAATAAATAATAATTATAACATGAATAATAAATATAATAATATTACTCACTTGAAATTATTTATTCATATACAATATCCATAAATCTCCATAAATAACATTGTAACTTCACAAACATCGATGAATGAAAGGAGTTTCCTTTAACGAACGTTTTTCGGTTCGACAGTTTTGGTGCATTCCATTGAAGATGAATTGAAACTTGGAACAGCTATGGTAATATTGCGAGGATATTACAATTTTTTGTAAGAAAATTGCCTAACTTTTATACCTTCCTAAGTTTTCGAAATAAATACTCTAGTTTCTGGCTTATGAATGTTTTATGAGTAATACAAACAGTGAAACTTGCAACTCGCGACCAAATGTAATTTTAGGTTATATTTTGTTGCAACAAATGTAAAGTGTGAAGCTAAGTTTTAAATTTTTGTTTAATCCAGACTATACTACCCACTGTAATTACGATAATCATGTTGGTATTATTATATTGGAATTAAGTATATTGGTCCAGATTTAAAGCAGCCAAATAAATTAGGTATAGGATCATATTCATTCTTTAACCCAGATTGAGTGTCAGCCCGAGGGCGGATACACTCGTTCCCTTACACCCCGGAGGGGAGTTTTAGTTGGGTAAAAATCTCACACTGTTGAACCCGGCGCACCTAAGATTTTATTGTACAAAAATTTACAAAAATACATTACTGTTAACATATTTAAATAGCGAGGAAATGAGCAATTAACCTAACCTTTTAAAATTTTAACGTATCACATGAACTTCGGAGTTCGCCTATATGTTTGTTTTACACGTCTGAAAGTAGAATTGTAAGGGATGTCTAAGATAGACAGCAGGTATATTACGGGTGTGAACCTGGCCACATCCACAAATCCTGTAGTCCGATGAAATAGGTGCTGTTTTTTAGTCTCGAAATTTGTGCTAAAAGCGTCCTAGGAGAGACTGTTTATTACTAATGGAATGTATTCGATACAATTTACCACCCTAACTTTCGTTTGGGGGTTGATACATGGGGTAAATGTACAAAAAATCGAAACAAAAAGTATTTTAACCACCCCAACCAATTTTTACATTGAAAATTTTTATCGGAAAATATTCATTTTTATATAAACTATCCCGTTGAAACAGTTTCAAGTCGAAAATTAGGGGATATAAGAGTCATTCGGGGGTGCATAGGTTACATATGGAAAAAAATATTTAAGTATCTAAACCAATTTGTTGTCTCTAAAATTTTTATCCCGAAATATTCGTCTATACGTAAGCTATCCCCCTGTAACAGTATCAAGACAAAAATCAGGGGATGCAATACCCAATAGGGAGTTGATAAGACAGTTACTTAGAAATTTCGAACTCCTACGTATGGTAACTGTTTTAAGTATCTAAACTAATTTTTACATCAAAAATTTTCATCTGGAAATATTCGTTGATATATAGACTACCCCTCTGAAATAGTTTCAAGTCCAAAATCATGGGATGCAATGGTCATTCGGGGGTTGATATGACACTTACATCGAAATTATCCCTCTTAAAATATTGACATTAATATATTTTTTTAGAATTATTTCATTTTTTAATATATTATATTATTATTTCAGTAATTCTTTGTTACTGTCATCATGCTTATTAAAAAATAATCTTCAGAGGCGGTTTGAAAAAAGTCATTCAACACCAAACCAAATAATTCATAAATGCCTATTAATGCCTACATATATCTCAATTATGTAAACATTGTCTAACAATAAACAATAAATTGTAAAAATGTATCTTGTCACTGTGGGGTTACGTTAACATTTAAGAAAAGTCGGGAAAACCAGTTATTATCTTGAATGTCCTAGAGCTATCAAATTTTAGTTTGATTTGGACTAGTTTCATCGTTGCATCCACGGGATCTTCCTAATCAATACCGTTTATCCTTTGTTTTTAAGTGGTCCGTTGCACTGCAGATACAGTTTAGTTAATAGGTTTTAAAGTTATATTTTAAATGAACAGATGAATTCCGCGTGACGGGTAGTATAAATCGTGGAGTATTCTGTTGTAAACTCAATTATTTGAACAATTGGCGGCAGGGAGATATTCGAGCTTGTCAATAAAACACAAAGTTTCGCATAAAAATTACGAAACATTTGTTCCACTTCCGAATAAATCCGATTTCGTTCGTCCCTCGGGTCGACAAATTTCCAATCGAATAAAAAAAAATCAAATGGAGCACATACTCATACAAACTTCCTCGAACTTCGTAAAAACGTATGCAGAACTCCACACGTTCGCCTAGATTCCATTCGACAACAAATAATATTTTACTTTGTTGAAGTTTAGGGGTGTGTGGAGGACGGAGGAAGTGCCCGTGGCCATATTAAAATTCTATTATCTAACACCTTTATATATTGGCCTAATTTACAAGTTTCGGCAGTTTGGGAACTATCGAGGAGCATCTTCCGTTCGCAAATTATTATTGATGTATTCAAACTGATCAATTTGCGTTTGGAGATTCGCATCAACATTCCCAGCACAAACTTATTAACTTTAGTGACTGTACATTAGTTTGGTGGCTGAAGTCAAGACCGGACCGTATAGACGTCGATGGCATTTACACTACATCGATAGAAAGTTAAATTATGTTAATACAGGAGAAAAAACCCTTCTAAATGCAAATTATGGGAGGTTCGCTCTGACGGTGCGCTGCTCTTACAGATTCCCAATCACTGGTTTTTAACGTTTTATGTCGATTAACTCTTTTTTCAAATTTTGTTTTTAATTTTTCTCTCTTTCTTTTTGCTCTCTTGGTGAATTATGGGTTTTGGTAGATTTATATTCTAGTATTGCATTGGTTAGCGAAGTCGAAAAAAGAGGAATTAAAATGCGGTTTTCAGTTTTTATATATCTAGAGATCATACTTAATAATTTCTCAAAAGTTTATATATATATATATATATATATATATATATCGGATATAACGAAATTTGTCGGTAAGCTACAGGTCGCATTTTTTCATAAAAATGGATATATTTACAAGTTATGGATGGTTGAAAATTTTTCGTTTTGGAGCCGAACCTGAAAACTTGGCACTAATGGCGCCAAGACTCGTCAACAGTGAACCATGTCGGATGAACTTTTTTTAGCAGTTTCCAAAAGTTTAAAGCATTGCAAACAACTTTTGTTCCAAACTTTTTTCATAAAAATGGGTATTTTTACAAGTTATGGATGGTTGAAAATTTTTGGTTTTGGAGCCGAACCTGAAAATTTCAATTTTCAATTGTCAACAAGAGACAACACAAATTAGGAGAACTACAGGCCCATAAGCTTACTGTCACATCTCTAGTATAAACTTTTTACACGAACTATAACCAATCGGTTAACCGCAAAACTAGACTCATAACAACCAGTGGAGCAGGCAGGGTTTCGAAAAGAATTCAGCACTGTCGATCATCTACAAACAATTTAAACAATGATCCAAAAAAGAAGACTATAATATTCCCGTACATTTAGTATTTGTCGATAATCACAAAGCTTTTGACAATATTTAAACTTGGGCATTTTTGACAGCAATGGAAGATGCCAGAGTGGATTCGAGATACTCTATCATCATTAAAACCATTTATGACAACACAAATTTCCACGTAAAAATAGATGTCGACACTAAAACGAACAAAATTAGAATCGGTAAAGGCACACTACAAGGCGACACCATCTCGCCTTAAAGTATTTACTCTAGCATTGAAAAATATCGTCAAACAGTTACATTGGAAGGCTAGAGGACTAAACGTCGATGGGATGCATTTACATCATGGGCGATTTGCTGATGACATTTTTCTAAGTAGTACCGACACGCATGAGCTGAACATAATGCTCAATAAGTTAAAGTAAAAATCTAGAAAAAATTGTTTACATATGAATTTCAATAAAACAGAAATTATGAATAACGATATCCGATATAACATCACTATATATAAAATCATCATAGAATACGTGGACCACTATTTATATCTCGTACATGGAATCAAACTGAAAATAAAAATCAGAACGCAGAAATTAAACATAGAATTCACCAGGCGTGGGTAGCGTTCAAGAAACTGTGATACATCTTTAAAGACATACGAGTATCACTACATCTAAAAAGAAAAGCTTATGATAATTTTTGTATACTATCCGTGATCACACACGGCTTGGAAACCATGGCTATAACAAGAAAAATAGCGGAACGACTCGAGTTACACAACGAGCCATGCAAAGACATGTTGGCCGTCACCTTGAGAGATAGAGCACGAAACAGTCAGATACGAGATAAAACCGGAATAATAGATGTTACGGAGCGAGTAGCGGACTAGAAGTGGCGTTGGATCGGTCATGTAGCGAGACAGGATTAGGGATTAGGAGATGTGGACATACAGAGTTACATTTTGGAGACCCAGAGAGACACAGAGAAATGTGGGACGTTTCCAGAAAAGGTGGATCGATGATATTAGAAAGGTGCTGGGAAAACAGTGGATGAGAATAGCCAGAGATCGAAAGACATTGCAGAACATGGAAGGGGCCTATATCCGACACTGGATGAATCCGGGCTGAAGAAGAAGAAGAAGTAGACCCAACCAAATTACTATTTGAAGTTACTTTTGCGCAGGTTCATTAAAGATAATAACTGTTACCTGTTCCCCAAAAACCATTGAATATTTTCTAGTCCTCCTACCTAGCTCATATGTATAGGTAGCTTATCAGTACCTGTGAGCTCAGGAAACATTCTCTCTCTCTCTCTCTCTTTCTCTCTCTCTCTCTCTCTCTCTCTCTCTCTCGCTCTCCCTCTCCCTCTCTCTCTCTCTCTCTCTCTCTCTCTCTCTCTCTCTCTCTCTCTCGCTTTCCCTCTCCCTCTCTCTCGCTTTTCCTCTCCCTCTCTCTCGCTTTCCCTCTTCCCCTCTCTCTCTCTCTTTCTATCCCTCTCTCCTTTAAAGTGAGGCTACTAAATTTATTTTCGATTTCTTCGATCCTGTGAGACATTTTATCTATCGAGAAATTGAAGTATAGGGAGGCTCGCGATAAATGAATTTTATGACGCACCGGTTTATCGCAAGAAGTTAAGGGTCTATTGTGTCTTAATGCTTTTACTGTAGGTATTTTGCCGCCGAATTTCGAGCAGCTCTTCGAGAAAAAGGTAAATGAGGTACTGCCCATTGTTGGGTCGCGTCCTAACTGCCAAAATGATGGTGCTAATAGCCTCGTAATAAATCTAAAGATTAAGTACCTCGAAGAAGAGGAGAAGGTCATAAAATTCATTTATCGCGAGCCTTCCTATATATAAACATATATCACGTGATATGGTCCTGTTTTTGCGAATAATTGTTCATTCCGTTTTGTATTCTTGTTAGGTACTCAAAATGAAAACAACAAAAATATTCAATGTGATGTGGATAACCCTTCCTGTGGCAGTAAATGTAGCTTCCTCCAAAGCCATTATATTATTAATGGATCTTCCAATCCTGTAGTACTCTGTTCCCATAGAGAATGGATGGTTGAAAAATGGTAGTAACGATAAATCTTGGTCAAAATTTTCCAAATATGTGTTTTATTGAAATTTAATTCGATATCGTAATTTCGACGATTTCGACAAAAATCCGTTACTAGAAAATACACCGGTTTTTTCACCACGTTCGCCTTTCTTTAGATTGGCACTGATACAGTACAAATAATCCTCAGGAACCCCACTTTCGAAAAATTTCATGGAATTGGCGAAGTAGTTTTGAAAACTCCTTCTTCCGCCCACCGTAGCATTGTATAATTAAGTATTTAACAAACTGTGATCTCTGACGTATGTTTTGCTTAATTTCGTGAGGTAAAAGTAATAAGCCGCTAATATTTACCGACGAGAAAGTTTAACTTTTCTCACTAAGGGATTGTCTTTTAGCATCTTCTTACTTGCTTTGATATTACGTAGTTAATGTATTCTTCTTCTGCAAGTAATTTTAATATGCAAAATAAAATCATAAAATTTTTTACTAATTTTACTAATTTTTTGTACTATATTTTTTAATTTAATTTAATAATTTAATTTAATTTTTTTATACTAATTTTTTGAAAAATGTACTACAAATGTATTTCATACATCGTTATTGGTAAGCAATTAACTTTTTTTGAACATTTTACTACCTGATTTAACTAAAAATTTTTAACAAAAAAAACTTCTACTATCTAATATTTTATTGTTCAATATTTTATATCATCACATTTTTAATACTTATGGTTAATATATTTGTTCTAACAAATATTTTACGTCATATATGTGTATATAATTATATCTTGGAGGTGTGTATTAAGCTACATATGTGTAAACGAGGACCGATATAAATTCTTATAGTTCTATAGTATAAATTCGTACTTAAAATACAAGAACCAAATGAGACGGAATACCTTAACTATTTGACGAAGTAAGTGAATGATGTAGAACTAGCATTTTATAAGATATTATTTACATAAAACTAGCTTTATTGCAGGTATTACTTTTAGAATGAAGAAAGAATCAAAATGTGAACCCATTGCTATAAAACATATGCAAGAATTATAACTAACATGGCAATAGAACCTTTAGACAATCTACTGAAAACCAATCGATTGAAAAGAAATGCTAAGAAAATTATTGGAAATATGTTGGACAAAATATAAGATTTAGTCGACATAAAAGTGTGAAGAAAAATAACAGATAAGAGAAGACCCAATGTCAATAATTACCAGGATATTAATATACCAGATATTACTGTTAAATCTCCTAAGAAAGGAAACTCATTAAAAAACAAGGTGGAGGTAATTGTGGGCATAGAAAATTCTATAATTTTCCAGGTAAAATCTGTAAGGATAATCGTTTTTACAATATAAATATCAAGCAAATTTTGGAGCATAACTGTAGGACTTTATACTATAAAAAATACTATTTTAATTATGGTAAACAAACATATTTTTAAAACTGAAACTAGTAGGGTGACTATTAATAAAAATTTGATATATGATACGAAACAACTACCTAGTAATCGATATCATCGATATTATGAGTACAGACAAATTTTAAATAACCACCAAAACTATCTGATCGAACTGTCAAATTTAATGTACAAGCCAGTGTGGCGTTGAATTTAATGTAGTCCTTATGAGACCTTCTTCCAGAAACTTTTTGGCTATAAGGAATAACCACCCTTATGCATATTTTCTTTGTAAAATAATCGTTTTATCGTGTTATAATTTTTATGCTAAATATTTATATACGTGAGTAAAATCTTTTGTAATAACTTTTATTAAAGTCGACCTCCAACAAGTGTTTTGCCCTTTTAAAATTGCTTGAAGTATGAAACCGATTGCGGTATTTTCGGAAGATTGACATTTTCTTATGAGTTCCCATTTTTTTCGAGGACATACAGATTCACGTGTCATTTTTATGTTCAAAAGTCGATGTGATTAATCGATTTAAGGCTTTCCCGAAGAATTAAACGCGAGAAAAATTGCCGGTCGCGTCTCCTGAGTTCCGGGTAAATTTGTCTTTTTGGGAAACGGTCAGATTGAGATAAAGCGTAAATCACAGAGACCAACTGAATATTTCATTGGGCTCGAATGGAGGTCGAAATTTGTCGACATCGAGTAATACGGGAAGAGTGCAGAGATCCGGAAAAACAGCCATATTATTCTTTACTTCATTGGTGAGATAATAAATGTGATAGTTGTTGGTATTGGTGGATGATTTATTAAGGAATTTCTATCGTGAAACGACGCCAAGGAACGAAGCCGGAGTGGTGAGTAGGTGAACGGCGAATGGAGTGATTTCAGCGTTATGAAGATGGAGCCGTACGTACATACTCGGCCAATATCATCCGAGTTCATCGAGTTGTGAGAGCCTAAGCATTTACTAAAACCATGGGCGATCCTCCGTAGGCCCCTTCCGTCCCAGGAGAACGATGTTATCACCCCCCCGTGCAAGACCCTTACGTTCACCCTGTCCGTCTTGTAGGTAATTGTGGCGCCACAGTGGGCAACAATATACTGACACGCATAAATCAAACCGCAACACGCCCTCGCATGTCATAACACGCTTGTTCATCCTTACAACGACTGTAGGTCGTCGCTTCCCACAGATATTAATATCCGTTTTTATGCTGCAATTTCCAGCACGCCGCCGCCAGAACATTCGTCGTGTCTCTTAATAACCACCCCCGCCGACCACATAAAATATAATATCGGTGTTAACAATTTAATTAAATCCACACTGCCTAAATAATTTAATAAACGTCGAAACGGCTATACACTGTTGTGTTCGCGTTCATTTCGGCTTCATTACACAACTGCACCTTACCGCCTAAAAACGAAAAGTATATAATATATACATACGGAGCTGCGGTGAAATGTCGGCAAAAACTAGCAAAAGTTTACCAAAGCCACTAGAGATGCTTAAGTATTAGATATATGGAGTTTCGCAACTTCATGTGTTTTGAAACAATTAGCACAATAAGGTCATTATTATGCTTATCTCAATATACCAGTACTAGCGTAACTGGGAACTCTTCACGATTAATTTATATCCTCTGTCTACATAAATGTGCATTTACAAATCATTCCTATAAAGATTTACACTTCAAAATTTGCTCAAAAATGTAAAATGGTGTTCTTTGGTAACGAATTTAACACAGATACATTTCTTACTCAACTTTGACGTAAACAGATTAATTTGATTGCATTTTTTCTACAATCTGAAAATAAACAAGTCAGTTTGGAACATTCTGCCAAATCGATTTGCCACTATTTACATTTGCGATCTCAGTTTCTAGCACTTAATACATTTTCAACTTTTTCTAATCAGATTTTATTATTGTATTTGATGAACACCGAAACGATGAGATCGTTAATTCAAAGCCGATAATCGTCTTAACTTAAAATTTTCATATTCATATTATCATTACATCCAAAAAATGGATTTCGTGAATAATTTATCGAAATGCATTATAGTACTGAAAAAACGAAGTGATTAATGGTTTATCTACGTTCTATGTGAGAGTGTTTTGGTAGTTTGTTGTGTTTGCGTGTAATGGAGATAAATTTTCGTTGAGGGATGGGTAAAATATGAAAATTGCTGTATACATCGAGCAATCTCGAACTAGTGAGAATTGCTGAAATATATGGACTTTACTATTTTCGTCATGTGTATATGATATCATATATATATATATATATATATATATATATATATATATGATATATATATATATATTGTGTATATATATATATATATACACAAAAGAAAAACATCGACATACCCGTCTATTTCGTTAAGAAACGGTAACCACCGATACGTGTTTCTGCTTATTAGCTTCGTCAGGGTGGTATAACCAAGCTCTGAATGACAACGATGTTTGACACGTGGAAAAAAATTATACAACTCAAAAAGAACGCGAACAGCAGACAGCAAAGCACTTTTGCGACTGTAAAGGAAAGATCCTCCCTTCGAGGACAACAATCAATAACAACAACAAATCCTCGAAGGGAGGATCTTTCCTTTACAGACGCAAATGTGCTTTGCTGTCTGCTGTTCGCGTTCTTTTTGAGTTGTACTTATACATTTTTTTTCCAAGTGTCAAACATCGTTGTCATTCAGAGCTTGGTTATACCACCCTGACGAAGCTAATAAGCAGAAACACGTGTCGGTGGTTACCGTTTCTTAACGGAATAGACGGGTAAGTCGATATTTTTCTTTTGTACATTTGTTTCGTCGCGAATTTCACTACTATATATATATATATATATATATATATATATATATAAACTAAATCGTAACGGGTATGCAGCCTTATCTTGGGACTTTTTTAAAAGAACACTCTTATTCCTTTAATACAGGAGCTTTCGACAAGGTTTATTGTCTTTATCAACTGTAACTATGAACATTGTATGTTTGTTAAAAATTATTATACAAAGATGAAAAATATATACTTACAGAAAACGAGATTGCTGTTAAAACGATACAACACATCAGATCCAGAAAAAATTCAATATTGGAGTGGAAAAGGTAGGTTAAATTTGTTCAGAGACGTTACAAAGATATTTCAAGAATCATTTGACAAAATCCATGGAAACAAATAATTGATAATTGATACAGGAACAAAGAGAACCTTTCACTTTAATGCTATGAGTTCAGTGATGTTTTATTTTATAGAATTGCTACTCATGGGTGCCAAACCATGAAGCGTAATTATTAATTCCTGTTCTGTCTCAACTCTAACAATGATTGGTCTAAAAAGTTGACAAAGCAATATTGTGAAACTTACACAAAAACATATATTAAGATTTAAGGAAATACAGGAACGGTGATACTGCATATGTACAGTTATCGCTCTCACCGAAAACTGGTCTGTAAAGTCGATAGAAACTGTTGAAAATCGTCCCTGATTCCCTCCATCCCCTACTACCACTGAGGGCTAGTGAGAGTCAACGACGACTTAGACCTTCCATTGTATCTCCCTGATGCTTTGTTAAGTTGTGTATCTTGGTACAATACATTTGAATATATTACATTAAGATTCTTGATGTCTGAATATTTGTTCAAGAGTTTAGTTTCACAGAAAACATAGGATATTTCAAGAAAAGATCTTTTAAACAAATTACTTTCGGTGGTTAAAACTTGTGCGTTAATAAAGTCAGGTTGGTGACCAGTATTAGCTGCATGTTGAGAAAGAGCACAAGCATCTTTTCTGCTCCTGATGTCACTTTTGTGTGAAGTGATCCTTAACTTTAAATTTCTGGATGTCATGCCTATATACGACTTATCACCATCTAGACACTGTATTTTGTAAACTGAGTTAGTTTTATCCAAAGTAGGGGTTTGGTCTTTCAGTCTGGTACATAAATTCTGTACTTTCTTGATGGATTTATTACCTATAATTAAATTTTCTTCGTGTTTAAGGATATTAATGATCCTAGGAGTTATATCTTTAATGAAAGGCAACAATCTATAAAATTTTTGGACTGGGGTTGCATTTATGTTTTGAGTACCTATTGGACTTCTAATAAAATTCTGATTACCTGACTCACCAATGTCCGGAATCGAATAAATTAACTTCCTTAGTAATGTAGATGAATATGAATTCTGTAAAAGGATGTTATATAGTTTGTTTAGATTCGTTTGTCTAAAAGATGGATGAGAGATACGTGTGATTCTTCGTTTGAGGCCTAGGATTAAATTTATTTTTGTTTTGGTGGTGTGGTCAGAGAAGTAGTTTAATGTACCTTCCAGAGTTTGTGGGTTTCTGGTACCAGTCAAAAATAATTGACTTATTATCAGTTCTTATTACTCTCGTTTCTAAGAAAGGTACGGAGTAGTTGCTCTCTTGTTCTATAGTGAACTGAATTCTTTCATGATATGGGTTGAAAATCCTTAAAACTACTTCCTCTGTGCCACTAGGGATTGAACAAATAATGTCATCTACATATTTTTTAAGAAAGGAACCTCAAAGGGAAGTAATGGCAAACAAATGTTGAGTAAGTCATCCATGACATATTGTGAAATTATTGGTGAAATTTTTGCTCCCATAGGAGTACCAAAAACTTGTTTATAGACTTGTCCATTAAATATAAAATAAGTTGAATAAAAAATTAGTTTTATGGTAGCGATAAATTTCTCCTGGCTGAAATCACAAACTTCCTTAATGTCATTCCAATGATTGTTGATTGATTTTATGACTAATTCAAGGGGCACATTCGTGAATAATGAGACTACATCCAAACTCACTATAACATAGTTGTCAGGTAGTTGAAAGTTATTAATGTAATCCGAGAATTCGAAGAAATCATTGATATAGTATTCATTGCTTCTGATATATGCTAAGGTAAATAAATCTGTCATATGTGTGACTAATCTCAAGTTAGGTGCCTCAGTCGATGCAATGATGGGTCTAACTGATAATTGTGGTTTTTGTATCTTAGGTAAGGCATAGAACTTGGGAATAACCCCACTATGACATAACAACTTCTTGCATAATTCCTCTGAAATGTCACCTGATCGTTGAAGGGAGTTAATGAATTTGTTAGTGTTCTGCATGATGGTAGATGTTGGATCTCTACGTAGTAACTTGTAGTAACTTGTGTCGTTAAGTAATGATTGTGCAAGGTTTATATACTGTTCTTTATACATTACTACAGTGACGTTGCCTTTATCAGCCTTTGTGACAATAACTTCTGTGTTCTTTTAAAAATCTTTTCGTAGTTATATACCAATTGTTAAAAACATTGAAAGATCTACTCTCGTGATGTAGATAGTAAGTACGTTGCTGATTTGTGCACTGTATATATTCCTCTTACTTTCATTTTTAACGTGATTGATAGCAAACTCAACATCAGCCCATAAGTGTTTTATCGAGAAATCCGATCTCATAACTGGTAAACCAAATTTTGGACCCAAAGATAACAGTTTGGTTACTTCATAAGGAACATTCAAATCGGTTAGGTTCTTTAGCCAGTTAGTCTTGGTTGTTAACTTTAAGCGATGCTGCGACAATAATAGGTTAATTTTCCTTCAATTGATGTTTTTTACAAAGAATTTTTTATTGTAAATTAGTAGTTGTCTACGTTTAAACTCTAACCACTTGTAGTTAGGTAAATAACCTGTTATTGCTCTTTCTAAATAATTTAGTTGAACTTCTAACTTTTGAATGTTCTCATGTGTAATTCAGCCGTGACTACCAAGTTCCATATATCTATAAAAGATAACTGCGAAACTTCAAACAAGAAGTATATATATATATATATATATATATATATATATATATATATATATATATATATATATGTGGTACGTTCCACGCCGAATTTAGATTTTTTTTAGATTTGGCCCAAAATCACCTAAAACGGCCCTTTTTGGCCCCCAAACCTCTCCTTAAATTTTTAGGGCTACAAGTGGAATAGAACTCAAATTATGGACAATTGAAGATTGAAATTTTCAGGTTCAACTCCAGAACCAAAAATTTTCATCCATCCATAACTTGTAAAAATACCCATTTTTATGAAAAAAAGTTTCAAATAAAAGTTATTTGCAATGCTTTAAATTTAAACTTTTGGAAACTGCTAAAAAAAAGTTCGTCCGACATAGTTCACTGTTGACAAGTCTGGGCTCCATTAGTGTTCAGGCCGCCAAAAAAAAACATCATCAGCTTTCCTGACCAAAAAAATCAGGAGCGTAACTGGATTCGATACAAAACTTTTGAGCCCAAACAGAAGTTAACCAGACCTACGGGCTCCGAGAAAAAAAAAATGGTTTTCAGGTTCGGCTCCTAAACCAAAAATTTTCAACCATCCATAACTTGTAAAAATACCCATTTTTATGAAAAAAGCTTCAAACAAGAGTTGTTTGTAATGCTTTAAATTTTTGGAAACTGCTAAAAAAAGGTTCATCCGACGTGGTTCACTGTTGACGGGTCTTGGCGCCATTATTCGTCAGGCAACCAAAAAAAAAAACATGTGCAGCGTGTTTTGTGCTTTGTATCCGACACAAAGCTTTTGAGCCCAATCAGAAGTTCGCCAGATCTAAGGCCTAGCCCCAAATTTCAAGAAATGTGTTGAAAATTCAAATATCCAGTACAATCTCGTGGAAGGTTGCTTCAGCGTTTCCTTCAACCGTTGTGGACCTTCAAAAACATTAACAAAACCAACAAATTGGGCGAGAGTCGCTTCTTGGATAAAAAATGTGCGCCAAGCGAAGTCGTCTGGGCTTCAATTTTACTCCAATTTTAAGGGTTATAGGAAATTTCAAGTTTTTGAGCCGCCGGGGACTTGGGAAATGCTCTACTTATATGAAAATAGCATACCAACCTTAGTGACATTGATCCCCAGTCAACTTCAAGAAAAAATGTCGCTCATGGTTTGATATTGACTAGCAAACAATGGATTCCGGGGGCTCAATGAAATTTTTTTTGGTATCAAGGGATTTTTCCGGATGGTACCATTTTTTTTTCTCGGAGCCCTTAGGTCTGGCGAATTTCTGTTCGGGCTCAAAAGTGTTGTATCGAATCCTGCTACGCTCCTGATTTTTTTGGTCGGGAACGCTGATGTCGCTGTTTTTTTGGCGGCCTGACGACTAATGGAGCTCAGACCCGTCAACAGTGAATTATCGTGTTTGATTTGAACCCGTTGTATCGAACTATTTGGTTTCGGTTAAAGAGGTACGATTCAAAGAAACCCAATAGTTTCTGACTAAGGCCAATGTCATCCAGTTTAGAAAGTAAGGTGTTGTGATCAATTTTCTCAAAGGCCTTAGAAACATCCGTGTATATCACATCCACTTGTGTCTGTTTATCTAACGCTGAGCATACATAATGGGAAAACACTGCTAGATTTGATGCCGTGCTGCGGTGGCTCATGAAACCATGTTGAGATTCGCTTATTTGATTGTGAGTTGACAAGTAAATGTGCTTATACAAAACAATTTCAAAGGCCTTTGCGAAGTTTGAGATTATCGAGATTGCTCTATAATTTGTTATGGCCGAAACATCCCCGCTCTTCAAAATTGGGCAAATTTTGGCAAGTTTCCAACCATCAGGAATCGTTGCTGTTTCTAACGATAGATTATAGATGAAGCAGAGAGGAGCGGCTAAAACTGAGCTACAATCTTTCACTATGAAAGATGGTATAGAGTCAAAACCAGTAGTCATTTTATTCTTGAGTTTTTTTATCGCCTCCCTCACTTCATCCTCAGAAATGTTTTTGATGTTGATAGTGTCTCTGTTAATTACCAATTCGGAACGAACAATTAGATTTGGATTGATAGGAAGATACACACTGCTAAAAAACTCTGCAAACGCATTTACTATCTCTTGAGGGCTCTCTATTGTTTGATTGTCATAATTCATTTTACCAGGAATTCTTGTTTTTTAGTTTTTTGGATTTAACATAATTCCAAAAAAATTTTGGATCAATGTGAATTGATGACTGCACATTTATTAGGTACATTTTATAGGCTCGCTCAATTTGTGTTTTTATGATGGAACGCAAGTTTTTGTAGCGATTTAAGTAATATATTGATTTAGTCTTTTTATATTTCTTCAAAGTATTAGTTTTTTCACGAACATTTTCTATAATCTCGGCAGAGTACCATATCGGGTATTTGTGTTTCATCGTTTTGCATAAAGGTATGTATGTGTCAAAAATGGAGTATATTGTCTCGTATAATTTACCAACTGCGAGCTTCAACATCTGTGTAACTATTCAAAAATGACCAGTCGCATTCTTGCAAAGCCAAATACAAGGACGGATAATCTGCTCTCTGGAAGTTATATGTTTTTTGTGAGTTTCTCTACTTTAAATGTTTTATATTTTGAAGATATAACAATGTTGATCATTAAGGCTGGATGGTGTGGGTCTTCAGTTAGTGGTGGGGTGGTATCGTGCAGAGTCTCACACTTTACATTTGCAAACACAAGATCTAGTAAACGGTTTGAAGAGTTGACTATATTATTGAACTGTTTTAAGTCAAAAAAGTTAGAAAAAATATTCGCCAGTGATGTTATGGTATCATTATTGGATTTGTTTATGAAGTGTGTTATATTGAAATCGCCTAGCACTACAATGTTTTCGTTGAATACTTCGTGAATTTGTTCAAACATTTCAAAAAACTGTTCATATTGATCTACGGCAGTATATGGTGGACTGTATATAACCATAGGTATAAGGAAAGATGACTATATGAACACTTGCACCCTTATATATCTATTGATAGCAGATTGTCCTTGAACATGTCTAGGTTAATTTTTTTGCAGTTCAGGAACTCTTTGCAAGCCAGCAGAACACCTCCACTAGTTTGAAGATTGGTTTCATGTAACTTACCGTCTGATCGATGCACTATATAACCACTTGGAAACACTTCACTGTTGTTGATGTGATGTCATCTTGCAACCACGTTTCACTCAAAGCTACCACGTCGTATTCCTCTTCCGAAACACTGGCGTAAAATTTGGAAACTTTGCTTCGCAGACCTCTCACGTTTTGATAGCTGCATGAAAATGAATGGGTGAAGTTGGGCTGATTTAGATTAAAGAGTTGGACACAATTTTTGGTACTCCGTAAGTGTATTTGATTCTGCAGTTGGTGTCACCCTTATTGTGACGGTCCGCCAATTCATTCCTTACTAGTCTGTAATGATCCAGTTGCTGTCTTGTTCGGTCGAATGATACGAATATTCTACCAAATTCGTCAGAATTTCTCAGATTTCTTGAATTTCTGACTATTTGATGAACATCCTGATCATTTTGCAAAATGACCTTTATTGGGCGATTCCTGCCATTGGTGAACTGACCCAATCTGATGATGTCCGTGCATTGAATCTGGACCCCGGGTTGTATAGCTTGAATTATCTTCCTTGCTGCTAAATTATCTGAGTTCTTTAGAGCATCTGGTGGTTGATTTTGATCCTGTTCGTTAATACCGAAAATAATTAAGTGACTATCGGGTTGATCTGAAGCGATAGATGGTTTCATGTTCAAGATTGCTGTTTTAAGAGTTTCAAGTTCTTTCCTTAATTTTTGGACTTCCTGCATCATTTTTGTGATCTGAGAGAAACCTGTGTTGCATTATTTACAAAAGAATTTCAACACTCTTTTCTTGAGTACCATGCATTTTATCTCTGATGCAGTAAGACCTGAGCAATCTACTGTGGCAAGAATCGGATTTCTGCATGAATCACACTCGAAATAAGGTTCACTTTCACCTAGGTCATGTTTACAAACTTTGCAGAATTCCATGTTTTTGCTGTATTGGCAAAAAGAGCAGGTAAATGTGATTTCCTCGGGTCAGGTTTTTTGTTGAGTCTGCTTATCTGGCTTCGTTTTTCCCACACTACACTATGATTGCTGGTTGATTTTAGAGTTTCTCATCAAATTTGTAACGTTAGAAATTGGATTTCACTTTTTACTATGGTTGACTATGTAGATAACAACGAGATGCACAAGTTGATATTTGTCCCGAAAAAAAAAACATCCTCTTTTACTCACGTTATTCGGCTTCAAAGCAGGAGCGAAATTAAATGTACTGTACGTGTTTATGACACGGAGGAATGAAGATCAATCAAGATCCGATCAAAATAAGTGCCTATTAAGTTATTGAGTTTTTAAATAATTTGACTTTTATTAAAACTTGACCTAATTTTCATTTTTTAAATACTTATGAAGTATTCAAGTTATGGAAGCGAAATTTACAGTGAACTATGAACATAGTTTATATTTTATATTCCAATTATAATAAGCTTACCATTTTATACAGGGTGTTCAAATATTAAAATTAATAGAAGAAGACATTCAAGTGGCTATAACTTGCTTAATTTAAATGGAACATCATAGTTTTAAACTTACCAGGAATTTTAGTTCTTAATTACCTATCGAATGGAATTAGGGTGTCCGGAATTTGTGACTAAATAATTTTTTTTGGCCCGAAAATGCTCAGAGACGTTCTGGCAAGTCAGGGGTATATTGGAGCATTGGAAAATTTTCAATCGCTCGTTACTAACGTGTCCAGCTCCTCAAAATGCTCAGAGACACTTACTCCCCACTCGCCAGAGGGAGTCTTTGGGCATTTTTAGGGGCTAAAAAAATCGGTCGGAGCCATTGAAAATTTGTCAAAGTTCCAAAATACTCTCGACTTGCCAGAGAGCGTCTCTGAACATTTTCGAGACTAAAAAGAATATTCACGCACAAATTTCGAACATGAGTGAGTCGCACATGCTGATACATGTACACACAAGACCGTGTCCGAAAGATACAATGTTAACACACGAGAATTTCTTAACTACTGTACAAACGTGAATTCTTAAATTCACTATAAACCATTAAATAAACATATAATCAAACAGACAACAAATACGAAAAATAGTTCGATCGATTGATTTGCACTTATAAAAGATAAGAGGCTTCTTTATAAATACCTTTAAAGTTCACAAGACTAGTGAAATCACCACCCGCGGTAGCCACCAGGCTACGGAGGGTTGAACCGATGAAAACAGCCACCCGGCTGTAGAGAGCTGATCCGATGAAGACGGCCACCAAGCTCCTGGGGCTTGATCCGACGAAAAGGGCCACCAGACTAAAGCGGGTTGATCTGATGAGACCAGCCACCAGGCTACAGAGGGATGATCCGACGAAAGTGGCTACCAGGCTATTAAGGGATGATCCGACGAGAATAATTGCCGCCAGACTACTGAGGGTTGATCCGACGCTCACTCACAAACACTTAACACTTCAAAAAACTTATCTAAACTTATTCGTTAATTAGGTCCCATCTAATTATGGAGACCTCAGCGAAAATTTGTCAATGCGAACCTCGACCCCCACACGATCTTCGCCCGAATCTTCCTTCAATCCTTTTCCTTCTTTCCCTTTCCCAAATTTCTCTCAAAATGTAACTAATTCGAATCCCACTCTTACTCCCATGACCAATCAAAAAATCCTTTACTCTCTCCGCTCAACCTCCATCTTGCGAAAAATCTCGGACGATGGATTTTAGAATTTTATCGCTCCCTTCTAGGAAACGAAAAAAAGGATTATGCCAAAAGATAAATTTTCTTTTCCCCTTACTGAGCATCAACCTATTTAAAGTATAATTACAGGATAACCGTATAACGGAACACTTTTACCAGCAATAGTTAATAAAAATAAATAAAAAAACTGATTACAGTAGACACCCCATATCGGCGTACATGTGCTGTGATTCTTTTTAGGTTAACACAAAACTTAACCCTAACCTTACTCGTGAAACATAGAACAATGAAAATTTGACAGGTTTTACTAATATAATGGAACACAAGGATGTGCATGTCCAGTTGCCTAGTTACTAAGACAGTATTAAATTCTGGCGATTCGAAAGGAGAACACAAATCAAACAGGAGGGTCGGTATCTGGGCTAAGGTTTGAACGCCCTTCCCTAAGTTTACTGTCCAAGAATAAAATATTCGAGTAAATGATATTAATGTTCTGGATATCGGCCCTCCTATTGAGAAGGTTAGTACCAGTAAATATGTGAGCCATTTCGAGAAAGTTACGTTTAAACAAATTGGACTCAGTCGTTAAAATGCTAACACCCTCAAAATCTGGTTTGTGTCCAGTCTCGATTGCATGTCTTGCCAAGGCACATGATTGTTTGTTACAATTAATATCACTCCGGTGGGCAGTGAGTCTGTATTTTAAGTTACGTGCCGTCATCCCTATATATGATTGGTTACAATTATAAAAATTGATCTTATATACCGTGTTAGTTTTTTCTAAAATAGGTGTTCTATCTTTGAGTTTGGTGAAAAGATTATCTACCTTTTTTGTAAAACGTGAAGCAATGAACAAATCCGTTTCTTGTTTTAAAACTTTTATAATCTTGGGCGTGATATCCTCTATGTATGTAAGAGACCTAAACTTCTTTGAGCTCCCAGGTATCGTGACTTCATTGATGTTCAATTCAGTACGGTTATCTCGGATATCACCACTCCTCCCTAATATTTCCGGAGAGGAAAAAATCAACTTACGTAATAAGTTTTTAGGATAAGAATTATCTGACATTAATTTGAACAGCTTGTTGAGATTTTGCTTGATTTTGTTGATATATATATATATATATATATATATATATATATATATATATTGTAGTCTGTAGTCTGTAGTCTTGTTGTAGTCTTAGGAAGACTACAACAAGCTCCCGCTAACCTCTTAGGATGCTTTTCTCCATAAATTTGTTGTATGATAGGTTGCCTGTATTTACACATAAATATTGTTCGCTGTGTGAGTGTTGACATTCCTAAAACTCAATCCTTGATTTACTGTCAATTTTTCCTTCCACCGGTTGGTAGTATATTTCCGTTGGTGTGTTAACCTCAACTTTTTCAACATCAAGCGTGGTTCGAACATTTCGATCGTTAATATTGATCGCTACACATTATTTTTCCTATAAACTAAGATTGCATTCCTGCTTTATCACTCAGTGTAGTAAGTTTATTATACAGCAGGTAATAGTGTTTTAACTCATTGTTACTGTTTTTTAGTATTATTCATGAGGAAGCAAACGAAGGTTTCCGAAAGCTAGAAATTATATACGGGAGTAAATCTAACCGTTGATTGAAGAATGTTCAATCAACGATCTAACACTGGCCGTTTAAAAATTTATTGATACCTTTTTGACTACATTCTCACAGGCGGGAGCTTGTTATAGTCTTCCTAAGACATAAATATTTTTCTTCAACTTAGTCACGAACTAATTCCAACGCTTATATATATGTTACGCCCAAAGCTCACTGAGCAAAAAAACGAGCGCAGCGCGTTGCGGACCATGCCGAACGACCAAATACCGAAATGGCTTAATTTTTTGCGTTGTGTCCGTTCTTGTTGACCACGACGCGTCGTGGACAATGCTCAAACGGCCACGACGCGTTCTGGATGATTTAGAAAGCTCATAAACCGATCTTTCTTGTCTAGGCTTGTCAGTGTGTCTACGACTGCCTTCGAGTGAAGTTATGTCTATGTTATTAAGCGAAATCGCTACCATTGTAGCTAAAAACGATAATACGAGAGAGGTGTTTAATGCAAAAATTTAACAATCTCGTTGATAACAGCAATGATCGGAGTGATTATTTTACGAACGAACGGTATGAAGAGATCGTCCGAGAAATGAAAGAAGCGAACCGCTTGAAAGATTGCAAAATGCCCTTGTCGTCCAAACAATATAGAAGACTAAAGAGGTATGTTATCATAACAATTGGAGAATATGAAAAGTTAATTGAAAAGCCCAAAGGAACACAGAATGGAAATTTTCGATATTACTGTAAAACGGAGGATCTTTTTGGCATTATTGAAGCTGCTTATATGGCAACTGGACACAAACGAACAAGATGTATGTTACTTGGAAGCTATTTCTGTCAAATATTGGTGTAATTATCGACTATACGTTTTTCTCTGCTATTTTGAAAACTTTTCATAATATTTGCATGTTACTCCATGTCGCACTCTACTACCCACATAAATAGTTTTTTGTTTGCTTTTAGTTTTGGAGGCTGAAATCAACAAACAATACTGCAATATTACGAGAGTAGCTATACAGATCTATTTATCTCTCTGCGAGCAATGTCAGGAAAAGAAGAAGATCAAGAAGAAGGGGTTAGTTGTTGGACCAATCCTATCAAATCACATGAATTCGAGATGTCAAGTAGATTTGATCGATATGCAGACCGAACCCGACCGACACTATCGTTTCATATTGAACTACCAAGACCATCTGACAAAATTTACAATTTTGAAACCACTTAAACCGAAAACAGCTGAAGAAGTCGCATATAATGTAGTAGACATTTTTTGCATGTTCGGTGCTCCTTTTTATTCTGCAAAGTGACAACGGAAGAGAATTTTCTAATAAAATAATCGAAGAGTTAAAGAATCTGTTGCCAGACCTTAAACTTGTGCATGGTAAGCCCCGCCACTCACAAAGCCAAGGATCGGTAGAACGATCCAATCAGGACGTCAGAGATATGTTAGTAGCATGGATGCTTGACAATGATACCAAACAATGGTCAGAGGGATTACGGTTTATTCAGAGCAAAAAAAAATCGTGCCTTGCACGAATGGATCAGAAAAAGTCCTTACGAGGCCATGTTTGGTGACAAGTAAAGAATCCGACTGGCAGATTCCTCTCTGGAAAGGGAAACATATGAACCTCTGGAAACGGAAGGAGATTTGGAGAAAATCTTGGAAGAGATGACACTCGAAAAAGACCACGAAGGGGAAGAAAATGTAATCAATGCAGTATCCACTGTGGCAGCATGTTCCATTTGCGAAGATTTTGGAGTTACTTAATCATGTAAAACATGCAGCCTAAAAGTACATATGAAATGTGGGATTGAAATTGAAGGAGAAGTCGTATGCAACCTTGGCTGCTGACGTGATGCAATCAGAGAGCAACGCGAAACTGCTAGAGCCGGAATGGAGAAGCAAGCTGGAAAAATGCTGGCGCTGTCGCTTAAAAAACTGCCTCTTGCTGAGATCGGTCAAAATGTCGTAATCAAAGTTCCAGATGTCGACAGAGGGCGGCTGCCCCTAGGAGTCTTCTAGCTGTAGTTCTAAGCAATAATGATTACAGCTTGTATAAGTTGGGAACCAAAGAGGGCGTGCTGGAAAGACTTTATAGTCGTAATGAATTCAACTTCGCTGATTCAAATTATATAAACGCTTCGGATGTTCTAAGTTGTCCATTAAATTTGATAAAAGCTTCAGTCCTTTCGTCTGGATTAAAACAAGGATTTGTCATGTGCCATTGTAAGCGTTATTGTAATACACAAAAGTGCAACTGCAGGGCCAATGAGGTGTTGTGCAGTTCTAAATGCCACAATAATAGTGCCAGCAAAAACAAGTAAATAGCTTTATATACCTGCGATTTATATTATTGTAAATAAAGTTTCATGTAGAAATAAGCCTACAATAAAGATTTTTAAATTTTCATTTATTTCTGTAAATTCACTTAACGTATTAAAAGCATGGTCGGTTTATGAGCTTTCTAAATCTAACTTGGTATGTCACGGTTGACTTAGTTAACAAACTAAATCGTAACGGAGATGCAGCCTTATGTTTTCTATTTTTTATGTTTGTTCTTGCCCATTCTCTAAGATGTCTCGTAGATATCATACCATACAGCCTGGCGACGTCTTGGTAGAACCCCATCCTATATAGAACCAACTTGGTAAGTCACGGCTGACTTAGTTAACAAACTAAATCGTAACGGGGATACAGCCTTATCCCCGTAATAAGGCTGCATCCCCGTGACTTACCAAGTTGGTTCTAGGTATATAGGATGGGGTTCTACCAAGACGTCGCCAGGCTGTATGGTATGATATCTACGAGACATCTTAAAGAATTGGCAAGAACGAATATCAAAAAAAAAGAAAAAAAAAGAAGGCTGCATCCCCGTTACGATTTAGTTTATATATGTATATATACAGGAAGTTAGCGATCTCTCCGGACAAAGTGTTTCCGTTTTTTAAGAACTATAACCCCAGGCGACCATCTTTATTAACAATAGTCGTTTTGTTTCTGGGTAGTCATTCGCTGCCGAATTCGAAACAATAACAACGAAAAATCATCATCAACGACAATTCCCTGCTGTCGCTACGCCATTAACGGATTTAGTCTCGCTCAAAAGGGATTTTAATTGCGTCGAAGTAGAGAGACAGGAAAAAAAGGGCCCCATCGTATAGTATAAACAAAGGTGAACTTCGTGATGCGCTCATTAATTTCATTAAATTACACACGCTGGAAATATACATAGGTACGTTACATATATTTAGTATATGTACTCACAGATATGGTGCTGGTGGTGTATGGGGGTTACTTTAGATATTCATGCTAATTGAATGGAACGAAAGAGGGTTTTTGTGAATTACGTGCAAAATAGATGGATGACTGGAAGTGGCGGAAAAAATCGAGACGGGAATGTTCCGAGGTGTGTTTCACCTAATGTATATTTTTAATTAAGGAAGGCGAAATGCCCTGCTAGATTCTTCAATTAGTTGGTTTGTATTGGGAGACTTCAACTTATTTATGTTCGCCCGAGTTGCGGCCCTAATGTGCGTGTAAAGTATTCAACATCGCGAACGTTAAACGACAACCGCCATATTATACATCTATGTCAAACTACCACTTGAATCAGGCGAATGTTTATTTCTAAAGGATGGATTTCCAGATTATACAAATATAAATATAGTAGTACAAATATAGTCGAAAATTAGGCAATCTGAACATTAGAACAACAAAATTGCAAAGAGAAACAACTCGAAAGAAAATATGTTTTGTTATATTATTTTTTCAGCTTCCATTAAAAAATTCCAAATTTACTATCTTCTTCCAATAGTTTTTCGAAAATAAAAAGGAAGCCAATTTTGAAAGCAATATGGATAACCGAATGGCGAATAATCGATCTCAACAGTTACTTGAATTACAGCAAGAGATCTCATTATTTGAAGAATTTACCTAGTTACAAATAAACACACACACACACACACACACACACACACACACACACACACACACACACACACACACTCGCGCGCGCACACACATCTAGGGTATGTTGAATTGAAACAAGTTTTTAAATACTACCAATTCACTGAAACCGAATATAATTTAGTAAGCAAATGTTCCAAAGTGGTTGAGAATAGTCCAAACTGGCATTCAAATTGGTAATTTATAAATAAGCCTTTATCAATTTAACGTATCTCACAAGTCACACAGCTATTTTAAAATTTTGAATAACATTGCAAATATATTAAAGTGGTTTTATCTTCCTTCTATTGTTAGCTACTCAAAACTAGAATGATGTCCACATACCCTTGAAGTATCTGTGCGAATTGTACACTCCAGACAGTTTGTTTTGTTCTTATATGCTATTCTTTAATCTACCGTTATTTCGGCTACGACCCGCAGATGGCTCATGTTAGATAGCAGCCAAGTCGACATATTTCATATTCGTAGCCAATTCTACTTATACTGTGCCTCATTGGACGTACAGACAGTCTTGAGAGCAATAGCTACCCATCGTGAAATCAACCTTCCTTTTATTTATCGTCGATATCAGCCGTTCGAGCCTATAAATTATTGAATAATTTGTTTTTGGAGAATTATGTGATATTTTAAATTATTTAAGATCGAAGTTAAGAGGCTAAGTTTGAAGTCAAAATATCTAAACAGAATTAGTGCTCTTATCGTCTTCAACAAAGAAAGGTTTTGTGACGCTCAACCTAGCGCTTCGGTATTTGGTACGTCCTCAATTTCCCCTTCACAATCACAAGCTAAATATTGGGGCAGTGAAATGTTCTCTTCACTGTCTTCGTCGTAGTCAACTGGTATCTCCTCAATAATTTCATGTTCATTGAGGCGCTATAACATGTTTTTTCAGTTAATCTCTCACTGCCTCCTGGACTATTAGCCTGGTTTGTCAATTGTTTCAAATTTTATTGTAATCCGCCTCAAGCATTATTTTTAAGCTCTGAATACTTATTTTAGCATCCAATGTGTATATAAAAAGGTTTAATAACATTTTGGTAAATCTTCATTGAAGACCACTTTACACTTATTGATTTTCGCCTTTTTTAAATTTTCTGAAAATTCGTTATAGAAATTTTTTGAAAATTTGAATATTTATTCTGCTATCGAATATATATTATAATATATGAGAAAGCATTTCGATGGACACATCGCCGTTTTTTTTAATGACATTCAAATGATACCACTCCCACCCAAATCAGTTGCAAAACTTTCTAAATTTTGGGTGAAACAGACGGAAAAGCAGACAGCTTAGTCGAATTATATAGTTCGTTCAGGCATTGTTCCCAACAAATCCTAAAAATCGACCTGATTACAATACTGCTTGTGAGTGCTTCATATGAAAAAGTATTGCCACAAAACTCGATGTGTTATGCTCAGAATAAAAGATTTTTGAGCTACGGTGGGTGATATTTGCTTAAATGGTGTTAATATGAAAATAACAAGCAGCAAATCTCAGTGAATGAAGCCATGTAAAAAAAACAGACCATTTAAAGTATAGGTTTAAAAAAACTTTGTTCCTAATAAACCGCACTAAAACAGGCCAAAAAGCCTATTGGACTATTTAACCAAGAAGGAGAAATAAATCATAAGTTTTCGGCTACTTGAGGCAACCTAAAACGTCCTTTTTGCAGCTGGTGGAGGCGTCCTAGGTAGCAAGTGTGTTTCGTCTAGGTCGAGAATTCCAAAGAAAGATGTAGGGCGGAAAGTAAGACACAAAAATGACTTCCACGCGATGCGGTGTGAAAATTAAGACATATGCCGTCAACTTAGAAGGGAAACACGACTTTCTATCTTTCCACATTACCAATAAGCCAAATACGTATGAATAACTTTGTATATAGAACTAAAATGGCGTGGGAATGCAATAAACTACAAGAATGTAAGTTAGATTATTGTTTGGAAACACTCTATTTCGAAACCTGTAGGGGAATTAGTCCACGGAATAGTATCTGTTTTTGCAGGCTTCTTGTCACTTAATAATATGTATTAAACAGTTAGAACGATACGAAAGAAATTCATAAATTTGTTAAAAATTGTTAATCTAGTTGGTTAACAGATGAGTAAATAGACGCCTTGACCTCGTAACAAAATTATTGATAATCACTGAAGAAATTTTCAATCAAATGCAAAATCTTCAGCATTTTCTCTAAATTTATTAATTGTGACTGTTAAATGAAACCATTTTCGCCACGAGGGAGTTCAATTCATTACACCTCTTTTAAAAGAGCATTTAACATTGCATAACACTTTTGTTAAGTATAATGAGTTGGATTCAGTTGGAAAACTGGCTTTTATTTTATGAATGGATTAAAATTTGGTAATTTAAATTATTTGGAATCAAAATATTTTAATGCTTTAGGGAAACACTGACATTGCCGACTTGGCTGCCGACTTTATATGTCGGCAGCCTGATAATTGAATAGAAATAAACTCAGGCAACGTTTGTAAAATTTTAAAACAATAAAGTATCTAAATCACCACTACAATTTAAATACGCAAAAACATAGCACTACTTGTATACATTTTCTTTTAAAACTATATGAGCACACAACTACATCTTATGTTACATAGAACAAAAACGTGCACCTAGCTATTAAATCAGTATTTATTTGGACAGCACCTACATTGTTTCCAGCCACAACTGTTATGTTGGACGGGAAACGCATGGTGTGAATAAATAGATTTATTCCATTAATTTCCATTTGTAACCCCCACTATTTGGAGTGCTATCGTAAAACAAACAGTTGCGATACTGAATGGCAACATACACCGATCGACATTGAAAAGTAAATTGTTAAATTCCTAGTTTTTTTTCACTTTTATTAGAAGTGAACCTATCGATTTTTAGTCTTTGCCTATTCTTATTAGAAGTGATTGTTATTCAAAAAACGAGCACGGGTAATAATCATATTAAATCAAGTCCAGTTAACGTAGAACTTCTCAGCTTCTTAAAACGTCAAGTAGCGAAGCGATTCGACTAAGTAAAGACTTAATTTAATTTCTAATGAAAGGCGTAAGAGAAAATTACCCTTTCAAAAACGACTCATTCACCTGCTTCTAATAGATTAACTGAAAGTTTAGAAAACAACAACAAAAAATATAGCTGAAATTGAAACATTCGTCCACTCTATTAAATTGGTATAATATAACGCAACTATATAGGTTCGCATCAAAGTGTCAAAACCATTTCATATATTAACAACACGATTGCAATTAGCTAGTGATGGATTTTGTTTTAAATGTTTCATTTTACTAATGGAAGTGTTATTTAAATAAAAAAAAAAATATTGGGACTTCCCAATAGTAAACCATCAAATCTTTCCCTATAAAAAATCCAATAGTTCATAGCCATGTAGTGCGCAATTTAATTGAGAAGTGCAACCATATTGTTGCATTAAAACACTTCACTAAATTGCGTGAGGCAACTCGATTATAAAAGATAAATGTTATTAAAATAAAAAGGAACAGTGATGTGATTGTAAAAATTTCGCATTAAACGTTAAAGTAGCAGTAACAGTGGCGCGTTTACGTTTCCGCTTTATTTTTTAATAAAGTAGAAAACCCCCTTGCAATATATTTGCTTTTCTAATACAGGCAACTTCGCTCTTTGGCCTCGCCAATAAAGACATTATTAAAAATTCAAAATTAAATCTGCATATTAAATTTCACAATTTAAACCTAATGGAAAATAATTGGAACAATGCGCAGTAACGTATACAATCTCATTCAATAGTTTAACGGCTTCTATATTCATGGAAAGGATAACCGACTCGTATGTAACGTTATGAACTTTCCCTCTGTCTCTCTCTCTCTCTCTCTCTCTCTCTCTCTCTTTCTCTTTCTCTCTCTCTTTCTCTCTCTCTCTTTCTCTCTCTCTCTCTCTCTCTCTCTCTGTCTGTCTCCCCCCCCTCTCTCTCTATCTCTCTTTCTGTCTCTTCATTTCTCCACTCTCTCCCTCTCATTCTCTCTCTCTCTCTCTCTCTCTCTCTCTCTCTCTCTCTCTCTCTCTCCCTCTCTCTCTCTCTCTCTCTCTCTCTGTCTCTCTCTCTCTCTCTTTCTCTCTCTCTGCATCTCTCTCTGCCTCTCTTTGCCTCTCATTCCCTCTGCCCTCTCTCTCTCTCTCTCTCTCTCTCTCTCTCTCTCTCTCTCTCTCTCTGTCTCTCTCTCTCTCTCTCTCTCTCTCTCTCTCTCTCTCAGAGTTGTTAATTTAAAAAAGTTATACAAACTTTTATTACACAACTCTTACCCCTCACAAATGTTAAAGAAGCTCATCTTTTCAAATCTAGACATACATAGACCCAATAATCCAAGCATGTCTCCTTTTGGGAGAGGAAACTCAAATAATAACGGGGACCCAAATAACAATTTGCACATTGAACCGAAAAACTACAGGTTACTCCCATTTATAAGGTATGTAACCCCTAAGATCATGAATGTACTTAAACAAGAACGTGATATTGTAATAGTCACTAGATCATTAAAAAATGTGGGTAATCTGTCTAGCAAAGTTAAGGACCTTATAAACGTCTTAGATAAAACTAACGTGGTCCATAAAATTGAATGCAATAATTGTGATAAGGCGTATATTGGAATGACGTCAAGAAACTTCAAAGCGAGAGTGACCTCACATGAAAGCGACATTTCCAGACGTAAAGATGCTTGCGCACTTTCATCTATCCCCATAGAAGAAACCCAAACTAAGACGAACTGGGGAGAGTTTCTGTTAACAGTTAGGGCAGTTACTAGTAACAGAAATCTCCCCTAGCTTTTTAGGGTTCAATTCCCCAACATGTCGTTTGGCAACCGATATGGTCTGTTTGGTTGTGGAGTAAGAGTCTCATTTTTCCTTGTTTGAAACAAATGAAAGTTATATCAATTTTGTCATTTTGTCACTTGGCACGATATACCTACATCAATCATTAATCAAAAAGACCTTTCTATGATTCTGTTTCGGCGAGTTTTATAATTTTCTCGCACACTGTGAGTATTATTTATTCTTTAGTATTAAATAATATTTAACCAACTTTTGTACCTTTGTAGTAAGATTGACAAAGCCGACAATAAGTTGGCGAAAGCTATCAAAGTGTAAAGAGATTCGTCGTCTTAATGCCCCCCATTAAGGCTGCTTCCGGCTAAATTGAAAATTTAACTTATATACATATATATATATGAAGAAAACAAAGTCACAGGAAAGCAGCTTTGGGCTAGGTTAATAAAACCTTCTTCAGTCACTGGCTGTAAGGGTGCAAAGACATTTATAAAAAATATATAATAAAGTAAGTGATGTAAATTACTTAGAATAACGAGCTTATGAAAACTCACTATTCCATTCACAGAAATTGGTTACAGAAAATATTGTAATCCAGTTCCAAAGAGTTTATCTTTAACACCACTGTTTTTCTTATAATATTCAATTTTACCAGCAAACTTTTGGTAGTCCAATGGGATCCAAAATTTTCCCAATAGTTGCGCAATTTGTAATGGACGATTTGTTGGATGTCCTGCCCTAAGTTTTGAATTGCCATTTCTGAAGAAATTTGTTGATGACATCGTTTGTGCCATACCAAGCGACTCTAAAAATGAGGTACTAGAGGTATTTAATAACTACAATCCATTCTTACAATTCACCATGGAAGAAGAGATAGATAATAGTATCCCATTCTTAGACATCAAACTCATTAGAACCAGTGATAACATCATAATACTTGATTGGTATCGAAAACCTAGTAATTCTGGACGGTATATGAATTTCTTATCAAACCAGAGTAGAACAAAGAAAATAAATTTAGTACTTGGTTTAAAAAATCGTATAATACAGATCTGTCATCCAACACTCTGGGATAAAAACTTGGATAAAAGTTCTGTTTACACTGTTACGTGATATTTCATATCCTGTGAGTTTGCTAAAAAGATTATTGTTTTCTTCTCCTAATATTAGTAATGAAGCAGGTAGAGGTTTAGAGAATACTAACCCTATAAACTTTAATGTTCCAGACACTGAACAAAAGACAATCTATAGGTCACTACCCTTTATCGATAGACTAACACCTAAATTAAATAAAATTCTCAAACAAGATGAAAACATCATCGTAGCTAACAGATCTGTTAAGAGAATCAGCGATCTGTTCAGCAAACTCAAAGATAGCACAGATAAATTAAATAAAACAAACTTGGTATATAGTGAGTAATCCCCAAATAATAAAAACAACTTTTTTTATTTATTTTATTTTTATTATTTGGGGATTATCAAGAACATTCCTGACTGTTTCATCTCAGCTCCCCGAGAACATTCTCTCAAACTTGGTTGGTATATAAAATTTCATGTAATAATTATTGTGACAAAGGATACAGAGAGGCATGATCTCAAGAGACTTAAAAAGCAAAATTATTTCTCACCGCAGTGACATTAATAATAAAAAGAACACTTGTGCCTTAGCTAACCATTGCCTATCTTCAGGCCATAAACCTGATTTTGATAATACCAAGATATTAGTCAATGAAAACAACCTATTTAAACGTTCTTTTTTAGAAATGGTGTATATTTTAGCAGACAATACCTTGGTGAATAAGAGAACCGATATTCTTAACTTGAGCGGTATTTATTCAAATATCATTCATTTAGACAAAGAATATCAAAATAATCGTCAGATGAGGAGTTCAAGTTAATTAAACATCAAAATTAATGTTATTGCTACACATGGCATCCCAAAGGTGATTTTTTTTTATAAAGGAACCCTCTGTTTTTATGGTTTTGTCAGTTTAGAGTGAACTTCATATCTATATAACTAGTCAATGTTTAGAACAACCAAAACAGAGAGGTAGATTATATATGACAGCATAATGAATAACATTACTGGGAATACTGGGTACTTTTAGTCTTATTTCCAATCAAGAGAGTAGATATTTGAGACAAGGGTTTTGATCTCAGTAATTGTTTATATCGACCAAACATTTTGTAATGTCCTGTATCAATTTGTATTTAGGATTAGTATTTTAGAATTTGTAGGATTAGAACAACGACTGTTCGAAATATGGAAAAAAATAGGTCAGCAGTCATAATCCCAAGAATCGATAACGCAGAATTTAATAACAAAGTAGTATAACGGTTACAGAGAGATTAGTTGGAAGACGTCTTCGTGAAACTGTTGCATTAGCTAAGGAGCTATTAAAGGTAATAGTTAATATCAAGTACTAACGATAATTTAAAATTTCAGGGCGCGACGAAAAATTTTTGTACATGTTCAACCGGATCAGTGCCATCTGCTGAACCGGGTAACGCCGCTTTGCGCTACAGGCGTAATATCCAACGTAACAATAATGCTCATTTAGATTTAACTTAATGCTAACAAGCGTGGATTCTAAACTTAAACAGTCTAAACGACAGTAGAAATTTGACCTGCACGTGATACATAATTTATGTTTAAATTTTATGTGATTACAAAAAGGCACAGTGCACACCAAATTACGGGGAATCCGATCAGAAGTTTCTAACATAAACATGAAAAACGTGAAATTATAATTAAAGAAATAGGTACAATGAAACCTCTATATAGCGGACAGTCACTGGAACCACAATTTTGTCCGTTATAAGGAGGTGTCCGCTATTGGGAGGAGAGGATTAAATAGAAAAAATATTGATATATGCACAACTGTAATTCAAAATTGTACATTTTTAAATTGCAATATATTTTTAATTGACAAATTTGTCAATAGTAGTTAGTTTACCAAAAACCAGGGAATCAACATAAGACTACCTCTTTATTCTGAAATATATCTGGAAGTCCTGAATAGGATGATTGCAAATTTAAACACATATTTAAGAGACTTAAGGGATTTCTGGATGCAATTATGAAAGGTGTCCCTTATTTAAACTGCTTAGTAAAACGGGTTCCGGGAGGTGATGATTAAAATTTGAATTCCTATTTAAGATGTATATTTCTTACACATCTGATTTCAAAAGTTATTGTCCGTTGTTAAGAGGTAATTTTATAAACAACTATATACATAGGAAATGGTAGTTTTTAACTGTCCGTGTCCGTTATTTGGAGGGTCCGCTATTGGAAAGTGCTAATATGTATAAATCCCTATTAAGAAATTCGGGAAATATAAAACTGTTCGTTATGTAGAGGAGTCCGCTATTGGGAGGTGTCTGTTATTAGAGGATTTACTGTATATGAGAATTGCACGTTGTTTCGTCTAAGATAAGTGTCATTTCTTGAGTTCTATGCTGCTGTTACCCTCGAGTACCCAATATTTCTTCGAGATTGATTTCCTATAATACACAAGTCAAGTGAAAAATGAACCGTAAGGGTAACAACGACCCTTCCGGTAAAGTCATCGAGTATTTTTACAGACTAAGTTTAACAGTATTTCGAAGAAGTAAGGTACTGATTTCTAAACATATGCGTACCATCTGTATAAGAGAAACTAGGATCTTCGGCTATGGTCAGAACGCCCTTTACTCATCACCGGGGTGATTTCCAACCAATGAGTGACGAGTAAAGAAGGCTGCAATCCAACCGGCCAATAAGCGGAAATCGCGTTTCTCGTCTCTAATTTTTGAGGAATTTAATTTTAAGAAACACTCTCCGTGTAACTGCAAGAGAGTTAATTTCTATCGTTTAAGTTCTATTTTAAGTTTGTTACATTTAAACAGTTTAGTAAATCCAAAGTTAACAATTTCGTGTTATCATTTCCCAATTGTTCACGCAAAATTAAGTTGGCGCGTGAAATGTTCGGTCGGTTATAGTTATAACGATCTAAACAATCGAAATCTCTGATAAGTACGCTACGGTACACATGTGTAGGTACATATAGTGATCGAAGACGAATATTTTGGATAATAACTTTCTTTTTTTATCGAAAACAATTGAAATGAAAAAAATGCGTATTTTGCATATTCGATAATAGTTGTTGATACAATGTTGTTTTTTTAAATCATGTATTTTTTACGCGACACTATATTTTTAACTAACTTGAAAACATTCTTAAGACATTTTTTATAGGTTACTAAGCCGGTCAAGTTTTTATTGATAAATTCCACCGACTACGTAGTCCCCCCTTGATAAAATTTTAGCAGTCTTGAAAACCTAATTAACAGGTAATAAGCATAATAAGCGAGAAATAAATTCTGAACTTCAAACAATCGTCAGCTTAAAGAAGCTACACTTTTTCTCTCAGTCATTGGTCGTCCGTCATTAAAGTAATTTGCTTTTGATTATATTTCTATGGTTGTACGGAACTTGCCGGGAACCGTGAATACATCGATAAAAATTAATCCATAGGTGACATTTGAAGAATACTATAGAACAGTTTTACAGAGTTTGTCTTAATAATGTAATTTTCTATTCGATTTTCACAAAACAAAAATACAATCCATTGTTTTTTGTGAGTTTTAACAAATTTATTTCAAAAAGTAAGTTCATAATTAATTTTATTTATGTGTATGGAATTTTATTGGAATAATTTGACAAATGCATCAAGAGATGTGTTTTATTTGTATTATGACGATCCTTTTTATAATTGGTCGATTTCGTCGATGGCCGAAGTAGAAGTAATTAAAATAGAATAAGATAGCATGGATGAAATGAAATAGGGCGGTTAATTTGTGCCCAACACACTTTATTATAAACACAAAATTCAAACATAGTTTTTTATTGGTACTCTATTTTGCCTATTTCAAACACGCTTTGGCGTGCGTAAATCGGGCTTTTTCGCACGCGCGTGTTTTAAAGTTGTTATGGAAACGCATCAACAACGACAAAATCAACCAATAACAGCGTTTTTAGCCGTAGCGGGGCGAGCCGATTGGTGGCACGATGGGCGACGGGCCGTCACGAATCGTCACGAGTGTCATTCGAATTAATCATATTGGGTATGCATTTGGTTTTGGTATAAAAAATGGTACCAATAAAAAAAAATCGCGTAAAGTACACTTTCAAACACTTTGCTCTATTTCGAGCACTCCGGCAACTTGCGCGTGTTTGAAAGAGCTCAATATGCACTCATACTTTAATATACTATAAACGGGTTTCGGTGATGCTGGTGTGTAGTACTTATTAGCAGTCAGTTTATAGAAGTCAATACTGTGATGGGGTTTCTTTCATGTTGTGATAAAATATATGTATAAGCGTTAAAAATTCACGAACAATATAACATTAATCTTCTCCAAATACAAAATATTTGTGTGTTATAAAATTCGGCAAACCCTCAAAACTTTAGATTGGTCGATGTTGTAAAGACAGATTCGATTTAATTTTGATCAAGCTTGAACCTGCTCTGTAATATTTACGGAAGAAAACCTTTTGTCGATGAGAGAAGTTGTGGATTTGTATTCCTGTGTTACAAAGAAATAAAAACGTACATCAATAATTAGTACGTTATGTCATAAAATCAAAACGGCTTTTGCAGCAACATAAACAGCTAATGTTCTCCTCAAATATTTCCCTCATCGGATCATTTTAACGTAGCATGTCGATCAAAGTTGTACATTAGGTTCGTTCCAGCAGAGTTTGTAACTCATCAGAAATGATCAGACGCATGCGTGTAACAAATATCGCGTTCCAGCAGTGACCAGTTTGTGGATTCTGACATTTCTGACCAAAAGTCCTACGTTCCAGCAAGAAATGTACTCGGTTGCTAACTGATTTGTGACAGTTTGAAAAGTTTGTGGATTTTCCTCTGACTTTCGTGATAGCTGCGCAGAGTTTGCGCATTTATGCCAATTTAGGTGTTGTACGTTGTACTTAACCTCCAAAGTTGTTGATATTTGTGGGCTGCGAATGAAAATCGACACAAAAGTAAAAAAGCATCAAGTTTAGTGTTAAAATTGTTTTTTATCACCATGCCCGATATATCGTCGACATCAAGTTCTAGCGATGAGTGGCCAGAGTGGTCAGATTCATCTGATGATGAAGAATTCCAAAGCAGGAAAAGTTCATATAACGAAAATTATTTCGAGGAAACGTTCCAACAGCGTTTCGGTTGCTAATCAGTTAGGAACCAGTCCACGGCAGAGCATGCGCAGTAAAAAGTCAGAAACTAGTTTCGTACCTATCATGGATCTACTGCAGGAACAAACCTATTACAAACTGTTTATTTTACTTCGACGCTCCATCAATCACAAATTTCATAACCCATTTAAAAAATGAAAACTCAACCGCCAGAATCCACATTTCAACGGCTTATTCCCTGACTAAATGCTCTGCACTTTTAAATGATGAGATATGTGAAACTTTAACTAGTACACGTACAAGGAATAACTTTACGAGTACGTCAATATTCCATAAATTCGTATCCCATTTATACCATTTTCATCGCACCATTTTGTTGTCTATTTCATGTACATATTTCACTGCGTTGAAATCTATTGTTTCCGTTACGTATGAAAACATAACACATTGCAGGCGACAGATTTCCAGCTTTCCTACTTGTAGTTTACTTTCACAGAATTACGAGAGAAGCGCCGAACTAAAATTCTGCTAAATCATAACAACATTAAGGGTTGTAAATGGGAACTGAAAATAGAAATGAAAAGCTTGTTTATTCACAATAGGACATAATATTGGTACTTTTCCACGAAATGTACACGCACGAAAGAGTTAAATCATGTAGAACAGTTACTGGCGTCCAAAAGAAAATCGGAATGGTATTTACGAAATGCGAATCAGAGTCTATCTTCCGAAATCCTCTAGCATGTCAGTGTGAAGTTAAGTAAAACTATAACATGTGTAAATGTCACATGCACATATATATATATATATATATATATATATAAAGTACATCTGTACAAAAAAGTAAGTATATATATATATATATATATATATACTTACTTTTTTGTACAGATGTACTTTAAGGTGCTTTTAGGGCCCACCTCATACGGATATTTTCGATTGATACATCACTTCACACGCCATCAGGCTCAATAGACACAACAGACGACATAATTTAGGTATAGGGTGTAATAGGCTAAGTTTCAAGGATGTACGGGTGTCGTGGAAAGGTTTAGGATTCAGAATTAAAGACTTTGGGGTTCGGGGTTTCGACGTGCAGGAAACTCACGAAATCAACCATTTTGAACGACGCATTCGGCTTCGAGTGGGAAAATTAGATGGGATATTTCTGCCAAATCTACACGAACAAAATCTCTTCGGTTTGCAATATCAGATTGTGGATTACATTATCTTTCATTGTAATTTTTCGGTTAATATGATTATTGATTTGAACGAATTTCAGTGGTTAATTCATTCGTAAAGTACTGAGGAAAGGACGCAGTATTTGTATCGATAAAATGTGTGAAGCATTGACCAAGTTTTTTTTTCTCATCGATAACTATTTTGAGACAGAAAAGTTTGAATAATAGGAATGATGAAATAGATATGTACTGAATTTCTTTTTTCTCGACTATATTTGGACTCTATATAAAATGTTGAATAAATCTCTAGAATTAGGAATGTTTACAACTGTTACCAGTTGAGTGACTTTGCATGTAGTTGAACATGGAAACCATGTACTGCGTTTTTAAGCAAGTCTCGTAAAATAAATTTATATCACTACTTTCTTAATTTTTGAATTTTGTTTTCTAGGAGTAACGCGTTGAAACATTTTATAGATCTCGATACAATTGGGCAAAAAAACTAGCAAGGACTGAATTTCGAAGTTTGAAATTTTCCTTTTTAACTTTCTTATTTAATTCTGAGAGAATTTTAATAAAGAGGTATGCTTACTTTTTTCAAAGCAGTAGCATATTCATCAAAGAAATGTAAAGCTATGAATGGAACGACAATCCAAAAAAGGGAATTTTTACGAATATTTCAAGTAACGATTCTCAAATAATACCTAGTGCATATGTTGGAATTCCAACAATATCTTTTTCCGCTCTTTTCATTATTTACTATCCTAATAGCCCCTCATATTTCAATCTCCCGTGAATCTGTTCGGACTAGCAAAGTTATTCTTACACGCGATATAAACCACTTGAAAATCATAAACAAGACACCCAATGGAACAAAAGCGCTTCAAATATTTCCGATTCCTTATTTACTTTCACATCCCTTTATACTAATAACAGTAATAACTTTAGTCACGGTACCCATTCGTCCGATGTCATGGTCCCTCGCTCCATATCTTCCGAGAAGAATTGTCTCATTGTCGCGTAAAACGCGCATATGTTAGTTATTTTCCAGCCTTCCGGGAAGGGCCACATCACCGGAACGAACAATTTCTCCCTCATTGTTCTTTTACTGTCCAAATTTCACAGCCACTACCCTTACCCGCGGAGGGTATATTTTCTCTTTTACTACCAACACATCTGGTATTACTTACGCTTTACTTACTTAACCAATCGGTACTCAGTACGCAATCTCGGGTCCTCCAATCGAGAAACGAGATGAAGGGTCGATGGGCGGAGCAATCAGATTTAACCCGATGGACGAGAGAAACTTTTCAACACTCGCGCTCAACTCATTTCAAAACTCACAACCCCTCACGAAGAAACATCTCGACACTCGCGCTTTTTTCATAAAACTCACACCGCCTCAATTGATTCTCAATACACTCTCAAACATATTCGTATTGTATATAAAATTAAAGTAGGGTACTGGTCAGTGGCACTATCTTCCAAATATTATTCAATATAAGTCGTAATTCTAAAATCACCCGCGTTTCACTCATCATTCAACCTGGGTCCAGCGGAAACAAACCATTCAGTTGCATTGGCAAGCTGCAACAGCTCTACAAAGAAACAATACGTCTTGCCTGGTCCTTCGAGCGAAACTTACATGACGTAAGTTTCTAAGAGTTCCAAACCGCAACAGCATAGATGTCTGATTTTATTAAACAATTTTAAATGCTGATTACCTTTTTCAAGATTAGATATAATTTGAATATGGGATGCAAGAAACCTGACGGTAAGGTAAATTCATAGACACTTTGTTAGAATGAAATATTTGTCATAGAAGTTGGAGATTTTTAAGTTCTTCTTCACCCACTTATTACTAGTACTTATTTAATTATTAAAGTAGAAAATAGACGTACTTAATTTATGAAATAATCGCCTACATTATTCAAAAACTATCACCTAATTGAGAAAAAATTGGACACAAAACTAAAAAGTGTATAAATTCTTTTAATGACTACCGGTATTACATAAACTTTTAAATTGTATGCATAGTGCAGTCTTAACACAAATGAAGGATTTTTTATCACTATTGAAAATTATCTTTCAAAGCCGCATGGAGCTTTCACTTGATAAATCTCGAAACCGCTAATGCTTGACCGAATTACTTAGTACATCAATACGTGTCGGTTATCAAACGGAGTGGAACATTTACCAATTTTCAAGGTATATCACGCTCAAATTAGTACACGTCAAATTTATGTGAACATTAATAGGTAGCACTGCCGATAGATGACTGATTGGCGCAAACAATGGATTGAATGCGAGCGTTTGAAGTAATTGTTCACACTCGTTCTATATCCGAAGCGAACGCGGTTTACTCCGTGCCCTAATCGTTTCCTGATCGCCCAAAAATTTTCACTAGCGGCGTCAGGTTGCTTCTCTTTCGTCGGTCGTATTGCTTCCAATTTCGGAATGGCGTAAATGGTCGATCCATTATACATGGCCGGTCGGTATGGGAGAGCATCTCCTGGAGCAAAACGAGTGCCCTGCCCGACACTGTCCCGGACTATAAGCGTAAATCACTGTATGAAGGGGCGGTGGCATCAGACGACCGCTACATCTGCCCACCGACGGATACTTTTTCCGTGCAGGAATCGACCCTAATTGATATATGGCTCTGCAGGGATCCGTCACCGGACTGCGATGGTAGCGTTGTCCCGGTACAGGGAGCGCGCATAGAAAACACAGCACGTATATATTTATTTATTTTCATTTATTTTTTTATTTGTTTATTTATTGTTACCTTTGCCGAGATGCGTTACAATACATCATTTGGAATGCACGGTGAGACGGAAATGGGAATACCCCATTTAATAAAAAAAAAAACAAATAATACTTGCCGTTTATCTATTTGGTCGTGCAATATGTTAATTTCATCACTCACCCAAATCGAACTATAGCATAATGAAGCAGCTTTATATATCGTTTTCTTCCTAGAAATGCATTTGCTTCCAACCACCTTAAAATAATTAAAAACTAACAAAATTACCCTCCTTATAGGAAACAAAATTTAGTATCATCTATTCGCCGAAAAATTAATGGATACAAATTGTATTCTGTAGAGTGGGTGATTTCTCGCTACGGAAACTACTACGGACGCTACTGAACTATTATTATATTTTTAATCTGATTTTGTTTGCTGAAGACAAAACCTTTCATAGTCCAAACAATAAACCACTGTTATTGTTCGCTAAACGGTTTAAAGATAGCGGTAGATAAAACCCGGCACGTAACTATAATTGGTAAAGCATATTTAAAGGATCGTAACCCCGTGAAATTTCTTTACATGTTCCAGATTTTCAAACATACAGAACATTTTTGGCATAAACTTCCACATACACCTAAGACAACTAAAAATGTGTGGATTGGTTCAGTGTAATCGACTGGTATTAGAGTATTATTTATATATTCATTAGCAGACTACCATGGAATCAAGACGGCAACAGTCAGCCAAATTCTAGATAATGCTAGAGATCGGTTATTTAGAGAAGAAACACCGTCATAAGCGCAGAGACGAATTTTAGTTTGTTTACCGGGGTTGTCTAGCAACCGTAAAGGGCGCCATACACACGCAGTTTAACTCGTGCTGTGCTGGCCGACCATCGAGCATGTTCAAAATGGCCACACATTGCTCAGGTAAATTACAATTTTGTTCAGTTTATCAGTTGTCACGAAGCAAACCCGTTCGTTTTCTCAGGATTTTTCTCAGTTTGTGTACATTTTGAAATAATGTCGAGGATTACTAAAAACGACATAGGTATGCTGGGTCTTGTGAACGTTATTTTTGCAAAATCAAATCAGAGGAGTGACCATGTGCGTTCCAAGTGGATACAATCTTGCCTAAAAAACCGAACAACTTACTCTCACGTCAATTTAATGGAAGAATTAAGACTTGAACCCGACAACTTCAGAAATTATTTGCGCATGGATGAGGATACTTACGTTGAACGTGGAACTACTAAACATGGTAACACCTTTGATTGAAAAACAAGATACTCATAAGAGGAAATCCATCAGTCCTCATGAAAGATTATCCGCGACCTTAAGATTCTTGGCCACTGGACGAAGCTTTGAAGATATGAAGTATGTAGCTATTATATCGCCTCAGGCGTTAGGAAAATTAGTTCCAGAAACATGCAAAGCAATTTATAAACTTCTGCATAAATAATATATGTAAATGTAAATATTTTCTTGAAAAATACGTCATATAATATTCAACATCTACTTATTTTAGTTTCCAACTTCTGCAAGGGAATTGTTGACAATTGTCAATGACTTCTTTACTAAATGGATTTTTCCCTGTTGCTTGGGATCAGTTGATGGCAAGCATGTAAGAATAGCTTGTCCACCAAAAAGCGGCTCATATTTTTCTAACTATATAGGGTATTTCAGTATCGTGTTAATGGTAGTTGTAAATGCCAACTATGAATTTGTACTTATTGACATTGAGACAAATGGACGTGTTTCTGATAGTGGTGTTATTGAAAATACCGAGTTTTATAAAAAATTCAAAGCTAATGAACTGAAAATACCTTTACCTACTAGGTCCTATAATAATTCTGAAGAACTACCATTTGTGTTCATTGGTGATGAAGCATTTGCTCTTCTTCCTAATTTTATGAAACATTTCATAAAATCAGTGTTTTGGACCACATTAGACTGCAGAAAACCGGCCAAGAAACTCCTGCTCACCAGAGAGCACAAAATTCAAAGGTTGCGTTTTCCGAGACAACATCAAGATTGGACTCGTAATGATTGGAAGAGGATTTTATTCTCATATGAAACGAGAATCAGCCTTAAATTTTCTGATGGACGTGAGCGTGTCTGGAGAAGGCCAGGAGAGAGATTTGCAAGTTGCAATATCTCTCCAAGAGTTCCGTTTGGTGGTGGCTCTGTAATGTTTTGGGGAGGCATCTGTTTCGATGGCCGCACAAAATTGGTCTCCATACGTGGTAGGTCAATGAACGTGGATTATTATCTGGAACATATTGTTGTTGACCATGTAATGCCATTTGCTCCTATTGTGGGACCAAATTTCTTGTTTATGCAGGACAATGCTCGTCCTCATGTGGCTGGGCAGGTTATTCGCTACTTAAATGCTATAACTATTCCGTTCATGGAATGGCCAGCCAAGAGTCCCGACATGAACCCAATAGAGCATCTATGGGACGATATTAAAAAAGGGATTCGACACCGTACACCTGCACCTGCCAACCGCAATCAACTGGTAGATCCAGCAATGCAGGAATGGCAAAATATTCCTCAAAACGTCGTTCAAAATTTGATCTTCAGTATGCCAAGACGCATGGAAGCAGTAATTAGGAGTAGAGGAGGACATACACGATATTAAAACAGCTCTAAGTCTGAAAATTCTATTGTTTTCGTTTGTTTTCTGTTTGCAAGTTTGCATTGCTTCCAAGAAAAAAAATTGCTTTAATAAAAAAACTATTAAAATAACGCCCTGATTTGCTAATTTCATTTACTAGCTGCTAGACAGTACCTAACTATAAGCTTTTATAAAAATGTTATTGCAATATTAATTTCGGTATTGTAATTATACAAGTTTAATTGTGTAGTGCGTTAATTTTGTCCAGGAGTTTAGTATTAAATAAAAGAAAATATTGTTTTTTTTTAATTTTGTGGCTTCCCGGGCAAAATATAGGTGCTTTACCTACACCAACAACAGAATTCTCTGATCCATATCAATAGCGTAAGCCCCACACTTCTATTTTCTAGTGCGGCAAACATTTTTTGGACATAAACTATTTTTTTAGTTTTTAGTGCATTTAATTACGACTGGTTTAAAAAAAATACATTCTTTCATCGTCTCGTTCCCAAAAAAAATTTAAAGTTTTACAGATTTACTAATTATTCAATATTTCAAAAATCCAAAATTGTGCAAAAGCTTTTGACAGTTTCAAATTACGACAATTTGGTTTAGTAAACAGTGAAGTGTTAAATAATGGAAGAATAAATGATATGTTTTGAAGGTTTGGACATAAACATGTAGCGTTGCGATTTAAAGTTGGTACTCTTATTGTATTGCCTTCAAGCAAAATTTTAATAACCTCTCCCTCATCATAGAGCTGATTTTTTTCAAAACTGAGGCTTTATCGGAAATATCGACCGGACAACTCCCAATGAATCATTCCACACCCGGTACGCTACGCTTTATAAAACCATACATTCGATGTCTAATCCTCGCCGTAGTCGATCTCACTCAATTTTACACCCCTAATATTATTTTAACGAGAGCTTTTGGTCTACGCCAACCACTAATACAACTACATGCTATATATTAACGCGTTAGGGACCGAGACCTGAACCCCGAATCAAGGGCTCAGGAAGAAAAGAAAAAGGTTTAAAGATGACCACTCCCCAGACAATTATTAATTATGGACTTTGGTTAGGACCCTAACTTATGTTAGTTCCGAAGTGATAAATCATCACGAGTTGGATTCGTGTACATATGTATTAGCAACTAGTTGCTGTTATAGGTCCGTTGGGCAAAGGGGTATGTTGGGTTTTAAACGAAACGCACAGATGGATTGTTGCTTAATGTCAGTTATTTCAAAGATATATAAGTTGTATTTTACTCGATAATTTCTATGTAATACATACCGTTTGTATCGATTCAATTTCTTGAAAATCCTGAGGAACTTTTTGTATAAACTTTCGATGGTAATCGCCTTTATTTTTTATCTTATGGGATTCAAAAGGTATATTTACCTTTTGCGTCGGGGAAAACATCCATAAAAAGTTTCATATGGAAGAATTCTCCATTATCTCTCTAAATTGATATTTGAACTAAAGTTTGCCTTCCAATTTTCCCCTATATCCCATCGCCGACTCAACAAATCCTTTTTTACGCTTTCGGATATTTTTCATCGAGTAAATCTGCAGTAAAAATCACCAGAAGAAAAAATTCAAGTTTATTATAATAGCGGAGAAAATATAAAGTCGGGTTTATGGGCGATACGCAGCTTTTTGTGTCTGAATCATCAAAATTGATTTCCTCTTTTATAGATTTTAAAAAGGTATTAATTTTATGTCGCGTAAGTTTTAATAATAAAACTGTTAGCGAGGAATGTTGGACGGTATTTAATTTAAAGCTGATTGTGTTTTTCAGGACATTTCACGGAATGTTTTCGTATCCCCGAACTTATATATTTTTTGTACGAAATTGAGGAAATTGTCATATATTTTCTCGAAAATCTGGTCAGTAAGGATAAGCCACCCCAAGGGTAACATTATTTTGACGACTTAAATCTGAGACCTTCCCACTTCGAATCGTTATATTAATGGAAAGGAAAAAAACAATCCACCTCGGAATCATTTCAATAGCAGTGAAGATTTTGAAGCGAGATGTTTTCTTCTACCGAATCGATGTTAAGTATTTGAAGAGTAATAAAATATGTTGCTTTACATTCTATTTTAGGTAGGTATTGCAGAGGAGAGTCGTGGGATGGGATGGTTTCATTTTCCTTGTAAATCGGGTGTGTTCTACTCCAGGTTCCAACTAAATAAACACGAGAAGCAGATATTTTGGGAATTCCAAATTAGTTTAGGACGGATTAATGGAAACAAATGTTGTCTTCAGAGGGACCTCGTAATGACAATGATTAAAAGAAATCGTGTCTCGTGAATTTTTCATTATGCGATTTTGTCAGGGATCGATCGACGTTGCATTGTTCTAAATTTGTACAAAGTTATTCAATTAAAGCAAATGCGGTAAATATTCGTGCGGGCAGGCAATGAAAGCCAGTTAATATTCTAAATGTATTGCTCCCGTCACAGTCCTCTTTTTTGATTTAATTACCTCGATAAATCCAAAGTGTCACAACGGCAGTTCGTTCCCAAATAAGGCAGAATGAATTCTATATTTCATTAAATAGATTAACAACGGTTTGTTGTAACCTGTTTCGCTTCGTAAATTTAACAATACATTTTTCATTCGAGACGTCAGATCAAAAGATAAATCAATTTGACTTCACACTAGCGTCGCAGAAAAGGTTTTGTTTACCTAGCTATTCGGACAATGTAATAATATAATGTTCGGTGAATCCATTATCCACAAAACGGTCTATATACAAAGAGATATTGCTGAAAAAGGTCATGTTTGTATGATTGATCCCATGCCGATATGTATTGCTTGAAAATATGGAAGAATTGAAAATTTTAAACCTGTTTTGTCGGCAGCTCGACTAAAAATCAATTGCCGTTTATTCACCGGAAAAATTTATTAATCCGTTCCCATACAAAGGTCATCAATGCATTTAAACCAGTACCCATCAAATTATGTAATTGGTGAAAAACAACCAACGAGTTTCATTTAAAATCGTCGATAAACAAATTAGCCTTGTAACGAAGCATATTTTTGAGAGTTGAGGGTAGAGCACACACACCGTGCATTTAACCGTGAAATCAAACCTATCTCAGATAGATGGCGGCCGATAAGGCAATGTTCAATCTACCATTGCTTAAGTATCCAGACGTAACTTGGGTAGGTAAACCTCCCCCCTCAAGTCGCCCTGTACCTGAGTTAATCCAAGGTCAGCACCAATACTTGTTTGTGACAAGCCCTACGTTATTCGTATTTATCCGTTGTTGTCTGTTTCTGTCCCGACAGCCGACCGAAATATGTAATTGTCTTATACGTAATTGTGGACGTCACCGCCGTTATAATTTAGACCGACCGAACTATTTGATATCTGTTATGTAATTGTCTGTAACCGACCGCTAATAAATTGTAAGTGATCTCTTGTATCGTCCGTATGTGTAAAACCGTAATTTAGTGAAAATGTCCATCTCTCCGAACCGCTATGGGTTAATTTTTCTCTTGTCGTGTTAGGGAAAAATTAACTCACCACGATCTTCCGCTCGCTCTCTAGCTCTCTCCTAATGTAAAAGACCGTATTACCGAATATTAGTAACTGCATCTAACTATTTGTCTTTCATAGTGAAATTGTGAGGATAATTTTTCGCTTTTCCATTTTCAGTACTTAGAGGGTTTTTCATATTCCAGATCTTAATTGTTTGCCTTTCCGCATTTTTCGCTTCCCCGAATAATTTTCGATCTTTCCGATTTCATGTAGAATAACTTTTATTTCTCTCCCACTGTGATAATATTAATAGTTTGGTATTTGTGTGTTTCCTTTTCGAAACACATAAATAATTGTAAATAAACATAATTCTTTTTGTACTTCTCCGATCTCCGAAACGCCAGCAGGTGTTTGGCGATACAGTGTTGTCACTTTCATTTCGAACTAAAATAACTTAGGGATTTTCCATTTTTAGTGTGTGTTTCAATTCTACGGACAACCCTGGTAATCTCCTGAGTTCGAAAATTACCCAGGCATATTCCCGAGGGAGAAAACCCTTAAAAATCTGGCGCCCGAGCCAAACCATAAAACCGACCCTAAAACCGTTAACCTAACTCCTAAAATTCGTCTAAGCGCCAAATCATTCAAGTAACTGCGACAAGCACGTTACAGCCTCTTCTATAAATATGAGTTACTAAACTTCAGGAAAAACGGGAATGTCGTTAAAATACCTATTCATTTTAGAAATTCCTGTGACTACACTGTTAACAGCCAACAATACTATATGTATATGGGTGCCGACCCATTTGAAAACGATTCTTCGAAAATTTTACAGGAACAACTTTTTGACTGTACATTGATGTCAATATAATTTAAGAAGAGCTTTTTTTATTCAGTTTTTGTCAATTATTATCTTACTCCACATTCCCGTCGTCACAATGCCCCTTCTTTTCATAACCGATAAAACATCGTCTGCGGAAGCTTTTAGTTGACCTTCTAGATGGTCTAGATGGCGCCTTTCATTGATTCGATTAGATATTTGAGCGCTATGTCAAAAAACGTAATTCTGTTTTTCCATTGAAGATATTACAACCAAAATTGTGTATTAGTACCTATATTAAAAAATTAATTATAAAATATTTATTAGCATATTACAGCACAACCAAAATTGTTTCAAAATTATAACATTTCGTGGTCAAGTAGGTGTATAAAAAATGTATTTTTCGCGATATCTCTAAGGCTGTTCTCGGCTAAGTTCAAAGACACAATAAAGTTGCAATTCAATATTTGCTGATTAGTTGTATACCTCCCAGTTTTGGTTGTTTGTAATTCTTTTGTTGATGCTAAAACCTGTCATTCAGTTCAAAAATAAAATAAATTTTTATATTATCCTTTAAAAAATATCAGTAAAATTATTTCCTTGGAAATATTAATTTTTGAAATACACTTTAAAATTTTCGTGAATAGCACACCAAAAATTTCCTAAAAAAACATGTTTTAACGCATGAAAATAACATAGCAACTAACTCATATTTTGCTTATTGCAACTATGGATATGTAATATAACACCATTTTCAGACACCAAGATCGGAGCCTCCTGTTGACAATGACAATCTAAATAATTCCCGTAAACCCTGCTGTAATTGCTTATATTTAAGCCGGTTGGGCGGGGTCAGCTGCGTGGCGGAAAAATTAATCTAACTTTACATTAAAACTAAATGAAACTACTTTTGACTTCATAACAGGTCAGTAGTAATAATTAAAAGAGGGATTACATATTCGAAAATAACGTAGTCCGATATTTAACCTCACGTTATACTGATATCTGGGCTCATGCATAAATGTTCATAAAATTGGAATGATCCGTGACTTCAACTACTTTAATGTCTGTCGTTTTGATAATCGGAGTTTTGTTTACTTTTTGTGATGTATGCCAATCGCGTATTTTGACAGCTCTGTAAGTGACATACCGGATGTTCGAAATGCGCAAGATACTTCTTCGAGACTTTGAAAGTCTTATATGATAAGTATTATATATAGACAACGTAATCAAGAAATACTGTTTAAGTTGGCAATCCTAAATTTTGCTTTAAAATGGTAGAACTGGAACCACTTCCGGTTACTTGACAGCTTAACAGTGACAGCATTGACACTTGAGCGGCGATTCAAAATTTTATTATAAAAATATAAAAATGGTACTATTTATATCAGAACAGGATACTTTTAGTGGCATGGCTTATTTTCGGAGTGCAGTTCATGATCCCATTTCTGGCTAACAATACTCCTTGGAATCCACTTTGCACCAATTTGAAGAAATGTTTCCTGAAGTTGTGTTCACTATCGACGTTTTTAAACAACACTGCATGCGCGTAGTTCAACGATATTTGAATACAGGCAATGTGAAGAAAGGAAAGCCACCTGGTAGACCCTCCGTACTCACTGAAAATGTGGTGCAAGACGTCAGGGCCCGACTGCAACAAAGTCCTTGCAAATCGGTTAGGAAGGTTTCCCTCCAAACAGGTTTGATCCTTATCAAAAGTTCACCAATTTCCACTTATTCCTAATTTCCCGTATTCCGTTCAGTGACTTAACAGGTTTATCATATGGAGTTGTTCCACTGTGTCGAAGAGCAAATTTGAAATTAAAATACCACCCGTACAAATTTTCGATGGTCCAATCCCTAAATCCTCCTGACCGTCCACAACGCGTCCTGTTCTGTAACTGGTTCAATCGGGACATGAACAATGATGATATTCTGGATAAAACCTTTTTTCCGATGAAGCCTGATTCCATCTGAATGGCTATGTTGGCTTATTCTGGCCTTATTCTGGCCGCAGACAAAGGTAATGCAACGGTCATCATGAACACAGAAGCCTACATAGAGAAGATGACGAATTTGCTGGATCCAAACACCTACAAAAAACAAAAAGGGGACCCCACGGCAAAAATAGTAGGGAAAACCAACGACTTGATCAAAAAATCCACCTTGAAAGAAGAAGTAAAGAAGGCGATACAGAAGTCTGAGGCTTTACCCCCACGACTATATGGTCTGCCAAAAATTCACAAAGTGGATGTACCATTGCGTCCGATAGTAAGTTCCATCGAATCACCAACGTACCAACTAGCTAAACATCTTACCACCTTGCTAAGACCTCATATAGGAAAAACTGACACTTACATCAGAGACTCAATACATCTTATAGAAAAATTGAGAACTATTACCCTCAACGCCACGGATCTACTCGTGAGTTTTGACGTCGTATCCTTGTTCACGCGGGTTCCGGTTAAGGAAACATTAAACTACATCTCAAAACTATTCCCAGAAGACATCACAGCCCTCTACGAACATTGTCTCACCACTACATACTTCCAGTGGAACAACGGGTTTTATGAACAAATTGATGGAGTAGCCATGGGGAGCCCATTAAGCCCGATGGTGGCTAATTTCTTCATTGAAAAATTCGAGAAAAAGGCGATAAAAACTTCAAGTAAAAAGCCTAAACATTGGTACAGGTACGTTGACGATACATTTGTTATTTGGCAACATGGAGAAGAACTACAAAAATTTCTGCGACATTTGAACATCATAAACCCAAAAATCCAGTTCACGATGGAAAAAGAAGAAAACAATTGTATTGCCTTCTTGGGCGTTCTAGTCATTAAACAGAAAAATGGAACATTAGAACACACAGTATATAGAAAACCAACACATACGGACAGATACCTGCACAAGAACTCCAACCACCATCCTAGCCAAAAGATGGGAATTATTAAAACCTTACCTATCAGAGCCACACGCATCTGCCAAGGGGAATATCTTCAGGAGGAGAACAAACACTTAAAAAAGGTGTTACAGAGAAATGGATATACAAAACAAGAGATCAGCAGGGCCCTACGAAAAAGCGAAAAAACTACGGGAGGCAGAGAAATGGAACAACGAGGAGTGGTATACCTACCTTACATAAAAAACATCACGGGTAGAATAGGGAAAGAGATGACGAAGAAAGGAGTAAAACCGATATTTCGCCCCACCCGAAGAATACAGGAGAGTCCAAGGGGCCCCAAGGACAAGAGGAACCAATTGTCAACACCAGGGGCATACAAAATACCATGCAAATGCGGAAAAGTCTACATTGGCACCACAAAACGATCCACCAACACAAGGATAAAAGAACACAAGAGGAACTGCTGCCTAGGACAAACAGAAAAATCTGCGGTAGCAGAACACACTTTATTGGAGCCTGGAGACCATCAAATCCTATTTGAGGACACACAGATTTTGGCCAACACTCAACATTTCCACACACGACTACAGAGAGAGGCAATTGATATTTTCAAACACAAGAACAATTTTAACAGGAAAGAAGAATCTTTAAAGATAAACAGTCCCTGGATTCCCATACTTAACAGAACGAAAATTAAACCATTAAACAGGGAAACATTCAAAGAAGGGACAGGTATACGAGGGACCGGACAAACGGACATCCTAACAGATAATCATGGGAGGACAAAAACAAACGCAGCAGGACTAGGAATGTCAAGTGTCACGAAGTGTCACGTCGAAGATTCAGTCGAGGGTAATTTTCGAAGCAGTCGAACGCTTAGAAGACTACCACATCACCTCTGAAGATGTTTGCCGCAGAAGCAGACGAAACGTCGGGTTACTTAAACCTTTCTGGACCACGGCCAAATAGCCCGGAAAAACGCATTTCCACATTAAACAGTATTTTCTTGATCTCTCTCTCTCTCTCTCTCTCTCTCTCTCTCTCTCTCTCTCTATATATATATATATATATATATATTATATAACGCAATATCTCTAATATGATATACTATGAGATAATTTAAATTTATAATTAGAGTAGGCTATAATTTTTAAATCAGGTTAGCAACACCAACTGCTGACAGTTTCATTTAAATTTTCAAAGTGACGCTCCAAAATGTTTAAGTTAGAGCATAAGATTTTTCTTACGGAGAGAACGCCGAACGGCAAAAAAATGGTGAACGGAAGTATTCCATACAATGGTGCCTAGATGATTTCCAAAATACATTCCCTATCTTTAATTATCAAAATGTTTACATAACCTCTAATTTACACAGTGAGTCACTTTGACAATTCAAATGAAACGACTAGGCTATGGGAGTTAGTTAATGTTGCCAACCTAATTTAAAAATCATGGACTACTCTAATTATAAATTTAAATGATCTCATTGTATAATCCTACTAATGATCTTTAGACCTATTAGGCAATATTTTAGAAAAATGCTTTTGATGTGGAATTAATTTAGTTCTGTTCATTTAAATCATAGTCCGAAATCCAAAATACAGACTTTTGAGTGGCTTCGATTCGACGACTTTACCAACTTGCGAAAATTCTCGGTAAGGACAGATAGTCCAAGACCCATCTGTCAGAAATTAGCTTTATGTGGACGTAAGAGGTAACCGCAATGTTTTTACGTGAATACCTCTGGAATAATGCCTAGAATAAGGATTTACTTATTCTACAGAGCGCAGGTGTCGGGAACATTGTTTAAAATGCAACAATGTAATAGTACATTGCATTATTTCATCAGGTAATGCACTTATCTATCACGTGTTGTCTTTGTCCTACAGTTGTTATACATTAATTCGAAAAACTTGCCAAAGCATGTTTGACTGCTGCGCAATACTTTTCCTAACTCAACCGACAATTTTTGCAGAGGAAAAAGTTGGGGACTATTATTAGCAATCACTTTTTAAAGGTACTCTAGTTTCTGAACTATTATTAAATCAAATTTAATTATTATTAACCAAAAATTACTGCTACTGAATAAAAATTTTGATGAATGAAAAAGACATGAACAAACCTGGTAAAGCGGTTTCTTCTATAGAATTGTTTAAAAATGTTATTGGTTTGCAAAGACGGAAAAAAAGATATTAAACAAACTTGACATGAATTCACATCGAAAGGATACAATCCACTCACTGAGTTGACTGTAAACTGTGTTTAACATTCGATTCCATTCATTTTATTTGAGTGTACGGTTCGAAGAGTTTTATGTCTATATTTCCGTACACATACTTGCTAGTTTAGATTTAACAACTCAGTGCACATTTTTATAGTAAGGTGCATCTTATAATATCGCCTTGAATTCTTGACGCTCGTAAAATTCGGAGTTCAGTTATGAACACTCGAATGCGCATTTCTCAGCTGCAGTGCATAAACGACTGCTATAATTTTCCGAGTGAGCTGCAGACTTTTTACTTAACTCAATAAAATTCACTTAACCAAAGCGAGACCATATTTTCCCATAATGCCACAAAAGTTACAAAAACGTTACTTAAGGAGGCCAATAAACGTCACGGGGGGATTGTTAAACAAAGTCATTAGAGAGCGTCTTTGTCGGCCTGCCCACCTCCCTTAAATAAGGATATCGAGAGAACTTGTAAATCTTGTGAAGTGTGTTTAAAGTTTTAGAAGGCGAGCAAAGAGATTCTCTCTCGTGGAAACTCAGGTGAGAGAATGAACGGACTGTGGGAGAGAGCTTAAAAATTAAATTTAGCTACGTGACGTGGTCTCAGAGCAACACAACGGGTTACTTTAGGAGGCTGTTAGTTTTTGTTAACGGCCGAGAGGGGTGCTTGCCTGCCAGAACCGATTAACTCTGGAATAAACTTTACTTCCTTGAAGAATGTAAAAGTTTCAAAATTGAGCTTCGTGTAACTTAACCAACAAATTACCTAATAAAACAATTGCACGAGGAACATCATTAGCTTCGTTTTAACCTCATGCACTAAAAATATGTTATGGTTTTTAACTTTTAATAGAGAATAAATCATTAAAAATAGATTTAAACGTCAAATGTCCGTACTAGCCCACTGGTAATATTTTTGAGTAATGACGCGCAAGCGCTTACGTTTTAAGAGTTCACTTATACTTGGTAAAGAATAGTCAAATATAAAAGAGATCTTTACCACCTCATGCATTAAAATTTCCTGAAAAATCCACAGTAACAAAAAAGCCAATATTAGAAAGAGATTTAGCCATTAACTACTTATCCACCCTCCTAATTCTTACCTACCATTTAAATTATAACAAATTGAAATAAATTCAGTGAAGGTAACTCTAAAATACGATTTAATTTAAATGTGAAGAAGCAGTGTGAAGGATAATTTTGTATGTTACTCTAAAACTACACGAATATGAACAGTTTAAAACTAATTATAGATAAGTGCATGAATTGTAAAATTTTTCATTCTCTGTGTAACTTAAGAATTGAGGAGTTGCAACTTAAAACAGTTTTTAAATAATAAATTGTATGTTTCCATTTGATCAGCTTATCGTGAAATTATACCTTGCGTTGAAAATAATGATTCACAAAAGGATTTGTAAAATGATGGGATATTATGCGCGTAATGTGACTTCTATAAGATGACCATAGTAGACTCATAAGCTTTGACATTACTAATATGTTGAGTTTACTACTGAGTTATACTACTTATTATATGCTAAACTTGAGTACTATAGTACTAAATATATTACTATAGGTTACGCAATTTAACATTATAACTAGATACAAATAAAAGTATATATTCATCTTATTAAACCACGCCAATTTTAAGGTTTTAAATATAAAAGGACCCTATCGGTATATCGGAAACAGTGGATGTTAAGTTTAGAAAACCAGTAATTCTTGCAAATATACATAAAGCTGGAAAATAATGCCAAAGTTGGACACTTTTGACGTTTATTTTTTCAATGTTGCACTAAGTTATTTTTATAAATTTAGCGTTAATAATGAACTTTTGCGATACATTAACACGGTAATATTAAAACTTAACTGTAACAATATGGCAAAATAACCGAAAATATGTGTAAAATCAGACACGTTTTCCACCCTCCGCCGTAATGGATTTCTTCTGACAGCTGAACTACACCGAGAAATGTGTGTAAGTGTGTAAACGACCGACATAAACCCCTAACCTACCCCATGAACTAGTCTGGCCGGAAAGATTTGAGCTACGTTTTCCTTTACGTGCTGATTTTCGGAATTTGAGATATTGGCATTTCTGAACGTTTAAAGGTCACCTGAGTTCTAAAAACATGATTTTCGAAACATGTACTCGTATCTGTGCGTGCGTGTGTGTCTGTGTGTATGGTGGTTGTGGTCCACGTTTTCACAAAAACTATAAATTGGGGAAAGCTGAAATTTTGTATTTAGCCTGGGTCCCCTAAAAGCTCGCGAATACATAAATTTCATCAGAATTAGTTAAGGGCAAAGGGCACTTACTCTGGTCATTTTTGTTTTTTTCTTTCACTGGTCTAACGTTTTTTTTAAGCATTGTATAATTACTACACAGCGTAATTCTTAGTGACTGCCGTTATCGTTATCTTAACTGGTCTTCGCGAAGGGCCCTTTACTCTTGTGAAATTTCAGTTTTTGTCAATTTTCTCCAAAAAGTCTATACTGATTCTTACAGAATTTGTAGATTTAAACTAAGTGCTACAACTTTTGTTTGAAACATTTTTTTTTCTAAAACGTCCCTAAAGGGCACTTTACTGTTGGACATTTTCATTTTCTCAATTTTTTTTCAAAAAGGCTTTGAATGTTGTTATTAAACTTTGTATTTGAAATAACATATGTATACAATTTTTATTTCAAATATTCTATCCGAAAGGGCACTTTACTCTTAATTTATTTTGTAGTACAATTTTTTCAAAACGGTTTTGGTGATTTATACCAAATCTCATACATAACTTAAGTTAGCTGTTTAATGCCTATACCTTTTATTTGAAACATTTATATTTAAAATTGCCCTAAACGACACTTCCTTAAGTGCATCGCTTTGTAGAGTAATTGTTCAGTGTAATTGATATATCTCCATCAAATAAAGTTGTTTTTAGTTATTCCAAGTCGATGATTGGATTCTTATTTCGAAATATGGACATTGAAATTTGTTGTTGTTGTATTACATAGTACATAGGTAAATTTATTTATTGTCTCGATAAAGTTACTTGAATTCAAAAACATTTTTCATAATAGAAATTTTTACTAATAAGAGAAGATTTTAATATCGAATACTAAATTTAGTATACAACAGTGCCATGAATACTTTTTCCGGCCACATGAGGATGTCCTTTTTTATCATCGCCATTTTCTTACAATTGAAGAGATGAGTGGATAAAGGAGGAATGAACGTAGTAATTTTTGAGATATTTTATTGTGGTACATTAGTAACAATGCTTAATTGCATATTATCTATTTAATAGTATTCCAAATTAACTGCTAGCAATTCTACAAAATAGACCAACTCCTGTCCGTTTTATTTACAATAATTCAATTCTGGTAAAAATAATACTTATTTTCTTCATCCATTCACCCCTTCGAGTGTTATTGAAGTTCGAATACTTGTAACTTTCCCCAAAATAACAGAACCAAAATGGCGGGTGATTCCGGCATTTTGTAAATATTTTGTGTAGAACTGAGAATAAAACGTTGTGCTTTCCTTCCGATTAACCATTGCCGAATTTTCAGTGTTCTATGGTTGGGTTCATGTGACGTCACCTAATTTTTTATGCTTCGTGTAAAATATGGCAGTGATGTTTTCGAAATTTGCGACCATAATAAAAATATTATATTTTAGGTAAGTCAACGCAAAATGTCGTGTGAAATCTAGTGAAAAACGCGCAGAAGACACTTGAAAGGTATTGCATAAAAGAAATTAGCGCCGACCGATTATTACTGCAAGAGAAATATCTCTGTCATTCTGTGGCTCTGCGAAAAGTGTTAAATAATGGAAAGCACTCTTTTGTCTTAAAAATCGAAAATCTATGCCACAAGGAAGTTTCATTGGTGACATTTTAATTTCCACGCCTGTCACTCTTTACGGAATGTCGCACATACAATAGGCGATATATTTTTAATGGATCATTTCCTAAAATTGTAAATCGCATTTTCTAACTAGTTATTTCAATTACTTATCAGCAAAACAAAACAAAAATCAAAATTCGTGGTTTAATAAAACCAAGTTCAGCCCAAATAAAAAATATTACAAATAGTTATGTAACTTAAACATTTTATTTAGATATTTACATATTTCCCAATTTACCAGTTATTTTCAGCATTTTTTAATGTGAGTGAATGTGAATGCAAAGTCCCGTGTTGCAGTATTCTTAATGCACCACTTAAAAATACATATTTTTTCGCATACTTATTTTAAGTTAGTTTAGATGTAACTTCACATATTTTCTTGTCATACGCAATGTATTATTTGCCACGACGAATATCAGAATGTATATATAACCATTATGGTATTTTACATATCCAATTATGAAAGTGTTAGTAAACTAGCATAATGCTTTATTTTCAATTTTACGAATAAAAGTCTAGTATCAACTCCAAATAAAAGAATAGTTTCGATATTACTCACGATTATTGATGGAAATTATATCCCTCTTAAATTTATTAAAAACCACATGAGTCGTCGTCGTCCTCAGCATCTGGTTAAATTTTCGCGTCAGATACCTATTCTACCAATACGTCCTCCGCATTATCCTCCCGCAAATGTCCCTTAATTAATCTTAATCAAAAGTTCTCTGCAACAACCAATCAAAACTAACATACATTCTTCAAGTTACGGAGTCACATTTTATCTACCTGCGCATTCCTTCTATTTTGATCGGCTAACGAGTATTGTTCTATAGTTGAATAGCCCTATACAGCCGGTGCTAGTCCTTTAGTCAATCTAAAGAATGGTCGTGTTCGATTCATCTGGATGCCATAACATAATTAAATTCTGGGGTTTTCACAACGTACTATTATGGCATCCTGTAACCTGTATTTTGTCCATCAACGATATTGTTGATAACCGGCGGACAATCAGTTTAACGCATCTTCTGTGCGAACGCTTCGATTTGGAAATTTATTGTGTCATTAACACTAAATCGATGGGGGAACGAGTGTAACCTTTTAAGCAAATTATTTTTTTTCATTTAGTGTTATCTAGATCAAGACACGTACACATCAACTGTTGTTTAAAAAATTGGCCACGCCAAATGTGCACACGAATAAGGTTGAAATATTCGAAATAAATGCTCTAACTGTTTCGGTGCCGTCAATATATGAATAAATTACAATGCAACCTACCCTCTCCCCATATCGAAATCTTTTAAAATCGTCATGGGTTTGACTTCTTATTTTTCCACATATTGCGCATTATACGGCGTGTATTAAAGTCTGACGGTGACTCGTCTCATCTCTTCATTTTATTTCGAGCGAGTGGAGCTATATGCCAACACAGTTTTCGACTTTACATTTTCGCAACTCATCCAAGATGATCGGATTTACTGATAATCCTGTCAGTCATTTTACTACGAAATATCTACTGTAATGGAGGCTTTCAAAGATGTTGACAGTAATTCCACATTCACCGATTTTTTCCTTCTTTTATTTCTGAAAGCGCATGATATTCCTGTTTTCGCCTGTTTGAAGCAAGATGGGTAAGGCGAGGGAGAATTACTAAAGATGCGAATAGTATCACGATTTAACGAAACTTAAATAAAATAGGTTTGTAATTATAACAACATGCAATTTATCGTAACTTAGTGTTGGACGTTTGTTGCTGTATATAACAAGTACATAAATTTAGGCCGGTTTCAGTTATATGCCTTTCGCCATTACACACCTAACACTGGGAAAAACTCGATTATTTCGAGCAGGCCTGCCTCGCTTGTCACATTTCACAGGTGAACCCTTTAGACTCGAAGTCTCGCGAGACACTGAAAATGTCTCTCTTAACACCCCTCTATAGATCAATATTAGAAGTACCACGACCTACCAAGCAATTTTTTAGAAGCGTACGTTTGGAGGGCAAACGTGCGAGAATGAAATAATAATAAAATGGGGTCCTTAGGCGAAAAGTTTTGAGGAATAGTAGGTCAGTGCCGTAATTGGTATACACTTTAATGTCGACAAAATTTAATCGCATCAACAAATCACTCTGAAAATAGAATATGCATTTCCGTCGCAAGGCAAATGCCAAATACTAATTGAGATGGGGTAAATATGGATTGGGATAGTAGACCTTGCGAAAATAACAAAATTTGCTTTATTTTCATAGTTTATTTCTAACAAAAGTTTTATTTCGATAGGTTCCAATTGTCTATGATATACCAATTTAATAAACTTATGTATTTATGTTTTTTGTTTCGAAATACAATTTTATGGATAATCCTTAATAATTTAGTTTGAATATTAGCTACAGCGCTTCCGAGTATACAGAATGTTTGAAACTGTTTCAAATCAATTTATGTAAACCCTTAAAATGCTTGTACATATATGCATATCTCAAATAAAACGGAAAATGTTTTCAACAGTAGTTTTAAAATATAATATATTATTATACTTATCCATGACATTCGAACATCATAAACCCAAAAATCCAGTTCACGATGGAAAAACAAGAGAACAATTGTATTGCCTGTTTGGACGTTCTCGTCATTAAACAGAAAAATGGAACATTAGAACACACAGTATATAGAAAACCAACACATACGGACAGATACCTGCACAAGAATTCCAACCACCATCCTAGCCAAAAAAGGGGAATGATTAAAACCTTAGCTACTAGAGCCACACGCATCTGCCAAGGGGAATATCTTCAGGAGGAGAACAAACACTTAAAATAGGTTTTACAGAGAGGAACCATTTGTCAACACCAGGGGTACTATACAGAATACCATGTAAATGCGGAAAAGTCTACATTGGCACCACAAAACGATCCACCAACACAAGGATAAAAGAACACAAGAGGAACTGCTGCCTAGGACAAACAGAAAAATCTGCGGTAGCAGAACACACTTTAATGGAGCGTGGAGACCATCAAATCCTGTTTGAGGACACACAGATTTTGGCCAACACTCAACATTTCCACACACGACTACAGAGAGAGGCAATTGAAATTTTCAAACACAAGAACAATTTTAACCGGAAAGAAGAAACCCTAAAGATAAACAGTACCTGGATTCCCATACTTAACAGAACGAAAATTAAACCATTAAACAGGGAAACGTTCAAGGAAGGGACAGGTATACGAGGGACCGCACAAACGGACATCTTAACAGATAATCATGGAAGCACAAAAACAAACGCAGCAGGTCTAGGAATGTCAAGTGTCACGAAGTGTCACGTCGAAGATACAGTCGAGGGTAATTTTCGAAGCAGTCGAACGCTTAGAAGACTACCACCTCGCCTCTGAAGACGTTTGCCGCAGAAGCAGACGAAACGTCAGGTAACTTAAACCTTTCTGGACCACGGCCAAATAGCCCGGAAAAACGCATTTGCATATTATTATACTGGTGTAATAAGACTAATAAGACAGAGTATTGTCACACGAGTGCTTTAATAGAACGAGTGTGAGAGGTATTGTCACACTCGTTCTATTAAAGCACTCGTGTGACAATACCTCTTATTAAACGTGTGTAATATACTATTTTATCTACTTTGCTTTATTAATTCATTAAATTTTGGCTGTTCAAGTTTTCGTATTACACTAGGGAATTTTGCGTGGGTTGGTTACACTGACGTCACTGACATGGACGTTTTGTATTTGAATTTGAAAATCTAGTAACCCTAGGACAAATTCAATAACTACTTACTTACGTGCGCGATATGAAAGACAAAAATGTAGAATTGACTTGTACACCCCCAGAAATACTCAAAGCTGCTCAAGAAATTTATTTAAATAGGTGCTAATAGTCTAACTTTGACGTCTACGCACGTCTGCATGACAGGCTGACGTACCAATCTAACAAAACAATAAATTACAAAAAGTAGTGTAATAATATTCGGTGTAATAATGAGATCATTAGTAACGCTAAGTAGTTAAAATTTTTGCTTAATTTTATTTTGATTGAATGAATGATCTACTTATTATTTATTTATAAAAAAAATTCAGTAGGGCCAACGGTGCATAATGGAGCAGAGCGAAGTGAATTGTTAAGAACTTTATTTCGGAATACCGACTTCATTTCTGGATCATCTACGGACACTTTGGTATTCTGTTTGGATGTCTGTGATATTGTCTACTGTTTAAGGGAAATAAAGACGGCACCACATGTTTGGTTAAATATAAGTAGTTGAAGATTTAGTTATTAACGTTGCATCTTCCAATAAAATACCATTTGTCTTTACAAAATCAGATAGATATAGACGTAACAAACGCATTCAAATGGTGCTTATTCCTATATACTAAGGCACAGTATTTAATGTGTATCACCGGTCCTCGTATAATTTGGTGAGAAGTCGCCACGGGTTCCTGGTCTCTATTTTCTGGATATTTTTTTCAAATGCTTCTTTTTTAGAAGTAATTTCCCGAATAAATCATAAATTCGAGCGTAATTTCTTTTATTCATAATCAGTAAATTTATTAGGTTGGTTTCCGAAATACTTGTGTTTAATTGCAAATTAATACGTAGGCGGTTAGTTGACCATCGTGGACAATCAACAAAGACGTGTTCTGCATTAGCTAAAATATGATTACAATAAGGACACACAGATGTTTCGCTTTTTCATGTACGAAAAGTAAAACACCTAAATAAACCATGACCCGTCAGATTTAGGTAAGAAAGTAACCCAAAATTGTGAATTTACTATTATAACGATTGAAAATGTTTGGTATTCATTTCTTGGTCGATTGTGCCTTACCGGAAATTATATTCCATTCGTTTTTCTATGTATTAAAAGTCTCCTTCAGGGCGACTTTCCGGTGGATACCTTTATATTTTTATATCTTCCCATTGCTAGTAAATACATCGGGAGAGGACTTCTAATCACTTGATCAGCTTCTGCAGAAACTGTTCTGTAAGCACAAGATATACGATTTAAAGATTTTTTTGCTTCATAGTGTAACGCGCTTTGTGCGGTTACTAGTGAGATTTGGAGCTGGGACGGAGTTCGGAAGTTCGGTTAATCGGTCTTAGGAGTCGGTTTTTCGGTTTTGCTCGGGCGCTAGATTTTTAAGGGTTTTCTCCCTCGGGAATATGCCTGGGTAATTTACGAACTCAGGAGATTACCCGGGTTGTCCGTAGAAATGAAACACACGTTCAAAAACAGAAAATCCCAAAATTATTTTATTCCCAATCGGCCGTGAAAACAATTCGTACGACTAACACCTGCAAGGTTCTCGAAGGGGGACCGGAGAAATACAAAAACTTATTTACAATTATTTATGTATCTCGAAAATAAAACACACAAATACGAATATATAAAAGTATCGCAGTTGGAGAGAAATAAAATTTTATTTTAAGTAACAGTGTGAAGAAAAGGAATTATTTTAACAAATCGAAAATGCGGAAACGGAAAATTATCCTAACAATTTCACAATAACATAGAAATAGCTAAATACGGAGATGATAGAAAAACGTGCTGTGACTAATATTCGGTAGTGCGGCTTTTACATATCGAGAGAGCGAGAGAGTGAGAGAGAGAATACGGTAGGCGGTAATTAACTTTTCCTCAACGCGACTACTGAAAAATTAATTCCGGGCGGTTGGAAAAACGGACGTTTTCACAACCGCCGGTTTAACATGTAGTAAACGTTCATCCACAGATAGCTTATATCTAGCGGTCGGTACGCTTACAACGAAAAATCACAGATAACGTATAGCCTACTAGCTAGCGGTCGGGGATGCTTTCACAATAGACGAATAATTACGAATAGTTCAGGCGGCTTAAGACTATCGGTCGGGGACAATGCACAATTTATGTACACTCACAAATAACAAATAATTCGGCGGCTTATAACTAACGGCGGTGACGTTTACAATAGACAGATAGACGGATCGGATCGACTTGCTATAAACAAGTTTTGGTTCTCGCCTTGGATTAACTCGGGCAGAGGACGTCGTAGGGGGCGAGTGGCTCATATTCATTTAGTCTTGGTATTTAAACGATGGTAGATTGAACAGTGCCTTATCGGCCGCCATATATCCGAGATAGGTTTGATTTCGCGATCAATTGTATAGTGGGTGGTCTACTCTCCACTCTCTAAAATCGGCTTCGTTACAATAGTTAGGGAATTTTTATATTTAATGACTTTTATCACATTTATCCCTACACGAGTCGCAAACAAGACGATGAAATTTATAACTCCATTATAAATTTTGCGGTACTTTCTTACAGAATCTCCTTTATTCGACATCAATGTGCTTAATTTCTCCTCCGCATTTTTTGTGGTTATTTATAGATGATACCCAAATGTTGATTTGCCATCAAAATGTACACCTACATATTTTAATAGTTTTACTGGGAATAATTTCCCAATCTAAAATTTTAACTTAATAAAATCTATTTTTCTACCTCCGTTTAAATAATTGCTTGGATTTTCAGGGCCAATACTAAATCAGTATTTTGCATCCTTTACTAAATCTTCACTAGAGTATCATTTACAGTCAGTTGTAACTTCAAGAAAACATTTTCTCTGACTAAGATTGCCAAATCGCGAATGGCATAAACGTTTATTTTTAAATACTTTTAAACGAAAAACATCATCATAAATGATATTCCATGATACGGGTCCTGAAACGTGTGCCTGATATACCTCTGTAACCTGTTAGGGATTTGTGTAAAAAGTAATTCTCTATAATATTTATTAAATATTTAGGAATACCTATTCACTGCTTTCACTGCTGAAATAACGAACTTCCCTGAAGCCCGTATTAAACGCTTCTTTTATGTTCAGGGTTATCGGACAACACCATTCGAATTCAGAAGTGGACATCAAACTGCATAGTAATGACTGAAGGTCTCACTATTCTAAAACCAAGTTGTACATCTGACAATTCCTTCGTTTGTTTCAAATATTCATTAATGCATTCCCTAATAATTCGTTCGTATAGTTTAGCTAAGAGCTTAATAAACTTATGTGCATATGCCTCCATTTCTAAGCTGGAATTGAACTAAAAGTTGAATTCTCCAACGTTAATTTATTCATTCAGAACTTCCGGTCACATTTACAATTGGCACTTCTCATACCACTTTATTAATATTGAAAATAATAATCGGTAATGAGTAGGAAAAGATTCCATTTGATGATTATTTTGTGGCATTCAGCTGCATTCATATCAACAGGGTAAATATATTGTTACTAGTCACGAGCGGGTTCGTTTGGTTCGATTGAATCAAACGTCAAATTTAGAGGTTAGGTGAGGAATTCTTGATAAATAAATACGTGAGAAAATTTTGCAAGGTTTTCGGACCTTCACGTTTAAAATTATGAAAATTGGAACATCCACTAAAAGTGGTATTGCTATCGTTGAAACCTCACACCCACAGTGTGCAGTAAAATGGAAAAAAACAAGTAACGTGGGCTGACTGAATTCAAATTTCGTAACCTACGAGTCTGTCTAGATATTTTAATCTAGGTTAGAAATTAATACACCACCTTATTATCTTTTATAAAAGACAAATCGTTCATACCACGTATAGGTTCTAACGGCTGAAATCGAAGCTCAACCAAGAATAGTAAAAAGTTTCTATCATGCCCCATCAGGGGTAGACTGGTCTCTCGATGAAAAAAAACATCAATACCCCAGTGTTATAATTAATGTAGTGAATAAATTCACCAGTAAAATGCTGTTAATTCAATATATATTACCAAATACAATAGTTAAAAGTGATGGATGGCGCTGAACACACCAACTTATATAAACTAAAAATGGGGCTATCAAACTAGGTTTATAATTTATTACAATCGGTGTTATGGTCGTCAAGAGTATGAAATAGAGGACATGCAATTTTGTTGTGTTGGTTGAAACAGTACTTCTATCCTTGAATTATTAATAGAACATACGAGAAAGCTGCACTTTCAGTTATATCGAATATACTATATTATTGATAATTTAAATATTAGCTGTAGTCGACACGTCGAATTGGCAAATACTTTAACAAATTTATGTCTCTATAGCCTTTGACGCTATAAGCATGTATCTTTTCAGGTCACTAAAAACAAAAAGGGCAGTGAAAAGTAACACAGGAAAAGCTAGAGCCTGTTGGATTGGGATGATATTTGGTCTGGATTCTCAGCCACCGAATGTAATTTCATAAAAAAATCGTTTAAATATTTGAAAAAATTCTAATGTAACCTGCAAATTGATTAGTTCTAAATCAGGGTTACTGTTTCTTCAGTAAAACAGTTAACTTTTTTTAATACTGGCTTATTCTTTTTTTGGCAAAACTACACAAAGATTTATTTAAAAAATGCCAATGTGACAATCCACTGCAACATATTTTTTTTTTAAATTTCCAATAACTTATTTAATGTAAATTAAAATACATATCTTTTTTGTGTTATAACAAATTCAAAGTAGGAATGTTTCGTTTTGCGTGTGCGAAGCCCTCATTCTTGACAACCTGTTTTAACGTTATGAATGCATTCTTCATAAAATATAGTCAGTTAGTCATAAAATCAATAGTTTTATAAAGGTTGAAAAATATATAGTGTAACGTACTTTGCTCGGTATGCAGTGTCGTCGGCGCCGGCGGCACGACGACTCTGGTGGAAGGTTATGTTACTTGTAGAATTGGCGCTTGGTGCGGAGTTCGGGAATTCGGGAAAACGGTTTTAAAGTCGGTTTACCTCGGGCGCCAGATTTTTAAGGGTTTACTCCCTAAAAGCACGGGTAAGTTTAAACTCGGGAGACTGCCAGGGCGTCCGTGAAAATCAAACACACAGTACAGGGAAAAATACGGATTATCTATATTACATCTATGATTTTATTTACAAATGATAGAGAAACCAATGATTATTCATTAAAAGTAACATGTGAATACCGGATCATACATTCAAATATTTACAAGGGCAGATCGGCAGCGGGGTGCAAGAATTTGCCGGTTCCCAGACTTTCGGGGAGTCTTGGCAACGGTGTACACTCCGATTTTACGGATTACCCGCAGGAACTGGCAACATTGCACGTAGCATTCGAACGAGCGCCCAGGCCTAGATGCTTCGGGCAAAAACGGATCGGTTCTGATCTACACTTAGGAGAATTTATTAAATGAACGGAAATATGAACGGACAAAATACAATTAAGAATGAAGTTTCTATTTAAACCGATTAAACTATTCCATAGCGAAAGATCGCAAGTTCATAAACTATAATAGGATATTAAACGTGCAGAGTGACTTCAAACGGTTAGGAGTAGGTGGAAGAAAAGAGATTGCTGAAGCGAGAGCGCGACAAGCAAGAAAGGGCGGTATTGACTCTAAAGGGAGTACTCAAACGGTGAAAGCGGGAATCTAACGTGCATAGATTCCCCGAGTGAAAAATTATAGAAAATTTGTCTCAGTAATAAATCCTCTCCGAGAACGACTCGTCGGGAGCGATTTATTACGATCGGATACTCACAAACGGTTATGATAGGGACGGAATGGCCTAACCCAAGAATCAAGAGAAAGACAAAATTAAGCGGAATTTGCGTACTCACAATTGATATTGTAACAGGCGGTCGGGGGCACGGCGGAAGCACTTTCAGGGAAAAATAACCTCGCGAAAGACGACGGAACGGGCACTCGCTAATGCGGAGAATATTTCGGAACACTCGCGAAAGAAAGATGGTTTGCGCTGCAGAGACACTTTCGGAAATACTCGCCAAAGCGAAGACTGCACCAGATATATAGCCCGAATTGGTTAGGGAACCAGGGTTGCCCTACCATCGGGGCCACGCTTCTTTTGAACCCCACTTGACACGGAAAGACTGGTAGAATGAAATCAGCGCCAACAAGCGAAAGAGAAAACAATTGCGTTGTGTTTCGGAAAAACCTTCCGTCAGTTGAGAGGATTGTTACAGTTTCCTATATTTGAATGGAACTACTGTACGGAGTGTTTCAGGTAGAGAGGACGCTTCGTTACATCGGTAATGTTATTGGATAGAATTCTATTTCATACATTTGGAGATTGGAGCCGTAAAGAATAGGGAAATTCAGAAATTTCGGACATCATATTTTCAGATTTGTTGTTTTATATTATACCATCTACATGTTTTTTAAACATTTTTAATTGCAGTATTTTCGTTAAAAGTGTACATTGAAATTTGAATAAAATAAAAGACCGCAAAAGCACTAGCTCATATCAAACGGGAATCTCATACCAATAAATAATCATTTCACTATCTTCATAATCAGATCGATGAAACAGACCAACACAAAATTTTACACATGTTGCGAGAAAACGTCTGGTGAGAATTGTCGGTTTGATTAATTTTATTCAAAAGAGCAAGCATTTAGTGAAATTTTATATAACATCTATTTTAGTAGAGTTCTACTGTCTGGTTTCACAAAATAACTCTCTGTTATATATTCCTTTAATTGAATATATAAATTTAATAATGAATCATTCAATAACATTAAAAACCTCAAATTATATGATGTTTGTCGCAAAACCCAATAATCTCAATATGAAAACCCTCCTTTGTTTAAAAGCACGTGACGTCACTAGTGACTTAACCAACTTCAGAGCGTTTTCGATCACGTAACCGAACTTCAAATACAGACAAATTTCAGTTAAGTTGTGACTACAAATACTTTCTATATATTTTCATAAAGTTTATAGAAAATATTTAAATGCTTTAATCTTTTAGAACGGTAACACTTGAAGTTAGTGTTGCCCACGAGACAAGACGAGACGAGACTTTGAAAAATCTCGTCTTGTCTCGCAAAGAAAGTGGAAAGTCTCGTCTCGAGTCTCGTCTCGCAATAAAAGTCTCGTCTCGTCTCATGTCTCGCGCGAGAATCTCGCAAAAGTCTCGCAAGTCTCGCAAATTTTTTATGTTCCCTATCTAAATAAAATACACAAATAAAATCAGTACTATTTTTTTAAAGAACAAAAACATAGTATTCTAACAAGATAAATAGAAAAAAAAACGAAAATCGATCATAGATACATGAAATACAAAAAATAATAAAATTACTTCTAATTTTGATTTCGACGAACAAAAACAAAACACCCAGAAAAAACATAATCAGTATATAAAAACAGTATAGTAGATTATATCGCCCTAATATCTCAGTTATTAATATTACGATTCTTTTCTCAAACTTCGGTGGTAATAATTATTATTGTATGTTGGGAAATAGGAAAATGAATAAATTGCCATCATATACAAAAATTTTTATCATTTGCGTACGGTACTAAGGAGTAAAAATGGGATAGATTTTTTCCCAACATACATAACTGGGGTGTTTGGGTGAATTCATGAAAAGTGTATTCATCTAAAATGGGTTGATGTTCTCGGGGAGATGCGTAAGGATTGCAGGAACGTTCTTGAATAAACCCCAAAAAATGAAATAACAATCGTTGCTAACCGATTTAATGCCGACGTTTCGTCCGATATTTACGGACATAATCATGGCTATTTTAGGTGGAAAAGAGTTGTATGCATTACATAGATTTGACCACTGTATATCGCCAATATGAGATTTATTGGAGGGCCATTATTAAAAATAGAAACCCCCCAAAATTGACGGCGTGTTGGACCAGTGACAAAATACAACTATTTTGTCACTAGCTGTAACTAATTGTAACTAGTTACAACTAGTTAGTCCCGTTTTCGCGCACTCATATTTAATGATTAAAAAACATAATATAATATATTTGAAACCTATGTACCTAATACTATATGTAAAAATGTCTATGCCAATGCTCCTAAATAGTTTTTTATATTTCGATGAAGTAATAAAATTTATGATCTTATTTTACAAAATGTTCAGATATTTAGAATAATTAATTAATATTTGCAATTTTTATCTGCGATATTTCGAGACTTTTGCGAGACTCTCGTGCGAGATTCGAGACGAGACTTTCAAAAGTCTCGTCTTGTCTCGCAAGGAAAATTTAAAGTATCGTCTCGAGTCTCGTCTCGAAAACGAGACGAGACGAGATTCTCGCAAACGAGAATATCGTGGGCATCACTACTTGAAGTCATATTTCTAATACAATCAAATACCCTATTGCTTTGAATCACTCCAAGTGAAACGAAGTTATACTATATTTTGACGTTATTAATTTGTTATGCTAATTACAGTTATTGATGAAGATGATGAAGATACGATTATGTCCGTTTTTTGTTTCCAAATCATTTTAACTTCAAATTATCATTAAAATATACATCAATAACCGATGAACTAGGTTAATAACAATGTTTACTAATAAACACGTTCACAATACATGTTTAGCAATAACACACTTACAATGATGGACTTTTTGAAATAAAGTTTCAGTTTTTCCAAATAAAAATTAGGCTGGATTTCTAATCGGATTAATTAAATCCGCAAACATTCCAAGAGGTTGCCCACATCTGCTGGAATAGCAAAAATGTATTGTTACCAAAGAAATATGGGCGAAACGCACATTTATTATTTTACGTTTATCAACAAGATGCCAGCATTTTTGTTATGCGAAATGTTTCTCTCTAATTTTTTTTTAAAATGCGCCCTTTCTGGAGGCTTAGGAGTTACTAATTTGACCATAATGATAAAACGTCAATACGTACGGCCGTGGAATGTGTCTCACTCATTTGTGTTGGAGCAATGTTGGCGACCTCTCACATACTCGGATACTATTTATGAACGGAGTTGGAATAGTTTGTGGATTCCCGGATTAAATGATACGGCGCCTCCAGGTTATTAATGACATAAAGCCGGCAAACGGGGCATCTCTATACCGCCTTGACTATCACAACGCCAACAAAGTAGAGAAATTACCATTTAAACTGCCTTTTTAATGGTTTGTATTGCAAACTGGAAAAAAACGGAACGCACAGATTCGCACGGCGTTTCTCTTTTTCCCATCCGTTTGATCCGCTTTCCCTGGTCACACTTCTCGGTCCTTTAATCCGAAAGGTAATCAAGCTTAGCGCTATTCGTTAGCATATTTCCCATCAGAGAATAATGTATCGACGTGTCATTAACATTTTTTCTAACACACTGACATTTTTATTTATTTAACAAACCGAATTATCTGTCTTCCTGGCGTTCACCACATCGACGTTAAATTACCTCGAACATCCCTAAATTAAGTACTTTGTTTCACTTTCCACCCTTGTCTATAAACGTGTTTGATAAAGTTTTTATCAAACAAGTTCGTTTATTTCATACTAACGTTTTCAACAGTGTTAAACGGTTTTTTATGTTCGCTCAAAATAATTGTTGGTGGATTAAAATCGATACGGCGATTAAATTTCATCTAACCCACCTCCGAAACGGGTCGTTGTTACGCTGGACTGATAAGAAGATAAAAATGATTACTCTGAAACAATAAAACTGTATCCAGTTGAAATTGATCCGGAATCTAGGTTATACTCCTTCCAGTTACGTCCAGACACTACGTTACGTAAGGAGAGTCAACTGTCGCGGATTGTTTTTGCACTACTAGATATAAAAGTTGTTTTTCTCTCGTGAATTGGTATGGTCGTTATGGATTTTATTCATTTATTTAGAATATTTACCGAAGTATATCGCACTGTCTTCTAATTAATTTTCCGTTTTCCCAAAAATTACCTCCCTGAATTTTGCCCATTTGGTCAGCACCCGTGTGCCATAATCAAACACATGTTCTGAAAACTATTTACTTTAATACTGACAATTTTATTTAGTTTTTGTGAGCTGATGAAGTTGTTCGACTATACTAAAATACCATGAAAAATTGTAGTGTCAAAATGGGTAATCCAGTAACTTTATATTTTAGGGAAAATTTCACAGAAGATATATATACTACAAGGTGACATATTTTTAGAGTTATACTAACACATAATGTGTAACAAATATGACATCTGTGTTAAGAAGAGAATATTTTTTATACTCCATTTTTAAAGTAAAAACGGAGCTTTTTATAACAAGCAAAAGATTACGGAACTCAAGAACTTGTGAATTTATGGCAGATAAAAAGTTGATAATGAAAATATCACGCTTATTCTATAAAGCGCCAATTTACGGAAATATTGTTAACATATTTTGATCGTTACTTTTTACGACACATAAAATTATGAAGAGGTAATGCTTTTTTTCGTAATTACGTTTAACAATTCCACTCCTTTATTTAATTTGTTAGATACAGGAGCCAATACAAATGTAACAAAAACTTATGTTATTCCAGTACCTTACCCAACAAAATAGAAGATGAAGAAAAGATTTACAAACATTTCCTCAAACCGTTGCAGTAAATGACAATCATCAGAATTTCATATTGATTTCGAAGAAACTGGCATAAATACAATGTAAAATACATTTATACGTACAACTGACTCTCAAATGATGTAACCTCAATCAAACACTATGGCAAAAACGCAGATTTGCATTGCATTTCCAGATTGATATTATGCATAGTATCCTTTCCACAGTATCATTTCCAAATATTTAATTGCTTTTTTTCACAAATGCAGTTCTTTTGGGACCATGTCGTGTGCCAACTGCTTTTGCATATGCTCCTTTGAATGTTTTTATAGGTTCTGCGCTGTTCAGATGCAAAGCGAGATCATCAAGTATCAAATATTATTTTCTCGCTGGTAGTATAAGCGCTCTAGTTTCTTATTTCAATAACTGTTCCAGGTAGCGCGCCTTTCAGATGGGTTGGTTTAACATAGACGCCTTTAATTATGTAATATGTGGTAAATATTGCCCTTCAGCCAGCAGCAGGCTAGAACAGTGATTGTTTCTCCCTTTCCCGCGCTCGTAACGGCACGAACATCTTTACTGACTGTAATTGTTACAACTTGTCAGAGTTCGTTATTTAATTGACCTCCAATCTCATCACAATTCCACAAGAAATCTGGTTTCTCTAGAAAATCACGATCAGTTATGGTATCAGTCGACAGTATAGCATCTCTTTACTTTGGCACGATTCATTCGTTATGGTATAGCTCTACTTATTCCTTGAACTTTTGCAATGTTTAACTCAGGATGCTTTCGCACGATCAAATCAAATTCTCCTAGCCAACTTCATTTCCTTATTAAAATGTTTTTCTTCTGCATCGACTTTGTTAGAACATACGTCACTTTTCTGGGATCTCATTATGTAGGCAAGAATACACCCGCTTTGGGTTTCTTAGTGAAAACGGCCAATTTATTTTCGACATCCACGTCTAGTTGAGACTCAGAACCCAACGCAGTTTTTTAAGAATGACTCCTGAATTTTGAACTGTTCCCTTGCAGATCTTGTGGTAAAGCCATTTTTGATGACACAGCTCATTGTAGATCATCCTCTAGTCAGGACGCTTTGTTTGATTTCTGCACATAAACGTTGAGCATTTTGAACCATTGAAACAAAAATACCGAATCAGTATTTTAATGGCTCCTAAAGAGTTAAACGGGTTACGGAATCTTTCCATATGGATGAAATCATTGTACGCAACCTTTTCTACCAATAGTTAACGCAGACTGCGCTAGCTGGTAAGAAGAGATTGCGCGGTTATACGGTTAACATGCAACTTTCCTAAATGATTTGAAACTTTATGAAATGTTAGTCTAAACACAGAACTTTAGATATTACCCGACTTGTAACTATTTCAAACTGTCACTTCCTATGAAAATATGAGCTATTCTGAAAATTATGGCACTTACTTCAACACATTATGCCCTATAAATGTAACAGCAAAGCATGAAATAATTCTCTTACATAGATCATAGATTCAACTGACAACACCCTTACCTGCGGTATATGTTGTGTTCATGACAAACTTTCACCATTTTCGATATCTTTCGCAAATCCCTTTGCTCTAATCAAGTCAATACTGATTCTTCTAAGTTTACTACAACTAAATCATTCGAAGTTTCCTTTAGTCTGCCTTTTAATATTTTCTAATTTGGTTTTGACCACAATAATGTCTTGGGATCGTTTCTCCTTGAGTCTTCTTATATTCTCATAGCACTTTAGTGTTGCCTATCTGCAGATTTTGGATCAATTTCCATTTATTTTTTAAATACTGTTACTTACCAAAGCTGTCCGCTCTCCATTGTTTATAATCTGCTTTTCTGTTGTCTTGTCACCATCCAGCTCTCACTTCCGTTCGTTAAACTAGGCTAGATATTACAATATATTAGTACTTACGCTAAATTTTATTTTGTTAATAGTAGTAACGACTTGTTATATACTTATTAATTTAAAAAAGTTTTTCGCAATCGTTGAATAATTTCCAGAGATGTCACCTTACAGTAAAAAAAATTAGCATCTTTTCGATGAAGTCCGTCAATTAACTCTTAAGTAAGTTAAGAAATGCATTCTATAAATTTGAATATTTAATATTAAGTTAATAGGATTGCCTTACTGATTTTAAACTACATATTCTTCTTACAAACAGCAACGTTTAACTTAAAATTTATGATATATCAATAATATAGATTTGAATATTTATTTAAGGCGAGTTTCAGCTCTAAGTATTTGTACCAATTAGGTAAAATTAGAAATGAAGCACTTAGTGATTTGATGTAAAATAATATATTCGTTTTGTTCATATCATAACTTTATGAAAATACATTACAAAGAATAGTTAAAAAAATATCGAAATTGAATATAAATATGCAATTAAAGAGTAAAAAATTGTACAGAAGAAGTAAGCTAAATGTGAATTTGTAATTACCGAACAAAAAAACCACAAGGCCTTAAATATACCTAAGTTATTTATGTTAAGAATTTTTATTATCAACATGTATTTATTCTTTATGGAACAAGAGTGAACCTTTTACGTTTCTTACAATTTTTCCATTGATCGAAAACTCGTAACGTATATTTATAAAGAGATTTTCTATTTATTAAATTATCTTTTAATAAATCATATTGATAAATCTCAAAATGCTGTTACCTTTTTCAAGGTGCACTACAGTAAAATAGAATGCAAGAGATTAAAGGCAGTTATCGAATTAGGGTAACTTAGTAGTATCTACCCTGTTTCAGAGATACTAACTTTAGCTAGAGTAGGAAATATTTCATTAAAATTTATATACATGTAAGTGAGTAGGTCAGAATATCCTCAATACTCATTTGTCAATTGGTTTTCATTATGGATGTATCCAAGGTGTTAAGTGAGAAACAAGAATTAATTTAAGTAGTTAACGCCGAGAAATTTTGTAAAGCAAGAATTATTCTAAGCGATGGAAGAATACCGCGGGGCTGTATAGAAAAATTTTACTGGAAAAATATATGCAGAGGGAAATTATTTCTTTATTCATGTACATTCAAGTTTAGATGTTATATTTAATTTTCATAATAGTAATATTTTGATCATTATAGTTATTATATACTTAATTATATTAGGTTATATTATACTTAAATCTTAAATCTCATTGTAAGTTTTATTTTGTGGGATAAAGTGGTGAGAACTAATTTGATACATAAACACGACGTCACTGATGGTGCTTCTATTGGAAATCAAGAAATTGACATGTACAGTTTATGTTAATCGTTATTAAGTATCCGAAGAGAAACGCTAAGGGCGAGTTTACACAGTGCGAGTTGCTGGGGTAGCCAGTAGACAGTAGCTGTACTTTGCGAGTGTGGGACGAAATAGGCAAGCTGCTCACCCATTTACACGAAGTAAGTAGCTCTACTGTGTTTCTGGACAGTGAGCTTGCAGGTCTTGAAAGAGAGTGCAATATGTCGAAAGTACGAAAAATTGCGATCCTCAAGGCAATACAATCTTTTTCCATAACTTTGTGCGATGAGTTGCTTAAAGAAATTGAAAATGATCTGACAAGAAAAAGAAACAGACGAATTTGGCTCAGAAAGTGGTTGCAAAAGAAATCATCAGGAGCTAGAAACATGATTATGAGAGAGCTATATTATCAGGACCCTCGGGAATATCAAGCTGTTATGCGATTGACACCTTCACAGATCGAAATTCTTTTAAATTTAATTGCCAGGTGCTGCACTATGCGTTCAAATTAGGCGAATAGTATGCGAACTACTGACTTCAGTCTCGTGGGGGAAGGCAAGTGGCCAGTAAAATCAAAAAATATTGGAGTAACTCGCATTCAGTAGCTGCCCATCCTTGCAGAGACAGTAACTCGGCGGATCTGTTTTAATAATAACAGTAGCTTCATACAGTTACTGGCCTTCTCAACTGACCCGCTAGCTCGCACCGTCTAAACTCACCTTAAGTCTTCGCCAACAAATTTATTTGGAATTAAGCGACAGGTTTCGACTGCTTAACAGTCATCTTCAGGCTTTAGAACCAAAGTTTTTAGGGCTCCGGGTATGCGACATGTGAGACGTCAGTAGTAATAGCGTCTGTTGGGCCAACCCCCACCACTTTTTTTTGATCCGGTCTGATCCGCTCTCGCGGCCGCCGGTCAAAGCTGATCAAAAGCGGATCAAAAGCGGATCAAAGCGGATCGAGAGCGGATCAGACCGGATCAAAAAAAAGTGGTGGGGGTTGGCCCAACAGACGCTATTACTACTGACGTCAAACAGTAAAACAACGTGGACAAATACTGTTAAAATTAACACATATCGAAACACGAACTACAAGTGTATGAAGGATAATCCTAAGATGTTAACGTCCTCATTGTAAAAAGGTTGATCGACAACTCGAAACCGGTCGCTTAATTCCAAATAAATTTGTTGGCGAAGACTTAGCGTTTCTCTTCGGATACTTAAGACCATGGCCAACTTCGAGAACCTGGACAACCTTCTGTCATTAACCATTATTTTTTTGATAAAATCGGATCAGGGGCTTTGAAAATATTTAATATAATAAATTTTTAGTCATTTTTCTATGAAAATGCGATAGCTGCAATTTTTGTAACAAATCGGTAGATTAATTAACATGTTTATATATCATTTACAGGTAGAAGGATATTTTATTCTGTTCTGGATTAATTAGTTGTGAGTGCATTTGGATACTCAAAAAATTTAACTGCAGTGGTAACTTTGGGAATATTACTTAAATATAGATAATTTACCATCAACACGTGAAATTATTTGGCTGATATATTATAGATATTCAGCAAATTTTGATGGGAATCTCGATGTGGCAAAATTTAATGTCAGATCCAAACGCAGGCACTATGTAAACAAGATACAACGAGGCGTTTTCTGTTCTTACTCCACATGAAATGTTAGAGACGCACTCAAATAGTAATGGATAAAAGTTGAATGGTCAAACAGAGGAGTAATGGGGCGAAAAGTTACAAAAAATTCATCTGTTCGTAATAACAGCAGATTAATTTTGGAGCGACCGAACTGGTTTTAATAAAGCTTTCCCTGTATTATCTTCAGGGTTCTAGGGAGTAGTTCTGGGATATCAAAAAGAGAATCATGCAGACAAACCGTTCGAGTGTTTTCGTTTAAGTGCTATCCCGTCGTCGGCTCTGTAGACTCGATATCCTCGTTTTTGTCGGGTGTTTATAATATCCACTAAGATTCACTGATTTTCGATTTTAAATTATGCGAAGATCGTTGTTACATGCTCTTGTAAATAAAGCGTGGGATTTGTTTAATTCGCCCATCGCTATCTGGCAACGCTAACCGCATCCGTCTCGCCTCCCATACAATCCTAACACAATACATTACCAAACACAATGGATATGGTCTTACGATATTACCTAAGTGGAAAGGACGGCTCCTATTAATGTTGGGAATGTCAGCGCAACGCAGCCCCAGCTATGATGTGAATAAAGCATCGCACAATCAAATTGTCCACGTCAATTAGCGACTGGAATCGGTCTGGAGCTCTCTCCCTCTCCTACTCAGTCCCTATCTCTTCCTCTCCACATGTGTGTATATACATATATGTATATATATTTGTGTGTGTGTGTGTGTGTGTGTGTGTGTGTGTGTGTGTGTGTGTGTGTGTGTGTGTGTGAACGCGTGCGCGCGCGCGTGTGTGTGTGTGTGTGTGTGTGTCTGTGTCTGTGTGTCTGTGTGTGTAAGCTAATTTAGGATAGGGGCAGTGTCTTTAGAGAACCTCTGATTCAGAGAGGAGTAATCAGGATAATTAGGAAAATTGTCTGTAATAGTTGGGAACGGCAGGAATGTCGGGGATTTCTATTTGCACCTAACTCAAATAGATTAGAACGACGACAGCGGTTTTTTAGGAAAAGATTTTACACAATTGAGTTTTGGGAAATTTAATAAATGCCGAATTTATACACACAACCAGATTAAATTTTGAACAGTACAAAAGTGTGATTCACGATGAGTTTGTTAGAAGTAAATCTTGAACGCTTTGGCTATGTCCTAGCCACCAAACAACAAGTACAACGTGATCAAGAATGACTGTTTGAGTTGGCAATGCTGAATTTCATTTTTACATGGTACAACTGGTAATTTGAATTTGTTATTTAAAATTCAAATTTCTGGTATTCTTTTCAAATTTATTTATTTAAAATGGTTTTCACGTTACAACACCAAATTTTCATTGGAATGGCGTACTTTCGAAGCGGGATTTAAAACCGATTTACTGGTTGGCAGTACTCTCTCGAAGCGACATACCAGCAATTTCAGGAAATGTTTCCGGAGACTTTGGTCACTTTTGCTGTCTTTCAGTAACATTGCATGCGGGTAGTTGAACGTTATTTAAACACAGGGAGCGTAAGCAAACAAAAATCAACTGGTAAATCTTCTACTCTAAACGAGGAAGTTGTCGAGGATATCCGAATTCGAACGCAAAGAAGTCCTCCCAAATCCTTAAGAAAGCTCTCCCTTCAAACAGGTTTGGTCCTTATGCCTCCTATTCAACCAATTTTCATTCTTACTCATAAGACTTCCACTTTTCCATGTTGTTCTAATTCACGGTTTTACAGGTTTATCATATGGAAGTTGCTCCACTGTGCTTAAAAAGAAATTAAAGTACCACCCTTACAAAATGTCCATCGTCCAGTCATTAACCCCTCCTGATCACCCGCAGAGAGTTTTATTTTGAAATTGGTTCAATGACATATTAAATAATAATGATATCTTTGACAATACCTTCTATTCCGACGAAGCCTGGTTTCATCTTAACGGCTATGTGAATAAACAAAATTACAGAATTTGGTCAAGTTAAAATCCTTATGCTATCATAGAGACACATTTGCACCCGGTTAAAGTTGGTGTTTGGTTGGCAGTCTCAAGGACGCGGGTGTATGGGCCGATATTTTTTAATGTTACCCTCAATTTAGAGAGATATATCCAACACCTTTTGAGCCCTTTTATAAACCAATTAACAGACGAAGAGCGTCAAATTGGATATTTCCAACAAGACTCTGCAAAGGCACATACGGCTCGTGCTACTATGGGATATTTAAGAGAGAATTTTGGCGACAGAGTAATTAGTCGGGGCATTTGGCCAAGAAAGTCAAGATCTCACTCCATTAGATTTTTCGTTATTTGGGCTGTTGAAGGACCATTTTTTTGGGAACATATTGCATACTGAAGAAGAGCTGCGAGAGGCAATAGTTCAAGAAGTGGCAAACATTATCCCCAATATGCTGGTGAATATCTTCGAGAGCCTAAAAAGAAGAGTTAATTTATGTCTGGACCAAAATGGGGGGCATTTTGAGCATTACCTTAAGCTGTTTAATTAAATCATTGTTCTGTATTTCGAGTTTCATTTTTTAAGCGTTAATTTTTATTCACATAACCTACAATCTTATCGCTGATTGTTATGTCACATTTTTGTCAAATAAACATATCTGGTTGTAGCGTTGCAAACCCTTAGGCAAAGAAATCCTCCAGGTAGGATTGCCAACTCAAACAGTCATTCTTGATCACCCAGTAGTTAATTGAAGAAAATGGTAATTGCGTTATCTTAAAATATTGTAACGTACGTGCATGTAACACACTTTTCTATTTTATCAAAATTTGAAGACAAATAAGATACAGAAAAATACAATATATCTGTTGGCATTCAACTACACAATTGTTACCGTGATATGGACAAGGGCATGTTAGGAACGTATTAAGAAGTTGACGTACAGATGGTAATAGAAGTAAAAAGAAAAGCGTGCTTTTGGAACAGGAATTGCGTTCCTTTGAAAACATTTCCTTTTTACCTTTTGTTACTATTGTCATATCCTCGGGGCCTAGGGTTTCCGAGGGGTGCTCGTTTTGGGGGTGGTAGCTCAGATACTGATGTAGAATAAATGAATGAACCAAATTAAAGACGTTCATTGGTATTTATTAAAACAAAGAGATTGTCAGAGGTACAGTAGAAACATAGTTGAAAACGAGGCACATGGGGTGAGTTAAATGATGGCATGCTTATATGATCCTGGAGAGGGCGAGGGAGTACAGCACAGCCAAGTATCCAGCAGCCTCCTATCGGGACACCTTTTTCAGGGACAGCGTGACCGACTAACTCAGTCTCTGACTGAATAAATGACTAACCAATGACTATCCCATTACCACCCCGAATCGTTATTCCGCCGGTGCCTACGAAGGGTATGATTCTCAAAAAAACGAAAAAATAACTTTCGGATAAAATTCGGGGAAAAAAATTATTTTTCTCTGTATGACCGCGAAGTTTATAGCTCCCAAAAAATAGCTTCGATAAGCGTCGGCGATAAAAATTATTTTTTTCTACATACCGCGAAGGGTATAACTCCTAAACGATTTGTAGCGAAAACAATTATTTCCTTTCTTCGCCGACACATTAAGCAGTTCTTTTTTTCGCCGCGTATTATGAGTTATACTCTTCGCGGACACCCAAACGGGAATATCTGCCGACACTTACCAAGCAATTCTTTTTTTCACCGCGTATTATTAGGAGTTAGTTATACTCTTCGCGGACTCAGAATCAGAAGTAATTATTTTCGCTGACACTTATCGAATAGTGATACTTTTTGAATATTGTTTTCGTGGACGCATGAATAGAAATAATGACTTTATTCGTTGACACAACGTCAAAGAGTAATTGTATTCGCTGACGCATTATTAAGAATTCTACTTTTCCCTGGCATACAATTAGAAATAATAGTTTTCGCCGCGTTTATTGAAAGTTATACTCTTCGCTGCGTTTTTCAGAGTTATACTCTTCGTAGGCACCGGCGATTTATTCACTCCGAATGTTGTTATTACTTTTCGACGGTCAAGTTTTCTGTATTTAAATAAAGAGACGTGTGTGGCTAGGAAGTGCCTTTAAGTGTTTCAATTAGAAAAATTCACGTTTTGCCCCTGGTTTAATTATTTGGTCTAAATTTTTGCTATGTTGTACGTGACAATATCGATATTTAAACTTGTCAATGACAACTTAAATGTAACGGAAAAATTGTAGTAAGTTTAATTACAAAGTTTATAAAAATAAACAAGATAAATATTTTTCCAGGTAAGTATTTGATTTTCGAACCATAATAATGTAAGAAGTCATATTTTCTGTTTTATTTTTGTGACTATCCGCATATGAATTAGTTAACGTCTTTTTAGAAGGAATGAAAATTGACACATTATTTTCTTTGTGGTGCTCAAAATCAATTATAACTTACATGTAAAATCGCACGAAAAAATCAAATTCACTACAAAAGAAACGCTTCTTAATTTGGAGAACTTTACATTTACAAATGATTCGGAGGAAAACAAAATTTCTTTCAGACATTAATTGAAACCATAAGCCTTCATCTAAGTAACATCATAATTCTTAATAACAACCCCTAAGAGTACATCCTGGGTATAGTTAAAAAAGACATAAAACTTAATTACAACCCTTTACCCTTTCAGGAAATCATTCGGATTTTCCATACATTCATTACTTAACACGTAAGTATAAAGTACAATCGACTGAATTACAATAAAGTCTCGTAAGGCATATACATTTTCCGGGCTGTTAAATCGCGATATACATACATGTATATAAATTCAATCGATGAAATGTGACGTTCTGTCTTAAATTAAAGTAGACATCATCAGAGGTTATTTGCATACCACCGATTGAAGAGCAGCTTTAGGAAAGTTTTTACATTCATTCCTTACAACCCGGATAATGTACATACATTTACTCTAGTTACATACATATGTATTTTAAAAGTAGCATAATACATTTAATAAACGTCTATACTTGTTTTTGAGTTTCTTCAGCTGTTGATTTCTGCCTGTTTTTTAAACAAACTTACAAAGCCAACGAATAGTGAATATATCGGATGATTCACATACAACGAAATAGAAGAGTGGCATTTTAGAAAAACGCAATAGATTCATTTTATCGGAAGAAGACATGAGATTAAATTCTCATAATACACTTTAAAGCGTGTGTGGGTTAGATTGCTTCTAACTAAATTGTCAGACAAGGCAAAGGAACCAAGTATTTCCTGTTGGGATTTATTGAAATAATAATCAGAAGTTAAAAACAGAAATTAGGCAAATCAGCTGAAATTTCCAATTGGGCATAATTTATTCTACTCCTATTTAAAAGATTTGAAGTGATGACGTTCTTTAAGCATAATTATAGACTTTTTTGCCCAAAATTGTTGATTTTTGAATTAAACCAGATTCGGTTTAAAATTAATATACCCGTATGGTTTTAAATGGGCCGCCCTTCAAATGTCGGTATCAAATACCCAGATCTATAGCTCTAGTTGAAATTAAACCCTCGTGGCATCATATTTCATAGCCGATTGATTCGGAATAAGAAATTAGACGAGTGGGTAATTTCTTGTTGTATTTAATTCGATATCTTCAACTTCGATAACTTGGGATGATTGTAGACTCTATCGTTACTTAATTAGTGGTTTATAAATTTTAGAACTGCCATTAAATGGGATTACTTTCTTACGCTTGGTCTTTCATCATTTCTTAAATCAGTCCCAACACTGATTTATCTAAGGAAATTCTGACTGCAGCATGGTAATAAGTAATAAGAGATGCCTTTGTAGTATTGACATAAACATGTATTTAGCTTAGATTTGATGGTCAATTATTGCAAATATATTAGTTGATCAATTTGATATGTACCAGTTACCAGTAAGTGTCCTTAATTCATCTGTATTGTTTTTGATTTTTTGTCGCATATTCCAGTCAAAATGCAGTTTCCGCAAGGATATAATTGTAAAAAAATCATACTCCCAACTTCCTTCTTGTTGTAGCTCTGCATGGCATGGAACATCCGAGTTTCTCGTGCTAAATTTATACCTCTTTGTTTTCCACCTAAGAAGTGGCCACTCGGCCATTTACTTTGAACACTATATCCTGAACTTAATGGTCGCTCTCCCGACTTACCTGCGTTTCTACTCAAATTCCAAGCGGCGTTATACAAAACTCTGTCATTAGACACTTTGTCGCTTGAGAGGCTCCTTCCGCAGAAACCGCCGCTTTTATACTTTCAATAAAATTGACATGGCCTCTCCGGCTAAAGGACCGGTGTTCTGTAACGGATGACAAGTTGGCACTTTTTTGTTAGGATGGAGATTCCGAAGGGTAATGTTACTCTTTAACATTATGCCGGGAATTTATGTTACACTGTTGATTACGCTTGTGGTGACACGGTTCGCCTGATGGGCTTTTATTGTTTCAGATCCACCTGAGATTAAAGTTAAACCCAGAAATATGCAAGTGAGAGCTGGTGGGATAGCGGCTTTCTATTGTGCGGCACAAGGTGACCCCTTGCCAGTTATTCAGTGGAAGAAGAATGGGAAGAAAGTATCAAGTAAGTCTTAAATAAGAAACCCTCCTGAAGAATTGTAACTGGTCCTTCTCAAGCATTTATCGGCACGTCGCTTTAAGCTTTACGAAAAAATTATTGGACTAATTCAATTGGGTATTTACCACATATTTAAATTAAACGAAATGTATCTAAATTCATAGGGACGAACCCTCAGGCAAATTTTATAATCTTAAAAAATCGTGTAATAGACCTAGTACCAAGTATTTCAGGGTATAAAAAGCAGTAAATGTGCGATAAATAAAAGGACCAGCGAGACGGCCGCTCATTGGTCGTGACGTCACTTCGCGTGTAAACACATGTCCTTGCTGCAGTCCACAAATAGATTTTTCGAAACCTAACCTAGGTAATCTGTGTTTTCGAGTATTTTGGACTTTCTTGTTGTTTTCGCTGGACTGTATGAGTTAAATTGCGACCAAATCTAGTAATTTGTATTATTCGCGTCGTAAAATAATGTTTTTGATTAGTTATTTAGTTAGTTATGGCCGCCGTAGGATTTGTCAAAGCTTCCACGAACAATTTACCATCTGTAGATATGTTTATGGTAATGGATTACATAAAAAAGGAGGAATGTTTTAATTCAGCTGAAATCGCAGAGGTGTAAAAGCAGCAAAGTAAGTATATATGTGCAAAATATGCATTCAGTAAAAGACAATGTGACCATTGTTACAAATAAATTATAAGAACAGTTCAGAGCAAAGCCAAATCTATATCATGCTGGTTGGCGTATGATTATAATTATTGTTGCGAACAATAAAAATTATCACAGTTATTGATAGTAGCTTCTGCTACTAAACGTTTTCGTTATGCCTATTAAGCCACATCATCCACTTCATAGGTCAGCATTTACTATAGGCTCATATTTTATTGCTAATTCATTGCTAATTTATTACGCAAACCACGATTTTATTGCTCCACCCCTTAGCGAGAAAAAGGGGCTAATCTGACATACGACTTAAGTCACATCATCCACCCCTGTATCTCCGGAACCGTAAGAGATATATACATAAACCAAGCGGCATATTTTATTGCTAATTTATTGCTGACGATCGCGACTAGTAGCGCAATCCCAGGCTCACCCCTTCAACCCTTAGTAATAAACTCCCCACCTAAATATCAAAAAATTGTAACAAAAAATGTATGTCCCTTAAGTGCAGCCTGGGATCTTTATTACTATTTAATTTGTCATATTCCAACGAAAGCATGATTTTATTGCTCCACCCCTTAGCGAGAAAAGGGGATAATCTGACTTAAGAAACAACCCCAACACCTGTATCTTCGGAACCGTAAGAGATATATACATAAACCAAGCGGCATATTTTATTGCTAATTTATTGCTGACGATCGCGACTAGTAGCGCAAACCCAGACTCACCCCTTCAACCCTTAATATAAACTCACCCCCTAAATATAAAAAAATTGTATCAAAAAATGTATGTCCGTTAAATGCAGCCTCGGATCTTTATTACAATTTAATTTGTCATATTCTAACAAAAGCATTATTTTATTGCTCCACCCCATAGCGAGATATAGGGGATATTCTGACATAAGGCACACCCTCAACACCTGTATCTCCGGAACGGCTAGAGATATATACATAAACCAAACGCTATATTTCAGAGCTAATTTATTCCTAATTTATTACGTAAACCACGATTTTATTGCTCAACCCCTTAGCAAGAAAAGGGGAATAATCTATTTTAAGAAACAACCCAACACCTGTATCTCCGGAACCGTAAGAGATATATACATAAACCAGACGGCATATTTTATTGCTAATTTATTGCTGACGATCGCGACTAGTAGCGTAATCCCAGACCCACCCCTTCACCCCTTAGCAATAAAGTCACCCCCCGGAATATCAGAAAAATTGTAACAAAAAACGTAAGTCCGTTGAATGAAGCCTGAGATCTTTATTATTAATTAGTTTCTCATCTTCCAAAGAAAGCGTGATTTTATTGCTCCACCCCTTAGCAAGAAGAAGTGGATAATCTGACTTAAGACTCACCATCCACACCTGCATAACCGGAATCGGAGGAGATAAATACATAAACCTAGCGGCATATTTTATTGCTAATTTATTACTGACCATAGGAGCTAGCAGCGAAATCCCAGAACCACCCCTTCAACCCTTTGCATTAAACTCACCCCCGAAATATCAGAAAAATTGAAGAAAAAAATATGTCCGTTAAATACAGCCTGAGCTCTTTATGACTATTTGATTCCTCAACTTTCAAGTGTATTTCTGATATTTCGGTGGTGAGTTTAATGCTAACTGTTGAAGGGGTGGTTCTGAGATTGCGCATGTCTTCAGCAATAAATTAGCAATAAAATACGGCTCTTGGTTTATGTATATATCTCTTACGGTTCCGGAGATACAGGTGTTTGGGTTGTTTCTTAAGTCAGATTATCCCCTTTTTCTCGCTAAGGGGTATAGCAATAAAATCAGGCTTTCCTTAGAAGATGAGAAATTAAATAGTAATAAAGATCCCAGGCTGTATTTGACACACATACATTTTTTGTTACAATTTTTCTGATATTCAAGCGGTGAGTTTAATGCTAAGGGTTGAAGGGGTGGGTCTGGGTTTGTGCTACTAGTCGCGATCGTCAGCAATAAATTAGCAATAAAATATGCCGTCTGCTTTATGAATATATCTCTTACGGTTCCGAAGATGCAGGTGTTGGGTTTGTTTCTTAAGTCAGATTATCCCCTTTTCTCGCTAAGGGGTGGAGCAATAAAATAGTGGCTTACGTAATAAATTAGGAATAAATTAGCACTGAAATATGGCGTTTGGTTTATGTATATATCTCTAGCCGTTCCGGAGATACAGGTGTTGAGGGTGTGTCTAATGTCACAATATCCCTTATATCTCGCTAAGGGGTGGAGCAATAAAATCATGCTTTTGTTAGAATATGACAAATTAAATAGTAATAAATATCCGAGGCTGCATTTAACGGACATACATTTTTTGTTACAATTTTTTGATATTTAGGGGGTGAGTTTATATTAAGGGTTGAAGGGGTGAGTCTGGGTTTGCGGTACTAGTCGCGATCGTCAGCAATAAATTAGCAATAAAATATGCCGCTTGGTTTATGTATATATCTCTTACGGTTCCGAAGATACAGGTGTTGGGGTTGTTTCTTAAGCCAGATTATCCCCTTTTCTCGCTAAGGGGTGAAGCAATAAAATCATGCTTTCGTTGGAATATGACAAATTAAATAGTAATAAAGATCCCAGGCTGCACTTAAGGGACATACATTTTTTGTTACAATTTTTTAATATTTAGGTGGGGAGTTTATTACTAAGGGTTGAAGGGGTGAGCCTGGGATTGCGCTACTAGTCGCGATCGTGAGCAATAAATTAGCAATAAAATATGCCGCTTGGTTTATGTATATATCTCTTACGGTTCCGGAGATACAGGGGTGGATGATGTGACTTAAGTCGTATGTCAGATTAGCCCCTTTTTCTCGCTAAGGGGTGGAGCAATAAAATCGTGGTTTGCGTAATAAATTAGCAATGAATTATAAATATAAATAATATAAATATAAAATATGAGCCTATAGTAAATGCTGACCTATGAAGTGGATGATGTGGCTTAATAGGCATGTTTTCGTTCTCTCTTCATAGGCAAAGAACGTGGGAGAACGATAGTCCCAGTTCTTTTTCGAGCTCGTTGGCACTCAAAAATATGTGGAACTACGTCCCGTTTCATTATTATTTTTCCACCCATCAGTTTAAAACGTACATAATTTTCCATGTCTTCTTCCAACTAAATAAAAAAGAATTATTACTTTTGTATAAGATAACATAACATAACCTTACTTTTAACTTACTTTAAAATGGTCTTCACAACAGAAAAATTCACTTTTGGATTTGGGCATATCACGTCTTCCTGCTGAAAACCACAGTTTCTTACGCCCATTATCTCGAGGTACACGAACAAATATTTTGTTTGGTGTACTTACAGATGTGCTTGTACAACAGGGTACAAAACAGCACTTGTTGTGAGGTCCGTACATAGCCATTTATTTACCCTGTAGTCCTTCAAAAACTTGAAAAGGCTGTCCTAAACTGCTTTTATGCAAGCTTTTGTTTGTAGCCCCGTAAATAAAAGCACAGATTACCCCAGGTGAAAGAAATTACAATAGAACTGAAATAGGTTAAAACACTGTTTACACGCGATGTGACGTCAGAGGGCTATAACCTTCAGAAAGCTAGTTTTGGCGCCAATTCCTAGCGTTTGAATTTCAAATGATTTTTTGCTTGAATGTGTTTTTTTTTTTAATATTAACCTAAGATTTATAGGCATATAATCTTTCATTTAGCCAATTTTCAAAAAATGTGAAAATACCCAATTGACGAAATTATAAGCAATTAAATATCAATACTCGCTGTCGCGATTGGCTTTGACAAATGAAAACTCATGTAATCTTTATAAAAGCACAGTATGGTGTCGAATTTGACTTATTGCGTAAGATAACACTAACTCCTAATATTATGGGATTAAAGGACTGAAATATTTTTAAAATGATTGCTGAAGTATTTCGCAAATATTGGTAAAAACATGAACTATCCTATCCAAAATCTCTTTTATGGACTATAATATATTTGTTTAATATTTAAGAAGGTTTTATTTTATACATTTATATTACTGCATATATTGTACATTTTGTATTGTGTATATTATTCCAAGCATTTTTCCATCATTTTCAAATTATAGTACTATTATTAATGAGTAGTCGGAAGCTCTTTCAAAAATATAAACAAGTGTTTGTAGTCAATGTAGAACACTATCTAGCTCTGTTATAAACATTACGATTAAAATATAAAATAGATTCATATTCGCTTTGCGTACAGAAGCTGAAAAATTTTCAAAGATTTCTTTTAGTGACAGGAATAACATTCTTTCGAAATTAAGGTGGATCATTTCTTGTCTATATCCTGATACAAGACAATAAATAAAAATGCACGCTACGTTTTGTTTATAAGCGATATTTACGAGTACATAACCGTTCTTTCCTTTCGTGATCTGTAGTGGCTTTATTTTAATTTTTAGTTTATAAGTACTATAAGAATGCAGTTTCATTTTAAACAATTCAGTAGATTTGCAGGTCAATAAAAGAAATTTTATAAAAATATATGTTGCTGGTAAGAATACAGCAGCTGAAACATCAAGAGACTATATCGTAAGTTCCTATGGACTTTAATTATTTGATGTTTTGAATGAAAGTGTTTTATGTTAACAATTTGTTTTCGATTTGTTGCCGGTCATTAGAGGTACTATCTATAAATTTTCATTTCGCATTATACATTCTCGACGCCCTTCTCACAACAAATTTCAACTTTCGACGAAGATAATGAGATCTTTTCGACGTTAACACCGTTTAATCAGCTTATGAATATTTTATTATAGAACAAAAATTCTGCCGTAAAAACGAGGTTAAAAGAAAGGGTTAATTTAGATGCTTCCTGGTGTGAAAGACGTTGAAATGGGTAGGAAATGACTTTTTGATCGTTATTTAACGTTTATCGATTTTTTATATGTAAATTGCTCATGAAATATTCACTTTAAAATGCAGAAACTGCCGTCAGAACGATAAAGATCTCGATGCATTCGATCCACCTGCAAAACGTTTGAAAACTATTAAATTATTGATTCCCGTTTCGCAGTCACCTTTACAGGCTTTAAAATTTGTATCGTAAATAAAAAATTTAAATTTTTTAATAACACCATGCGAATACAAAACTTAAGAAACATACTTTCCCGAGTGTCGTTTCTCTCCTACCTCTACGGCTTTATTTGAATTACTCTTTGTTTTCTACAAAATTATTATGCAAATTGTCAAGAAGATTTAATGAATTCATAAATCCTCTGTGTAAAATGAAAATATACTATTTGTATGTAAATTTTTTACTAGACTGCCGTCTACTCCGATATGAATAAGCATTCAATAACTCGACTTATTTGAATTACATCGCCCAAAGCAATTTACACAAAAGTTTACCACGTAACTGGAGTATACGTTATACATAGACGAACTTTACAAAACTAATAATGATTAGTTTTATCGTCGTCTCAAAGTTTTGTCCTACAAAAATTCCGTCAAGTATTTTTGATTCACGGAAAATACTTTACTAGAAAGAGCTATTCGTCGTAAATAAAACTATTTTTATTTTCTTTTTTGGAACATAAACATACCTATAAACTTTGAATTAACTCTGATTTTCTTTAATACTTGTTTACTTTGTGTTGGTGTGGAGAAAATAAAAAATTGCTGTTTTGGGATTCTACTCACTATCTACTTAAAATAACCAAACAAATAACTTTAAAGGAAATTTAAATAAAATTTAAAACAATCACAATATTGAAATATCTTGAACGATATTCCCTTTAAACCTGTTCTATTGAATCATAATGAATTAACATCTCGAGTTAAGTATATTCTTTAAAACCATCACCTGATAATTATTATTTATAACCAAAATTCAAGGGATCTAGATAGATATAAAACCAAACCAAATCATATTCTATATGGGAATTGTTACCTGAACGAAGTGTGAAGTGGTCTCTGTTGTAAGTGGACTGTATAGATATGTCTCGTAGCTCGTGTGTGGCTGCGGAGATTAATCTTGTCTCCAGGTTGTAAGGCTGAAGACGTTCTTGTAGGTTGGAGATCATGGCGTGACGTGATCTCTTGAAGTTCTTGAAATTCTAGTTGTGTGGAGAGAGGGCGTATCGTGCTCTCCGGTGTGGACCTGAGGGCGTAACGTGCAGGTCTGGGGTTGAAGTTGTCGAAGTCTGGAGAGAGGGCGTATCGTGCTTTCCGGTGTGGACCTGAGGACGTAACGTGCAGGCCGGGGTTGAAGTTCTTGGAGTTAAAGGTTGTAGTATCTTGAAGATCTCGTAGACTCTCAGTGCGTAACGTGAGAGCTTGTAGGTTAGGTTGAATAATCAAGACCACAACACACTGTCGTTTTGAACATACTAGGGTATACTGGTTTATTACCAAAAATTCACAAGCTTTTATACATCTTCAAATTACATTGGTTAAATGGCAAATTAAGTTTTGTTATCTTTTGGCGTCCTAGATTTTATTTCTCCTGCTCAAGCTGTGTGCTTGACCTTACCGAGCGTGTTTATTATCATATTACGACGACTGGTGTTATGCTTACGTGATTAATTATTGTTGTAAGATTTTGAAATTATCACTTTGACACGCGCTTTTTCGTCCACCTAATCTACTCAGTTGTTTTAATACCCTCTTTAATAGTTATTAATTACTTAATAATTGATTACTTTATCAGCACGCACACTAAATTATTTCACTGACTTAGTTGTTCTAATTAATTCTGATTACTTAATTTGCAAGTGGAAATTTTCACCTAAGATGTTTTTAATAACAAGTTGCTCTAGTTCCCTATTTAATGGTTATTAATCCCTAATTGATGATTATGTTCCCTAAATTCCCTATTAAATCCCTACAATCCTACTTAGCTCTCTTTTATGTTGATCGTAGAGTCAACTTGCATTGACTCAATCCCTCAACAGTTGGAATGTCTAAAATCGTACTCTGTAACTTCTTTTCTATCAACTGAATTGAAATGTAATAACAATTTAGGTAATATAATTAATCATATTCATTAGGACATCTGTCATCTCCCCTTTTAGATACACGAGAATGTACTACGTGGGGGATAACATATACATAATATAGAGATACAACATGATGAATTGTTACGGTCTAATTATCGGTCATAATAAATTTCTTATAGAACAGACCTGGGTGTCTTATAATGCTATGAATCAAGTATGCCAGGTATGTTATAGCTGCTTCCAGGCTTAAAAGTACATTACAGACAAATATAATGTATTCTTGTCAAAAAAACATGGCCAATAATATTACTTCAGTAAATAACGAAGTTTTCAGCTCCAATGCCCACAGGTATAAATTTGCTTATTAAATCCGTTGAAAGATATAATTAAAAATATATGTCGCCCGAATAAGTTTAAAATTTTTAAAACTGAAAACATGAAATCAGTTCCTAAGTCCTCTCAATTTCAAATAATTTGTTACAGTTCTATTGACTTTATTGAAAGTACGAAATTATTGACTTTTGAGTTATAGAGAAATTAATAAAACTTGCGGTGCACGTCATCAAAATTTATGACGTCAGCACGTCGCTATGTTGCCACAGCATTTTTTTTTATTTGACATGACTGTTGGTTTGGCTAGTAAATTTATAACTGAAAAGTATACCTTTTCTTCGTCCTTCAAGAATTTTGCTCTGAGATTGTGAAATTCTCAAATAATTAAAAATACATAGGTATAAGCATATTAGTATACACCAATAATTAGAAATGAAATAGAATCATAATGTGTTAGGATGAGTTAGTATATGGAATTTACTCCTTTAGTCAGTGTGTTTTTATTAGTATTATTATACATTTACATTATACATATTACATTATACACTATTATGCTATTATACAATTATTTACGAACAAAATGTATATTAAGATTTTAAAATATTAATTATATTAGAAATTATGAAACTCTTAATTACAAACACATTTATATACACTAATTACAATTTAAATAGGATCATGTGTTCTAGTATGAGTAAGGTATATGGTAATGTATATGTATATGGTAATATATAATAAGGTATATCAACTCTCTATTGGCAGATTTACATGTGTCCATCGAGCCTTCATTTTATGTTCACCTAAAAAAAAGTTTTACTATATAAATATTCATGCACTAGTTACAATATAATAATATTCTAATAATACATTATGTGCACATACCTAGAGTAAGATGTATTTACTTTATTCAGAATCTGATATAGGTAAAGGTGCGATACCAGACATATCAGGCTCGATTTCAGATTCACAATCACTACAGATGACATGTTCATATAGATGTTAAAGAAAATAGATATTAAATATTTCATAGAAATCACTATCACTCTCTGAGTCACCGTTCAAGTCAATCACTAATTTGTTAACTTCCATTCTATCAAACATTCGTTCACGATTACACCATTTCTCAATTACTTGTTCTGTATGCCTTATAGAGTTCATCCAGACCACAGGTGTAATGGTAGACAATGCTTCTTTTCACATGTCCAAACATTTATTGTTTTCATTTCCATCTCGACCTAAGTGTTGGTTATACTAATTTTTCGCCACGCCCCATATGAACTCGATTGTATTGAATATACAATGATAGGGAGGAAGACGTAACACTCTATGGCCATATTGTTCAGCCATCTGATCCGTTAGGTATTTTTTTCGGTTTATTTCTAAAAAAAAAATAAACACAAGTTTCCATTTCATTACTACTTACTGATTAACAATTTGAAGTAGTTCACTTTTTAACATTGTATTTTCAAATTGAAAGTTATGTTTTGTAAGCCAATCCTTTATAACAGGCTTTGTCGATCCACTTGTCGGAACCTTATCTACCAATGTACTGTGGTACGGTGCGTTGTCCATAATAATAACTGACGGTTCCTCCAAGTTTTTCAAAAGTTGATTCTCAAACCACAGCAAAAAGTTGTTTTGGTTCATATTCCCATGATAGTCACCTTTGGATTTAAAGGAAAACACTAACTCAACCATTCTTGTTACCAGCATGAAGAATGATATGTCTTCTTTTTTTTCTAGAGGGAAAAAATCGTTTATGAGGGAATGATGAGGTGAAAAATCATTCCTTGAGAGGTAAACGGTGTGGGGGTGGACATGTATTAGTGTCAGTAAGAATGATATGTCTGCAATAATAAATTACTATTAATTATTACTTAAACCTTTCATACCAATTGTGTGATGAGTTACTAACGAATAATATGACTTTAACAAAACCAAATCAAATGGCATTGTAACGTTTACCTTTTCCCATCAAATTTTGTGGTCTTTACACTCGTCCTGTTATCATCTTGCCACGAGTGACCCAATGTTCCATTTTGGAATATCCAAGTTTCATCCAAATAAACAAAATTGAATGTGGATTCCTTAAATTACATTGCATTCTCAAAAATTGTATTCTTTTAAATGTAATATCTGGAAGTCCCATTAGCCCCCTTCGTGGATTATCCTTACTTCATTTGAAACCAATATCTCGTAAAAGGGTACGAAGTGATGATTTACATCCCTCAAAGAGCTTCATATTCTCAAGTTTTTGATGAATACCTTCAAGAGTAACAGTTTTCTCTGAAATATTTACATTAAATTATCACTCATTGTATATTGTATATGGTGAATACAATCAACGATACAATGTAAAAAAACGTTCTTACTTCTTTCATACAGTTCATAAATTTAATTGTGAATAGAGCCAATATCAAGGAGATCTTGATTTGTAACTCGCTTCAAATGTGTACAGTTTTTCTTCGACGACTTTAACACCACATCACTCTTCACTTTTTGCGAGATTCTACTTACAGTACACATACTGATCTTCAGTGCAGCTGAAACACACTAAAAATATTTCCAATAAGGGCCATAGAAGCTTAATAACCGATAGTATCAATACTTTACCTCTCTAACGCAGTTTAACGACAATAAGGGGCCCCCATGATATCGTTTCAGTTCAAAGTAACTGATTAGAGACGAGACCAGCTGCTGACACCGACTATTCAATGGTTTAGGCATTTAGGCTTACTATCGAAAGCACCCAAACAAGGATTTTTCTAAGAATTCGTTTATAACCTCAAAAGCATAACAAAACTTTCGTGTCAATACGTGAATCGTCCGGCAACAGTGCCCACGGGTACCAACCTATATTTTATCGGCTAACATCCGACAGTGTGCTATCTCTTTTTAACTGGGATAACAGTGCGCTCTGTTTAAAGCAAATTTTTATCTTACACCAACGGCAATTGGCAATGATTTCAACGTCACACCGCAAGTTTTATTAATTCCTCTATAGTTTAAAAATTCTTGTACCTTAAGAATTTGTCCCTGTGATTTGTCCTAATATTACGATTTTGTTTCAAATTTCCTTAAATATACTTACCTTTGAGTCGAAGTTTTTAGACGTGTGTAAAGGAACTTCCGGTGACATTCCCATTAATTATACCTATTTTACCATTTTTGCAGATGTAATTGTGTTTACTGCTTTTTTTGTTTCCATTATTAATACGAAAATTTGATATTGCCAAATTCTAATATCTGATATCGTGGTTCATACAGTCGGGATAAATGAAATTTAATTGTTTGAAATCATAATTTTGAATGAAAAATCATTAAGACAGTTTGCTTATGAAACCGGCCTGGTCGTATCTCATTAAATCCGTTCAACACATCGTCGATTCTGAAATGTAAGCAGAGGCGAGTAAATAGCCTTCCATATTGGACGATTTGTTGTACGGGGTCAAGCCTTGTCGTGATTTGCAAAATTCTCGTGTACTTCTAAATGTATTCCGCTCATGAGAGCGACCATTTCCCCGGTTACCTCGGCTTGAAACAAAGATCGTGGCATTGTGGCAGAGTACGGAGACTTATTTTTCCAGGCACGTTATATTTCACCCGTCCATTTATTACTAGCGTTTTAAAATTCAAAACACATTTGAACAATAATACACCTAGGGAGGAGAAGACGTTATAACTTTCATCTGCTTGTTGCCCCTTTTCACTTTACCAGCTTCCCCTCTTCCTGCTTTTAATAAAGGAAATTGTAACTGACTGAAAAATCCATGTTTAATTAACGACGTCCCAACGTGTCGGTAGAGACGTCACGGATCGAAAAGGGTGCCAGTATCTTTCATCTGTCCGCTCCCATTGTTTCTTTTCGATTATTTTTATCTTTTCAGATAGGTAATAAACAGGAATCGATTCATGTCCGGCCCACTTCTGGACAGGATCCATGAATAACTGAATTGTTCTATTTCTGGCTTCTTGTAAATTTAATTTGGCCAGATTCGACTGTAAAATGTCGAGTCGGGAACTTTTCGAATAGCAGGACTTTTTGCCTGTTTCAAAATCACGTAGTAACTTTTTGCGTAGCCCGCCCCACTACTTGTTTGGAATTGAAAAAAGCTAGTTTAAATGTTTATGAAATTTTAATGGAGTATTCAGGGATGTTTCACGTACAGCCGTAAAAGTAAAAGTTTCTGGCAGTGCCGTAACATATATAAGTTGATTCCGTAAGGTATTAGGAGCTTTATATATGTAATATGTATTTGAACGTTAATATCACACACAACATTTTTCATGGACTAAAATCGATGCTATTTTATTGCTGCAAGTTCCTACTGTTATATTTTTATTCCAAAACATAGAGACAAATAATTATTTGAAAAGTTAATAATCGTTACTGCCTAGATATTAACAAAATGATCTATCAATCATATATTTCTAGTTAAGCTTTTTGCTTTCATCTCTGAATGTTAAGTAATTATTATTCCTAGGCATATTTGTGTGCGTGCCCACATGCATGCGTGTATGAGCGCGCGAGTGTGTATCTACAAATATTAGGGCACTTCCCTGAAATACCTGGAAAGTTCAAACTTTGCAGGTTTATAGCTTCGGATCGGACTAAGTGCAGAAAAATCCGAAAACCCCGAATTTCCTATTCGGAAAGAGTGATAAATAGGGGTGACATTTATTTTTTTCGGTTCCATTGTGAGATACTTCTCGAGTAGTTGGAAATTTAAACAATGCACGGTTATTGCTTAAGGCCAAAGAACTCGCAGAAACTCAAGAATCTCGAAATTCCCTTACCGAGGAATTGTATAGGGGATGATATTCATGCAATGGTTGCTAAATAGTTATAAAGTGGAAACTTGGAAAGGTTTTACATTGGGCTTTTATATGATCAACAAAAAAAAATTGATAATCCCACATTTTCTGAGTGTGTAGGAAAAAGGAGTGAGTTTAGGTAGATCTCTGAGCGAAGCAGATATATCGGCTTGTACAATTTAAATTAACTTAGATAATATAGTATTAAAAGTAGGTATATCACTATTATTAATCTTAAATTAAATTAATAATTTTTAATAAATGATAAATTATTATAAAAATAATAATAAGTACCAAAACAAAATAATAGAATCCTAAAAAATAAAATAATTATTTAACAACTAATAGTTTAATAATTAACACTATATAATTTTTGCCAATGGACAGAATTTGTACTACCTTATGTGAATTTCAAAATGAAGGTGTTTGATATCGTTTTATGAATATTTTCGTTCGTTTAGAAAAATTATGTTTCCTTATTAACGCATAAAGCTTAGGAACGAGTAATTGGCAAAATGAATTTAGGAAGTAAATCCATTAAATTATTACAAGCGTGCCTGTACGGCTATATCGGATTATGTCCCATGTTATAAATAATAGACTCGTATATACACATATTTCAAAATGTATCTCGTCTTTTATTTAACTATTGATCACAGCCGAATTCAATAATTGGTAAAGTTGATTGCCTGATACTTCATTAAAAGTTACTAAGGACATTTGACTTTTACTTTTTGAAGTGTATTAGAAAATTCGACTGCACTGCATATATATACGTAACAGAATTGAGCATCGAAAGAGAAAGAAAAGCCGTTAAAATACAAGAGAATTACTTCCGTTTTATTCCAAACACTACTATATTTTAAGATTTGCCAATCAAGATATAGTCTCTCTCTCTCTCTCTCTCTCTCTCTCTCTCTCTCTCTCTCTTTCCCCCTTCGAGGTTCCATTGCATTCTCAAGTTCCTTGGAGATCTAAATTCGCTCTGCAATCTAGCAGACTCCGACGAAGGGTGAAAGAACCTCCCAGCGTAATATTCGAAATTAATGAATACCGTTCCGTTTCCCGTAGGTTCCCAGACTCGGTACCAGGTGAAGGAGTTCTCAGATGGAGGTTCCCTGTTGAGGATCGAACCCGTGAAAGCCGGTAGAGACGACGCCAATTACGAATGTGTTGCCGAGAACGGCGTCGGCGACGCCGTCAGCGCCGAAGCTACGCTCGTCGTGTTCGAAGGTAAGTGAGGCTTGATTGCGTTGTTTGAAAAAATTGAATTAATGTTCACCACCGAAAGATTCGGATCGGGGTTGTTGAATTCTGCCATCTACAGTTAAATTTATATTCAGGTAAAGGATTCTTGGTCACTTTGTCCCTTTGACGGATCGCGGCCCAATTGAATGTAGGTAAATTAAAAAATCATTTGATTACTTCCAAGTTGAGTTGACCATCCTTCACGCTATACGTAAGGTAAGGTGGGGGAATGGTGGCCACCTAAGCAAATTTGTGTATATAAAAATAACAAAATGCAATTTTGATTTGAATCCGGGTGCAAATTAAACCTCATAGTTGTAGTGGTCTCCCTTTGGCAACGACACACTGCGTTGTCCGAGAGTTCCAAATTAATAAGTTTTAGGGGGGGTACAAATACGCAGGAGTGTTGGTCTATACTTCTATTAAAAAAAACACAGGCCGCGTCTCGATTAACACAATATGATACGCTCACAACTCCTTGAACACCATGGACTCCGGTCCTCCGCTGCCCGCTGTGCGCCTTCCGTGACACAGGCTCCGGCTCCACCACTCGGTGATCCCGCCAATGGTCGAGAAGGTCCCTTGGTCGTCCTCGTGTCTCCAACCAGGAAACAATCCCTACACAGCACTCAGGACCTCGCACCTACATCCAGGCGCCGCTCCTCCTTCCTCGTGCTGCCGGATCAGACCCCGTTCTCCCAAAAACCCCGAAAACTCTCTCCTCTTGTTTTTCCCGTTCCCTTGACGACCGCGCGCGCTTGTTCCACTCACCGCACACTTGTAAAATACATACCGGCGCACTACATAGTGTACTTTAACAATATCTATTAGTGAAATAACAAAGTCAATAACATAACATATGTTAACATAATAACATAGTCCTTTCGGAATACAGATGTGGAAAAAAGGTATCCTGGCCTACAACGCCTACAAACAAAAGTCACATATGAATTTCTTCTCTGTTGTTGAGTTTGCGCAAGCTTATGCGCCCACTGGCCACATATCACATATCTCAACCATAATTCGCCGTTTTTGCCAAATTCTTCACATATGATACATATGTTTTCAGTAACTTCAGCATCCATGTCATCTCCTTGAAAAGGCTCATATCTTGGTAATCAACCAATACTTTAAGACATTTGGATTTCTCTCTATTTTTAGTGTGAAGGTCTCTTGCCTCACTTTTTCGATTTATCAACTATCTTCCGCTTTTTATTGGTTCTTTTTTTATTTTTCTTCTAAAGCGTCTTTTGATGAAGTTGAAGTAAATACAATGGAATGCTGTTTTTTGTATATCTTCTTTTGGGTTTAAAGGTAATGTTTGTGATGCCAGAACAGAATGATACCGGGATAATTTCTGCGAAGGAAACATTTTTCGGTTCTAGTGCGCTGGTGACTTTTCCGGAGTTTTCGTTCCCTCTTCTTTCTTCTTCCATTTTATTGTCTTCATCCCTGATGAACTGCTGCTTTCGTTAATTTTATTCGGGTGTGGCAACCCTACTGAAAGCTTTATTAAAGAATTTGGCTATCTCATTCGGAGTTATTCTTTCCCCTGGATGACTGGTCAGGAATTTGTCACATTCACTGTTATATGTAGCTTTTAATGAATAAAAAAAACGAAACATCCAGCGGCTGGGGGCGATGCGAGGTACACCGGTGATAGTTAAAACGATGATGTCATTATTTCTACAGAAATTGTAAGCTTGAAACGTGCAGTGGGTGATATGATTATCCAGAACTAGAAGCACTGGGGGTTCCCTGGACGACTATACAAAACTTTGGAAATACTTAAGCCAGACTATGAATGGTTCCTCGGTAATCCAGCCATTATCCGAGCATTCATAGATTACTCCTGGTGGCCCTTTCCTTTCTAATTGTGGCGACTTATCTCCTGAAAGCAGTACGGTATCGATATGATTATTGCAGCATATTTAGCTCTAATTAGTTGGAGCTCTGAAATTTGGAACAATAAATTAGTATACCTTGTATGCTCAAAACGAAGTGTGAAGTGATCTCTGTAGAGAGTGGACTGTATGTAGTTTCTTTCGCAGCTCGTGGGTGGCTGCGGAGATGAATCTTGTCTCCAGGTTGTAAGGCTGAAGGCGGTCTCGTAGTTTGGAGATCAGGGCGTGACGTGATCTCTTGAAGTTCTTGGATGAAATTCTAGTTGTGTGGAGAGAGGGCGTGACGTACTTCTCCGGGGTTGGATCTGAGGGCGTATCGTTCAGATCCGGGGTTTTGAAGTTCTTGTAGTTTGGAGAGAGGGCGTGTCGTGCTCTCTGGTGTGGACCTGAGGGCGTAACGTGCATGTCCTGGGTTGAAGATCTTGGAGGTTAGAAGTTGTAGTATTTTGAGGATCTCGTAGAACTCTCAGGGCGTACCGTAAGAGCTTGTAGGTTGGTGGTGACGTAAATCAAGATCACAACACACTGTCGTTTTTGAGCATATATGGTATACTAATTTATTGTTCCAAATTTTAGACCTTTTATACATCTTATTTTACATTGGCTGAATGAGATATTATTTGTTATGTTACCTTGCACCAAACTGACCTTTTCGAGAAGCGCCTGTTATCACGTTTCCTAGACGTTGTATTATGATTAGTCAGCTGAGTGAACTTGACCGCCTCACGTTCGATTGTAATTGTTTTCCTCTAGTAACGTGAAACGATCGCTAGTGTTATTGATTCGTGTGCGAACGTTAAAACAATCCAATAATATTTTACATAACTATCCTCGCTCTTAATTATGACTTATTTTTCTGTTTTGTAAAACAACGCGTATTAATTTCAATTATTAAATTATGTAAAAAGTTTCCTAAATTCGGTTACAATAAATTACGATTTCTTCACCTAAAATTCCCTTAAATAATGTTGACGCTAGCGTCAACATGTTGCGGTTTTTTGAGGTCGAAATTAATTTTATTGGTGCTCCTTTTCCCCAAAAATTGTGAATATTCCAGCCTAAAATCACGCTAGTATATCTACCACTATATCGATTGAACGCGACAGACTTTCGATTTGATTCAGGCGACATGTTTTGTTGCCAATTTTAGACGTCAAAATTAATTTTGTTGCTAATGACGTTTCCGAGAAACAGTGTATATTACATCGTAGTATTGCGGTAGAATAGCCACCCCCGTATCTTCTGAACGTAATAGGACATCGATATGGGTCAGGCGACATGTTTTGTTACTAATTTGTTACTTTCGGGCTACCGTAAACGCAGCCCCAAAAACATACAGTAATGAACAAAGTGATTTTCAGACACAAATATTTTCAGGAGATATCTCATGATTACTAACTGCAGGATAAGTGATACTCTACATCAGTCTTTCGTTTCCCGAAAACGGAAGGGGTTACAAAGTCTGTCGACTCGGATCTCAAGCAACAAATTAGCAACAAAATCTCCGATGAGGTTTATTTTTGAAGTGAAACTTCTTTGGGCACGTTGTATACATTGGGATGGGGTGTTGGTCGAGAAACCGCGTCACGCGTGATAAGAAATCCGAAGACAAAGCCGTGTTGCCAGAATGCGCGTAAAGTGTACCTATTCCATCGCGCCCGCGAACCGAGCCGATCGCCAAATCGTTTCCGTGTGCTACTAGCGAAATCAACGTGGCAACACCGGACAGCGTCGAGACTTTCGGATAGCTGACACCTAACCTAACCTCAAACGGCGAGAAACAATAACTTCGAACGGTTACAAAACGGTGAGCTGTATTGTTTAATTACGTGACATCGACATAGAGAAAAGTGAGGAGGCGTCGTGCCTCACCTCACCTCAGATGAGAACATGGAGACACCGGAAGAGATGAAAGCCAACGGCGCATGGAGACTGGTCCGCGGCGAATGGGTGGTAATTTTCGAACACAAGACGAACGGGCTCGAGGCGGCGTACGCGCGAATCTGTGGATACCATCGTGAAGGCGGTCGTGGGAGGATTCCAGCAATAGATAGCGGAAGCGGCGAGGCAACAAGCGACCATTGTCGCTCTGAACGTGTCGGGGCAGACAGCACGTTCGGATCGAGCCGCAGCGAGCAATCCGGAGTGGAGCAGGCGAGTGCTCGACTTCGACCGTCTTTTTCAGGCAGCAAGATTTCCACGGGATGATGAGATGAGAAAAGTTGGCCAGCGAGACAATGAGCACCTACTACCAGGCGAAGCTGGCGGGAAAGTCTGCGTTACCAGCGATATGCTGTCTCCTGCATTATTGCTGGATTGCCGGCAGAGCGACGAACGAGTGCTTATGGCGTCTGTAACACTTCCCCGGAGCAGGGCAATCTAAAGCGTTATATGTTCCAACTGCCAGCAGGTGGGAGATCACCTGAGCTGAGACTGTCGGCAGACTCGAGCGGAACGGTGCAAGCGTTGCGGCAGCATTTTTTTATATTTTATTTATATATCTTGTCTGTCGGTGAGCGTGCGCGCGTGTGTGTGCATATGGCCAAAGAAGTTTCACTTCCACCGTCTAGTCCGACGCAGACTTTTATAGTTTTTTTTACAATTTATTTGTTCAATGCTGTATAAGTTTTTTCCATGGAGTGCAGAGTGCGTATCTGACGGAAGGGGCGGTTTTTCGTTAATAAGTCAATGACGGCCTGAAAGTAACCAATCAGCAACGAAATACACCGCCTAAGTAATAACAATATTTTATTGCGTTCATATGATACAGGGAAGGTAATTCTAGAGCATTATTATGCTGGCATATCCACAGATTCTCGGAAACTGCACTAGCAACCAAATTAATTCCGGCGTCTCAAATTAGCAAGAAATTATGGGGTGAGTCTGGCAGAGGAGCTATAAAATAGACATTCTAATCCAATAGTCATATGTAGAATTTAAATCAGTAACTTATCCGGTGTGGATACCCTAAGTTCGTCAATTCTGACTGAATACAATAAATAGATTACATGACCAGTGACGCGTTCCACAATATCAATTATTCTGACTATCGAAGGCAACTTGGTACCAGCCAGATGTCGATCAGGCTTGCACGCACATTTTTTTCAGGGTTGAGAGCGCCTACATATTTTTTTCTACTCGAAGTCTATGATAATAAAACGGCAAACAATGTCAAAAATGCGGGTTTGTTGAGAGGTTCGTGGCAAGTGGTCGCTTACGAGCTCGTTACGGAAAAAGGTTTATTTGCAGTGAGCTTTCTCTGGCCTTCTTTTACGCATAAAAAAGGTCTTAACCACAACAAAAGTCAGCGTGTGTACATAAATAGAAATGATATCTTTTAAATTGCAGTTTAATCTCTTTGTCAATATAATTGTAAAAGCATTTTCCATTTAGCCGCTAAAACATGGTATATCGTGCCCCATCTGCGTATTAAATCATACACTTTATCTGATAAATAACAATAGAAAGCATTAAATTGAATTGTAACTGAAATATTTTAAAACACCCAAGTCGTAAATTGGAAGTTTCTTGAATGAAGAAATATTCTCATATTTCTTAAATAAACTCTTAGGCATATTATTTTAATTCGTAGATCCGCGTTTTCAAAAATAATATTCACTTACAACTCCATTCCAAATCGAATATTAAAACTCCATTCGACTATAACTCGGCAAAGTATGAGATAAACGTACATAGAGATTTTGCATTATTGCTTACGTTCCGTGTGCACTAACATAATCCAAACGTTGACTGGAAACTTTACATATACACCCAGAAAGGAATTGTAGTAATGCCGGAGCTACGTTCACCATCCATATCTTTCACTGCTGGTTTCCATAAAGTGCAATATCTAACTTTCAGTTGAATTATAAATTCAAATGTAATTCAGACTTCAGAATTTTTCAGTGACCCGTGTAGTTATGATCTGTCATTTACAATTTTAAAAACCCCATTGCATGCCAGGCTGAAAGGTAGATTTACGGGTAGGATATAGAGTAATATAACAGACACGATGTGTCAAAAAAATGTATACGAGGTGTTAAAAAAATACAAACGTCAAAATTTCAAACTTTTTGCATATAACTTTTTTTATGTACATTTCTCAAAGATATGTTTATACACAAGTCGTTCGCCTCTACAAGGGCAACAAAAAAAACTAAGTAACATTTATCTCCCAGACGCGAAATAAAAGCGTTTTTTTTTTAAATAACATTTTTTTCTGTACACATCTTGAAAAAATGTTGAGCGAAACTGCAATGGTAAGACGATCGATTTCGGCAGATGGATACCTGAATCCATTTCTATAGTTCAGGGTAATACTATTCATCGATCTGTTATCTGTTAAAAGCAAAGCCTTGCAGTAATAAACTGTCTTATATTACATTCGATCTATCGTACTCCATACTGCGCCCTAGATTGTGCTTGAAAGCTGTCTGACATGAAATTAGGGAAGGATAATGAGATTATATATAGCCGCATATAGTGCAATATTGTGTAAAATAATTTGTTTTGCAAGCAAGCATTGTGTCTTTAAGGTACCACAGGTTTCATTATAATGTGCAATTAAAGTTAATCTAATTTCCTTTATTTCTACATTCTACATCTATCTATAACGCGGCACTGTCCTTTAGATACATAATATTATTTTATTAACCGCTCACACTAATCACACTACTTTTAATGAGCAAATCATTCTGTGACACCCCTTGTTAGATATTACGTAGGTAGGTGATTGCGGTAATTAGGTATTCCAGATGATGTATATATACTCTATTTATGGCGTCAGTGGTTGTCTGAATCAAGTTATCTACTAGCTCTCTCCTTGTTTCACCATGTGCCATTACCTTCTCACTAGTACCTTCTCCGGAGTAGCAGTGTAATCACTGCCGTTTGCAGCTCCCTTTTTGGCATGTGAGTATCGCTTTCTCATCTGCGTTGGATTATCGACTGCCTGTTTTATGTTTCGACACAAGCCGAGCTTGTGCTGAATATGGCGTTAAACTTATGCCGTATTTACTAAATAGCTAGAGACTAGAAAATTTGTACAGCTTTAGATTGGGCTCCGAGTTGGTTCAAAAAAATCCAATAACTCCGAACTTCCTTCTTCAAGGGAGTGAAAAATAAAGGTAGAATTTATGTTTGTGGTTTTATTCGTAGGTACTTGCCGAATAGTTAGAAGCCTTAAACTTTGCACGGTTCCCCCGGTAGCCGCGTATATCGGCTTTTTACGGTATATGTAAATGGAAAAAAATTAAATTACCATTTAGTAACTTAATTGGTTTTCTGCTCCCGTTACATAATTCGTTTACTAAATTTTCCTTTTTTGTGGGTATCAATGTTCATAATTAATTCACAATAATTAACGATGTAGTTTTGTAATTTAAATTAATAATGAATTATAAAATTATTCATTGTTTGTGACTCAACTGTGTAATTAAATACACAAAATTTAGACACATATATGTAAAACGTAATAGTTAATATATAATTCATGAGTATGTAGCCAATGTTAGGGCGGAAAGAACACTCTTGATACTTTAAAGGTTTTCCCATAGGTACTTTATTGTAATTAATTTATTTATTCAAGAAGGTAGTTGAAATTTACTGTCTCTACTGTTTGGTAACAACACATGTTACAATTACGTGTATTGTCGACTGCCTACCTCAGTGGTGGCGATTGCTGTCTTGCGTCGCGCCTCTGGCGAGAGATGTTAAATATTGTAAAAATGACATGTCTCCGAAATACACGTGTACATCCAGCTCGTCTTTGATTGTTGAGTAAACCAGCATAACTACAAATTATAAGCGTAAAATTGGCGAAGGGATTCAGCGAACGGATCCCACAACACACCGAGATTGGTCTCGATACATCTACCTACGGTCTATAAAAAAATACGTAGGAAATTTTATCAGTGCGTAAATTCATTTTTCCCATTTTGAGAAAATGAATAGTGGATATTACATTTTGTTTCGCCGTTTTATATTTTTGATAACTTATTAAAATGTAATTCAAAATTAGCATATTTTATGACAGAACGTACCTAATTGAGTATCTATATTGTTGCTCATCATCGTGATATTTTTATCTTCGTTTCCGTTTAACATTGCTAAAACGGATAATGGTTCATAAAACATATAGATATTAGAATATACCAGGAATGGGTTGGGTTGGGTAGTAGGATGATGAATCTGTGAATAACTTTCCGGGTTATCACGAATTTAAACGAAGTAACGGCCAATGGAATCCAATAGGGAGATTAAAGTAAGGGTTATAAGTTTACTGTTTCGATCGGGGAACAATTATAAATTCGCAAACTCCTTATTCGGCAACACGTTCTCATTAAACTTGAAGAGATAGGCGCTACAATTCATTAGTAAGCGAACATACAATAAAATTACCATTTTTCGTGTTAATTATCGAATTAAGCGGCCGCCTCACCGTGAAATTTCATTTCGATCTTTCGACGTTAACGTCGTTATCTTCATCTAAAAGGGCTTCGGTTAGCCGAATTTTCTCTCTATCTCTCTCTTCCGCTTTCCCGAACACTCTCACTTATCCTAAGGCGAATATCACTCGGCCCGGATAAAAATCAGAACACCTACTAAATATTCACGGCAGTAACGGGTACTAAAGAAGGGACTAGATATCGCAAATGGTGGATACACAGGGACACATTATTAGGATATTCTCGCAGATCCTTCCTTTCCCTTGCGCATAGTAAATCGCGAGAAGGTTGTCCGACAAGCTCACGAAGCTTTTCGACAGACCTTGCGTACATTTCTTGCCTTTTAAGATTTCTTTGCCACTGTAAATTTTATATTGGCGACGATAGTGAAACGTGCAAGTAACCATAGTTTGTGGAGGGAATGTGAAGAGTAGAAAACTTTATGAGTTTCCTTTCACCACCAAATATTTTAGAAGGCGAAACCGCCATCAAATCGCCCTGCTTAAAAATATTATATTCTATTGTTTTATGGTCTGCTTTAGTGTTTTGTTGAACATTTCTCGTTAATGGGCTTGAAAAAGCACAATATAATTTCTCTTAGATCTATACATTTTAAAACACCATACAGATTCATAATGTCATACAGATTATTCTAAAAATTTGTGATAATGATGTTTAGAAGATATTAATATACGTATAAAATTCAAAATATCAAACGTGGGGCGCATGCAATGTATTAATTACAAAAAGTAGATTTCGTCGATATAAAGGCTCTGTGCAATGAAATTTTTGGTTCATAAATCATGCATCAATTATCAACTGCGTGCCCCCCACGTTTCCCGTTTTAAATTATACAAATATATTAATATCTATTAAAAGTCACTGTCAGTAACTTTTAGAACAATTTTGTGGATTTATGAATCTGTATATGGTTAGAAAGCTGTATGAACTTAGGAGAAATTATTTACAACTTCTAGTTCGTTTATAAAACACGGTTTGTATTTTTTTTAACATATTTATTTTCTGTTTTTTTAACCTAAAGTGAAAATTTTGGGAATAAATAATTATTCTAATGATTATCTATCATATGATATGATCACCTATCAGTGATGACTATCTAATGATAATGTATTAATCTGCTTGTTGGTGTTTTCTTAAAAATTAACATAAAATAGGAAGCAATAGCAATTTTTTATATGTTGTGTATGCGCGTGCGTGTATGTGTGTGTGTGTGTGTGCGTGCGTGCGTGCGTGCGTGCATGCGTGCGTGCGCGCGCGTGTGTGTGTGTGTGTGTGTGTGTGTGTGTGTGTGTGTGTGTGTGTGAGTACTAATTAAAGCAGTAGAACATAAGGAGGTAACTGTAATTATTGATCTTGCATAGAAAAATTTTATAACATTTAAAACAAATGACTTTACTGTTATCAAATATTATAAGGTTGCACATATAAATATGTCCACCAAGACAATATGAATTTAATGATGATAATTTAACGTATAACATTAAATAATACCACGAAATTTTATGTCTATCAAAAATAATATATATTAGATTATGTGTAAATTTAAACAATTTCAGGAAAGTTCCTGTTTCTGATGTCACGGCGATAAAATCATTAATGTTCATTATGTGAGAATTATGATCAATTGACAATTGACAATTGACAATGATCTACCAAATCACATATTGGAATTTTACGTTTTACATCAATTTTATATGAAGCAATCCTAATATTTGGTTGGACTCTGATTCTGTGGCCTTAATTTCAAAACCAGTGGAATTTAAAAGGAATTTTCTTGAAACGGTTTTCATGTTTAAAGATTTCAACACGATAAACAAAAAAACTTTTACTCGGGGTTTAACTACTATTTATAGTTATATTCTCCGGTTATGTACACACGAAATTTCATTTACACATATCCTAAACTAATTTTAATCTATTTTTAACACATTTTAAATTTCAATATAAATTATTTGCTTTGTATTTAACCCGTTCTTTTTATTGGCATGGTGAACATATTTATATATACCTCCCAAAATTATTAAATAATAGTCAACGTCACTCATTTAAAATGTTATAAAAAAAATCTCTGCAACATCAATGATTATAGTTGACTCATTACGTTCTGCTGTATTAATTTCTGCTTACACTAGTGAGTATCATTATTTAGGTCAGTATATGCATATATATTTGTATTACTTGCTTGTATTAAATTCATTACTCGATTTCCTAGGTTTGCCCCGAGCAACGAGGAAAACACCTCCGAAAGCCAGGCTAATTATTAAATTGCCTTTCTTTTAAAGACCATTTTACTGCATACCCAGGAGAGAGTCCAATTTATTCAACACCCATATGTATATAAGCCACTAACAATATTGTTACATTGTCACCCAGACCTGAGCTGTATGTAAAGTTTCAAGTCTTTAGGTCACCGGGAAGTTAATTTAGAATCGATTATAAAATTCCACCCGAAAAAACAGACGAGAATTCGGGTAATGTGGATGCATCCAATTATTTCGACCAGAAAAAAAAATTAATTTTTTTATAGACTTTTTAACGGACTGTTACAGGACAAATAAACATTGCTCAATTTCTTTAAAATTCCGATGGAATGATTTTTTACGCTGTACGAGAAGTTGAAATTTTGTTTAACAGAGGAAGACACAATTATGCAACAATGTGTCCCTGGAACTTATTCATTTCAGCACCGCTGCTTAACAGTTTTATTGGAATAGAATGATTGGGATTCATATTCCACAGGGATGGTCTTTCTCTAAGCATCTCAACAAACTGCTCTACATCAATTGCTCCCATGATTTATGACGAATTCTGTGTCTGTTCTGAATGCTGACATGAATGTATCTGAAGCGGCAGGGTCACCGCCGCGTGTCTCAGCCATCGATGATGAATGATGCGATACACCGACGAGATTAGAATCTAGTGGCTCGAGACAGAGAATGCCATCAGAATGCTTCCGTTTACTTGTATGACGTTACCGTGTCGGAGCCACTAGCTGAGACACCGGTGTCCTTTCTGCAAAGGATCTTACATCTAGTGTTTTTTTTTGTAGATGTTAAAAAAATCTTCAAAAGACACCAACGAAATGAAAATGAAGATGATGTTGGTAGTGTGGAATTTCTACCTACTAAAAAAACAATCCTCTTTCTTTCCTTCTTTTGAGAAGGAGGCCAGACCGGAAACCGCTTTCGCATTACTTCAGTCTGACCCATTGATAAGCCATCAGACGTCTGCCGTTAAATCTTCTTCAGCTTTCTTTGCTTTGAGGACGTTCTCCGCAAATCAAATCACCGCTTTCCAAGAGATCTCTGAGCTAGCCATGAGCGCTATGATACTTCAGGAATTCGGTGTTTCCCCAATGGCCTCCCAAGCGTTGTTCCTTTCCACTATACAACGGTTACAGTGGAAACATGTGTGATAAGCGTCCTCCACCTTCTCCTTGCAGTAGGAGCATTGTGGGCTCCTCTTAAGTCCCATCCGATGAAGGTAATGCTTAAATAGTCCGTGTCCGGTAAGTAGCTGCGTCAAAAAGTAATTAATCTCCGCGTGATTACATTCCGACCAAACTGTCAGATCAGGAATGCTCTCCGCCGTCCATCTACCCGTTGTGGAGCTTTGCCACCGTTGTTGCCATTCTGCCGTAGTGCGGTCTTTTTCGGTCTTCTTATTACGTTCATTCAATTCGCCCGTTTTTCGGAGCCGATGTAGTCGTCTGCGTTCTTGCGCCATTAAGTCGATAGGTGGGGCCTTCGCTGTAACCAATATGGCTGCTTCGGATACTGTACGATACGCACAGGCAACTCGGAGGGCTGCTCGCCTTTGTATGGAAGCTAGCTTTCGTCTGTAGCTTTCAAAATGTAGTTGTTCCTCCCAAATTTCTGCGCCATAAAGCATGATGGAATGCACCGTGTTTAATAGCAGACATCACTTGGTGTAACTCGGACCACACGTATTCAGCATAATCCTTGATAAGTTCGCTGCAATTTTGCTGGTTTTTTCTCTTGTTTTGTTCAGGTGTTCCCGAAACGTCAGCTTCTCGTCCAATTGGAGTCCTAAGTACCTACCGTAAGGAGTGCTTGGCCTCAATATTTGTATTTCCTATGTCACTATAAAATTTTTCTCAAACCCGCGTCGCCTAGTCGACACCGCTATCTCGGTTTTGCTCGCTGCTAAGTGCATCCTATGACCTTTTAGCCACTCACAGATTCTCCATGTAAGATGGTATATTTCCGACGAGCGTCTTATGTATCTCTTGCGAGAATCAGACCGGCGACATCATCTGCATAACCGAACAGATGAATGTCTTCAGGCAGAGGCATCCGCAGTAAGTCGTCGTACCTAATATTCCAGCAGTCTGGGCCGAGGACAGAGCCCTAGGGAGGGCCTGCCGGGACTTCCAGAGTGCGAGGTTCTTCGGTAGTAACGTACTCGAGGACTCTTTCTCTGAAGTAATCGTCAGCAATATTTAGAATGTGTTCTTCAATGTTGAAATCTGCTTTCTTTGCATCATGGATATCTTCCCAACCTACAGAGTTGAAAGCGTTTTTGACGTCGAAAGTAAGGAAAACGCAGACCTTGCGGGTGCGGTGGTTTCCCGACCATGCTTTATTAACGATGTTCTGGGCCTGTTCAATCGACGTAATTGTTGAATATCCTTTCCTGAAGTCGTGCTGATTTTTCGAGAGTCCGCCGCCCTGTTCGACAGCCGCCACTAAGCGCACCTTTATAAGTTTCTCAAGCAGCTTACCTGCAACATCCAGCATGCACAGCGGTCTGTAAGATGCCGAGGTCGTTGGTGGGCTTTTGCCTTTGTCAGGCAATATCAAGCGCTGGCGTTTCCACCGTTTACTAAACGTCGCTGTTTCTATACAAATGTTGTACATTGTCAGGAGTACGTTGGGGCATTTTTCTGCGATCAGTTTAATCCCTTGGGAGGAATGCAATATCAGGGCCGGGTGCTTTGTCGGATTTCAGGGTTCTGGCGGCTACCTTGAGCTCCCCTATTGTAAACAGCGGTATGTCCTTGGGATCTTTCAATTCTTTTGGCGCTCTTGGTGGGTGCTGGGGGAAGAGATCTGTTTCAATCTGTTCCATAACATCTGGCTCCATAGGAGGAACTGGGCTTTGTTTCCATAGGCCTTTTAACACGATTTGGTACGCTTGTCCCCGTTGATCGTTGTCCAGGTCGGCACACAGCTGTTTCCAGCATCGCTTTTTGCTACTTTTAATTGCTTGTTTAAGATTTCTCTTCGCTGTCATATATTCCAGGTTAAGGATCTTAGACTGGCTAGGAAGGCCTCTTCCGTGCGCCCTAACCAATTTACGTCTTCATGAAAGACATTTTTTCCTCAACTCAGCGATCTCGCTGGTCCACCAATAGTTAGGTTTATGCCAGCTACCGGGGCGCTTCACTGGCATAGATGGGTCGCAAGCCTTGCCAATGAGATCCATGGTTTTTTCCACAAGTCTTTCCGCATCCGTTCCGGTGTTGGGTTTTGAAGACATACTTACGTTTTCCTGCTCAGTGAGAAAGTTGATGATTTTAGACTCGTCCAACTTCTGTGGGTTTCAGCGTTTACTTAGACCCCTCGTGATGTTCCCAGAATCTCTTGTAGTAGCAATCGTGAACTGTATGTATTGATGATCGCTAGCGTTATATGTCTCCAGTACTTCCCAGCTAGATATTTTAGCAGCAGTGATCGGAGAAGCGAGAGAGATATCAATGATTATCTCTCGATATCAAGGTCATCTAAAGGTAGTTGTGTTACCGGTGTTGACAACGATAAGATAGAGTCTTGCAATCGTATCTGCAACCTCATTCCCTCTGACGTCACACCAGTCTATTTCCCATTCGGTGGACTTAGCGTTAAAATCCACTGCTATTATATCTTCTCCTCCTACTCGGCGTATAGTGTCCTCTAGTTTGTTGAGTTTACATCTAAAGACAGAGATACCCTCATTGGGTGATAAGTACCAACTATCAAAGTATAAGTAGCAGTCTTAATCCATACCAGTCCGTTGTCACGTCAACATTCCAATATATGTATGTTAGGGCTAATCACCCAGACAGCCGATGTATCGGAAGTGTCTGAAAACCATCGGGAAGCTGATGCCTTTGAATGCTGTTCTGAGAGGACGCATATGTCGATCTTCTGTTCATAGATATGCTGACGAAGTAAGGAATGCGCTGTTTAACTACGCCGTAGGTTGGCTTGGAGTTCAGTCGTTATTTTGAGTCCTTGGGTCCACCCTGAAGCGCACTCCGATATGTCCGCAACGTCCAGTTCCCGATATATGATCCGTGTTTAGTTTTCCTCCTTCAGCTGCGGCACATAAGACACAGTGACGCTTCTTTGCATGAGGCAGCTTTGTGATCTGCCATTCCGCATTTGTAGCACAAGTTACTGCGATCTGGACCAGAACACCTGTTTGAAACATGACCATACCCCAAGCACTTGTAGCACCTTCGTACGGTTTCATGCAATCTGACGCGGCAGTTAATCCAGGAAATTTTAATGCGACTAGAGGACAAAATTGTTCGCGCACTTTTGTTATCGAGTTCCACAAAAGCTATGCGTTGTCCGCGTATGATGTTCTTTGTCAAACCTATTCTTTTCGTGCCCGTAGTTCCGTTCAGGTAACGAGCGAGTGCTTCACGTATGTCTCCTTCAGTAGAAGCGCTGTCAGTGTCGGTATTATGTCTTTAACGGTCCCTTCTACGCCAACCGCTATTTTCAGAGCATCAGTGAAAGACTCGCTGCATCCTGTCTTCTGTTCGAGTAGTAGCAATATGTCACCGTCTTTCGTTTCACGGATCGTTTTTATACCCGTGTCTTATTTGCTAGGATCGACCTTTTCTTTAATGCCCTTTAGTAGTTCTGCGTAAGTTTTACATTCTACAGGTTTGATAAGGACCGCGTCAAGTCGTTTGGCTGGAATCTTTGTCCTCTCTGTCTTGTAAAATTGTGTAGTGGCATCGGGAGCCGCAAGGTGACCTACTGGAATGACTTCCTTGTTCCCTTCAGTGTGTTGTCGCTTTTCCCTCGCGGTAATCATTGAGAAAGTGCCGTCTTCATTATTAGTGACGTCCTCCTCTAGGCCTAAATGGGGGCTAATAGGTGGTAGTTCTTTCGAAAATCTTGAGGGCGAAGTTTGCTGCCGTCGTTGTGCTGACGTCAGAAGACTGTCCCGCTTAGCAATCTCGTTTCTCAGTGTTTCACGTTCTTCTTCTTCAACGGATATAAGCATACTCTGAGCGTCTCTCCAGTTTTTTCGATGAGAAAGTGACTCACAAAGCAGCATTAGAGCCTCTTTGACATTGTTCGTCACCTCGAGTGGCGCCGTACGCTTAGTTTTTATTAATTGAATAGTCACGTTAACAGTAACTGCAGCTCAACCAGTTTCTCGTCCTCATAGCCGATGGCAGCATCTCGGAAGGTCGTATGATGTGTCCTATGTCAATTGAGGGTGTTTCAGCATTCGACGATGCTTCATTCGAAGTATTTGTCAGGACTTCCGTTGTATAAGGAGAATAGATTCTATCTCGTTTCAACGCAGTTTTCTTTCGTCAGGATATTTTAAAGCATAATGAATTTCTTGATATTTTTGTACCGATCTCTCAATTCGATTTTTACTGTTACTCAGTTTGACAGTTTTTTTTAGACTGGAAATCCAGTAACATCATGTTAGACCAAAAATCTTAGCTGATTTTATGAAATATCCATCTTGCATGAAATAGACGCCTTACGTGTTGATATTAATTTTACCTTGACATTAAAAATCAAATAATTTTCAATTATTTCTTGATTCAAAAAGTCGTTTTATTACCTCTGCAGATATATTCTCCATTCCCAGATTCGTTTTTAAACCCTTTCATTTTTGGGTTAATTCTACTGGCGTGTGGGTGTTATCGGAAGATATCTGAAATGTTTAAAGGTTTAAATACCACATCCATATTGATTATACGTGCTCGTAACTACATCCGAGTGCTCGCACCAGACGTTGAAACGAGTTAGCGATTATGCTATCTTTATGCGAGGGCAAACTGTGTTTTATTTCTGAAGGGAAGCGGCCCATATCGGCGTGGAAAACAAACGAGTGGCGTGCAGAGGCACATTGCAGACGTGATCAAAGGTGTGAAAACATCCCATTTGCGGAGCAAAGTAAACTTTTTTGAGAAATATGACCGGCGCGTGAATAACATTCCACCGACCTGACTGAAATATTGAGTAGAATTTCAAAGTGTACATGAAAAATTCAAATGCCTTAAAACATTTCCCATCGGTTTCAGTAAACAGTAATTTTTTACGCTGACGCAAAATAATGATACAGCCGTATAAATTTCTCTTACAAACAATAGAAAAGGAAACAAAAAAGAGGTGGAGGAGGAGAGCGAAAAAGGATGCCGCAAAAGAATTTCATACTCGATATACTTTAGTGGTATTTCGGGTGGCCATTCAATAATATATAAAATCTGAAATGGGAGCGAAGAAGAACGGTTTTTTTTTTCATGGTAGATCGTAAACATAAAATTTTGCATTGTTCATGATTCTTTATTGTGGTTTAATGATTTGTAAAGGGAAATGTCCCCGGGGAATATTTAGCGTTCGAGTAGGAAGTATTTCTATTCCTCCCTCAATTGCAGGTATTTTTATCAAAACACTTTTTTAAGTAACGACCTACTAAATATTTAAAAACTTAAAACATGAAGTCTCTCGCTGATCTAATTATTAGTTGGTTTTGCGGCAGGGCCATTTTAATTTATGCAAGAGGAGAAAATTTTCAGCGGCCCCTAGTGACTAACATAATGCCTTTATTGTTCCTTAATATGAAGGGCAAAGTGCTGAATTTTCCGCTAATTTCAAACGAAAACACTTCGCGAGAGGCGACGAGAACGAAGAAGTTGTCACCATAACAAAAATATTTCATGTTTTCAACTGAAATGACGAATATTTTACTTCTATTTAACAAAGTTATAAAGGGTATACTCTAACCAGTAGCAATTGGAACACTTAATAAAATCTGAATTTACCGAGGACATTCGAAAAGAGCCCGTTATTTCTATACAAAACCATGGTACTTATTTCTTTGCTTATTCAGAAACGCACTGGTATATTTTAAAACGCAGGTGTTTGTGTTCGTGCAGTCGCCCAAGTGAAATCGTATATGTGAATGTATGGATATCTACAGATAAAGAAATAAAGGGTCCATTGGGTCGCAAATTTTTTTTACGACAGCGGCACTTCGTTTGTATCTTCTTCTTTTTCTGTGGAGCAGGTGTAGTCTTCTTCGGCACTTATCCTCGAGGAAGCAGTGGTGTGTGTGTGTGTGTGTGTGTGTGTGTGTGTGTGTGTGTGTGTGTGTGTGTGTGTGTGTGTGTGTGTGTGTGTGCCATTTATTTATGCTATTTGAAAGTGAATTCATTGTTAGTTATTATCCGTAATGATTCGCCCATGGACGACCAGGCGGCATGGCTTTTCACCACTTAAAAAGCCATTAAGTGTTTTTGTTGGTGTTCCAATTCTGACTGGACAAAGTATACCTCCGTGATAATACGGTATTGTCGAAAATAATGGTACTTGACTGTTGCGCAAAATTCATAATATTTGAGAAACCTAGTATACGCAGCACACCGTATACGAGTGAACGTCATGTAATACGCTCGAAAGTACGTTGGAAATGCAAGGGGGCAAGGATCACCCTATGGGTATCACCCTATGCCGAGATGGGCACTGTAGAATGGAGTACCTGCCTAGATGTATGCCGAGTTGGGGTATAATTTTATCGTTTACCTGCTTCTTGTGCCGAAATGGGAATCGCCCCCAGAAAGATTGAAAAAAGTGATTTTTTTTAAATTGTTTAAATTTTTTTCCCACAATACGATTGTAACAAAAGTGGCTGATCATATATAAGAGGGAACACGCTTTCATGTTCTCTTTATCAGAATTAAAAAATATTTTTTATTAGAACGGTCACAGTCATTGTTTAAACTTGGTGTCGAAGTGAAAAATTCGAACTGAGAATTTTTTTTAATGTAAATTTCAATCTTTTTAATGTAAATTTCAATAAAAATATTATGCTGGTTACTGTGAGAAGCAATTATTTCTTAGGATATGAGAAAAAATAGAAATTTTATTAACCATTATCATCCATTTTATTAAACACTAATCAAATTTGAAGAGTTATATCTCAGAAACTAATGAACAAAATAGCAACTTATTATATACAGAAAGAAGCGTCTTTCCGAGTAATTTCCCGCTATTTGTTCAGAATTGCATTGAACAAAAAATTCGCCGAGATAATCTATTTGTTCATAAGCAAGAAAAAACGACACCAACTTTAAACAATATCTGTGACCGTTCTAATAAATATTTTTTAATTCTGAAAAAAAAACACATGAAAGCCTATTCCCTCTTATACATGCTCAGGCAGTTTTGTTAAAATCTAATAGTGGAAAAAAAATTTAAACAATTTTGAAAATTTTCAATATTTTTAGATTTTTCTGGGATCCAAAATTATTGTGCAAAATCTAATAAACCGATCGAAACAGGATTCGTTTATTATAACGTCAAGATTCTCCACATGTGATATGGAACTCTATTTTAAAGTGCCAAAAATAATAAATTAAAAAACCACTTTTTTGGGCCGATGTTTTTTTTGTTTATTGCTATTTTGCAAAACCACTAATAAATTTTTGAATTTCTGACCTATACCTGTTATGTAGAAAGCGATTCTGCAACTTTTTTCTTTGTTCAACTTTCTTCTAAATTCAATACCTACTTAAAAAGTTAGAAGCAAAAGAAGTCGGGAAAAAACGCGATTTTTCTTTATTATTTTTTTTTAATTGTTTCATTTTAAACAATGCTCCTAACCTCTGCGCTTTTGAGGATAGGTCAATCCATATTCTAGGCATTATTCCCGAGGTATTCATGTAAAAATATTGCGATTACCTCTTACGTCCATCTAAAGCAAATTTCTGACAGATGGGTCTTGGACTAATCAGAGCTCGATTGAAATCGTCCGGATTTCGCCAGAAGGTTGCTTTTTAATACCGGATCGGAAATCGCCATGGTGAAGTGAAGATTCCTATAGAGTGACATTTTTACGGTGGCAGGAAATCACACTTTAGTCACCGCATTTAATTAAATTAACAACGAAAATCGCCCGAGCGCCTAACTTAACCGACCGAACAATTTATGACCAATATTAATCACTTACTTCCATTGCAATTTGCGGTGTTTTGCGAGCTTCATGGCATGTAAAATTATCCGTTATTATCGTAATTACTATACGCACCACAAAACGGTTTTTCCGATCATGTTGAATCCCACAAGCTTTTTACTTCAGGAAGCTCAAAATCGCACTTTTTATTGAGCCCAGCTCTTTACAAGGTACATTATTTAAAAATTTGTAACAGCAATTGAACTAAGAAGCACAGAAAAGAATTGCCAAAAAAATATTCAACGACCCAAGAACACTAACAGTATGATACAAATATTTTGCTGTAACAGTTAGTGGCAAATTACTCACGATGTTCCTTTTACCAGATCGTAATATGTTATTCCTTCGACTGCAGTGAATTTCCCATCTAGGTATAACAATATTAAAAAATCTTCTAAAACAAATGTGGCTGACTAACCTACTAACAACGTCTAGCTAGAACTGCTGATTCTATAAACATAAAATTTTTAAAATGTTGTTTTCAAATTTGTTAATTTTCCGTTAATTGTCGCTCACCGAGGATTTTTAATGATAACGTCTAACTAAGAGATAACTCCAGGATTTTTATAATTTTTCTCCCTGAATTGCCCTCAAGTTCTCATTAGAAAATGCTACCAATTGTAGTGATGTTTTTGATAAAATTGTTCGTAAGATCTGAAAAGGTATGAATGTTTTTTTTTTCGTATTGGGTTGCTTCCAATGCCAGTAAAAAAATCAATCAAACTTATCTTTTAATCTATCTATCTTTTGAAGCGAAAAAATTTTTGAAGTCTCAAATTTTGCAGGAGAGGGCGAAGTCGGATGAAACTATAACCCCCTGTGTCAAAATCTTTTCTTGGTACGCATAAGATTTGATTAGTTTATGTGAATATCATTTCATTCATCTGTTTTATTCAGGGAGACATCCTGGAAGCAAATAAATGGACAAAAAATGGTATTACTTAAAGCTGTTCTTCGTTTAAGTTTTCATAAAGTACATATTTCTGATTGTACTACCCCCACTTCTCATAAAAATGAAATGTTGCACTAAACATTTGTCCCATATTTTAAGGCTAAACTATTTTTATATGACATAGAGGGTCATTCTGAATTCTGATATTACTCCGAACAATCGCCGAAATATCTAATCGCCTCTAACTGTAGCGTAGTTATTTTTTGTTGAAATAGATTTCATTCGGTTTCATTCAATTTCCGAAGTTTTGGGAAATCGGCATTCCGACAAAACGAGAAATGTCATTTTATCCACTGGCGATTTTTAATTACCTTACATACACTTGATCTCTCCGTCCCTCCGATAGTAATTAAAAATAATGATCGGATAAATTAGAATGTCACTTAATGAATACAATTATCCTGTCGGATTCAATTATTATCCCAATTCTTTAAGGAGACCTAATACTGTTTAAGAAATTCATTGCTTTTAATTGTTTTGGGCTATAATTGTTGCCGTATTTGTTTTTTAATTGATTTCGGAGGGAAACACTGCCGACAAATGATATTGGAAAATGCTCGAAAATACGATTTATAAAAACTTCATTTAAGATTCATTACGGGCAAGAGTCTGAGTTTGAAATTTTGGGATGGGTACTTTTGCAATATCGCTAACAATTCATTTGGCAATCAATTGGCAGCACCGACGGTATTTCCGGTGGCTTTGGCCATCTCCTCTTTAATTAATTCAAGTGGAAATCCGCACCCTGCCTCAAAAGTCGAAAAGTAAGAAATCCCGCTCTACCAAGTGAGACGCCCTATTTATTTTCCGGGGGTATAATGAAACAATTGTTGCAGTCAGTTACCACATGTCTAAAATAAACCACATCTTCTCTAGCAATTTGTAGCAAGAGTGATTTATATTCCGATTTGTGCCCCGACGAGCATAGAACTATAATTATTTGAAAGGAGGATACAGGTTTCCAGGAATTCCGTAATTTTACGGGTATTACCCGCTAGAATGAATGTGCGGGAGTGTTTAACTATAAAACCAACCAGGTTTGACGATGCTAAGAAGTCCTTCTTAAGACTCACATCAAAAAATCAAAAATTTGCCATTTTTTAACAAAAAGTACTCTTAATTGAAAAAACTCCCTCGGAAAAAACACCTCATTATCAACACATATTCAACCCAACTTTATATTGAATTATTTCTGCAAATTCTATGTCGCGGCAAATATTTACGACTTCGAGGGTATATGCTTTCAAATGGAAACTAAAACTTCTTTTGAAGTCACACACTTGACATAAAATTTTGCACCCAAAGTTATATCGTCTGATATTAACCTTTCTCTTTTTCAATAAAACGTTTTCGGGTGTGTCGCTAAGGCACATACAAATTTCCATCGGTAAATATATTGATGTCAAACAGTAAATTTATTTTCTCAGATTGCAACTTCGTTATTGCAACGGGTTCAGATGTAGCGTAAACACATTGCAGTTTCAATATTTTTCCAGGCGGCCACCGATGGTGAGAATGTAGGAATTATCTAGGATTTACCTTATTTTATTATTTTTTGAAGAACTCATACAAAAGTGAGAAAAGAAAATGGGCTTTTGGGCGTTTCATAGCAGTAACAAGGGATTGCTAAATGGCAAAACATTAAGTAAAACGACTAAATTAAAAGTGTATATACAGATCGTTTCGCCAAGACCACACAGGGAATGCGAGAGGAATTCGTGCATGCCCCGTTTTATACGAGCGCGCTTTTTCACTCAGCCTTCTCAGCATACACTCTTTAGCAATATCCACGTACAAGGGGTCACCCCTTTCTAAACCAGTAGGAACCCGTGACGGAAAAGTGCGAAAGCAAGGGAGGCACTAGCCCTCTAGCTTTATACCTAATTTTGATTTTCAATAATAATTAAGTAAGAAAAGAAAAATACATTTTAGTCCCAGTTCAAAACGAATTACAGGGCACACTAGTTTGCTCCCGCTGCCAAATATTCATTGACATTACAGCTTAATTTGCTCTCGATGCTGCGGGGAAGCATAGTTTTCTTAAAGCACTGCGATTACAAGTGTATTGAATAAATAATATATGTGAGAAATACGCAATGTATATTTATTATTATTAAGAAAAAATAAATGAAAAAAAATGGTTCATTTAAGTACTGTCTCGAATTGATAAAAGGTATATTAATGAAAATTACACTTTAATGTGTAAACAAAATTATAATGTCAAATATAAAAACATTATCTATGATTGAGTTGCGTTCTACAAAGGAAACAATTGGTTTATGGTAGCTAAAATAAGAAACGAAAGCGTGAGATTCAATTTTTTCTACGTATCATGAGAATAACGGCATAAATGTTTGTACCATACTTTGTTATAGACTTAAGTGGAGTATTTTTTAATCTCAAGTTAAATATTGTACACAGAGCATCTAGCAGTTTTTTTAAATCTTCTTTCGAAAATACTGTTCCATTCGTTTATGGATCGCAAACAAAAAAAATTGTATGTATTTTTGAAAAAATTAAATATGAAATACACACATTTTAAATTATCCACCTGACACACTGTTTAAAAAGAGAGAATGGAAGGAGGCTGCAAGTAAAGCCGACATTTCTCCATAGATTGAGACTATATTGTTAGACTTGATTTTTAACGAAAACTCCGAGATCCACAACGCCTTTATTTCCACCAATACACCCAGTCTACTCTACACACGGAACGCCTCTTCAGAACACCTCGCATTCATCTGTCCTCGCTCTGTCCCGTGCTCCTCGCCCCATCGGTCCGCTACCTGCCGAACACTAAAGTCACTAAATGAGGAAAGTACCGCAATGGGCGGCCATATTGTGTCCGCGCCGCGCCGCGCGAAATTCAAAATAGAAAACATAAATTTGTTCGTTTTAAAAGATAAAACAACAACTTGTCATTTTTATTCCCAAAAAGTAAAAACGAAATTTCGCGAGAGAAAAATGTACATAAAAATTAATTTACACCTATATACAATAAAATAAACAAATATGACACACTATGACACATAACCCACAATCCACAAAACACAACAATAGGCATGAAACAGGCAAATTGTAGCTGTAATCCGCCATATTGTGTCCGAAAATGTACTTCTCTCTCTAACACGTTGGGACATTGAATTGCGGTACTTTCCACATTTAGTGACTTTACCGAACACCTCGCACGAGCGCCATCTGTTGTGGGAACCACACGCATGTTAGCCCCACGTGACACAACTTACATCCGGCCAACCTGAAAAATTAATGGTCCCCATTAATACAACGTGATCAATAATGACTGTTTGAGTTGGCAATACTGAATTTCTTTTTTAAATGGTACAACTGGTAATTTGACTTTGCTATTTTAAATTCAAATTTCTGGTATTCTTTTCAAATTTATTTACTTAAAATGGTTTTCACGTTACAACACGATATTTTCATTGGAATGGTGTACTTTCGAAGCGGGATTTATAACCCAATTACTAGTTGGCAGTAGTCCCTCGAAGCGAAATACCAGCAATTTCAGGAATTGTTTCCGGAGACTTTGGTCACTTTTGCTGTCTTTCAGCAACATTGCATGCGAGTAGTTGAACGTTATTTAAACACAGGGAGCGTAAGCAAACAAAAATCAACTGGTAGACCTTCTACTCTAAACGAGGAAGTTGTCGAGGATATCAGAACTCGAATGCAAAGAAGTCCTCGCAAATCCTTAAGAAAGCTCTCCCTTCAAACAGGTTTGGTCCTTATGTCTCCTATTTAACCAATTTTCATTCTTACCCATAAGACTTCTACTTTTCCATGTTGTTCTAATTCACGGTTTTACAGGTTTATCATGCGGAAGTTGCTCCACTGTGCTTAAAAAGAAATTAAAGTACCACCCTTACAAAATTTCCATCGTCAAGTAATTAACTCCTCCTGATCACCCGCAGAGAGTTTTATTTTGCAATTGGTTCAATCACATATTAAATAATAATTATATCCTTGACAATACCTTCTTTTCCGACGAAGCCTGGTTTTATCTCAATGGCTATGTGAATAAACAAAATTACAGAATTTGGTCAGGTGGAAATCCTTATGCTATCAGAGAGACACATTTGCATCCGGTTAAACTTGGTGTTTGGTTGGCAGTCCCAAGGAGGCGGGTGTATGTGCCAATATTTTTTAATTTCACCGTCAATTCGGAGAGATATATCCAACACCTTTCGAGGCCTTTTATAAACCAATTAATAGACAAAGAGCGTGAAATTGGATATTTCCAACAAGACTCTGCAAGGGCACATACGGCTCGTGCTACTGTGGGATATTTAAGAGAGAATTTTTGCGACAGAGTAATTAATCAGGGCATTTCGCCAAACAGGTCACCAGATCTCACTTCATTAGATTTTTCGTTATTTGGGCTCTTGAAGGACAATGTCTTTAGGAACATATTGCATACTGAAGAGGAGCTGCAAGAGGCAATAGTTCAGGAAGTGGCAAACATTACCCCCAATATGCTGGTGAATATCTTCGAGAGCCTAAAAAGAAGAGTTAATCTATGTCTGGACCGATATGGGGGCATTTTGAGCATTACCTTTAGCTGTTTAATTAAATCATTGTTCTGTATTTTAAGTTTCATTTTTTAAGCGTTAATTTTTATTCACATAACCTACAATCTTATCGCTGATTGTTATGTTAAATTTTTGTCAAATAAACATATCTGGTTGTAGCGTTGCAAACCCTTAGGCAAAAAAATCCTCCAGGTAGGATTGCCAACTCAAACAGTCATTCTTGATCACCCAGTACAATAACACAGGCTCGCACACCGGTGCCTCTCAATTCTCGCAGCTCGCTAAAGTTAATTATCTACCTACATTGATTGAGGAATGAAAACTTTAAGAGATTCCCTTTGACTAGATTTATCACAAGCACTTACTAAATTTATCATGTATTTTATGAAATAATTTAATAAAAAAAAATGTATAACTAAAATTCACGGCTAAAAGAACACATGTCTACTAAATGGTACAGCAAATCTTTTCTCGTCAATTGTACTGTTCACGTCAATTATACGGTTTTAAATTAATCAGACTAAAACAGTAAATGTTGCGTTTTCCCTAAAGACATCTCCGGTATTGCAAGTTGCGGGCCCGTATATGGTAGTGTAGCATATGAGATATAGAGGGTGTGCCAACTGTAGCGCGGCGCGTCAGCGTCGTTCAAGGTCGTTCAGGTCGTTACGTTAGGTCGTTCGTTTTTTCGGCGGTCATACCTCTCAGCGATCCAGCGCTCCGAGCTAGACCCGCAATAAGAATGCTATACTTCCAAAAAGCGAACTTATGCGGACTCTAAGAAACTTCCATTAAAGGTTGCCCAATGGGACGCTCCGAATCGAAAATGGATCTTTTGTAGACGTTCTTAAGACATCCATCTATGGTCTTATAATGGGCTGCTTCGATGAAAAATGGATCTCTTGTGAACATTTTCAAAGCATCTATCAAAGATTTTATAATGTGCTGCTTCGAACTAGAAATTAAACTTTTGAGGACGTTCTAAAATCACCCATCAAAGATCTCCTCATGAACTGCTTCGAGCCAAAAATTGATTGGAAACCTTCCAAAAACACCCATTAAAGTTTCTTTGATGGGCTCATTTGACCCAAAAATTAATCTTTTATGTACGCTTGTAAAACGTGTTTTAATCAACATAACTTTTAAAAACGTTAAAACGTTAAAACAGCATCGTCCTTTTGTGGACGTTTTAAAAACTTCCCAATGCCCACTGGGAAAAAAATGGACTGGAAATAATTTTGGAATATTTATTATCCAAGTGGTAGTGGCATTTCTTCAGTGATTGGATTTGTTTGTTATAAAACACAATTACAAAATCATTACTTGCCAGTGGATCGCCATCTAATTTACAATAAATTTCCTATTGAAACATTACTTATCGAATCGTTAACTTATAGATCGGTTGGTTTCAGAAATGCTACTAGAGTCTATCTATTCAATAACTTTATAGAATCAAGAGTTATTGAACCGATAGCAGAAACCGACATTAGTTGTGTTTCTTATTATTATTATATAACTTATTATATCCTGTATTTAATTAGAAATATTTTTACAACGTGCCTCATTGTCGTAACTATCGTTTAAAAAAACCAAGTCGATAGCAGATATAGACAAAAAGTTATGGAGCTTTAACACACCTCTGGGTCGCCCACTATATTATGTATTATCGAAGGTAATTATTATTATTATATTATTATTATTATTATTATTATTATTAATTATAAGGTATTATCAACCTTTCAAGAGATTTTGTTATTAAAAATCGGGTGGTTTCTTGTATGGCTTCATTAAACAGTTGGCAACAAAATAAAACCACACCGCATTCCTTTAAAAACATGCTGGTTACTGTTAAAATTACTATTAAAGTATGAGTGGATATTGAGCTCTTTTAAACACGCGCGAGTTTTCGAGCACGACGGCGTAGCCGGAGTGCTCGAAATAGAGCAAATGCTTGAAAGAGCAGTTATCCACGAATACTTTACGCGATTTTTTTTATTGGTACCATTTTTTATACCAAAACCAAATGCATACCCAATATGATTAATTTAAATGACACTCGGGACGCATCGTGACGGCCCGTCGCACCCAATAGGCTTGTCCGGCTACGGCAAAAAACGCTGTTATTGGTTGATATGGCCGTTGTTGATACGTTTCCATGGCGACTTTAAAACACGCGCGTGCGAAAAAGCCCGATTTACGCACGCCAAAGCATGTTAAAAGTAGGCAAAATAGTAAAATTAGGTAAAAATAGTTAGTAAAAATAGGTAAAATTCCAGCAACAAGCAACATTCCAATCTACATCTCTGGCTTCTTAGCCCCACATATTTGTGTTATTTGTTATTTATTAGAGAAAACTTAAAAGCATTTGTGTGTATTTTAAACACACAATACTTTGCTTAAAATATGAAGCTTGTCGTTACATGGATGAAAAAGCAGCTTACTATAGACAGTGTATTGTATAATACCCAAGCTCTATAGTTAATTGTTCTTATGTCCATTATAAGTCTTCTGTTTTATCCCGTTTATTCCCGAAATTGCAAGACGGCATAGAAGGTAGCGTTAAACGCTTCGATACATAATTTAAACTGGTAAATCGGAAAAGGAAAAAGATAAGCAATAATCCGGGGAAATGGCTTTGCGACAGACAATTTTGTAGGAAGCTGCTAATGCACCGTCGTCGCCGTCATCTCCCTCTCTCTCCCCCTCTTTCACCCTCTCCCTCTTCCTCTCACCCCCCCTCACTCTCTCTCTCACTCTACCTCCCTCCCCTCCTCTCTCTCTCTCTCTCTGTCTTCTCCTTCACTACATTTTTTCTCTCTTTGAATTATATTAAATATTAAAGATGATGCGCTAAATATATCGGGTGTATATAGCAAGTAGCCGGCGCATAAATTTTTAAATAGGGCAGATGCTCTTACCGATGTTTATAACGTTATTCACCCCGCATATTCAATGTATCAATCACCGGAGTGTGGGTTGATGTACATAAAAGGGACCTCACACAGTATGAATTGCCGCAAGTGGGTTGTAAATATAATCGTCCATTTTTCAAATTGGATTTTTTTCTTTTCGCATCGCAGAAATCGCTATACTATTTTCATTATGAATATTTCCGGCGACCGTAACATGTCATTTTGGTATCGCTGACGCGGCGTTTTAATGTACTTTAAACGTATTTTAACAGAGCGTGTAACAGCCGCAGTGGTTAGGTGTATTTGTATAGATGTCACGCTCAAACGCTCGATTTGAATCACTCTATAAATACGTCCGAAAAAACGCAATATTTTCGCGAAAGGGCGCTAATTAACGTAGATTTATTTTTATGTAAAGCAAAGCAGCTAGGTAAAAAGAATGTTCGTACGTTCGCGGGGACGATGGACGATATACATTTCTGAAAACTGAAAAATAACTTTCGTCATCTCGGAACATCTAATCCTCTGCAGTCACATTTCAGGTTTAGCTTAGCGAAGGAAAATTCCGCAGCGGCATTATGTTGTGAAGTAAAACGTCCGTTGCGGCGGATTATCCAGTTCCTATTTTGCTTGTTTATTTATATTTGCTATTTCTAGGCTTTATTAATCCATGAATTTTCATATTCTCAAAGTACTAATAGGCAGTGGTGCCATGCAAGTCCTTTTGGTTCATTGGGATGAGGCATGGGTAATTCAAAAATTTGCAGTTCGTGAAAAAACCCACAATTCTAACGACCAATCTGTAACGTACTTTGTTCGGTAGGGCAGAGTCGTTGGCGGCACAACGACTCTGGCGGAAAGTTACGTCACTTATTTGAATTGGCGCAACTTGCGGAGTTCGGGAATTCGGGAAACGGTTTAAAGTCGGTTTACCTCGGGCGCCAGATTTTTAAGGGTTAACTCCCTAAAGCCACGGGTGAGTTTAAATTCAGGAGAATGCCGGGGGGGGGGGTCAGTGAAAATAAGACACACAGTACAGGGAAATTACGGATGATCTATATTACATCTATGAGTTCATTCATCTATGAAAATGAATTTAAATTAAGTGACAAAAGAATATCGGTTAAGCGGAAGATCGTAATTACATTCTTTACAGTAGTTAGGGACGGTTCGGCAGCGGCGGCAACGATTTGCCGGTTACTAGACTTTCGGGAAGTTTTGGCAACGGTGTGAGATCCGGAAATTCGGATTTCAGAGAGGAACCGGCAACGTTGCGCTCCGTATTCGTTAGAGCGCCCGGACTCAGCTGGTTCGGGCAAAAACTGTTCGGTTCTTATCTACACTGACGAGAATATGTTAAACGAAAGGAAATACGTATTGAGGAAATACGAGAATTAAACGTTTCTATTTAAAATACTAATAATCTATTTTCAAAGCGGGAAAATGTAGTTATTAAGAGGTAATAGATAATTAAACGTGCAGAGTCGGTAGAGACGGTTAGATGCAAGCGGAAGAGAGAGTAAGCGAAGGTGAGAGCGGAGCAAACAAGCGAGGGTGGTGTAAAGCCCTACGGGGCGGGCTCTAGGCCGGAAGCGGAAATCTAGCGTGCGGCTCGTAGTTAGAATTAGGCCTTGTGGAATTGCGGTTAATTATCGTAATAAAGACGTCCTGGGAATATTTCACCGAGGACGTTTTACTACGAACTACTTTATGCGAGAGAAGGAAAAGCCTAAGCCAAAGAGAGACAATATAAGCGGATTTTGAGTACTCACACTGGAAGATGAAACTATCGGCGGAGACACTTGCACCGAAAACTCACTTCGCGAGAGATGGGCGACGGGCGATCGGTCGGCGGAGATTCTCTCGTATCGCGAGAAAAGTAAACGACAGCACGGGCACTTGGTTCGGCGGAGAAAACTTTCGAACTCGGACTACTCGCGCAAAAGCGGACGGTTGGCACTGCAGAGGCACTCTAGGACTACTCACAAGAGCGGCGACTACACCAGATACATTCGATACTTTTCGTTCATATTTAGAGCTGGGAGTGTACAGGTGGCCAACGTATTCTCAGAAACTATAAATAGTTGAGTTGAATTTTTGTATGTAAGCTTGGTCTCGTGAAAACTCGAGACCACATAAATTTTATCAGAATCAGTTAAGGGAAAGGGCATTTTACTCGTAATTTTTAGGTTTTTTTTGGGATTATCTCGAAAACTAGTCCAACGGTTTTTTTAAACTTCGACATTTACTTTACTATTCAATCCTTATCGATTGCTGTTATCGTTATCTTAACTGATCTTCGGCGAAGGGCCCTCTACTTCTGTGAATTTTAAGTTTTTCTCAATTTTCTCCAAAACGGCTCTACCGAATCTCACCAAATTTTAGACTTGGACTCAGTTAGCCAATAGCTACAACTTTTATTAGAAACATTTTTTTTAAACCTCCCTAGAGGGCACTTATGAATATTTTCATGTAATGTATACAATTTTTATTTCAGAAACTTTCCCAGTTAAGAAACAACCAAAAGAAATATTTACTATAAGAGAAAATGTTATTATTCAATACTAAATTTATTTTATAAAACGGTGATAATGTTGTCATGAATATTTTGTCCGGCCATATGAGAAAGTCTTACGATGTTACATATCGCCATTTTTGCATTCATCGTATATTTCCTGGCGACAGTAATATCTGCACTTTTAGGTGCACATTCACTTCGGTTTTCTACGAGAAGGTAATAATTATATTACTTAAAATAAATTACAGTAGTAATGATTACAACTCTGATATTGTGTAGATCATGGAAGTTAGCTATACCTAAAGGCTGATTCTAACAATCTGACTATGGTGGAGTTTGTAATGATCCATGACTTTTATGTGGCTCATCTAAATAAAATCACTACACCACACACTTAACGAAAAAACAATGAGGTTATGGTTATATGTACCACTTTCTTGCAGGTTCTTAAAACACAAAACTTCAGAATTCTAACGGTCTTTTAGGTTCGTTTCAGATCGTAGAAAAACCGTTAAACAAGAGCTATTTCAAGTCGGCCCTCTCTCCTGCCGTCTCTACGTTCCTACGATAATTTGACTAACTGGAAATATTCATCATGTACTGGATAACGTGGTGGGTGTAAACTTTTATTACCTCATTGTGCACTGTTGCCGATACACGAAAATATTTAAAAAATGACCGGGTGAGTTATCACGTTGTCAAATTCGAAATTTGAAGCACCCTTTCAATTTCATGGCGTCAAAATAGTCTTGATGGATACACCACGTTTCCCTCTGTCGATTTATGGGAAAAAGACAATAGGTCACAAAAAACCGGAAACCCCCATTTGTTCATACTATATATATGCCGAATAATAAAGGACACTGGTTCAAGAAATACATAATCAATAGGTACATTATCATTACAAAAACAGCAAAAGTGTAAACAAGTGTAAAAGTAAACACGTTCAATATATTTTAATTTTATAACTTCATCGTATAGCATGTTTCACACATACAATCAAGAATTCATGTAATTTCTTCAGTATTCCAATTTTCATAACTACACTTTTTCGTTGCAAAGAATATGATTCTATGGCATTTATCAGCATTTATTAAAAATACTGATTTTGTATCTCGTTTAGTAATCAGCCTACGCACCTCTTCGTCAAATGAAATCAAAGCGCACCATTTTGAAATTTAATCGGTTGCCTTTTATTGTAATTTGTACAACATTTATCTTTACATTCCACTTAAAATTAATTGTCCGAGTAAGTCGATGAAAAATGTTTAAACTCTCTTCCTAGTTTTCGCAGTAATCCAATAGTAATTGTATTTGCACCTGAAGCTAATAGAGATTTATTAGTTTTAAACATTTTATCCCCAAAAATAAGCTTTCTATTATAAATAGACAGTAAATTCATACTCGTACTACAATTTTTGACATTTTACTATTGATCGCCTCATGAGTAAGTTAAAATCAGTAATATCACGCCGTTTTCTATATCATTTCTTCACTTATTCTAATATTTTTGGATTCCCTTACAACCATTTTATGTATTTCGTTCTATAATTATTACTGATAAACTACATAACCGAAAGTATGCATTATTAAATTATAGACGTTTGTAACATAAACACTTCGATATAAATAAATGCGTCATATTTTACATGCCGTATATAGTTTAATTAAATTCATGATCATCTCCGCCGATAAGTCAGGCATTAATGAATTTTATTAGGAATGAAAATAATAAAATCGAAATCAGGCGGATTGATCAAAGATTAAACCACCCCAGTTGAGAGTTTAGTAGCACCGACAATATTGAAGTTTCCTCGCAATTTCAAGACTTCACGTGAGCTTAAATCGATCTAAAAATACTTCAACTTCATAGAATGGGATCTTCTCTTTACGGAGCGCCATAACTCAAGTGGATTCCCTGTAAAATATAAGCAGGGAAGCTAGTTTTATCGACGCCCTTCGGCTCTAGCGCACTGACCGATAATAGAGCACGCTCCGGCTACATTTCACGCAGTGTGGGGTTCGTAATATGAAAATCCGTGGGATGTTTTTAAAGATAGATCGAAAACAGTGTTGTTAGTTTGAAAAACAAAAGTATAGTCTGTAACTGCGGGTAATATATTTCATGCATGTTAATTGCACCACATATTAAGTTACCTTGTTGTACAAGAAAATGTTTCTTGCATTTAGTACGACAAATATATGCTTATTGTAATAAATTGTGGAAACTGCTCAATATAATGTTCTATAACGAGTTTGGTGTTCGGCAATGAATTTTTTTACCAATTGTTGTATCTACCAAACAAACTATTGTTACACACCTGAGTAAATTGTAATTGGAATGCAATAAAAAAAATAACCGAATAAACATTACATAATACAACGTGATCAAGAAATACTGTTTAAGCTGGCAATCCTAAATTTTACTTTAAAATGGTAGAACTGGGACCACTTCCGGTTGCTTGACAGCTACTTCGATGTTTGACAGTGACAGCATTGACACCTGAGCGGCGATTCAAATTTTTATTGTAAAAATGGTACTATTTACATTAGAACAAGATATTTTTATTAGCATGGCTTATTTTCGGAGTACAATTCATGATCCCATTTCTGCATGGCAATACTCCTTGGAATCCACTTTGCACCAATTTCAAGAAATGTTTCCTGAAGTTGTGTTCACTATCGACGTTTTTAAACAACACTGCATGCGCGTAGTTCAACGATATTTAAATACAGGCAATGTGAAGAAAGCAAAACCACCCGGTAGACCCTCCGTACTCACTGCAAATGTGGTGCAAGACGTCAGGGCCCGACTGCAACAAAGTCCTCGCAAATCGGTTAAGAAGCTTTCCCTCCAAACAGGTTTGATCCTTATCAAAAGTTCTCCGATTTCCACTTTGTTCCTAATTTCCCGTACCTATTCCGTTTCGTGACTTTACAGGTTTATCATATGGAAGTTGTTCCACTGTGTTGAAGAGCAAATTGAAATACCACCCGTACAAATTTTCGATGGTCCAATCCCTAAATCCTCCTGACGGTCCACAACGCATCCAGTTCTGTAACTGGTTCAATCAGGAAATGAACAATGATGACATCCTGGATAAAACCTTTTTTTCCGATGAAGCCTGGTTCCATCTCAATGGCTACGATAATTCTCAAAATTACAGAATTTGGTCTGGTGAAAATCCACATGCTGCTAGAACAACAACTTTACATCCTACTAAAGTTGGTGTTTGGCTGGCTGTATCACGGCAGAGAGTAATTGGTCCTGTGTTTTTCAACTTCACAGTTTATTCAGAACGATACATTCGGCACATTCTTCAGCCATTCGTTGCCCAATTAACCATAGAGGAGCGCGAAAATGGCTACTTCCAACAAGATTCGGCTCGAGCACATACGGCTCGTGCCACAATGCAATATTTGCGGGAAGTTTTTGGCCATCGACTCATAAGTACGAGAATCTGGCCAAGTAGGTCAACAGACCTGACACCTCTAGACTTTTGTTTCTTTGAGCACCTTAAAAACAAGGTGTTCAGTAATGTTCTGCATACACCTGAAGAACTGGAAGAACCTCGGATGTTAATTAATGTCTTCGAGAGCCTAAAACGGAGAGTGAATTTATGTCTGGAACATAATGGCGCTCAATTCGAGCAGTACCTTTAGATATTGAAGTTTTTTTCTGGTGTGTTCTTTCAATCGTAAATAAATTCACATACTAAAGTATACTAACCTAAAATATTTGTGTTTATTTAGCTGTCGCTGTCCAACGATTATAGACTAACCAGGATTGCTCACTTACATTTGACCAATGTTGGACAGTTTTGTGACGTCACCACCGGTGCTGAAGTGCGTTTACGTGTTGATCTGTGGATGACGTGATGTGGATGTCGTACGTAAATATGGATTACGTACAGTAGGTACGTAAACCGTACAGTTTACAATGATAAATCTTACTGTTTACTACAGTAAAATGAATAAATCTCTATCTTCTGTCCAGCACCGGTAGTGACGTCACATAGTTTTTGCCTGACAGATTCGGCGAACTGAGCAATCCTGGTTGTCTATAATCGTTGGTCGCTGTCATGCAGAGTGCAAAGGTTTCCGGTGTATCGTTGTAAACCCTTAGACAAAAAAATCCTCCAAGTAGGATTGCCAACTTAAACAGTATTTCTTGATCACTCTGTATATACTCTATAAAGAAGACTTAAAAGACGTAACGACCTTATTCAACTATAAGTTTAAAATTTGTTCCGAATACATTTCAAAAACAATCATAGTTATTACTTTAATTTATTACGACTGCATTATTTGATGAGTACTCGACTGAAGTAACGCGTAACTAAGCTATGTTTCACCATAGCTTAGGAGAGCATATATTTTACATACTAACATTCAGATCGTAGCAATTTTTTGCTACACATAGGTAACAATGAACGGTAAGTGCCACAACGGTGTTTATCTCATAGGTAAAATCGTTACAAATTTCCATGATATTCAAAAACTCTATAGAATTTCCAAACAACAACTTTTGCGAAGATTATAAACTTTAACAAGCCAATCCAACATGTTAAACACTTGCAAACTGCCAATTCAACATATGAAATGATGTGAGAAATATGACGTTCTGGATATTGTTCTAGGTAAAACTTAGTGACAGATAATTTGAATAATTTGCATAGTTGTAATAACGTTATTTGCTTCTTTTTTAACTATAATTTGGCACCAGTTTTACCTAAGCATTCAAATCAAACAGCATTTATTTTATTTATAAACTAAAATAAACTAATATTTTAAGGTAATTACGAACCCTTAATTGTTTTTCAATCTAAGTATATCATAAATCTAACATGGCGTTCATAACAAAATCATACGTTACCTCAATAACATAAAGACTTATTGAATGTAGAAAATGTTGAAACTTTCACCAGAACGCCTTTATTAACTTATGTCAGCCTGACAAATATCAAACTGAAATTCATGCTTTAATAAAAACGTTAAGGTAATATTGAGAAAACGAATGCTTTCATTTTTTAGATTATTATTTCGTAGCATCACGAATATCATCAAAATGTGCAATTGTTCTATCATTTATTAACTCAAAGAAGGTTGTCCGAAAACAGAAATTTGGTCATTTGGAAGCCAAATGAGGTGAAATACAAAGTCTTCGCCAACTAGATAATGATGTTAATTTTTAAATTAGAAAACTTATAGTGTTTATCTTCACTTGATGTAATAAATCTAACATTTGCACTCATTGAATTAGTCATGGTGAACGTAATATTAGTGCATATTAGGATTATCCAGTTATATTTGCAACGTTCACAGTCGCAATACAATAAATGTTTCGCATTCTAGTGAATATTTTTTGTGCTCTTTCCGACTTTCTTCTTCTTAACATTTCACGTAGGAAGCGGTTTGCCTGCACCAATGAATTAATCGAGATAAGCAAATTACCAGGCAGGAAAATCTCAGCGAAAAACATCGAATAATGTCCTTTTGGTTTTTTATTTCGACACCTCCCTTCCAATTGGATATGCTAAAAAAGAAGATTAAGTTAAAATCTTATTGGAAATTTGGGATTATGCAAAACTTTTCCCTTTTCTCATTCTAAATTACGCTTCCTTAACGAGTTTCGAAACGGAAACCTAAGAATACTTAAAGAGTATTCTTTTTGATTGAAGCTAATTTTCATTTTTTTATCCTTAAGGAAGTTTTTGTTATTTACATATTTTTATATCATTTGCGTTATCAAGGAAGTGAATATGTACTCACATCAACTACGTCTTGAAATAGGAGCGGAGGAAGTTCGTTAGGTAATTGTGCACCTGTAATCCGAGTAGTTAATTTAATAGGTAAGGGTTATTGATTTTGCATGGGAGGACAGATGGTTCGTAACAAACTCGCGTCTCCGACAATGCCCCTAATCTCGTGGTTCGCTCCACAAATTGATAAAGTTTTTTCACCGCAGAGCGTTCGGCACTTTCCATTCGCGAAAACTCCTCAGATGGTCGAAACTTCACACATCACCATCAACATCAAGGTACCTACTTCCGTTTACGCGTCTCGGGCGTATTTACAGCGAAGATAGAACAACTTTCGACGCTTCAGCAGTCACTTAAAATGTTTCTAAAGACAAAATCTTCTAAATAGTTCTTAAAGCTGTGCGGTAAGCTTAGAATCATTACTAGAAAGTTTCGCCCTCGAAAGTTTACCCTTGCTTATTTGCGCCATGCATCTCCGGGACGGCTTTCAAAACGTAGCACCCGAGAAACTTTCGGAATAATTGCCATTATGGCGTTCATGACTCTTATATTATTGTTGAAAACTGGCAAATATCGCTTTTACACGGTCCTAAATCATTAACCGGCAATCTTATTCATTCTTTTAGCTTAGAAGAGCACGCTCGCTTGCCCGTGCTCTAATTATTGAATCGCTTCGCTTTATCATTAAATCAGCGCTTGCTGTCGACTTCGTACATACTTTTTCTTCGATTTTTCCACCACTGCGTATAATACATCACGCTACTTTTATTTACCTGTAGTCGAAACAACCTGTAAACCAAAGACAACTAACCATTAGACAGGACAAGGAAAAGTAATACGTTAAGAACGTAAGCGCGCGCGCGCGCGCACACACACACACACACACACACACACACACACACACACACACACACACACACACACACACACACACACACACACACACACACACACACACACACACACACACACACACACACACACACACACACACACACACACACACACACACACACACACACACACACACACACACACACACATATATATATATATATATATATATATATATATATATATACTATATATTATATATACTATATATAAACTAAATCGTAACGGGGATGCAGCCTTATCTTGGGACTTTTTTAAAAGAACACTCTTATTCCTTTAATACAGGAGCTTTCGACAAGGTTTATTGTCTTTATCAACTGTAACTGTGAACATGGTATGTTTGTTAAAAATTATTATACAAAGATGAAAAATATATACTTACAGAAAACGAGATTGCTGTTAAAACTATACAACACATCAGATCCAGAAAAAAATTCAATATTGGAGTGGATGAGGCAGGTTAAATTTATTCAGAGACGTTACAAAGATATTTCAAAAATTATTTGACAAAACCCATGGAAACAAATAATTGATAATTGATACAGGAATAAAGAGAACCTTTCACTTTAATGCTATCAGTTCAGTGATGTTTTATTTTATAGAATTGCTACTCATGGGTGCCAAACCATGGAGCGTAATTATTAATTCCTGTTCTGTCTCAACTCTTAACAATTATTGGTCTAAAAAGTTGACAAAGCAATATTGTGAAACTTACTCAAAAACATATATTAAGATTTAAGGAAATACAGGAAGGGTGATATTGCATATGTACAGTTATCGCTCTCACCGAAAACTGGTCTGTAAAGTCGATAGAAACTGTTAGAAGTCGTCCCTGATTCCCTCCATCCTTACTACCACTAAGGGCTGGTGAGAGTCAAAGACGACCTCGACCTTCCATTGTATCTCTCTGATGCTTTCTTAAGTTGTGTATCTTGGTACAATACATTTGAATATATTACGTTAAGATTCTTGATGTCTAAATATTTGTTTAAGAGGTTAGTTTCACAGAAAACATAGGACATTTCAAGAAAAGATCTTTTAAACAAATTACTTTCGGTGGTTAAAACTTGTGATATCTACGAGACATCTTAAAGATTGGGCAAGAACTAACATCAAACAATCTTCACAACGGAACAGGAAGGTCTTCTTATTGGAATGTAGAAGGAAAGGTTTGACACCGAGACACATCATGGACAAGATAAGAGGAACTACTGAACTACTAGACTACAGAGAGTGGAGAATTTCAAGATAAATTTGACAAACAAAATCTTAAACTTAGAAATCCGGATTACACATGAGTATATTCAAAAGTTAGAATTTCAACTAAATTATTTAGAAAGAGCAATAACAGATTATTTACCTAACTCAAAATTCTTTGAGATCAAAACATCAATTTAAGGAAAATTAACCTATTATTGTCGCAGCATCGCTTAAAGTTAACAACGAAGACTAACTGGCTAAAGAACCTAACCGATTTGAATGTTCCTTATGAAGTAACCAAACTGTTATCTTTGGATCCAAAATTTGGATTACCAGTTATGAGGTCAGATTTCTCAGTAAAACACTTATTGGCTGATGTTGAGTTTGCTATCAATCACGTTAAGAATGAAAGTAAAAGGAATATATACAGTGCACAAATCAGCAACGTACTTACGAACTATCTACATCACGAGAGTAGATCTTTCAATGTTTTTAACAATTGGTATAAAACTACGAAAAGATTTTTAAAAGAACATCCAGAAGTTATTGTCACAAAGGCTGATAAAGGCAACGCCACTGTAATAATGTATAAAGAACAGTATATAAACCTTGCACAGTCATTACTTAACACCACAAGTTACTACGTAGAGATCCAACATCTACCATCATGCAGAACACTAACAAATTCGTTAACTCCCTTCCACGATCAGGTGACATTTCAGAGGAATTATGCAAGAAGTTGTTATGTCATAGTGGGGTTATTCCCAAGTTCTATGCCTTACCTAAGATCCATAAACCACAATTATCAGTAAGACCCATCATTGCATCGACTGAAGCACCTAACTTGAGATTAGTCACACATATGACAGACTTACTTACCTTAACATATAACAAAAACAATGAATACTATATCAATGATTCCTTCGAATTCTCGGATTACATTAATAACTTTCAACTACCTGACAACTATGTTATAGTGAGTTTGGATGTAGTATCATTATTCACGAATGTGCCTCTTGAATTAGTCATAAAATCAATTAACAATCATTGGGATGACATTAAGGAAGTTTGTGATTTCAGCCAGGAGAAATTTATCGCTACCATAAAACTAATTTTTGATTCAACTTATTTTATATTTAATGGACAAGTCTATAAACAAGTATTTGGTACTCCTATGGGAGCAAAAATTTCACCAATAATATCACAATATGTCATGGATGACTTACTCAACATTTGTTTGCCATTACTTCCCTTTGAGGTTCCTTTCTTAAAAAAATATGTAGATGACATTATTTGTTCAATCCCTAGTGGCACAGAAGAAGTAGTTTTAAGGATTTTCAATTCATATCATGAAAGAATTCAGTTCACTATAGAACAAGAGAGCAATTACTCCGTACCTTTCTTAGACACAAGAGTCATAAGAACTGATAATAATACCATTATTTTGGATTGGTACCAGAAACCCACAAACTCTGGAAGGTACATTAACTACTACTCTGACCACACCACAAAAACAAAAATAAATTTAATCCTAGGCCTCAAACGAAGAATCACACGTATCTCGCATCCATCTTCTAGACAAACGAATTTAAACAAACTATATAACATCCTTTTACAGAATTCATATCCATCTACGTTACTAAGGAAGTTAATTTATTCGACTCCAGACATTGTTGAGTCAGTTAATCAGAATTTTAATAGAAGTCCAATAGGTACTCAAAACATAAATGCAACCCCAGACCAAAAATTTTATAGATCCTTGCCTTACATTAAAGCTATAACTCCTAGAATCATTAATATCCTTAAACAAGAAGAAAATTTAATTATAGCTAATAAATCCATCAAGAAAGTACAGAATTTATTTACCAGGCTGAAAGACCAAACCCCTACTTTGGATAAAACTAATTCAGTTTACAAAATACAGTGCCTAGATTGTGATAAGTCGTATATAGGCATGACATCCAGAAATTTAAAGTTAAGGATCACTTCATACAAAAGTGACATCAGGAGAAGAAAAGATGCTTGTGCTCTTTCTCAACATGCAGCTAATACTGGTCACCAACCTGACTTTATAAATGCAAAAATTTTAACCACCATAGTAATTTGTTTAAAAGATCTTTTCTTGAAATGTCCTATGTTTTCTGTGAAACTAACCTCTTGAACAAATATTCAGACATCAAGAACCTTAACGTAATATATTCTAATGTGTTGTACCAAGATACACAACTTAAGAAAGCATCAGGGAGATACAATGGAAGGTCGAGGTCGTCGTTGACTCTCACCAGCCCTTAGTGGTAGTAGGGGATGGAGGGAATCAGGGACGACTTCTAATAGTTTCTATCGACTTTACAGACCAGTTTTCGGTGAGAGCGATAACTGTACATATGCAATATCACCCTTCCTGTATTTCCTTAAATCTTAATATATGTTTCTGAGTAAGTTTCACAATATTGCCTTGTCAACTTTTTAGACCAATAATTGTTAAGAGTTGAGACAGAACAGGAATTAATAATTACGCTCCATGGTTTGGCACCCATGAGTAGCAATTCTATAAAATCAAACATCACTGAACTCATAGCATTAAAGTGAAAGGTTCTCTTTGTTCCTGTATCAATTATCAATTATTTGTTTCCATGGGTTTTATCAAATAATTATTGAAATATCTTTGTAACGTCTCGGAACAAATTTAACCTGCCTCTTCCACTCCAATATTGATTTTTTTTCTGGATCTGATGTGTTGTATAGTTTTAACAGCAATCTCGTTTTCTGTAAGTATATATTTTTCATCTTTGTATAATAATTTTTAACAAACATACCATGTTCACAGTTACAATTGATAAAGACAATAAACCTTGTCGAAAGCTCCTATATTAAAGAAATAAGAGTGTTCTTTTAAAAAAGCCCCAAGGTAAGGCTGCATCCCCGTTACGATTTAGTTTATTAACTAATTCAGCCGTGACTACAAAGTTCTATATATATATATATATATATATATATATATATATATATATATATATATATATATATATATATATGTATATATATATATATATATATATATATATATATATATAATCCTAAGATAACGGCTAGTGTAGTACACGTAAAAAAGAAGTAACAGTATCGCAGCCTCAGGGCAAAGATTAATAAAACACTCTTGTAATTTCAAGTGGAAGCTTTCGACTCTTTATTGCAGTCTTCCTCAGCCACAAGCTGGAAGATAAAGAATGTTTACATTTGTGCCGTAAGTGTTGATAGTAATACTTACAATTGTGAGGTTATTTAAAAACTACTTCATACATTTGCAGAAACAGGAGGATTAACGATCATTAACATACGTCAAATGACAAATCGCACATGATAGAACAAAAGGTTTCGCAAAACTACATGATCGATTGTATCGATTATTATATACCTACTATGATATCAACAGTAGAAACACACATAATGAACTAAGTAAAAAGGAATTACTACCAATTAATTAAGGGGCTCTTTCATATGGACATTTGTGAGAAGTACCATCCTGCAACTAGTAATGGAAAGGAGGGAAAAAGGAACCTGGTTGCCTGCCAGGTATAGGTATACTAATGAAACAACCAGGATCGGAAATAGCAAGGTGGACCCTACTGTCACTAAAATCCTACCTATTGACCGACCAATTTCATTTCAGAAGTAATAGTCTATGTAAGTAATCTATAACGATTACACTTTAGTAATTCTAGTTGTGAAGATGTTCCTGGTTGCCAGCCAGGGGTGGAACCATAATAGGTGAGAGCTAGGACTTCCTCAACGAATTGAAATATCTCCTATAGTAATATTAATACATACGTAATGGTACTAGGACATAACGACTTGCAGACTGGTGCGAATATATTGAGTTGAGTATACGAAAAGACGAAATATCTGCTTTATTAAATTACCCATTAGCCATTAACGATGGTCATGGAAGAAGTTTATTTATGTTCTGAATAACATTCCCGGTTTATTTCTCTATTTTAAAGGAGCTCTAGAGTCTCGGGGACAATATTTTCATCCTTTTAAACGTGAAAAGTAGTTTTGAAAGATCACAGGATTTTCATTTTAGTAATGCCGAGTAACGTACGGATTACTTATATTAACCTTTTCTGTCATGATCAGGCATATCTGGGACTATTCATTTTACCGATAAATCACGAAATCTAAGTTTACTGAATTAACAGTACACTTACTAATAAGATCTCATTTCACAACTTAACCGTCATTTAATAGTAACCATTGTAACAGTTTATATATCACATGTTTTATTCAGTGTAGTTTTTTGGACCATGTATATTAGACTTATTCACAATGTAACAATACTTTAAACAAATATTTTTTTAACTTATACAATGAAAACCTATCCAATCGCTTTGTTTACCACAGCATGTCTACAAATTTTATAAATTTCTGTGACAGTTAGAATTTTCTGAACTTAATAAACAAACAAATTTCTAATTCTAATATTACTTTTTAATAAACACTAATTTTAGTCCACACGGTTTGAACCAAAAATATATTGGATCAAAAGCTCCAAACTACCGTAATACGCAATAAAAGGCTTCGAATCGTTTAATCCTGACCTGAATTCTCGTCTTTCATTTTAACAGAATATAACATACTTTAGCATTGTAGAAGAGCGAAGCGCACTTTAATCTTTTACTTATTTCATTTTCTTCAGTGAATAAGTTACCCGGGGAGAAGATTTTTTCGGTGAAAGTAATCTATATGTGCATAAATACATACATATGTACTCTTCTACGTTTTCGGCATTGCTAAATTCTAATCTGAAGTGAGATTTTTTAAGTTTTCAGATGCGACATATCTTTCCAAATATAAAAATAAAATACATGTCAACGTTGCTACAAATAATTTTTTAAGTTATTATATTACGTCAAAAATTATTCTTAAATTCAGTTCAGGATGTCAACGTTGCTACAAATATCTTCTTAGGTTATTATATTACGTCAAAAATTATTCCTAAATTCAGTTCAGGCCGTCGTTTCAGTCCAAACGCCAATCCATTAAACACAGTTATTAATATTAATGAAATTAAATGCATGGTAGCCGCTGAAGAGTCTAGTTCATGTAATCAATATTATAGTCATATTGTATTTATTACTGTTTAGTGATACCGCGAGATCCTAATTGAAATTGGTCAGAGCAAGTTAACGCCTTTTCAGTTAATCTGATATTTTTACAATGACAGCAGACGCAGAAATTTACCTTAATTTTCATCAATATGATCATCAAATAGAGTGACGTGCGGTAACTGTGAAGCACGCGTAATTGGCTGAGCAAATATATTTTATTATGCCGAAACTATACATGACAACCGACGCAACTTGCGGGAGGTGGTATTTCTAACTTAATTTACAAGTTAGTGTGTTACATTGCCATAGTGCGAAGCATTAGTTTGACAATTACATAGACATTGAAACATTGTAAACCTGATAAAGAGTTATTTTTCTATTAACTTTTCTTTTTATTTAGTTTGTAATGGTAATGAATTATAAGCATAAACGTCCCGACCCAACGTATTCAAAGCAGAACATGAAAGGGCTGTACACGATATATTAAATTGAAATAAAACTTATCGAGAAGCAGAAACCGAATATGGAATGCCGATATCAGTTATCTACAATGGTATTGGTGGAAGAAAAGTGCTTCTAGTTCAATAAGAAGCTGGTCGATGATCTGCTCTTTCTATCTATTTTGGGTCAGAAATTGATAAAAGTGTAGTTGCACGTAGGAAAAAAATAACCGAATCGTTATCTTTCAAAAGGCTCAGAACCTAAAACAAAACCGTAAAGATTCGTGACAATCAGTAATTGTTTGTTACACTATAGACAAGCAGATTCAGTAGCAATCCCTCCAGACTTCGAGTAATTCGGGAGAATGGAAAGTCTCTTAATCGAGCATCAGGAGGATCCGGTAGAGAAAATACCACAAGAGTCTTGGATTATGGTCTATTAAGGTCTGCCTCCCTTAATAGTTTTCAAGAGTACTATCAGGAACATTACATACTGCCGCCTACAATGAATTCAGTGGAGGTGATGCTTTTCCATAGACATTTAAATAACCCATTTAATTGATTCATCCGGTGGACAAACATGTATTTGTCCAATCATAACACATTCGGTTCCATTACTGGTAAATCACGGGAGAGACAAATCGGGAAATCATGTAGCAGATATTGTAATTTACGGCACTTTTACGCGCTATATCAATCCGTGATATAATTTCTTCTAATATTAAAATTGGATTTACAACTAACGATATTTTTCACGTGGATCAAAGTTTCACGAAAATATCTTTGATTCCACAAATTTATCAAAATACAAGGAAAAAAGGGTCCGCCCTACAAAAACTTTTTGAATCAGGAGTTGAAAAAAACAACGACAATGGATAGATACTGGAACAAGGCATAGTGCAAATATTCTACAAAAAATTAATGGTGCTAAAAGATAATGCAACAACTTCGCCAGAATTTTCAGAAAAACTGAAAGAAGCAGAACTAAAACGAAAGCTAACTGAACCTGTAGTAAAGCATAAAAAAGAGAGAAGCAGGTGTAAGAGTGGTGGAAAGAAACTGTAGAAAAGGGAAGAAACTAAAATGTCAGAAAACGATGAGGATATCGAAGAAGCAAAATTGGTGTAAGATTATGATGATTATATTTGTCTTGTTGAAATTATTCGATATATTGAAGAAAATGAGCAAGTGTGATGCTTGACTCCTGTTTTGGACTCCATCAAATCTGGAAAGTATTTACCCGTTCAAATGTGCGGCGGCAACAAACAATTTGCAAATACATCGGCACAGTAGAATCAAAAGATGATGAGGACGGAGAAATCACATTTCAATACTTTAGAACAAGAGATGACAACTCACAAGGATTTGTCATTACAGAGAAACATGACCCTCGATAAATCAGGAAATGTTCCTTGCAATGTTACTTCTCCCCAAGACGTTCTTGGTGAATAATAAAGTAATTCATTATCTATATAACATATTAGTCTGTAACTGAATCAAAGTCAGAAAGAAATAGGTGTAAATTACCTATACCCGAGTGTCGAATCATTCTGGAGTAAATTCCTAGAATCCCATAGACCTCCGCGGGATGAAGAAGTGAGAGGAAAGTAGAAACAGGGGCGTGTATGTTTCATTTTGTTTTCGAAATATAAATAATCGAAGTTATATCATTTAATGGAATGAAACAATGTTATCTAGATTTCTACTTTTGCGACTATAATATTGAAATAATTATAGCGCTATTACAGAAATCAGATGACTGGAAGAAATATTACCTCATGAAAAATAAAACCGAAATGGGTTCTCGTCCAGCCTACTAGACGAATACACACAATTTCAATCCCGAATACTTATAAAATCTACCTAAGTCCTTTTGTTATTTACGCTTCAAAATGGATTGTTAATGAGCCCAAAGACGAATATCGCACGTGTATACTTTAACCAGTAGCAATTGGAACACCACAAAAAACACTTAATGGCTTTTTAAGTAATGAAGAGCGATGCCGCCTTGTTCTCCATGGGCGTATCATTACGGATAATAACTCTAACAATGAATTTACTTCCAAATCGCACAAACAAATGGCACACACATTTACACACCACTGCTTCTGGAGTATAGGTGCCGAAAAAGAGATCACAAGAAAAGCACACGTGGCCGCTGTCCAGTGGACCATCCGGTATCCGTAGAGTCTCGCGTACTTCCTCGTACACGATTTCACTGATCGACTGTACACCTGCACTTCAGAAGAAGATGAAGAAACAAACGAAATGCCGCCGCAGTAAAAAAGAATTTGCGGTCCAATGGACCCTCTAGTTCTTTATCTGTACGTATCCATACATTCACATATATGATTTCACTTGGGCAACTGAACACCTGGATTTTAAAAATACCAGGGCGTTCCTGAATAAGCAAAAACCTGAAACGTGTCGCGGGACACGCGTTAGGAACTTTAGTTCCTTTTAATTAATAAGCAATATTTTTTAATTATTTCTTAATAAAATTTTGTAATGTTTAACGTGAAACAGCGACAGTAAGACGGGCATTGCATATAATACACAGCATTGATTCTATAAGCAAGGCAATGGAATATCGTTGCCTCTCCCCCCCCTCTCTCTCTCTCTCTCCCACTCTCCCTCACCCCCCCTCTCTCCTCCACTCTCTCCCACTCCCCCCCCCCCCCCCGAGCCACTGTTCATAGTACAGTCACTGCGGCTCGGCAGCGTTCGTAGCGACTCGGCAGCGTTCGCTCCGGTAACGCATTCCATTTAACGGTCAGATTTTTTGCGGCGCGACCACCCTCGCTCCCCAATCCCTGACAAAAGGAAATAAAGTTCCAAAAAGATAAGTCCCATGGTTTTGTATAGAGACAACGGGCTCTTTTCGAATGCCCTCGGTAAATTCAGATTTTATTGAGTGTTCCAATTGCTAGTGGTTAAAGTATACTAACTAGCGCGTATTTTGCCGAGCACCGACACTATTTCCCGAACACGTGTTATATTTGTAAACAACTTTGTCCATATTGCTATTCTACGGGTTTCGACTGATGTTTTATAGAGCGGATTTTTAAATTTTGGCAACTCCGCTTCTCTCTGTCTCTCTCTTTACGTTGAAAATTTGCTAAAGCGGCGAATCGCTCGAACTAGGGATGTGATTTTATGAATTTTGCGTGTACCACTCGCAACTTGTTGTGGCGATGAGTCACTCATGAAGTAAAAAGGATTTTGGTATAGTTACCTGCATGTTTTAAAAAAATTAATATATTTTGAAGGTGCTTTAGGGAAAAATATAATTTTAATTTTAAAAACATAGTTGCGAAACGTAACTCTTTTAATTTTTAAGTTTGTATGGTGTAAATGTATACATCCGACATAATCAATATAATATTCATCACATTATCATCCTAGATCAGTTTGCGTCGATGTTACCAAATTTCCCGTTTTCTTTAAATGATCAACTGTTTCCACACGATGTGTTCACTATTGTTCCAGAGATTTCTGCCTCTAATTGTAGGGGCTGTTGTACATGCGTTTTATTTTCAATGTGTATGAAATTAATACTCGATTTTTATTATTTTCTAGTAAATGATAACCGACAACATTATGTCAAGTGGTCATCATTATAAAAAAAGAATACACACAAATACATCAACTATAAATTCAAACTTGCTGAAATTGATCCGTTTTACCCCATTTTACTTGTATAATTTTTGATCAGAGACGAACACTGATAGTCGTTCACGGCTTAGTGCAATCAAATTTATTTTTCATTCCCCACGGATACAACTAGACGTGATGACTCTTACTTTATATATTTTTTACAACCAGCAGTCAATCTCTTATTGCGGCGAGGTACATAAGTCGTTCAAAACTAAAGCTATTTCCCAAATAACTTTCCGCAACTACGATTTTAAAACTTAAGAAAAAAGTAATCTTAAAAGCTCTCCGAACTTCGTTACAAATTCAACCTTTCCTACCTGACGTGCACATCTTAAGACCATCCCAATATCGCCAGATCAAATTGGAGAATTAGTAGTGGTAGGTTACGACCGACTCATGAAATATTTAGTAGGAAGGGAGGAAGGCAAGCCAGTTGCCGTTAACATATGCTTTGGGAGTTTGCTACGCCGAGATTTAATTAGCTTGCAATTTAACACCGCGGCCGCGTAGTAAGCAACAATGAAGTCTAATGCCTCACTCATTAGAGCTCGGTAAATATTTCAGACATAGATTGAATTTCTGGGAAACGGTAATTGACAAGAAGCAGATAAAGGCGCATGTGAAAATCTCGATAGAAAATTTTACTAATATAGGCTTCCTTGTGTTCTTGCGGTGTATCATATATACTGAACTTAGTTTTCATTCACGTTTATTACTCAAAGTCAAAAGTACCTACATCTATTTCTTCCCGAGTCTGGAAGGCGTGTCCTTTACCCTATACGAAATACGAAAATCGAAACGTCTCCTCTCAGTTAGCTTACTCGCTGGCTACGAGTGTACGATAAAGGCATCATCTTCTGTGGTCGGTTTTACAAATTATGACTTCACTACGAAAGCTTGAATGGACGAACAATGCAACAACTGTCATCATTAACTGTGGTTTTATTGAAGTTACCATGTGACATTCCAATTCGTTACAAATCCATTGTCTTCTACTCATTGCTTTACTAAGTTACAACGAAAAACTGTCCCAATTCAATTGTATCGATAGGTAGCAAATAATTACAATCCGCTACATAGTATGTACATTCGAACAGAACGTGAATCGAATCATAAATCTAATCCGACAGCCAGCGAATTTTTTTCCATAACTTTTTACTGTAAAATCCCGAATTTATTTCCCCAAACGTGATTCCGCACTTATCCAATTATTTTTTGTGGCGCCTACTTTAAACAAATCTGGCAAAATTGATTATCTGAGATATTAAAATTAAAAAAATATGTTTTAGAATTGCCAAACGTTAATGCAGCTACCCAAATAGTCGAGTCAATTTAGCATGGAAAAAGTGAAAACTGGCAACTTTTTTCGAAGAGATCCGATTGAGATGCGGTTTTTTGCACAATGTTCTGGAAGACGTCTATAACTAAAGGTACATCTAACCTCTTTACGCTCGCACTTTTTTAATTGTTTATTTAACAAATGACCCATTTTTGTTACAGTATTGATGAACATATGGTATATATCACAAACGGTTCAACGAAAATGTCTCGGAAATGTTTTCTCGGGCGTTTTAAAGATCCCTCTTAAGATCACTTTAATGTTATATTATGTTATATGTTTAATGTATTATTTATTGCTAAATTGTTTTAACTTGGGTAATTAACAAATTAATAACTCAACGCCCGAAATCGCTAGAGAACCGATTTTTTTCCGATACCTACTACCTCTGGCTTCTTAAGGCGAACCATCGGCACAAGATTGTTGCAAATATAATTGTTTATTGTTCGATTGTTGCAAACTTAACATAAGTTTTCTATCTTAATGACATAGCCATGAATATATTCAGAATCTTGAACGAAACGTCGGCACTGTGAATTATTCCAACAATTAGTTGTTATTATTTTGGGGATTATCAAGAACATTTCTGATTTTATCTCAGCTCCCCGAGAACATTCTCCCAATTTTTAAAATATGCTTCTAATCACGCCCCTTCCTGTATGTATAAAAGCATAATTGAATTTAACTGATTACTTATTATTAATAATTTCATACATCTTAGATTAAAGAAAACAAAAAAACAACTACAGCAAGTTAAAATTATAATGGTGAAAAATAATTGGTACGTAATGTGAATTTTAGACAACTTTACTGACGGATTTTTAAGTTTGCAAAAACACCTGGTCGACTCAAATGTCTTCATGAACTTTATTGCGAGGATTTATAATGTGTAGTAAGGTGTTTTTTGAACTTCTTAAATTAAACTTGATATTAAGTTTATCCATCACATACTTACATTTTCTTGCGTTAAATACAGATCAACAATGGCTGTTCTGCATTCTAAAAAATTGTTCGTGGAAGTGACATCAAAATCTGATAACTATATAGTATATACATTCTACGAAATGCACAGTCCTTACAGAGTCACTTGAGATACAAAACAAAATACTGACGTACCGAGCGCATTCAAAGAGTAATATCATCATTTAAATTAATAATTACAACAATTGCCTTGTATTACTATATCCGAGGGTAGATCTTTGTGAAACACCAATAATTGTTCACCAATACGTTTTCGTTCAGTAAGATACAAGTGCAATAACGTTAAAGGACAGTTGTTGAATGTATAAAAGGGTCATTTACTTACTACAAAGAAGTGCATGAGTTGCGGTATCAAAGGTTCTCGGAAACTCATGTAGCCTTGACATTATTATTTGAAGTTGTTTATTGTATTGTGATGATGTTGTAGAATAGGACACATTAAGGGTAGTAAGATTTCATCAGTGGCATACATTGTAATCCTCAGTTAGTGTTTGCGAGTATTTAACGAGCTCATAAACTTTAGCCTGCCGATCATGTACTCACTCGGTCCTCGTCGAGGCGTCTCATTGTTTTATTATTTTCGAAACCGAACTTCGTTACTGTTAATGACAGCACAAAATTAATTGATAGTTTTTCCATTGTGTCCCTTAATTAAGCTCTTTTTTGATAGCTCTCGACTTATAATGTAAATTAACAGGAAAAAAATGTCGAATTTTTTTCTGTTCTAATTTGTGTGGAAAGATACGGTCATCTAGAATCTAGGCCATAGTTCTAGGATTTTGGATTCGCCAGCGTTTCAATTAATGACAAGGGAACACATCGTTAGTTGAATATGTAAACACAATCGAGGAACAAAGGATTTAATAAAGTGAATAATAAGGGAAAAAATACATTTTGACGTTTCCGGGAAGACAATTTTATTTTTCTAAGGGCATTACATGGGGACGTCTAAGCATTACATGCATAAGATATGTATATACGTATATGTATACTCGCATCAAAAGATAGCAATATACGCACTGACACGTTCGCTGCCAGACAAAAAGCCATTCCAATTAAAATAAAAGACTAGATGCAAGCGTGAGACAAAAGGCTTTTGAGCTCTGATATTCTACTTAATGTTCACTTGAGAGAAGTTAACATTCGAATTTCGAGAGCTTTTGCCACTTTCGAGCGCGATAATGGCACACTAAAAAAATGGAAAAAGGAGAAGATGAAGCGCCTCAAAATGATATTTTTTACAGAGTTCCCCTAGAAGTTACGCGATGAAAACATTAAAGAAAATTACTAAAAGACAATGTAGCCCCACGACCCGTCCGGCAATATATATTCTCTTATTAATTAATGAAAGTTTTGACGTGACTGTAGAGCGAATCATATTTTACTGGAATACGTCGTGTAAAATGAATTAATGTTAGCAATCAAAAGTACCTACCTACGTTCGACGTTCGAGTGAAACACAATTAATAGAAGGAGGGCGTTCAAGAATATCCCCTGAATCTTTTACAGTTTTGTAGCATTACATGAAATATCGCGTCGAGTCGTAAAGGAAAAAATATGAAAGCCGTGCCGAAATGTAAATGGCGAAAGAATATAATGAAAGATGGTATTTTGAAACGTAGCATGCGGCGCGAATGTCAGATGTACGTAGCAGATATGAAATAGTACCGGCGCCCCACTTATGAATGTAAAGTGAAACACAGTTGAAACGATGTATATATCTCTCCGAGATATAAGTTACTTTTTAAATAATATCTAGAGCCACACTCGTCGCTTCGTCTTCTATCTCCTCCTCTTCCATCCACGCACGGAGGTTCCCTTTCATTTTATTATTTTTTGGCGAAAGGAGCGACGAAAAGATGAGAAATGATAAGTGCGTCGAGTCGCCGCCGATGACGTGGAGGGAATTTCGCTTCATTTCGCAGGGGCACCCCTTCGTGCCACCACCTGGAACAGGTGAGTTATTACCTACTATACGGGGCACACACAAAAGATAACTATTGTTTGAAAGTTGTTACGTTGAAAATTATAACGCTTCTTCTCGGTGGGAACACCGAATGTTATATTCATCTAACTTTCTTACCTGAAAAATGAATATTAGACGAGGGAGTGCACTATAATAACACAATGGCTTTTAAATACTGTACTATTAGTTTTTCAGGACAAGAGTTTTTTCACAAAATAAGCTTAAATTATTTTCACAAACTGTTATCCTGAAAAACAAATAGTAAAGATTCTTCTTAACTCACATAACACCAATATTTCGGAGGAGTTGTTAAACGTTTCTAATGGACTCCTACAAGATGATATAAATTATCCTGCATTCTCACCTCATCGAGCTCAATCTGACAACGATGTTACCTTTAGATCCTTACCTTACATTGAAGGCTTTACACCAAAACTTATAAATACCATCAAAACTGCTAACATGAAGATAGCAGAAATTCATTGACAGTTTCAACAATTTTCACCAAGAGCGTAGGCCGGAAGAACGCTGCACAATTTTCACCAAATTTAAACAAGCGTTCGCTATTAAAGAAAAGTCTAAAGTAGTTTACAAATTACAGTGCAAACACGTATATTGGCCAAACATCCAGAAACCTGTGGGAAGACTAATTTCACACAAAAGTGATGCTAAAACACACAAACGTACTTGTGCTCTGGCAGAACATGCAATAGACTCAGGTCATGTTTTTAACCTCTCTGAACCACAGATATTATGCTCTGAAAGAAACTGGTACTACAAAAGGACCTTTTTAGAAATGACGTACATCAGGCATGAACCTAATTTTGTAAACAAAAGAGCTGGTATAAATAATCTAAGTAATGTCTATGAATTTTTATTTGAGTTAAATAATCAATTGTAAACCAAATATAAATAATGTAATTAGGATAAGCGACATTGTTAGGAATTTGCGAATCACATCCATACCAAAAATAACATTGTATTGATTAATATTGATTTGTGCGTCCCAAGCTCTATTTATCATTTATGTACGTTCTATGCGATTGTTTACAATACGTTTCGTGTCAACCTTAATGATAAACTACTGATGTTTTGACACATTTAAGAAACAATTACATGTGTTTATGTCTTCGTCAATACTTGAGTTATTTAACTCTTTGAGGCGGCAGATTTTGTAGCTTGTAGTAGCTTGCACTTGAGTACCAAAGGATATACGTGCCAAACGAGGAGTTTCACTTCTAATCAACAAAAGGTTAAAGAGTAGAATTACGGATTGGCAGCCCATCACCGAGAACATAATAAAAGTAAATCTTGAAAAGTATGGAAGAAGAATCACAATACTTGGAGTATACGCATTGTCGGACGATGAGCCTGTGGCAGAAAGAGATGAATTTTTTGAAAAGCTTAATGAAGTTATGTCAAACATTGTGAACACAAAAGAAGTCATAATTCTAGACGACTTCAATAGCCGGACAGGTAAGAAGCTCAATGATATCGTAGTCGGTCCCTATGGTGAAGAAGCAATAAATGATAACGAGACACAATTGATCGACCTCTGCACTCAAAAGGAACTAAGAATTACAAATGGTTTCTTCAGTCATAAATATACCTGGGAACAACAAATTAGAAAACTGAAGTCAATAATAGATTATTTAATCATGAAAGAGTCAACACACTTACAAGTACAGGCCGTTAGAGTTCAAAGAGGAGCCATATGTGGAACCGACCATTACTTGTTACGAGCTAAAATGTATATTACAAGATGGACCACGAGTACAAAATGTGTTTTCAATGAAAGCACTAAGTATTTATACCAAAGATGCCCAAGTGAATACTTGAACCTGTATGAGAATATATCCTTTGATGCAAGTTACAATAACATAATAGAGAATATCCACAAAGGAGCGCAGGAAGCACTAAGCATTAAACAACAGCAGAAAAAAAAGCACTTAACTATGGTGGTCAGGTGAAGTTAAAGAGCTAATAAACACAAAGAAAAACTCTACCTAAAATGGTTAAATACAAAGTCAGCAGAAGACCAAGAAGCATACAACAGGACTAAACAACAAACACGAAATAAAATCAATCCCCAAAAAATGAGATGTGGGAGAAAAAAAACTCATGAAACGTGTCGTGGGACACGCGTTAGGAACTTTAGTTCCTTTTAATGAACAACCAAATTTCTTATAAATTATTTCTTAATAAAACTTTGTAATGTTTAAAGTGAAAGAGCGACAGTAAGACGGGCATATTATAATACACAGCATTGGCTCTATAAGTAAGGCAACGGAATATCGTTCTCAATGTGTTGAATCAATAAATAAATACACACATATTACTATAAAAATTTATTTTACTCTGGATGAACCTTCATTTGATAAAAACGAAATAAGGCAATGAGGAATGACCGGGAGGGGAAGAATAGCTTTATGTAATATATATATATATATATATATATATATATATATATATATACATATATATACGGAGTTTTTCTATCGAAACGCATGGTGGGAAATCAACAAGAGCAACCGAGAAACTAACAGTAGTTCGTTAGTATGACAGAGAAGGATGTTTTGCAACGTTGCCGGCCGAGCAGGCAGTCCAAATCAACGCGTATCACGGTCGCGTATCGCTGTCGCGTATCGCTTTACACTTTCGGATGTGTGCGGAGCGGATGAATGTAATGTTTCGCGAGCTAGCAACATCGTAAAAGTTCTTTCTCTATTTAGCCAACGAGAAATATATGGCCTATCTCTCGCTCTTACGTTTATCCCATCCTGCGACTATGTAGAAACGATCTGTATATACACGTCATGTACAGAAACGATTGGTAGCTAGCGCGGCCCTATCGCACCGCTCTAGCCACTCTTAGATTCAGCCCACAATCGCCACCCCGAAAGCAGGCAACCGACAATACAAATTGTAATACGAGTTGCCACCAAACAGTTAGCGCGACTCCGAGATAAATCACTTTTATCTACTTTGCATTACTAATGATCTCATTATTACATCGAAAGTAGTATAATAATATTCATATTATTACATTACTTTTGGTAACTTTTAGTTTTGTTAAATTGGTACATCAGCCTGTCACTTGTCGTGCGTAGACGTCAAGGTTAAATTATTAGTATTTCAAGAAACAACTTTTAAAATTTCATAAATCAACATTTTTGTCTTCCATTTTGCTCACGTAAATAAGTAGTTATTGAATTTGCCCTAGGACTACTACATTTTCAAATTCAAATACGAAACGTAAATGTCAGTAACGTCAGTGTAACCAACCCACGCAAAATTCCCTAGTGTAATACGAAAACTTGAACAGCCACAATTTAATGAATTAATAAAGCAAAGCAGATAAAATAGTATATTACACTCGTTTAATAAGACGTATTGACACACCCGTTCAATAAAACTCTTGTGTGACAATACTCCGTCTTATTAAAGTAGTATAATATATAATGTACTATTTATTCTTTTTTATACTTTTATCCAGGCCAAACCAAACAAACTTAACCTTCCGGACCGCAGTCGTAGGCCCAGAAACGTTTCCGTGAAGGATTTTCTAGTTCCGTGTAGAGGTCAATCCAATATGTCTACTGTCTGTTTACGTTTAGGAGCAAATTTTATAATGAAATATCTCTGTTGATAGACGAAATAAAATAATTGCCACACTCAGGTAGGTTCTTCTTTGGACGCTGATTCTGTTGATATAATTTTTGTTATTGTACAGTTAAAGCATTTTGTGTCCAAAACGATTGATAGCTAGCGTCACCACTGAGAAAGGAAACCGACAGTACAAAAACAATTGTAATACGTTGTCAATAAATAGCTAGCGCGACGCGCACCTCTCGCCGATTCAGCGCTTCGAGCGAAGCCCGCCATAAGAAAGCTATGCTTCCAATGACAAAAACATATAATAGTATTAATTATAAAAATCTTAGTAAGTTGATTGGTACGAACTACATATTAAGTATTAAAATCTAGTCAGTGCATTCGATCATTGAAACAAAAACAGCGAACGACTCAAGGAGAGAAAGAGAGAGAGAGAGAGAGAGAGAGAGAGAGAGAGAGAGAGATAGCGAGCGGCTCGCTAGTGTTCGTAGTGGCTCGGCGACGTTCGTAGTTGCTCGGCTCGGTAACGCATTCCATTTAACGGTCAGATTTTTTGCTGCGCGACCACCCTCGTTCCCCAATCCCTGGAGTAAGGAACCAAAGTTCAAAAAAAAACAACATCAAAAAGGGAAGTATTCCTTATAGGAAGTTTCTACCCCCAAAGCGGCACAGTTATAAAGTGTCAATAAAAAATATTCCAAAATAAACAAAAAATAATCCCTTAATCCCTGGATAACCAGCAAAAGAGTCCCCACACCAAGAAACTAATATTGAAAAGAAAATCGTAGGTCAAATAAATGGTAAAATTCCCCTTCACATTCATTAGTACCCCTGTGTATGGAAACCTTGACGCGGCAAAAGACGAGGAAGTGACTTTTCTAGACTCTACCAATAGGTTAATCGAGATTGTAGCAACTTTCGACGTAACAAAACCAACGGCAAAAATTAAGGGCTACTCAGCCCTTCCGAATCGGATTAGACTCACCCGGAAGCCATAGGGAGAACTCTGCTGATAAACCTGGGCTCGACCCGGTAATCTGCCACGTCTGTGCTCAGCGGACACAGCTCCGCTCACTAACACGTTTCACTCGTGCGGAAAACGGAACGATTGACTCTACACCCTCAAGACAACTCTACTCCCAAATACTACAGCTTTAAACTCTCAATTTACGGTTCTCGCATAAAGCACTCCAAAACTCTAAGACTCTAGGCAAGATAAAACTCAACAAACCCAGAAAACTACAACTTTCTCGTGAGTAACTCTAAATCTCCCTGAATTACAACTTCTAAGGAGAATTACACAAAAAACTACTCTAACTTTCGAGCGTCTCAAAAACTTCATTACCAAGTATGACTCCGAACAAAAATTAAACCTCCCAATACTTGCGACTCCATCGTAACTAAAACTGTTCCCTTCGCCCTTCCGAATGAAAACAGAACTCTAACTCCTACAAAAGGTACCGAACATTCTCAAAAAATTGAACTGATAAAACACGACCGACCGGCTCTAAAACTCTACCGTGCGAGATCCCGGATCCCGCCTGAATTGGGCGGCGGTCATTTCGTACGGAATTTTAATCCCCAACCCTAAGATCCGTCATCTCGTACGGCTCCTCTCAGGTAAATTTTTGAGTATAAAATGAGTATCGAGATGGTCATTGGTCCTGTTCGTTTTACTTTTTACCAAACCTCAATTGTTTATCCTTGCCCTTTAACAAGCGATAGCGAATAAAACGAAAATAGTGTAGCCCACTTCGGGAGGTAATATGTACTACCTTTTCCGGAAGTTCGATACATTATTTTTTATAAAATCACACAGGTACGAATTTATCTATCTTGGGAGGTACACCCGTACAAGCTGACCTGTCTCGGTAAGGATAAATTTCAGGTAAGGATTAAACCGTACGAAATGACGCGTGCCCACCGAATTAGGGCCCTTTTCACGAGCCCTAAATTGCTCGCAAAATTATCCCTCCAATTTTTTAATTGGCCATATCTTTCCCACTTGACCTATGAATATTCCTTAAACGTCACAAGTTCCGCCTTATTTGGACTAACTAATTATCAAAACTCGATCTACCATTATCAACATAGTTGCATCCTACTTATTATTAAAATGTCCCGTCCGGTCTCAAATTTTCCACCAGTCTCCCTGGCCACAGAACCCTGGCGGTGACAAAACCGTTTAGTTGTATGAATTAAAAATGACTCGTATCTTTCCTATACTTCGCTCAGTAATTTCCATATACAGGGTCCTCGTTCTAAATGTTACAATCTCCAATCCATCAATAAAAAATAATTAAAATCGCTTAAACACCCGTAGGGTGTTACAACTTAGAAGATTAGTTAGAATATCAAGAATCGAGAGAGTTAGAAATGAAAATATCCGGGATCAAATGGGACTACAGAAGACAGTTTTAACTGACGTCGAAGGAAAACAGCCTATCTGGTATGGCCATGTACTATGTTATGTACAACGTATGAATGACGACAGATTGCCTAAGTGAGCAATGAATTGGATGCAACATCACCGAAATAAAGAGGGTGTCCTAGAAGAACTTGGCAATCGTGAGTTCAGCTTAGTTCTATTGCTCAGAAATTTTTATAAAATGTGTTACCTGTCGGGGTCTTCGTGAGCTGTGTCCTATCACCAAAAACCCATTTGGTAACCTGATATAACATTTTTTAGTTGATTATAAAAGAAAATATTTATATTGTACTTTAGGCATGTATATAGCCCTACCTGGAAATAGTTAAATTATGTTTGATAATGTGGGATGTATGTTTTAATTAAGGTATAGGTGCAACAATTTCAATTTAATACAAAATCTGACGCCACAGAATTCGATGTCTCAAGCTGTTCCAGAAAGCGCATTGTGGCTACTGCAGCTTAAGACTCCAGCTGTAACGGCCATTTTTTTAGGTATGGAGCATAGCGACGGAATCAATTTAAACGGTACAAATTAGCTGAAGAATGTTACTGCACTAAACGACATTAAAAAAAATCATTCAATATTAATGAACCGATTACCCTAAGCGTTTTACGTTAAGCTCTTTTTTTTAATAAATATTACAAACTTAAAAATAAATCGTTACTTCCACATTGTGCACACACCAACATACTTCTGTATTAACTGAATTTTATACATTTATGATTAATATAGATTTTATTTTATGATGTAACAGAATGAAATTACTTAAAACAGTAATGAGAGGTCATTGTTCAAATGTTTTTGTTCCCGTGAAATAATCAATCCTGAAAAATAATTGGTGTGTATTTGACGACAAGTTATCGAATTTTCGGCAGTATTCTGCAATTAATTTTAATATTTTATAGACTTTATGAAAACGAATGGTAAATTAAACTACACAGGACTTAATTTTATTTATATGTACGATCAATTGTGTTTCGAGAAATTAATGTGAAATCATAATAGTTATTTACAGAGCTTCTAGAAAAAGAATATTGAAGTTGTAACCAGCTACCCACGTACTTCTTGATCTAAAAGTGGAAAGATATTTAGTTTCTAGCGAAGTTGAACCGAGATAAGTAAACATTGGAAAACTAATAATCCTTATTGTCTGTCCGCTCTCAAATCGTTTCATTTCCTGCTGTTATCTTTTCTCCATCTCTCCCTACCTTCAAATCCTCTGACCTCTCGGACGTACGACAAAACCGCTCGAAAATAATCCTACAGTTGTGAGATTTTCCATTCGGATGTCTGACAGCGATCAGTATTAGGTACATACATTTCAAGTCAGTTTGGGAAATATTGCTCATACGGCAAGTTTTCGCTTCGCTTAATTAATACACAGTGAAATTAGATATTGGAACTCCAACTGAGACGATAAATGATGCACAGGTTCATAGGTTCAAATGATGTATCCAAAGTTGAAATAGAAATTCCGAATTCAAACCTGCAAAAAAAAGAATGTATTAAATTTCTAGGCGAAATCGGTTCTATTATTACCTCAAGCAATTATCCAACTTCTCGGGTCGATCAAAGTCTAGATTAAGTGTAATAGGATTAAAAGTTGTATCCGAGACTCTCTCGCTATTTTCCTCGTTCCTGCGTGATATTTTCCGACCCGACCAACGAAATATTGTATAATTTGCGAATGGTCCCGAAAGGGAATTCCGATTCCAAACAATTAACACAATATCAGATCTTCGTGCCACAAAAATATAAATAAGACCGAATTAAAATTTTACCTTACGTTTTGCGACGATAACTTCCTGAATGCGGCGGCGGAGGGCCTCAAGAAATACGGACAAAAATAGGTTAATAAAGAAAGTGCATGATTAACGGCAGTTTAAATCAGCTTTATTGAAAATTTATTCAAATAATATAGGCGAAGTGTAAATCGCATCGCATTTAGCATTTCGAGCTTGATAAAGGGCCAGAGGCTGTATCAAGTCGAAAGCTATAGAAGAAGTAGGTATAACATTAAGTAAGGAGACAAAGACGCCTGAACAATAGGTCGTGATAAGCCATTGTGATAATATAATAGTTCATCAACATGACACTAGCAGAAACGGTTACTATGCTCGTTCTTGTAGGAATGTCTACGATTTTCTGTGTCGGACAGTGGCGCCACCTTACGAATATTCCATTAATGTTAAAGCAATCTACTAATCTGTTTTGAAAATGATTAACTACCAACAATTGTGATCGCTAAGAAAAAACAATCTTTTATTAATGAGGCTCATTGTAAAGTTTGAATATCCAAATCCATAAAATTGAATTCATAACAATTTAACTATCAAATCAATACAACTCTCATTCCGATTATTTGTTTCAGAAATGTTTTTAACATTAAAAACTTATTCTATTCCCAGCAAAAGTTTCCAAAGCATGCTTTAAAATCCTAAGAAATGTAATGCTCCATAATAATAAACCAATATAAACCATCGCAGAGGTTTCTAATTGTGACAAAAGACTGGGATAAAAATTTTAATTAAGGGACGATAGTTATTTGCATTGCAGTAAGAAAAATAATTCAATTAGTTTCACTTTTCTGCATTTAGTTTTCTTTTTTCACGGGAAAATTATTTCAGCGTTCGGTAATATTTCAACTCTGCTGATTAGCTGCCTCACTGCATTGCACAGAAACAGTTGTTCTCATTGTCTACAAGGCAAACAATGAGATTGTTAATTCGTCAGATTTTCCAATTAAAAATATCTCCGTGCTTATTCAAATCCTACGTCTTGTGGTGAATCAATGACAAAAAATTAATTTGTCTACGCCGTTTGAAGTGAGAGCAAGAAATGCATATTTATTAAGATTACATATTTTGTTTTGCCAAAAACCATTGCTATATTGTTTGCACAATACTTTCCGGAATCGATAGATTACTCGTTCGTGCAAATCCTTTGGGATTACAAGGGGAGAAGTGAAAGGTAATATGAAAATATATAAAAACTTTTACGTGCTTATGTTTTAGAAGCCTTTTTACGAGGTGAATAATATGACTCCATTAGGAGAGCTCTTAGTGCCTCTAAAAAGCATATCCGTGGTATCTGGTTCAGTGCACTTAGCTCAATCAGTTTATTCCAAGAGGATGGGAGGGAGGTGGGGCAAAGGAACAGGAAAAGAAATGGTGTTGGAGATTCAGGCTTGTTTTCTGTTTGTTAGTGTCATTTTTAATATATGATGATACCTAAACATCATTTAGATTTGTTTTAAGAACTTTCTACACTGGTAAAAGTTTCAAATAATTTTATTTCAGTAAATTTCCCACTACTGTTCCCGGGTTCTTCAAATATTTCGTTTCAGGTATGAGGCAAAATTAAATTTATACAAACTACAAGCCATTGTTTAAATTAATGGGATTACAAGGAATACCATGGGTGATTTTAAGTATATATGACGTAAATCATCCGATTCTATAATACTTAGAAAGCTAGTCCTTTTACATTAATTCTATTTTTTATAAATCTTATTTACAGAGAACAAACTTTGACATATTATTTCAACGTCAATGTGCTAATGTGGATGTTTTAGTTTTGACGATAAGCGTTTCATTGTCACTACCAATTGATATTGTCTTCTTGGTTTATGGTTTATGGTAGACTTTTCATAGAAATATAAAACTATATATAATAAAAATTTATTATCATAAATATATAAATATAAATGCACCTATTTATTTGGAGTTTTCTAATTCATCACTTATAATGAAAGGTGGCTGGAAAAGTGAAGAAATTAAGAATACGGTTGTTGGTTAATTTTAAAAAAGTGATCATTATTTCGCCTCTGCGTCTACTATAGCCAAAAAAAAATCGGGCAAATATACCTATCTTTCTCAAAACATATTCCTCTTGACTCTAAACTTATCTGGACACTTTCTATGGCGTTCTAGTCGTTTCCTTGTCGTTCGAGAAAACAAGCCGTTAGACATAAAAGGCCGGCGAGCAATAGCAAGAGACAAAGTGGAATACGAGTCGTGTGTCGAGCGCGAAGATAAATAAATGATAATATAAATTAAGTGATTAGTGCTAGATGTTAGTAATTATTTTTGAATAAAATAGTTAAGTACATAACGTTACAATCCTAATTTTAATTTCAGCGTTGAAACGCTCATAGCTGTCATGACCACTTAGTGACAACGGTACCACAAATATACCTGGGATGCAGTGTCTCAATGTAAAAACATATTGATTATCACACCTAACAAATTTTTTGTTTACACTTCACGAAATGAAAACAACCGGGAAAAGTGGCTGAAACTTATACGTCGGGGCCCAAGCCGATCCACAAATACTACAAATAGTTGGTAAATTTTAAGACTTTTTAGTTATGTTAACTTTTTTGACGTAATATACGTCTTATAAATCGATGTGCCGGCTACCTGCTGGTTCACAAAACATTGTAACGTTACGCCAGACCCATGCGTGCGAGCTAGAGTGAGAGCGACAACAATAGACAAAGATCGACCTTGGCGGTTGCCTTGCGACACATCTATCTCTATTACACGACAGTGTCCGAGTGAAAGCTCGATTTGGCGATCGGCCCTGTTCGCGAGCGCGATGGAAGCGGAGAAGGGGTACGTGCTACGCGCGTTCTGATTCCACTGTTTCCACTCCATCGTCAGCGACGACGGCGACAGCAGTCAGCACGCTATTATTTATAAAGTTATCTGAATATTTACGGTGCATAATATTGCTTATTACTATTACAATAACAATTGCGGCAATAAGGTATTTAATTCTTGCATTCGAATTCGATTAGCTTTATAATCTCATATATTTGTTCTTGCATCGGTCAATGAGCGCAGTAATAATAGGTTATGTTACTATTTCGACTAAAACATTATGATGAATGATAGAAATGATCGTATAAAAAGTCGACTGCTTTCATTTAGTATTCAATGAAAACAATTATCCTGCGCAGCAATTTATGTAAGGTTCAAGATTAATGTTCAACTTCACACATGTCATAACAATGTGTCTAAAATGACCAGTTGGACCGGCCAACCGCAGTGCGGAAAAAACCTTCTAATGATAATTTAATGATAATAATTATATTCAATTCATCAACGTATTCATTTTTCATCAATGTTTTCTTATGACGTTATTACGTAAAAATTGTCATACGTAAACAGACTTTACAGACAACCAAATTTCACTACATTAAGTAAATTACTGTTTGATGCAAAAAGAGCATTCTCAGCATTACTACATCAATTTTGGACAAATTAGATCTACTTGTCTTGGTAAATGCAGCTTCCATTACAAACATTGAAGTCACTAAGCTATCGGATAACTATAATATTAAGCGATGAGCACTGAAACGGGCTGTTTTAATCGGCGCATCGCAATTCCCTCCGTGGTCACTAAAATTTCGCTATTCCTTCCCGCGGTCAGAACTCAGAAGAGTTCGTCGCAACGGAGAATGCGAGTTCGGACCCACCGAGCTCAGGCAGTCAAATCAGTTTCCTTGCCTCTTTTTCCTTGCCCCCTTGAAAAATATTTCACTCCACTTATAATTCGAATCCGAATCAGTTTCCTTGCCTATTTTCCCTTGCCCTCTTGAAAAATAGTTTATTCTACTTGTAATTCTAATCCGAAATCGGACTCACTACAAGCAGGTAGGCTGGGTCCGAACTCGTATTGAAACCCCGCTGTGGGAAAGGGTAGCGGGTCCGAACTCGCACCCGCCCCGTCGCAATTTTGTCTACTAGTTGCGTGTGTATTGTTGTGGTATCAAGAAGCTTGCCGTTGTAAGTGTGAGTTATACATTTTATTTATATTCATTTCAATCTGTTTCTAATTATCGACCTCTTAAAATGGACTTCGCGACGAGTGAGAAAAGTAAACCACTCATTATTTTTGACGGTTTTAAATTTCATTTCCAAAAAAATCACTAAAAAATGGTATCAACCGTTGGTGTTGTAATGAAAAAAACATGTAAAGCGTTCCTAAAATCACACGACCAAAAATAATTGTAGAAAGGATGACAACTCATTCTCATGATGAGCAAAATGAATCTATTTTAAACAGGCAAAAGGCAAACAGGTAAATTAAAGTTTTAATAGATATCTTGTCTTGTCTTGTCTTATTAAGTTAACGTCTCTTTTTCGCTGCTGTGGCCAATTTGGACGGGACCTACAGTTTAACGTGGGCTCCGAACCACGGTCCTCGAGCACGGTTGTACCCCTTAAGGCTCTCACCCCAGTTGATCCACTCCGTGCTCTACCGACTACTCAGGGTGTGTGTATCCTAGTCCCGCCCTCCTACAGGATTATCCGATCCTATCCGGCCTGGTTACCGGCGTGAATAGGAACGGGATTTTGGATACATTTTACACACTTCCCGCAACAATCACAACATCCATGGATTACGTGGGATTCGAACCCACGACGACAGTGATCGCCTGACTCAAAGCCAGCGCCTAAACCACACGACCACCGCCGCCCCCTTTTTTAATAGATATCGGTGTGTAATACTGCACCCTTGACAATAAGAAGAAAGCAGAAATATTGGCTCGCTATGCAATCAATAGAAAACCATAAACACCAATAGGGGTGGGGGGGGGTAGGTGTAAACTGGGGGTCGAGAGACCGAAGACGTAATAACTGAGATGTTAGGGTATTTAGTTAGCCACGATGTCACGCGATCTGGTTGGTGTTGGAAATAAGGCGACTAATAGCTGTATTTGTATATTTTTATTTCAATAAAAAGTACTTTTAAATGTAATTAACCCACTAAAGATGGTTTTGATATCATTACAACTCAATCTACCATTGAAAGGCAAAATTTCTTTAGGTTTTTTTTGTCATCTATTCTATTGTTATAATATTTATTGGTTCTAAACGTCAAACAGTTATTAAAAGTTTCTAACGTGGTTGTGCTACTAAGTAAAAGTTGTGCTATTTAGATAATATTAAACAAGAGATGGTCCAGCAAGTTTCAAGGTCTAAATCATTTCACTTGTACATCTAAGGAGGCCTAAAATGCTTAGTGCATTGCCAATAAATATTACAAACATATAATTAGCTTCAAGCAACAATTAAAAATAAGGAATTTATGAGAAACTGGATATTTTTTACCAGAAATCTGGTTTCATTCAATAAAAGCATTTAGAGACTGATTCTAAATCCATATTATAAAATTGAAGGGGTGATACTTTAAACCATCGTAGTTACATATTAATGACAATGTCCTAGAACACATAGTTTTTAAAATACAGGTCGAAAATTGCCAAGAAAAAATTTTTTGGGTAAACATTTACAAAGGGATAATTGAAGTCAATAAGATGTCGAACTTAACTTTCACATTCACCTTCGGGGTTTAATTATGTCTTATTATATTATGTTTAGAAGCCCAATGTTCATTAAGCAGTGACATTGAGTTTGGTTATTATTCATGAAAACTAAAAGAAATAGGCAACCCTAAGTGATGAAAAAAAGTTGGAGGTTGTAAACCTGATATAAACATTGTTATTAACGTTTGTAATGATAGGAACATGTGATTCATTGCTTCAGATGGAACATCTAGCTGATTTCTCGTTAAAAGAACATATAATGTGCCAACTATACTTTTTTTAAATAACAGAGAATTGAGTATATTTCGAGACAATTTATTTTAATGAATCTATATTCCATTTGTTTTAGAAGCATCCCCATGATTTGCTTATTTCGTTTTATGAAAGAATTTCTGAATATGTCGTATCTTACTTTTTCAAGAGACTTCCGACCATATTAACATGTGAAGCAGATGTGTTGAGAAACAAACATATGAAACTTCAGCGTAATACAGATCCGATTCGATTTGTAATTATAATGGAAACGACACGAAATATTTGTTGTTGCGAAAATACGAGTGACTGAATGAAGCTTAGTTCCTGTGGGACACTTGTTTTATTACTTTTCTACTGCCAGAACTGTGCCACGATTTTCGTTTTATAGTTTAATTGGCAGAAAGTAAATATCTATAAACAACGTAAGCAACGTTATAAAGATTTTTCATCGTTATTATATTTCGCATACATATATATATATATATATATATATATATATATATACAGGGTGTCCCTCTGATGACTGTACCAAACGATAGTCTAGTGAATGTTACTCCCGAGCTTAATAAATGAATATAATAATCGGGTTGGATCCTAATTTTTAAACAATTTAATACCCGTACTTCGTACACTGTTTTATGGTTATTTTTTTTATGTTAACATTATTGGTTAAAATTTGATACGTCTTACTATGAACAATATCTTTAAAAAATACTTATTAACCATTGAATAAATATACAGTGTTGCTTTTTTCGGAGCTCAGCATCATTGTATCCTCTCGTACTTTTTCAAAGTACACTTGTGGTGTGATTCAATTAAAAAATTTAGTACCTCTCCTTGTTATCCAACTTTTAAATCTCTTTCATTTTTTTTTTATATTCGACAGCGGTTAGCTGCTTGAGGGTTTCTGAATAAATGTTCCCTAGAATCTACTACCCTATAATCCAGAACAGTGATAACTATTGCGTAATCATTATGTGCCTTCAATAATGACTACAAGAGCCGAAATAAATAAACTGCAAAAGGTGTTCTATATGGCCATCATACACATCCAAACAAAATTGTGCTCTTCTCCAGTTGAAACTGAGGCGTCGGCATCCTAGTTGCTTCCTAACCACATCTTTTATTTATGCGATTTGGTAATTGATTTTCATTAAAAAACAATTACTCTTATGTTTAATTTTGACCACTTAATATTATTATAATTTAATTATTACATGACATTGCAAAATTAAGGAACTTGTTTAATTTTAGAACAACTGCTCAACAAACCCTTTTGAATTTTTTATCACATATTGCGCAGCACGGAGCAGCCGATTTCGGCCACGAACCTTATTCAGCGTAAACGGAGGATTATGGTACGATGATAAGTATGCCGACTTCGGCCACCATTCTACCTGAATTGCTTAGGGCTTAGCTTAGGGTTTCAATGGGTCGGTGGAACCGAAATGCGCGGCGGTGGTCATTTCGTACGGAATTTTAATCCCCAACCCTAAGATCTGTCATCTGGTACGGCTCCTCTCGGGTAAATTTTTGAATATAAAATGAGTATCGAAGTGGTCATTGGTCCTGTTCGTTTTACTTTTTACTAAACCTCAATTGTTTATCCTTGCCCTTTAACAAGCGATAGCGAATAGAACGAAAAGAGTGTAGCCCACTTCGGGAGGTAATATGTACTACCTTTTTCGGAAGTTCGATACATTATCTATATATATAAAAATGGATGCATGTTTGTTTGTATGTTACGCATAGGCTTCTATATCTATACCATTCCTCCGATTGACACGAAACTTTGGTGAGTTGTAGGGCGTATGTCCGTTAAGGTTCCTGAAATGGTTCCGCGTCGAAAAAAGAGCCATTGGGGCCGAAACGGCTTAAAAATATATGGATGACAGGCAATATGTCATCTTTATTTGACAGACGGGTGACTGACAGATGGCGCCATCTCGCGGCGAAAAGGTATATCTTAAATGTCGAACAGTTTGACAGCGCTTTGAGGATCGAATTGCTCAAAATCATTCTGTTAAAAGTAGAAATATTTTTGAACGTGTGTAAGTGTTAGTGGTGTTATTTGTGAACTTTGGACATTGGACAATAGAAAACACGCACATTTATTTTATACTTTCGCTGTGAATTATGCCTCCAAAAAGGAAATCGATTGGCAGATCCATATATAAAGCAAAAAAATAAAAGACTGTACGAGCTCCAGAAAATGACAGGCAAAGGGAAGATAGACTAGAAAACCTAAGATTAAGAAATGCTCAAGCCCGTTTATCTGAAACAGAGGAGCAAAACGAAGATAGACTAGAAACCCTCAGATTAAGAAATGCTTAAGCCCGTTTATCTGAAACAGACGAGCAAAGGGAAGATAGACTAGAAACTCTGAGATTAAGAAATGCTCAAGCCCCTTTATCTGAAACAGACGAGCAAAGAGAAGCAAGATTGAAAATCAAAGGAGTACGCATTGCTCGATCAAGACAAATAACGCACGCTGATTGAAATCATTTTCATGGAGTGTGGAAAAAGGGATGAGACAGGGTCGCCCCCGAGCGAAGCCGAGTACCTACATCGGTTATAAAAAATAATTACAAAAAAATATTATTTAATAAGAAATAAATTATTTGTTTTCTGGGTAAATCTATATTCGCTAGATTAACTATTTTTATTTAATTGCTCATTTATTCCATATCAAACTGAGCCACAGCGAAGCGTGGTCGGGTCACGGCTAGTTTTTTATAAAATCACACAGGTACGAATTTATCTATATTGGGAGGTACACCCGTACAAGTTGACCTGTCTCGGTAAGGATAAATTTCAAGTACGGATTAAACCGTAAGAAATGACGCGTGCCCGAAATGCGCCCCGCTGTCAAATTGTAAGCGAACCAATAAACCAATGAAATTGCAATGATTTTGAGAACTGACATTGAAAAATTTTTAGTATTAACCAATTATCCACTAAATAATAACTTGGCTTTGTGTAGAAAGCAAATATTTCTATTTTCAATATCTACATTTGCAACATAAATACATTCAGGAAAAATTAAGGTTATCGATAATAAATTTGTAGTACTCGGACCTCATCATACTACAATTGCACGAGTGACATACTTTGCTAGTGATTTCGGACCCCAGTGATTTAAACGGGAATTTTCTAAGCAGGTATTAATGGTAAACGGAAAAAAGTCCCAGGAAAAAGGTACCGGAAAAAAGTACCAAAGAAAAAAAGTCCCTGAAAAAGTATACCAAAGAAAGTCCCACAAAAAACTCGCAAGGAAAAAAGTTCCCCGGAAAGTAAAAGTCTTACATAAAATGCATTAAATATTAAATACCTATGTTAGCATATAATTTGCTGTCTTCACTTATAGTTATAATAAAATATTTGCTGTGGTTTTGAATTTTATTTGGGGCTTTTACTTTCCGGGGAACGATTTTCCTTGTGACTTTTTTCTGGGACTTTCTTTTTCTGGCACTTTTTTTTCTGGGGACTTTTTTCCGGGATTTTCAAATGGACTGGTAAGTATATATAAATATAATAATACCCCCTTTACATGCAGCTCACTTCCCTGGCAGTGAGCACGGAATTGGGCAGGGAAGTGGGCAGCTCGAGTATGTAAACGCGTCGCTGCGCTGCCTTTGCTCATGCCACTGCCGCTGCCGCATGCTCCCTTCAGTGGCGGTATTTCGCACGGAAGTCAAAGGATTGGCAGCACGAGCGGTAAGGTCTGTTTACATGCTGCCGGCTGTCCTCATGTCCTGTCCTTTCAGTTGACTACCATCAGGAGAATCAGGGAGAATACTGCGAGCAGGACAGCGACGGCGGGCGTAGCAGCCGCAGTAGCTGCATGTAAATAGTTGCATGCTTCAAAAGTTGCCCTGGAATTATTCAGGGCAGGACAACGGACAGCGCGAGTAGCAGCGGCAATGGCTGCATGTAAAGGGGGTATAACGAAGTATTCATGTCACATTAACTAAACAAAAGCATGATACTATATAATTTTGTCATGAAGACATTGCTCCTATTTAACAATTTCTCTATTTTCCAATTTTACTTTTACTAACTTAACACTAAACTGAAAGAAATTAGTGACCGAAATCGACCCAATCTTATTTTATTGCACCTACCTGGCCGAACGAGCCATAATCCTTAATAACCCTACTGATAAAATCGCGTGGCCGAAGTCGGATATGATTTTCTACTCTGTGGGGAGTGGTGGCCCAAGTCGGATGTCCCCGCGCAGCACAAGAGCTTACCTTTTACGCAAAATGAAAGATGTACATCTATTTTTGCAGAAATTTTTGATAATTTAATACAAACTTATTTTTAAATACATTTTAAGAGTTTATTAAGCAACAAAGACCTGTTATCGCAGCTCATTTTGAAAAATTTTTAAAACCCTACACGTGGATTATTTCAATTTTTTTGATCGGATGTAACAATTTTAGTCATAGGCCAACATGCCCTAAAATCCTACATTTTCGACATTTAATTGTCAATAAATAAAACAATACAAAATATGTTTGCCTGACATCATGTAACTTGTTTCCTTTACACTTAAAATACCAAAAAAGAAAACGATCAGACCTCTGTCACAGCTACGGTCGCAATTTTTTTTCCCCTGTATTAATCATACAGCAATAGGTGCGGGGATTTCGTCGGTTCTACCGGGATGAGACTTTTTAAAAACGAAATTACAACTACTCTTACATGCGACAGCTAAACAGAGAATAATCTTTATTTTTCAAATACAATTTTTATATGAACAGTATGATATACTAGTACCATGATATAGCGTTGAGTTGCATCTTTTTATCTAATGTATATAAAGTTGGCGGACCACCCTCCTCAGGCAGGCATAACAAAATAGTGGAGGTTTTGTGCCTTTTTTATAGCTTTTTTGTAGCGAGAAAACGAATTTTGTAAATTTTGAATAGCCGGAGCTACAAAAGGTGGGCTAACTTAATATTAAGTTAGCGGCCACCGCTATAACTCATACACGGAATGTAATAGGATGCTCTGGTTTGCGCAGGAATTTGTGTCTTTAGAAGTACTTGAAAGTCACTGGGCCAAAAAAATTTTTGGCCATATTTGGCCAATTTTGGCAAAAAATGACATGATGTTCAATCATCACTCGCGGTTCAATTCCATGATATAGTAGCGATCTTAAAAATCATTTGGCATTTAAAACCTTCTGTTCATTGGCCGAAAAAGCGGGAAAAATTGCCAGAAATGGCCAAAAATTCGAAAATTACTTATTTCAGCCAAAACATGGAAAATCCTGTATATACGTCGACAGGTCGAACATGTGGTACACAGAGAGCTCAGAAAAGCTAGCAGCGGATCAATAACAAATACCCAGAAATGGCCAAAAATTCTAAAATGACTTATTTCGGCCAAAACGTGCTAAATCCTGTATATACCTGAATTGTTCGAAAATGCGGCCATGGGAATTCCAGCCACAATGTGGAAGATTTAGGAGGCTCTGTCAGACACTAAAAGTCACTTTGCACAGCGGGCCTGTGGAGCTACAAATTCTAAAAGGACTTTTTTCGGATAAAACGTGATAACTCCTGTACATACTTCGACAGTTCGAAAACGTTGGCCCCGGAATTTTCAGACACACTGTCTAAGGATCCAATGGATCCTTCTAGCCACTGTAATACACATGAGACTGCGGGCCTGTGGAGCTACAAATTCTAAAATGACTTATTTCGGCCAAAACGTGATAGCTCCTGTATATACTTCGACAGTTCGAAAATGGGAACCCCGAAATTTTCAGACACACTGTCGAAGGATACAATAGATCCTTCTAGCCACTGGAATTTACTTGAAACTGCGGGCCTGTGGAGCTACAAATTCTAAAATGACTTATTTCGGCCAAAACGTGATAACTCCTGTATATACTTCGACAGTTCGAAAATGTGGGCACCGGAATAATCAGACACACTGTCTAAGGATCCAATGGATCCGTCTAGCCACTGGAATTCACCTGAGACTGCGGGCGTGTGGAGCTACAAATTCTAAAATTACTAATTTCGGCCAAAACGCGATAAATCCTGTAAATACTTCGACAGTTCGAAAATGTGGGCACCGGAATAATCAGACACACTGTCTAAGGATCCAATGGATCCGCTAGCCACTGGAATTCACCTGAGACTGCGGGCCTGTGGAGCTACAAATTCTAAAATGACTTATTTCGGCCAAAACGTGATAGCTCCTGTATATACTTCGACAGTTCGAAAATGGGAACCCCGAAATTTTCAGACACACTGTCGAAGGATACAATAGATCCTTCTAGCCACTGGAATTTACTTGAAACTGCGGGCCTGTGGAGCTACAAATTCTAAAACGACTTATTTCGGCCAAAAACGTGATAACTCCTGTATATACTTCGACAGTTCGAAAATGTGGGCACCGGAATAATCAGACACACTGTCTAAGGATCCAATGGATCCGTCTAGCCACTGGAATTCACCTGAGACTGCGGGCGTGTGGAGCTACAAATTCTAAAATTACTAATTTCGGCCAAAACGCGATAAATCCTGTAAATACTTCGACAGTTCGAAAATGTGGGCACCGGAATAATCAGACACACTGTCTAAGGATCCAATGGATCCGCTAGCCACTGGAATTCACCTGAGACTGCGGGCCTGTGGAGCTACAAATTCTAAAATGACTTATTTCGGCCAAAACGTGATAGCTCCTGTATATACTTCGACAGTTCGAAAATGGGAACCCCGAAATTTTCAGACACACTGTCGAAGGATACAAAAGATCCTTCTAGCCACTGGAATTTACTTGAAACTGCGGGCCTGTGGAGCTACAAATTCTAAAATGACTTATTTCGGCCAAAAACGTGATAACTCCTGTATATACTTCGACAGTTCGAAAATGTGGGCACCGGAATAATCAGACACACTGTCTAAGGATCCAATGGATCCGTCTAGCCACTGGAATTCACCTGAGACTGCGGGCCTGTGGAGCTACAAATTCTAAAATGACTTATTTTGGCCAAAACGTGATAACTCCTGTATATACTTCGACAGTTCGAAAAAGTCTCAGGTGAATTTCAGTGACTAGAAGGATCCATTGGATCCTTAGACAGTGTGTCTGGAAATTCCGGGGCCCACGCTTTCTAACTGTCGAAGTATATACAGGAATTATCATGTTTTGGCCGAAATAAGTCATTTTAGAATTTGTAGCTCCACAGGCCCGCAGTCTCGGGGGAATTACAGTAGCTAGAAGGATCCATTGGATCCTTCGACAGTGTGTCTGAAAATTCCGGGGCCCACGTTTTCGAACTGTCGAAGTATATACAGGAGTTATCACGTTTTATCCGAAATAAGTCCTTTTAGAATTTGTAGCTCCACAGGCCTGCTGTGCAAAGTGACTTTTAGTGTCTGACAGAGTTTCCTAAATCCTCCACATTGTTGCTGGAATTCCCATGGCCCGCATTTTCAAACAATTCAGGTATATACAGGATTTAGCACGTTTTGGCCAAAATAAGTCATTTTAGAATTTTTGGCCATTTCTGGCAATTTTTGCACGCTTTTTCGGCCAATTAACAGAAGGTTTTAAATGCCAAATGATTTTTAAGATCGCTACTACATCATGAAACTGAACCGCGAGTGATGATTGAACATCTTGTCATTTTTGGCCAAAGTTAGCCAAATGTTGCCAAAAACTTTTTTGGCCCAGTGACTTTCAAGTACTTCTAAAGACACAAATCCTGCGCAAACCAGAGTGCATTACATTCCGTGTATGAGTTATAGCGGTGGCCGCTAACTTAATATTAAGTTAGCCCACCTTTTGTGGATATTCGAAAGCTACAAAATTCGTTTCCTCGCTACAAGAAAGCTACAAAAAAGACACAAAATCTCCACTATTTTGTTTTGCCGGCCTGAGGAGGGTGGACCGCCAACTTTATATACATTCTTATCTAGGTTGACCGTGCGACTTGTACACACGTAACTAGGGGCTAGGGAGTATATTAATTCCAAGTGGCCCTCAAACAGCTAACCGGGGATATTAAAAAACTCAAAGAGATGTAACGGTTAGGTAACAGAGGTACCAAATTTTCCAATTTAATCGCACCGTTGGTGTACTTTGGTAACGTTTGATGGGGTACAATGGGCACAATTCCGAAACAAGTCAACTTGTAAATTTATTTAACAGTAGATAAGTAATTTTTACTCATACTATTCATAGTAAGACATTTATCAAATTCCAACTACTTATGACAAAAGTGCACGAGGTACGGATATTAATTTATTTAAAATTTTAAAATTCAATGCACTGTATCTCATCAAGTACTCATCTTCTGACTGACATTCACTAAATTTTTTATGGTATTCTTTATAGTTCTATATACATCTTAATTTGACGACAATTTTTTAGTGGCACTGTGTAAAAGGCATACGTTCAAGTTTTTTTTCTGGTAAAGTAACAGATAGCAAAATCGCACAACAGACAAAATTAACTAAAAATCACTGCAGAAGTAAAAAAATTCAAAAGAATTTATTAGCTTGTTAAAAAACATTAGGTGCTTTAAATACGGATGGTCTCCTTTGGGTATTTACAAACCTAAAAGCTCACTTTAAAATACATACTCTCTTATATAATGGAAAATTACACACCGAATTTAATAGTCACTAGCAAGGTCAGTAGCTAAAAAAAGTCATTTTTTGTTAGTAAAACATTTTTTTTATTTGAAAGCTTTAAAGTGAAATTGCATCGTAATATTTCACTTTTGAAAAGAGAATTTTGATCTGTGTATCGTTTTGTATAGCCATGAAAGGTATGCCTTGGAGATATTTCCCTAATTATTTTTTTCATATGCGTTTCATGTTCTTAGGTGTGTTGCTCTATTTTGCAGTATACACAAACCATACACACTTACACTAATCGATCGTTTGATATCGTATTTTTTGTTTCATTGCATTATATTGTATTCTAATCGCCCGATTAATAACCGTCATTTAGTAAATCGAGGGGATCCGTGTTTTAAAAAGTCCCTATCGCTGATATGAAATGAAAAGTATGAAAGGTATTCCATAAAACCGAAATGAAAATGAGAAACAAATCCAATTCTCCGCGGCTTTTGTATTTTACAAATCCATAAAGTCCAAGGATAGGGATGTGAAAAGAGGGAAAGAGAAAAAAGAGAAAGCATTACAGCTAATTTGAAGCATGTTTCAAGGTAGCAGAAAAAGTGATAGGTTCCAGTGGGCCTGTAAAATCAAGTAATGTCCGAAACCCTTGTCATTTAACCATATTAAGTTGACAGGTGTCGGAATATTTTTCGGTAGAGGACGCTTTTATTATAACTTCTCTCCCGTTAAATTTAACTTTTAAATCTTTTATTGTGCGGGCGTGTGCGCATGCAGGGGAAAGGTAATTTTGTTGTTTCGTTCGTCCCAAAATATAAAAAAAGGGAGGGAGGAAGAAAAAATTCCACCCCGCGTTTCGCACGAGAATCCTCGCGGAAAGAACAAAGGAAGACAGGTCTTCACCCTACATTTTAGACTTAAAAGTGCCTATATGTAACTAAGTTCATTCCTCGGCGACCGCAAGACGACGCCGAAGACGAAGTTTTGTCTCTTGTCACGGAATTTCTCATCAGATATGGGCGCATCATACGCATGGAATTTTAAACAGCACCACGGCGGTTTATGAGTTGCTTATGTTGTGAATGTGATATGTTGTTCTCTCAAAATTAGCAGTTGTTACCATGAAATTATTAAGTCAGCGAATTTTTATGGCACTTTCGTTAGAGCCGAGTTATTAACCTCAGTATATTTTAGTGTTGCGTAGAACCATTATTACAGACTTTTGTAATTTGCCAGTTATATCCCGTGGTTAGCTTAATCAGTATTATAATTCAATGTAATTGAAAAAACGGATGACGTTATTTTCGAATGGGCGATCTCTCTTATTGCTACAAGCAATTACGTACCCAGTGTTCATAGATAACAAGTGTTCACCTAATATTCATATCACGAAGCCAAGATACTTTCTTTGACAGTTATGCCTTTCCTCCGAACAGGAAAGTATATAAATACACATGTAATTCTTATACAATTTTAGTGTGTAAGCCACCATTTTACACTGTTTTTTATTTATTGTTACATTTAGTTAACTACAATTGTGCCCATATCTTTTATAACTACTTTCCAACATTCTCCTGTAATGTGGTATTCAATAGAGATGTATTTCTGTAATTAATACAGTTCCATACTTCATCAATCATCATACTCCATGGCGATTTCCGTTCGCTCCCGATCATGGGCCTCCTTGAGATTTTTTTTCGATTTTCGATCCTATGCGGTTGCAAGCCATATATTTGATATTATTTTCAAATCATCTGTTCATCGAGTAGAGAGTAGATGATCTACCCCTACTATGCCTATCAGATCTTGGTCTCCGATGAAATATATTCTCAAAATTAGTTCAATGTAAAGGTGTATATGAAACAAATGTAAGAGAATCTATGAAAATGGAATTTGTAGCTCAGCCAGGATATGAACCCGGGTCTCCCAATTTCGCGTTAGGTATTCTTACCACTAAACTACTGAGATACGTACCAATTTCATTTTCGATGTTCATGTTAAACGTTTTGAGAGGATAATACGGAGGACGCATTGGTTGTACGCAACACACCGTACCTCCTCTCACGTTGATAATGTGGTCTCTTACGTGTTCTGATTTATAAATGATACAGATGGAATATATTCTCGAAATTAATTCAATGTAAAGGTGTATATGAAACAAAGCTACAAGCTGAGCTACAAATTCCATTTTGACAGATTCTCTTACATTTGTTTCAGATCTTGGTCTCCATTTTACAATTGTGTAACGTTATACGAATTCGAGATATCTTACACTACGCGAAGTATCTTAACTAATTTTTTTTTTCACTAAGAACTAATACTCAATATCCAATTTGTATCACACTTGTATATTTACTCTATGCGCACGGCCTTTCAGGTCAAGTATTCGTCACGTCCCGCTGTTTATGACTGACACTGCGTGCGGCGGCGTCCCCTTTTATCTCGCTGGCTCATGGCGTCCCGAACTTTCTCGTCATTCTCGAATGGTATAGATTCTCTAGAATTCTACGAACAATGATCGATTCGTCGGAAACGTACTCTTCCCGACTTGAATTTATTTTGTGGCAAAATTTTCCGTTACAATTGTATTGGCCTTTCTACCTTCTCTACTTCTTGACCAGCCCATCTCGATTACATTCTCTAGTCACGTTTTTTGGGTTCATTTTTGACAAAGTTTTAGGCTCAATTCGGTGGGTAATTTTTATGCCTTTATAGTACCTACACGCGAAGAAACTCGACGGGATACTTTGTTATATGCTTTAAATTATCACGTTGGTATCATCCATTACACGGTTGATATTAACAGGGTCATGTTATCGATCCGGTAACCTCTTCCATCGTCGTTCCTTAATTTTCGAAGGCTCGGTATAATCCGTCTATTTCTCGCACAATATTTTAAATTCCCCGACAAAATATGGAATCCGGCCAAGTTGCGCCCGGCCAAAAAGCGCCCTCTCCCGAAATCAGCCAGTTTGCACTCCTTTGATTTTCCACAAAAAATAAACCCCGCTCGTTTACCTGAGTCCGGCCATTTTGCGCTCTTCGCATAAAATTGCAAACTGTAGGTCCCTATTTATAGTCAATGTAAAGTTAAGTTAAACAAACAAAAATAATGTTCTTCTTTCCTTCACACTTCTATCCAGACTTAGGACTGGCAAAGTCTATAGAAAATAATATTACATATTTACCTAATACATATTATTGACGATAATCTTTGGTGTGTTTAAAAGATTTCGCAAAAATGCAAAGTCGGCAATTTTTCTCCCAATGAAGAAAATAACAAATTATATGTGTCTAGTTTTATTGCGAAGTAGCGCAAACAATACTGGTATCGTGTTTGTCTCATCCGATGTACTGTTAATGTGAATTGTGTATATATTATTCGCAATAGCCGAAATAGGCCACTGTACAAAATTTTTACCCACAACGCGTTCTGGATATAGTAGTTTACCCACGATGCGAATGGAAACGTTTTTTTTTTTCGTACAGTGGGCAGAATGAATTAACCAAAACGCGTTGTGGGTAAACTACGCTACCCACGACGCGAAATAACGTTCGACGCGCTTTAGTTTTTCATGTGGAACGTGCGATGTATTTGCGAGAGGGCAAGGGTAAATCGCCCACTGCCCAAAATTTTTGCCCACAACGCGTTATGGGCGTAGGGTGCCAAGGGCGCAAACTGGTCACTCCCAGGTAAACGAGTCGGGTTTATTTTTCGTGGAAAATGAAAAGAGCGCAAGTTGGCCGATTTTTGGTGAGGTCGCTTATTGGCCGGGCGCAAGTTGGCCGACACGAAAATATGCACCGATATTGCCACAGATGCTATTCACGAAAATGGCCTTGATGACGTCATTTTCCCCACCGTCTGTAGCCAAAACTTTCTGCGAGAAAATAGCCACAAAACTATGCGTCTTCGGATTTAAGTTCCATATATAACCCCTTTTAAACAAGGAAAATATAAGTATCGACACTTTTCTAGCAAAAATTATTATGGTCCCACTTAACGGAATACCTTGTTTCCGTAGCCAATGTGACAAAAATCCTGCACTCCTTTGGTTATAATCATTTCGGGTTGCTCAGTTTACTTCAATTTAAAAATAACCAAGCTTAGACTCGTAGGATTAATTCATATTTTTAAAGTTCTGTTTGCTGTGAACTTAATACATACTGTAACGTTTATTCCAATTTATTTACACACGGTCTTAACACTAATTTATCTAGACTATTCCCTAACTAATTAACTTGATTTTACTGAAGGGAATTACCACTTGCCGTCTTTCCTCCGTTTCGTCCTGGCTCTCCAGTACACGTTGGTGGGCGAGCCAGGTGAGAGGCCTTTTGCCACTCTAGACGCTGTCCTCCCTCTTTCCATGCCAGAATTTCTTTCAGAACCGGGTCTTTTTCTTGTTCTTGTCGTTACGAAGATGGTGTCCATTCATTTTTCATTTTTTCAGCCTTACTAGTCTGGCTACATCTGCTTTGAACTATTGCAGGGTCTCGTTTGATTTCTGACGACGTTTGGACATCTGGGGCTGGTGGACTTGCTCCAAATGTGTTTGGCCGAATCGCATTTGCGGTCGCCTCAGCAGCTCCTCGTAATTTCCGACTTCCTCGGTGGATAGCGTTTGAAGAACTTCCAAAGCTTCTACACGCAAGGCTACCGTTAGGGAGACAGGCTTGTCGTGAGGGCGCCAAGCGTTAGTCTCAGCTGCTGCCTCAAATTGCCTCCTGTTGCTGGCCCACGGGATTTTTCCGTCGAACGTTGGGGCGTCACTCGATTAATAGAGACCGAGTTCTGTTGAACGGCGACCTTTACTTGTTCATTCGCCTCGCCGCTGCTGACCTGTTCTAGCCGTTCTTCCAACTGCTTCATCTTCTGTTCAATCCCATTACGCTTAGCCTCCGTCTGGTCGGTTATCTCTTCCCTCTTGGCGGCGATTTGAGCAGTGATATCTTCCCACTGGGCGGCGATTTGAGCAGTAATATGAGTAATTATGTATTAGCTCTGGCCGGCGATTTCAGCAGTAACACCTTTCCTCTGGGCAGCAATTTCTTCCCTCTGAGCGGCGATCTCCTCTCTCTGGGACAGCGATCTGCTTCGTTATCTCGCGATCTTCAAATTCGAAAATTTCCGGGTGCTGGCCATTTTCTTTCAAAAACGTCGTCAGTCGGTCCTGGAGTTCTTTCTTCTTACCTCCCGTTTCCAAACCTCGTTCCTCGAGTCTTTTTCTTAACTCCGCCACTTTTAATTCGTGTAACTTCTTCATGATCCCATTTCTGACATCGATGTTGACGCTAACGTCAACATTATTTTAGGTTAAGAAATTGTAATTTATGGTGAACTAATTTTGGGAACTTTTCAACACGTTTTGTTTTACAAACAGATAATAATCACTGACGCAGCTTAGGTAACAAGATTTTTGGGATATCTAATTCAACTAAAAGCACGTCTTATTTTACTACGAAGAATAACAACGCAGACCGCACGTCAACAAGTCAAGTTCAAATCACAATAATTAACCGAGTAAGCATAACAAAAGCGTTTACGGAACTTGATAACAAGCGCTCCAGTTAAGGTCAGTTTCTGCAACGATAGGTCATTGTAAGAAAACAATAATATCTCATTTAACCAATGTAAAATAAGATGTATAAAAGCTCTGAAATTTGGGACGATAAATCAGTATACTTGTATGCTCAAAACGACGTGTGTTGATCTACATAGTCCACTTCCAACATAGACCACTTCACACTTCGTTCACACGGTCTTAACACTACTTAATTTATCTAAACTATTTCCTAACTAATTAATTTATATCACACTGTTAACTGCTAATATATTTACAATTTTTCACTTGTCCGTTTATCGCACTGTTTTCACTCGCGGCTTCTCATCTAATCTAATCTCTTCGTCCGCAGCGTTCGCTTGTTATAATCCTCCATTATGTCTCGAGAACCTACTAGAGAGTACTCGGTTCTTCTTTTCCCTAATTTGTTTGTTCTAGAAACGACCCGAAAGTAATAAATCATTCTTTCTTTATTCGCGATTATTCTGGAACTGTTTTTTATGATTCAATTAGCGCAGCGAGCTCCCTTTGAAGTGGGCCGCCTCGACCGATAAGGAGAACGCTTACGCTGGTTGTTTACATTTCGCGTCATAATACTAACAAAATACCAAAGTAATCCGAAATTGATAATTATAAGTACGTGTTTCTGTCATTGAAGTTTATTGCAGAATAAAAATAAAAGGTTTTTTTTGTTTGACTTGCAGGCAAATTTCTACCTTTTTCAACTATTTCAAAAATATGACATTTATTTTAAAATAAAAACCGTACACTCAATACGATTTTCACCAGTTCCTTTTTTTATTTTTTTGTATGGGTTACCCATATAATAAACGCAAGTATTTTAATCGTGCTGATTTTCGGAATTTGAGATATTGGCATTTCTGGACCTTTTGATGTCCCCTGAGATCGGAAAACATGTTTTTGGAAACATGTCTGTCGTGTGTATGCGTGCGTGTGTGTGTGTGTATGGCGTGTGTGGTCAACGTTTTCTCAGAAACTATAAATAGTGTAAAGTTGAAGTTTTGTATGGCTAGGTTCCCTAAAGACTCGCCACCAAATAAATTTCATCAGAATCAGTTAAAGACAAAGGACACTTTGTTCATGTCATTTTTAGTTTTTTTTTTTTTGATTAGCTCAAAAACTAGTATGTGTTTTAACTTTGTATATTTACTTTACTATTCAATTGTTATTTACTGCCGTTATCGATATCTTGACTGATCTTATGAGATCTTATGATCTTATGATCTTATGAGAAGAAAGAATTTACTTTTTTAAATTTTTATTTTTTTAAATTTAATAAACTGTTAATTGGCCCGCTTAATACTATTAATTCGTTTTGTAAAAGTACACACGTAAATAAAAATAATTTGTCAAGCCATATTACCTTTAAATTTTGTTGGGATCGAGTATCATTAACTCGGCAAAATTGTCGCTTATCGCCGGAACAAATTATTTAATTATATAGCGGATTCGAATATGAAAAGCAAAGTTTCCTACTGTGTTATCTTGTCAAAAATAGCAACAGAATTGGGTCAAAATATTTAGAATAGAAATTAGTATAGCGCGTCCTCGCACCGACCCGCTCTTGCTCTGCCCTTTAACTTGATAATTGCGTTAACGGAACCTCCATGCTCAAATTAATAGCATTATAAATGTGTACATGAAATTAGATTTGTTTTCATTTTCCGGACTAATAAACACAAAAACGTGGATAGGAAAAACTGATTTATTAGACGGAAAAGTCGGATAGACTGGTTAGCCTCTCCGCTTGGGGAAAAGTATTTATGAAATAATTAAATTTCAAGGAACTTCTGTGTAACTAAATTAAAAGCAATTATTCATGTGAATTTGATTCGAGAATGAACCAGATCCCGGGTAAGGGTGAGCTTTAATTGTTGTACACTCAGCGCGTCGTTTGTCATTTCCCATTGTTCTGGAGGGCCGGAACATTACTGCTAGTGTCAGGTCTACACGCGCTCTCTATTAAAAACATCACTAAAAAATGATTGTCTGTCAAATAAATTGTATTTCATTGGGAATCATCTCCAAAAAAAAAAACAATACTACCTACGTGTATCCGATAGGTAACGCTTTAATACAGGGCGCTAAGGAAATACTGTTCAGTGGGAAATAAAAAAAAAAACCTTTAAAATATATATATATGTTACAGTGACGTTTTCATAGGGTATAATTTGATTACTTTCATGAAATCATGTTCAAGGGTTTATCACCATATATTATGTGTACATTTATTTATGTTAATAATTTTAAAAGCTGTACTTTCAATAAAAATATGCATTGAAATTTGAAGAAAATCAAAAGCCGCCAAAACGCTATCTTGAGTAAAATAGAAGTCACATGACATCGTGACGTCATATGCCAGTAAACATCTTCACTATCTTCAGAACGAGATCGATGAAATAGATCAACACAATGTAATTTTGCGAGAAGACGCCGTTTGAGAACTGTGGTTTTCAACAATTTTGTTTAAGGTAAATGACATATGTTAGTGGAATTTTACAAGTATTTTACATAGCAACTATTTTAGGTTGAGTTCTACCCTTGGTTCACAGAATGATTCCCCTTTTATATACCTCTTTTGTTAAATAAAATAAATTTAATGATGAACCAATGATCGACATTAAAAACCTGAAATCGCATGGTGGTTGTCACAAAACTCACAATCTCAATATGAAAATCCTCCCTTGTTTACAAGCATGTGACAGTACGAGAGATGTACCCCATTACTGAGATATTTAGATCACGTGACCAAACTTCAAATACAGACAAATTCTAATTAAGTTTGATGTATAAATGATCGATGATTTATAGTTTCATTAAAAAACTTACAAAAAAACGTAGTGAGAGGTCTGTTCTCTGAGTTGGGATAAAGGCGAAAAAGTGAGTGTTTGTATTTTTTGGCGGAGGTAATAAATTCGTATAAGTATTATCGTTAATTTTACTGTTACATGTTGATTACCTTGTCTTGCTTTTTCTTCCATTACGTTGTTGCTAAGGGCACTAAAACCTGAAACTTGCGTCCGTATTTTATAAATAATCTATAATATATTTTTAGGTATACCTATAATTATTGACCGCACTTCTTTATGTTTGACAATGGGAGATTTCTCTGATCGTGATATTGTTAGTAGTTTTGTTTGTGGTAACTCTTATGGCCCTGTCCTTTGCCAATGTAACAACTAATAATACTCACTTTTTAAGATCAAAGAGAAACATAAAGTGTACACGTTTCATTTGTTTTATTTGTGAAGTTCCTGTTTAAATTCGTAAAGCTGTGAGTATTATAACGTCCCTTCAAGAGAAAATCGTGGAACTAAGAATTTCCATTGTTTTCCTTCCAAATTTAAACTACCCTGACAATTTGTTTACTAGGGAGAAAATCATCAGTGAAATTGAAGATCGCGATAAAAAGAAGGGGAATATCATAGTTTTTGGGTTGTGTGAAGGTAATTTCAGAGAAGCGGATGTGAGCTCAGTCTATGATAGTGTAAAATTTTTAAATGTTGATGACAAAGTGGATCTAGGACAAAATATTTTTCCTAATAAATGCAGACCCCTTAAAATTACTTTAGATTTCTCTAAGTGTCCAGCTTGTATTTAGAAATGGAAGTAAACTAAAAAACAATCCGTGCGGTCCAAGCTCTTCATATATAAAGACGTCTCCTAGGCAGACAACTCGAAAAAAGTAAGTCATTGCTGAACTACGAGCTAGAAAGTCAAGTTTACTTAATTATGAACTATTTTCTAAATAGTATCAAGCATTTATAAAGGAGGGGCTTAGTGGTTCTGATGGAGGAATAATTTTCAAGTCAAGTCAGAAGTAACTCGTAGTGAAGTAGTTACTGATGTTGACTCATCAACTTTAATTTTGAACTGTGTAGTGCGCCGGTATGTATTTTGCAAGTGTGCGATGAGTGGAACAAGCGCGCGCGGTCGTCACGGGAACAAAAAAACAAGAGGAGAGAGTTTTCGGGTTTGGGGAGAGAGTTTTTCGGAGCAGGGGAGAACGGGGTCTGATCTGGCAGCACGAGGAGGAGGGAGCAGCGTCTGGATGTAGATGCAAGATCCCGGAGCCTGGGTGCTGTGTAGGGGTTGTTTTCCTTGTTGGAGGTTCGAGGGCGAGCAGGGGGCTTTCCCGAACATTGGCCGGGATCGCCGAGCGGAGGAGCCAGATCCTGTGCCACAGAAGGGCACGGTGGGCAGCGGAGGACCGGAGTCCATGGTGTTGGAGGAGTTGGGAGAGTTGTGAGCTTATCATATGTGTTAACCGAGACGCGTCCTGATTTTTAAATAGAAATATAGACCAACACTCTTGTGTATTTGTACCCCCCCCCCCCTAAATTTGTAAATTTTGAGTTCCCGGACGGCGTCAGTGTGTCGTCGCCAAAGGGAGACCACTACAACTGTTATGCCTAAAAGTGCGTGTGTATGCTAAAATAATTATTATAATTACTGTCCATTAATACTCCAAAATGAAATGACCAGAATTTTCGGCAGGCTTATTGCATAAAGAATTTTATTAGCGCTACAAATGCAATTCAGTATGAGTTCATGTTAATGAGTATTTAACGTTCATAACAGAGCCTTGGATTTTCTTTCGTGTCCATTAAACGCATCCTGTGAACTAAACCACGGTGATTACTTGCTTGTGCCGGAAGCATCATCCAGCCGTTGTTGTTAAATATTGTGTAGAGTACAGTATTATACCTTAATCAGTTCGATTCTTCTAACGTCCCACGTTTTGATTTTAGACGATATAATATTGCACAGTTATACGATACGATGTTAAATGCGGATTAGTGTTCTGTTATTAAGTGCAAGAATATAAATTTAGCATATAGTAATCTTTGTTGATTGTTGAATCGCTGTTTTCTTCCTTTTGTAGTAAGAAAAAACGTGAAAAAACGATCTTTTTCATGTTGGCTCGATACTAAGGCCCGGTTGTTCAGTTGACGGTTAATTTGGGTTAGTAAAACGGGTTTTCCTTTAACCCGCAAAACGACTGTGACGTGTGAAAGCAGGTTTGTTGACGTTTGTAGTTTAGCGTTAGGAAAAATGGAAATGGATACTTCAAGTAGTAGCGAGGACGCCGAGGATAATATGTGGTTATCGAGTAGTGAGTCACCCGATGAAGAGCTGGTCGTCGAAGTTGTGGCAAATCTGGACAGAGGAGAAGGTCGACCTAGAAAAATTCCTCGGGTCCAAATAAGACGGGATAATTATTATAACGATGAAGAGTTTTATCAACGTTTCCCTCTTTCAAAAAATGTTGTTACTCTATTATTAGACAAAATTGAGAGTGATATAAAGTCACCAACTGATTATTTTGTGACTTACATCGCTCGTCTTTTTATTTTCAATCATATTTTTTCGTTTCTCAACGAGCTGCACTAAAATTTGGACCTCTTCATCGATAAAATTCTTTGCACGAACTGGAACTGTACTCAAACTCATTTTTAAGTTTCGAATAAACAAAGCGCAAAACAAACTTCACACGTAAACAAATATATCAATTTCTCACAACAACAATTGTTTAAACAGGCATAGAACGACACTACGTAGTGTAAAGCGGTCGCAGAACATAACCGGGAAGTGGCAACTTTAAAAAAAATTGGGTTAGCAGATCCCGGTTCGTCACCTGGATTTGTACACTGAACAACACCTACAAGATTAACCCAGGTCTATTTTGCGGGTTAAAGGTAAACCCGTTTTACTAACCCAAAAGTTAACCGTCAACTGAACAACCGGGCCTAACTCTAACCAGATTTACAAAAGTGAAAAAACACAATTTTACGAAATATAGAACAACCAAGCTGTGAAAGCTAGAGTTAATACGGGTTATTAAAACTATTCGTGTTATATTCATGATAGTTTTGTGCTTGACCCGAAGCACTCATGGTGGTTTATTAACAAAATGAAAAACGAAACGCACTTACCTGGATCCATGATTGTTGGAGAAAATGTGTACAGCTTACTACAGGTCATAGCAGATACATTTGCTGCTTATTTTCTATGTCTTCCTGTCGGTGGTTGAAATTGTTTGTAGACCTGATCATGGGGATGCTTCTGTCGTACCTTTGAGTGAGTTCACTGAGCCTGATTTTGTTGATGTCGTCAATGCTATAGAGTCTGGTTTCACTATGGGACCAGACTCGATGTCTGCATATTTGTAAAATACTGTCATTAAGTATTGGTGAAACTACTATTTCATGACTTTAATCCTTCGGAGTGATACTTTTCCAGACTGCAGGATACAGTCCAAAATTACACCTCTTTTTAAGCCTAGCATATGGGTTTTGTAAAAAATTATTAACCTACTTCTTTAATATTCAACTTTGCAAAGATTTTTGAGAGAATGTTGTTTAGGTCATTGTACAATCATTTTAGAAATTGACTTATAAACTGTCATCATTGTTTTATTAAAGGTTAATCCACATTTACTGACCTGTGTACTTTTGCACGATATGTCTCTTGCGCTCTGGATAATGGTTACTAAGAGGAGATGGTATGTGGGAATTTGTCTTCAGACCATATTCAACTGACACTCGTTTTAGAGAAATTGAAACCCTTTTGAATTTCTGATGATGTAGGTAATACGATTCGGGATTATTTAACTAAGGTAACTAATTATGCTGAATATCAGGAATATAAATCTCTCAGATATCGTGCTTCAACTGGTGCACTTCAGGGACCCGTACTTGCAAACTTTTTATTCTTGTTATTTGTGAATGATGAGTCAATCTGTTTGCTATATGCTGAGGACATAAAAATCTATTATGAAATAAAGACTACACATTACTGTCAACTTCTACAAAAAGATTTAAATACTCTTTTGGAGTCAAGCCAACAGTCTTCAGTTGAGTTTGGCCAAATGTAAAGTCGTGCCGGATTTTGTTGCCGGACAGTCACCACGTTATTTTCTTATAAGGCTGGTGACATTTAACACGAAGGCCGTGATTACATTAAGGATCTCGGAGTTTTGTTTGATATAAAGCTTCATTTTAATAACCATATAGAAGTAACATGTAGACATAGTATTGCCTTACTTGGTTTTTTGACGAGAAACACCGAACATCTCCAGTGCGAACCTTTAATAAACTTTTGTAATGCATTTAATCGTAGTACGCTTCAATACTGCGCAATTGTTTGGGATCCTGATTATAGCAAATACAATGATAAGATTGAAGGTGTGCGAAATAAATTTATAAAAAACGTTACATTTTCAAATATAAGTACCTATTATAATTATCTGTCATAATTACTCCTATGTTGACGTGTAGTGAATTCATTTATGTCTCTAAGTGGTAGAAAGCTTCTGAAATTTTATTTGTCTACAAATTAATTATTAACATTATCCAAGAGCGTAGGCTTTCACGGCCGGAGTCAAATGTACAGCGTTCTTCCGGGCTATTTGGCCGTGGTCCAGATAGGTTGAAGTCAACGATTATAGACTGAACCAGGATTGCTCACTTGCATTTGACCAATGTTGGACAGTTTTGTGACGTCACCACCGGTGCTGAAGTCGTGCGTTTACGTGTTGATCTGTGGAAGACGTGATGTGGGTATCGTACGTAAATATGGATTACGTTGAGTACGTACGTAAACCCTATAGTTTACTATGATACATCTTACTGTTTACTAGAGTATGATGAATAAACCGGGGCTTAGTCATGATGATTAATTTTACTATGTATGGCTGAGCGCTTTCCCCATGATCTATCTCAAAAATGGTTAACCGTTTTGTTAAAAATGTATTAAATAAAATTTGAAGAGAATTTTTTGCTTAACCACCCTCATTATAGATGCAAATTGCATCGAAACCGTAGGAAGCGAGATAAACTCCTGGACAAAATTAACGCACCACCACATATATTTTGTGTTATTCCAAAATAATGATGATTTTCAGTTGTTTAGCAATCTTACAAGTAGGCTCTGGATTATACTTCGACAGTTCAAGTAAGTAAATGTTGTCAACATGGGTTTCGATTTAACAGTGTAATAGCAAAGAAAAACAAAAAGCATAAATAAAACTAATAACCTAAGATTCGTCTACTGTAAACCGATTTTCATAGCGTATGCAGCCTCCTGACTACATACTATTATTTTTATTAAATAAAAGGTCGTAGGTCGTAACACAATAATAAATTTTCTGTCGAAGAGATTACATGAGAGCATCCCCTAACCGTTTCAAGGGAAGCTCGCTTAAAGGTATGGTGTTACACATCTGGCAACACCGTGGATTTAACCGCACCATCTATCGGTCGCTTGGTGGGCGAGCTCCTTTTTAGGGTCTGCATTTTACATCATTGCGGCGACAGTCTATAACCGTATTGTCTTTGATAGAGATAACGGGCTCTTTTCGAATTTTCAATTGGTAGCATTGCTTATATTACAGAATCGTGTCATTATTTTAACACAGAGTGATCAATAGTACCATATCAGTTGGAGATTGAAAGAAATTTTTTTTGTTCTTTAATATTAATTGTTTACACGCCTAAAAATCTTAATTCGTTTCAGTGCCAATATGCCTGAAAATGCGTTTTAGGTTAACTTTAATATTCAATTTGAAATCCTAAGAAGTAATTAAACAAGAAGTGTACTTTGACATGACATCCCATTACAGCCGGTAAAGTTATGGGAAAATACTCCACGGTTTCACGTATTCTTATTGTGGCGGGGAGGGGAGAACTAAAAGCTTTCGAGTTTATAACATCTCCATTCTTTAGACTTTCAGTTCAATCGTAAGTGCCGCGCGATTTAAAAGACTCGCCATTTCATAAAATTAATCTCTTCAAAATAAACGGACAGAAAACTAGCCATCCTTGTATTTTACAAAGGAAGGCAAAGCTAATGGTTCTCCTTAAGTGCGTTTTAATTCTAAGAGGCCGCTTGGGAGATTTGTTCTTGTTTCGTACACTCGCGTTTCGTACACCTCAAAATTGTTACCTGAAATATTGTTGTTTCGTACACTGAAATAATTAATGCATTTTCGGTGTCTCATTTCGTACACCGACCACAACGATGGTCGAAAGGGTCTAGGTAGCAGGTCACGTGGGTATTTGTGTAATGGATCGTAAAAAAAATATGACTAAATATCAAAATATTTATTGTCATATGCAACGTACAGAAATATAAAATATTTACTTGAGTAATAATATTTTTTTTTATTGGTACGCTATTTTGCATATTTCAAACATGCTTTGGCGTGCGTAACTCGGGCTTTTTCGCACGCGCGTTTTTTAAAGTCGCCATGGAAACGTATCAACAACGGCCAAATCAACCAATAACAGAGCGTTTTTGGCCGTACCGGGACGAGCCGATTGGTGGCACGACGGGCGACGGGCCGTCACGAAGCGTCACGAGTGTCATTCAAATTAATCATATTGGGTATGCATTTGGTTTTGGTATAAAAAATGGTACCAATAAAAAAAATCGCGTAAAGTATTCGTGGATACCTGCTCTTTCAAGCACTTGCTCTATTTCGAGCACTCCGGCTACGCCGTCGTGCTCGAAAACTCGCGCGTGTTTGAAAGAGCTCAATATCCACTCATACTTTAATATACCATTCTAAGTACTAATACAGTAGTAATAAATGTTCTTACTATCTGCATAATCAAATTGTACAATATAAATCAAGGGATTTAATGTCTCACTGATTTCTATTTCTTTGTGTAAATATTCGCTTAATATTTTGTTCAAGCGGCTGTCCAAATCAGTTTAATTTTGTTTCGAGGTACTTGTAATCTTTGCATGTTGTCAACGTCCTAAGGCATGGTCTCTTGGTGCACATCCATATAATGTTGTTGGTAGATGAACTTTTTATTGTATAACGATGTCCTGAATGCAAATTGGCTAATTTTGGCAAATTTTTCTCTTTTCGTTTCAACAACTTGAATATCCATGCTGAAAAATATCTGCGTCTTCGTCTTGATAGGGTCAAATCAGAGCTTCCACAATAATAATTGAAACAAATTCAACACTCTATATGTATACACCATCCCGTTCCGGGCCCTCGCAATGGTCGGTGTACGGAATATAGGAATATAGGAATATAGGAATATAGGCTGGCCGATCCAACTTGTCATTTTAGACACATTGTTATGACATGTGTGAAGCTGAACATTAATCTTGAACCTTACATGAATTGCTACACACGATAATATTGTTTTCATTGAATACTAAATAAAAGCAGTCGACTTTTTATACGATCACTAATAACATTCATCATAATTTTTTAGTCGAAATCGTAATATATCCTATTATTACTGCACACGTTGACCGATACTACTTTGTTTTAATGATCCAAGAACAAATATATGAGATTATATAACTAATCAAACTCTTAGAATGCAAGAATTAATTACCTTATTGCCGCAATTGTTATTGTAATCAGCAATGGTATGCACAGTAAATATTCAGATTCAGGTAACTTTATCTAACGTGCTGTCGCCTAACCCTTCCATCGCGCTCGCGAACCGAGCCGATCGCCAAATCGAGCTTTCACTCGGGTGCTGTAGTGGAAGAGAGATAGATGCGTCGCAAGGCGAACGCTCTCACTCTCGCTCACACGCATGGGTCTGGCGTAACGTTACAATGTTTTCTGAAAAGTGCACATCGATTTATAATACGTTTATCACGTCAAAAATCCACACATATTTATATTTACTGTGAAAATTTTTCTTATGCTTATTATAATATGTATGTTGATGCTTAAGGGAACCCACAACCTACACCCTTAGAAAGCAGGCAATCCAACAATAAATCAGATTACAAACAACATAATATTATATCTTGTTGCTTGCTGTTTTTGTAAAGATTTATATTTTAAACACAATAACTGAATTTTTCTTGCGTGTTTGGTAATAAGTTTCATCTGTCATTTTACACTTGTGTTTACATTGATTAATCGTATTAAAATTGTAGGTATATTATATTTTAGATAAACATACTTTTTGCATTAAATATAGCAATGTGTGTTTTTTTTAGAGATTTTTTCCTGGGGGTTTCTCATCCGGGGGTTTCTTTCCTGGGGATTTTTATTCCGGGGGTATGTTTTCCTGGTGGTTTTATTCCCGGAGTATTTTTTCGGGGGGTTTTATTTCCGGGGTCTTTTTCCGGGTTTTTTTTTTCGGATATGGGTGTACGAAACGAGACGCCGAAAATGGATTGATTGTTTTAGTGTACCAAACAAGAATATTTCAGGTAAATTTTTCAGGTGTACGAAACACGAGTGTACGAAATAAGAATTTACCGCTTGGGAAGGCTTCTTTCTCGTTTGAGATGAACGAAATGGAAAGTAGTGTAAACTATAAGTTATAGTAAATATTCCAAAAACTTGAAAGGGCTTGACTGGTCAATAAAGGCTCTAAAATGCTTTTATTCCGTCTGATTAATTAAACCTATCCAGCTCTATTACCTGTTTGGCAATTATTTAAATGGATTTTTTTTTCAGTTGCAAATGTCGCATATTTTCTATTCAAACATTTTAACAATTTCTTTGAAGCACCCTCTGAATAAAAGTGGAAGCCATTTGGTTATTAAGTGTTTCTCATGACTTAATGCTATGAATTACGTTTTATTTACTCTCTGAAAATGTCGCATATTGATAAACTAAACAGATACTAAGTATGAGTTCTAGACTTTCTTCTAGGTTCTGGATTTAACTTTTTCGTTAATGAAACTTTCCTATGAAAATTTTTTCTTTGCAATACAAACCGGCGGCCTTTCACTTTCTTCTTGCCAAAACGCGAAAAGTTTGTCAAGTTTCTGAGACAAATCGAAATTATTCGACCTACGCAGTCACTTTACTCTTCCTTCTTTTCTCCTTCACTCCTTTCTTCATTATTTGCTTTGCTCGTCATTCTTGCCGTGATTTAATTTCACAGGCTTCCTGGGAAAATTACTAGGCAAGAGAGTTTTCGTTTAAAATTAAAGTTTATTTAGTTTGGAGCAGGTAGGTACCCAAGAAGAAGTATTCTTTATTGGTTCCCTCTCGATTCAATTTCGACAAAATAAATTTGATAATTTATTACGTTTAGACGAACTGGATCCTTGATTTGTTCCCTCCGCTACACACTATGATAAATAGGGATCAATGACTGAAACGTTCACGAAGTTAATTTGATTGGGTTGGCATCCGTTCCAGACGAACTATCGGAGTTTTTTCGACATAGTTATTGCATGGAATTGTCGATAGTGCATAGGACAACGTGTTTTAATGTCGCGGGAACTGTTTTAATGGTTTTGAATGATGTAACGTTCAAAGTATTTATAATTTCACATTATAATTAAATTAAAATGGCAGCGTTTATTCGGAAATAATTAAAAATAGAGGTAGGTGTTTCTTTTTTTTTGTCTTTTCAAAGATACAAAATGGTGTGCATCCCGTGAAAAATGGTAGCTCGTAGCACTTGTGCTAATTCATTTACTTTTCCAACGTTCAGCGGTAAATTCCAGTAAGCAGAGACGTGAGATCCTGGCATGTTTTTGCCCGAGATCTGCTTCGAAATATGACCAAACATTTCCGCAATATCCTGGATACGTTGCCCGAATGAAAATAAGAGCGAAAGCAATACATCGGTCGTGCATTTATATGTATGTAGTTTAATCTCTCAAGTCTCGCAGCAATCCATTGGCGTAACTGCCATGGTTATTATTTTTCTTGGCCTGAAAGGGGTTTGAACATCCGACAAATTTGGTTATTCCACACTCGAGATAGATTATTAATGAAGGTACGCACGTCTAAATATGCCTTACGTCGGTAAACGTCGTTGTATCAAAACAAAGTTGCTTTACCGCTCTGCTGGATGCGCAGGTATTAACTTATCAGCTACAAATTAATTTATGGTGGAGTTCGGAAACTGACAGATGCCGATTTAGGGGGATTTGGCTGTGGCTTTTATGCCCCGAAGATTAAATCGTTACAATATTTGGTCCATATTGCCGTCGGTATGATTTTCGTAATTACTAAATTACGCTATAAGTAATTAAACTGGAGATTGACACGAATTATTCTGATCGCTCTGTCAAGCAAAAAACTTTCAATATTATCACGGCATAAGTTACTATTTTAATATATATGTTAAATTTTTCAAAAAATGTGATTAACTGCAGAATTTTTATTTCAGATCAAACAATTGTCAGCGTAAGTAGACATTATTATTGAATGGATTACTTGCAGTGGTGACTGATTTTTAAAAGGAATGTGTATAATAAGCAAGAAATTCAATAAAGGTGGCTCAAAAGTAAAACACTTATTCGTTTGTTGAAAACCGACAAATACTTAATATCGCAATATAGAAAATTTTAGCACTTAACATGAAACGCTGACCTGGAAATGAAATTAATCCATTTTCAAGTCTTTTTGTTTTCAAATTTTGAAAAGCGTTTCAAATTCTATTGAAAAGTTCTTTTTGGTTAATTTTCATGTTATAGACTTTCTGTTGTAATACACTTCAGATCAATAGTGACACGAATTTAAATCTGGTGAAAGAGCTGTTCAATTATCGCCATTTATTTATGTGAGCGGAGTCTCCAAAAAGTAGCGACGTTGCATAAACGACGGGTTGGACATTGAATATGTGTTCACGTTACAAGAGAGGTCCGTATAGGGGTTCTCGGTATTTTTTGAAATGTAAGAGGTTTTTCAAGAGCACTGTATTATTAACTAACGAATCTTCATGGCAGTAACATGGATGTATTTTTAAAACCAACCTTTATTTTTAATAAAAATTCACAAAACAATCCAAAAAAGTGGAATAAACCATCATCAGAAGTGGGATAGTGCCTGGATAGTGCCTGCGATAGTGCCTGATGGTGCCTACAGACAGATTTTCACGAGTGCAGTAAACAATGGATGATTTCCCGAAAATTCTAGTGGAATCACTCCGCGCGTATAGAGACGAATCAACTCATGCAGGGGAGTCAACAGCGATAAAAGTACATTTAATCCGAATCACGAAAACGATGGTGTTTCTCAGTGGTGTGACGAACTGAAAAAACGGAATGAGGCACTCTGGGAATGACCGGGAGGGGAAGCATAGCTTTATATAATATATGTATATACGTCATGTACAGAAACGATTGGTAGCTAGCGCGGCGATCGCCACCCCTAGAGCAGGCAATCGACAATACAAACAATTGTAACACGAGTTGCCACCAAACAGTTAGCGCGACTCCGAAATAAATCACTTTTATCTACTCTGCATTACTAATGATCTCATTATTACATCAAAAGTAGTGTAATAATATGCATATTATTACACAACTTTTGGTAACTTTTAGTTTTGTTAAATTGGTACATCAGCCTGTCACGTATACGTGCGTAGACGTCAAGGTTAAATTATTAGTATTTCAATAAACATAACTTTTAAAATTTCATGAAACTACATTCTTGTCTTCCATTTCGCTCACGTAAGTAAGTAGTTATTGAAGTTGTCCTAGGGCTACTAGATTTTCAAATTCAAATACGAAACGTTAATGTCAGTGACGTCAGTGTAATCAACCCACGCAAAATTCCTCAGGGTAATACGAAAACTTGAGCAACCAAAATTTAACGAATCAATAAAGCAAAGTAGATAAAATAGTATATTACACTCGTTTAATAAGACGTATTGTCACACTCGATCTATTAAAGCACTCCTCGCTTCGCTCGTCGTGCCTTAAAATTCTCGTGTGACAATACTCCGTCTTATTAAACTAGTATATTATAGTGTACTATTTATTCTTTTTTATACTTTTATCCAAGCCAAACCAAACAAACCTAACCTTCCGGACCGTAGTCGTTGGCCCAGAAACGTTTCGATAAAGGATTTTCTCGTTCCGTGTAGATCTCAATCCAAGATGTCTACTGTCTATTTACGTTTAAGAGCAAGTTTTATAATGAAATATCTCGGTTGATAGAAGAAATAAAGTAATTGCCACACTCAGGTAGGTTTCTTCTTTAGACGCTGATTCTGTTGATATAATTTTTGTTATTGTACAGTTAAAGCATTTTGTGAAACGATTGATAGCTAGCGTCACCACGGAGAAGGTAACCGACAATACAAAAACAATTGTAACACGTTGTCAATAAACAGCTAGCGCGGCGCGATAATTGGCCGTCCGGGTCGTACGGTTTTTCAGCAATAATGGAGCAGGCAACCAATACAAAAAAAAACAATTGTAACACGGTTGCTACTAAACAGTTAGCGCGGCGCGATAATTGACCGTTGCGATCGTGGCTGTTTTTCGGCGTTTACACCTCTCGCCGATTCAGCGCTTCGAGCGAAGCCCGCCATAAGAAAGCTATGCTTCCAAAAGAAAGCACGTATTTATACTGTCTCCAAATTGCTGGTTGGCAATGTGTGGTGGCTTCTCTTCCTTATGTCGATCGTCGATCGAATTGTGAGCAGTCCGCCGGGGCTTTATTGCGGAGATTTATAGGGAAGTAGTGAATGCGTAACGAATGCAATGACGCCAATGACGGACAGACAAGTGACGGTCGCCTTCGATCGTTTGGATCGCGCCGATCGCGATAGAGACGATTGGTAGCTAGCGTCACCATGGAGCAGGCAACCAATACAAAAAAAACAATTGTAACACGGTTGCTACTAAACAGTTAGCGCGGCGCGATAATTGACCGTTGCGATCGTGGCTGTTTTTCGGCGTTTACACCTCTCACCGATTCAGCGCTTCGAGCGAAACCCGCCATAAGAAAGCTATGCTTCCAAATGCTGAGAAAACTGTTTGGATGTTCCAACTATGAACGGGTTGTTCGAGGGTCCAGCGGCCTTGTCGGCGATGCACTGGAATGGTACACCGCCTGGAGACCAGGAACTACGAAGAAGACTTGGGAAAACTTCCGGTCAAAGTTGTCCAGCTTGTAACCGCAGAAGCGCAACCTCAGCGATAAACTACGACGAGCGAGTTTATACACCAGCGAAAGAGCGGAGTCTTTTTGTGAGAATGCCACAAAAAAGGTCCACCTCTTAAATTCGCTCAATTTGAATTTCTCATAAGTTGAATAACAACTCATAGAGATTGTTATTGGAGATATTACTGACATTCATGTTAAGAGTGTAGCGTTTAACACCAAAATAGATTCAGTGGGTAATTTGTTGAAATGGTTAAGTAGTTATACTATGCATAAAGTGGAAAAACCCTTTATAGCAGGAACTAAGCGGCGCAACCTTTGGGTTTCGCCAATAACAAACCTTCTAAACACCATTCTTCTGGTTTTGAGCGTGCTAATAATAACAATGTTGTTCAGCGTTGCTTTAATTGTAATCAACCGGGACATCTAATTCGTGATTCTCCTAAGAAACAAAATCCAACTCCGCCCGGGAAATTTTCATTGCCTAGTAAGACCTTAACTCGCAATCCCGTTAGTAATACTTGTTCTTATAGTCGCGTCAAATTAGCATTTCTTTGGAAACTTTTTCGAGGAGATTCGATTGAGATGCGGTATTCTTCAAAATGTTTAGGAAGTCATCTATAACAAAACGTACATCTAACCTCTGTACGCTCGCGAATTTTGAATTGTTAAAATGTAATTGTAACAAATGATCCATTTTTGTTAGGGTATTGATGAACATATGGTAAATATTACAAGCTGTTTAACGAAAATGTCTGGGAAATGTTCTCTCGGGAGTATTCAAGGTCCCTCTATATTACTTTAGTATTAAATTTATTAATTATTGCTAAATTGTTGTAACTTGGCTAATTAACATATTAACAACTCAACGCCCGAAAGCACTAGAGAACAGGAATTTTTTCGATATCTCTGGCTTCTCAAGGCGAACCATACGCACAAGATTAGTTATATGTTAATATAGTTAATATGTTAATTAGTCAAGTTACAACAATTTAGCAATAATTAATAAATTTAACACGAAGGTGATAAAGGCAAACCTTGAAAACCCCCGAGAGAACATTTCCGAGACATTTTCGTTGAACCGTTTGTGGCAGAAAACCGCATCTCAATCGAATCTCTTCAAAAAAATTTGCCATTCATTTTTCCCATGCTAAATTGACGCGACTATTACTGTAAAAGCATAGAGATAAACGAGAGAGGAGGTAACAAATGTGGTTGGAACAAATAGACCAAAGCACAGACTAAAGTGGCTTCTGCATATCGCCGACTTCAAATAGTCCAAGAGCTAGCTACATAAAACAGTATCGATAAGGTACACGACATTTGAGTTCATAATGGCTGTTGTGCCGGTTTGCATAGGGCGGATATGTAAATGGCGAAAAACCGATAAAGTACACAGGTGAAATTTTGTTCAGGGATTGTCTAGGTCTAGACCTTGACTAAGAGCGGTGAAACAATGGCAGAAAGTTAGCAGGTCGGAAAACCCTCGGCAGAAATGATTCAAAGTCGCGGAAAATTACCATGACAAAAACCGATAAGGTACACGTGAAAAACTTTTTTCGTACATTCTTTGGTCCTCAAGGAAGAGCGGTGCGATAGTGGCAAAAAATTAGCAGGTCGGAAAACCCTCTGCAGAAGGTCATGAAAAACGCCCTGTAACTTTCAGTTTCTTCTGCCGAGGGTTTTCCGACCTGCTAATTTTCTGCCACTGTTGCTCTTAGTCAAGGTCTAAACAATGCATGAACAAAATTTCACGAGTGTACCTTATCGGTTTTTCAGGCATGTTTTCCAATGTGGAAAACTGGCCGCCATTTACATATCCGCCCTATGCAAACCGGCAGAATAGCCATTTGGTGTTGGGTTATTTTTTTTATAATCAGTTATGAACTCAAAATGTCGTGTATACTTTGTCCAATCCGAACTGGAACGGTAACAAAAACACTTAATGGCTTTTTAAGTGGTGCCTCCTGGTCGTCCATGGGCGTAACATTACGGATAATAACTCTAACAATGAATTCACTTTCAAAGCTTTCAAATAGTATAAATAAATGGCACACACATACACACACCACTGCTTCTCGAGTATAAATGCCGAAGAAGAAGAACACCTGCTCCATAGAAGACGAAGAAGACCACAAACGAAATACCGCTGTGGTAAAAAAAAATTTTACGACCCAATGGACCCTTTAATTCTTTGTCTGTAGATATCCATACATTCACACTTACGATTTCACTTGGACGACTGTACAAATACGTACACCTGCATTTTAAAATATACCAGTGCGTTTCTGAATAAGCAAAGAAATAAGTCCCATGTGTTTTGTATAGAGATAACGGGCTCTTTTCGAATGTCCTCGGTAAATTCAGATTTTGTAGTGTGTTTCAATTGCTACTGGTTAAAGTATACCTTATCGATGATGTTTTATGTAGCTAGCTCTCCGACTAAAACAATCGCAAACACGCGTTCGAAAAGTGGCTTCTCAATATGGCCGGTTCCGTCTACAAAATTTATTACCCCCTCTCCCTAATTGTTACCTCCTCTCTCTTTTATCTCTATGTGAAAAAGTACATTTTGAACGATACTGTTTCCAAAAACAACGCGAGCAACCATCTACCTGTCAAATTAATTATTTCTATGCCGGGTTAAATGCTGATTTTTGCGCTGACTTTACAATTCAAGGGTTAAATGTTAATTGTCTCATAGACACAGGTGCCGAATGTAGTTTACTTTCTGAAAACATTGCAAAGAAACTCGATTGCCGTGTAGAGCCTTATTTGCTAACCTTGAAAGCATTGGAAAATAATACGTTATTGGCAAATGGTAAAACTCATTTAAAAATAGCCTTAGAATCATGTTTTTATATTGTTGATAATTCTGCAATAGGCCCAGATGCGACTATAGGGCTGGATTCATTTTTACATAAGGGTCTCGAAATTCGTACTGACAAAAGCAGAAGTCGTATTACGTTAAACGAAACAAGGAATAAGTTATCAAAAGACGTTAATCTAATTTTAACTTTACGCGAGGTAATTTTAACGTCGTTAACAGGGATTGATTTTGAACATCTGGTAGCTTTGTTGTCCAAATTAAAGAAAAATATCACTTCAGGGACGTCCGTCACTCCTATTACTACTGCTGAACTTACTATAAACTTAAAAGAGCCAAAAGTTGTAAATTTTCACCCATACCGAATGGCCTTGTGTGAAAGGGAAAAGGTAAAAGGAATCATTAAGGTTTATTAAAAAATAAATTTATTCAAGAAAGCTTTTCCTCCTACGCGAGTCCAATTATGTTAGTCCATAAGAAAGATGGTAGTAGTCGTCTTTGTGTTGACTATATGGCCTTGAATAACATAACAATCAAAGAAAGGTATCCCTTACCTCGTATTCAAGATCAGATCGACAATCTATTGTTAATTCTTTCAAAAACTGTTAAAGAAGGATTTCTTAACTTAGAACGAGTTCTCTCGGCGCTGACGCAAGCGCGATTCTCGTTAAATGTAAAGAAATGTATCTTTTTTCGAAACAACAATAAGGTTGAGGCATTATTAAACGCTGAGGATCCTAAAACTGTTAAACATGTCCGTCAATTCATGGGACTAGCAAATTATTCTCAAATTATTAGAATTATGTCTGTGCATTTTGCAGTCAAAGACCTTTGTTCCTACGACCCCCGACGGATTTAAACATCTTTTATTATCATTGGACTCATTCACAAAATTTTTATTTTTCAATACCACTTAAAAAAAACCATGGCATGCCAGGCTGATAGGTAGATTTATGGGTAGGATATAGAGTAATATAACAGACACGATGTGTCAAAAAAATGTATACGATGTGTTAAAAAAATACAAACGTCAAAATTTCTAACTTTTTGCATATCACTTTTTTATGTACATTTCTCAAAGATATGTTTTATGCACAAGTCGTTCGTCTCTATAAGGGCAACAAAAAACCTAAGTAACATTTTTCTCTCAGACGCGAAATAAAAAATTTTGGATTTTTCTTTGAAAAAAATAACTTTTTTTTCTGTACATTTCTCGAAAAAATATTTTACCCAAAAGTCGTTCGCTTCTATAAGATTAACAAAAAACCTAAGTAATTTTTGATTTTTTTTTAAATAACAAGCCGCCATTTTGAAATCGCTGGACCTATTTGGCCCATTAACGAACTCGACCGAGATTTTCGGCGAACTGATTTTTGTACCAAATTTCGTTGTGATTCTTTATATATATATATATATATATATATATATATATATAAACTTTTGAGAAATGATTAAGTATGATCTCTAGATACCAAAAAACTGAAAACCGCATTTTAATTCCTCTTTTTTCGACTTCGTTAACGACTGCAATACTAGATAAATCTACCAACGCTCTCCGGTCCAGAAACTGGAAAAGCACTTCGCCTTTACCCCCAGTAAGTTTGGTATTACTAAGACATTTGTTTGAGATCGAGGTACAAATTTTACAGATAAATCAGTAAAACGAATGTTGTCAGAATTGGGTATTCAGCAACATTTGATGACAGTAAAAAATAATGGGCAAAAATCCATAAGAAAAAGGAATTCATTGTTAAAGAACTGAAGAGAATGGTACAATTGTAACAACTGCCAACTGTTTAGATCTGCAGTATCAAAAATACGCATAGCTTTGATGATAGCCAAACTCCGGAACGAAGACGTCACCTAAAGAAGAAGTTGCTCTCAGATACAGAATAGAGCTTCTAAATGATCTTCAGTTAAATTATTTCTTAGAATAAAATTTAATAACGCCTTTTTCCTGCGATATTACTACATATACATATGATACATTGTTCTAAGTTCCCATTACCATTATGTTTATTTTTTGTTTTAAAAGTTCCTAAACAGTTTCTGATAAATTATGAGAAAGCGAAAAACAGTTTCATATGTTAACGGTTTCCTTAGTTGTTTTGAAACGTGAAAATGACTAAATCTATCCCTAAATATGAAGGCATTCTAATATGGCTACTGTTATACGACATTTTTAAAATGTACGAAATTGGAAAGGTGTCTTATAAAGTAATTCAAATTATGCATATGGATAAATTCCAAGAAAAGTCTGTCATTCCGACATACGTCAATTAATTGCACTTTCGGCATTGTTAGTTACATTTACATTGCCAATTCTTTAAAAATTACATATCCTCTTGAAAATATTGTATGTTTTTAACCAGGCTGTATCCTATACAATGTGATTATGATTACCCTTCTTTCCCACAAGCTGGTGCCGACATCAACACGGTACTGATAAGTCGGTGGATGTAAAAGCAGTTGATCTATGTACATGCAACATCTACGACAGGTTGTGATTAAAGTAACGAGACAATAATTACCCAGTATTTTTTTCTTTAAGATATCCGATCCCGAACTGATTTAACAATACTTTATGTTATGTTACATTTAATGGAAGACTCACAAAACAATTTGTTTATAATGTAGTTTCTCGGTGAACAGTAAAAACAGTAAGAAGTTAACAAAAAACAACTTTTAAATGAAGCAAAATTTTGAAAACTGTAAAACTGATTTGGGAATTTCTTTCAGGATTTTTGCTTTAAGACATAAGGGAGGCATCCATCGCGTTTAATGCATTCTAACTCGGTTAATATAAGAAATGACGAAGTTATGTCCTCTATCTTGAATTGTTTTATTTTTCGATACTTTCGGCTTCGGCAAGCGTTCCCCAAATGTTACTAGTAGTTGTTACTTATTACCAATGTAATATTCATTCCTTTGAGTTTCCACTACGTTAACAACCAGTTCAGGAAAATTAATACACTCGTGCATTAAATCCAGAACCGCTGAATTAAGCAACATTATAACTAAATTCAGCAGTCGACTAACCTACCTGCCGCCATTGTACCAATATACCATTGATTTGTACGAGTTAATATTCTCACCTAATTCTGATGCTAAGTCAGAACGCCCGGCGGTTTCGAACGCACGGATCCATAACTTATGAACTGATTTATGGTTTGGTTTGGAAACCGATAGAAATTTGATAATAGATTATATAGGAATTACGTGGATGCCTCACAAGTTTATCTCATTACCGTATCTGCTTCGATAAATAATGCGCTTGGATAATTCTGACACCGGTAGCCGATTAATTATCGCAAGAGAAGTTTGGCAAATTGTTATAATGACTCCAAAGAACTCACCTAGTTGTAATTCACATTGTCTGATATTTTTTTTACCAAAATGTATCTGTTGTGAGTTATAATTAGGTACGTTTAAAATGTTTCTTACCTTTTCTAAGCAACCATTTTTCCTAGCAGACGTATACCTAAAATTACTACTACTACCCTTGAATGCATTATAAATAGTTATTGAAGAGATTTCTATTTACTTCTTAATCTTTTCTTTTTTATTTTATTTTGATTTATTTTACGCTGTGTAGTTCGGCAAAGGTTGGAAAAAGTAATATTATAAATTAAATTATGACGTAATCTATCTACAAACTTAAAACGTACGAATAGCTAAAATATAACCATTCCCGTATTGGAACGTATCTTGATCGACCTCTCAATCTGAGCCTTTCTGAAGTTTAAATCTGAGTGGAAAATAATAATTCCTAATTCAGAAATAAGTTATATAAACTTTTGAAAATGCTACAAAAATTAATTCGATTGTTTTGGGAAAAAAATTAAGTGGATATTATAGTTTCAGAGAAACTATTCACAAAGTGGCGTAAATGTGTTGCTAATAGTTTATAGTATAGGTACTCTTCCTTTGGTCTATCTATGATTTAGTAATGATACTTAGTATTGATATTTATTTATCCTATTAATCCTGGATATCAGAATAAAACTAAATCAATGGTTTAGCTGTTTAGCATATAATAGCACAGCGGCATCTGTTTCAAACAACTAAATTGAGACTTGCAAGAATTATAGCTGTTACTTACATCTTTTGGTGTTCCCTTTGTTGTTTCTTACTGGCCATAAGTAACTTGAACACGTTTTATAGTTCAATACTCGCATTTCTACGAAATTTTCATGTGGGTAGATGAAGTTTGAGTTCACACAATAACCGAAATGTTAAATAATTTACCGAAGAATAAGTTGTGTTGTCTTTTCTGACCTCCTAAACTATCTCGACCTATTCAAATAGCTCGAAACATTAATATGATTACTATGAGTGCTTTACTTGTAACGGATCAGTCTGTTCTGCATACCCCCAATCTGATTAACGTAAACCGAGTCATGAAGACAATTTTTAAGAACATGTCGCTTTTTGACTGTGGTGATATTGCAATTTTATTGTAATGGATTGTAAAAACTAGTACAATCTCATTTGTTGGAATAAAAAACGTTTTATAACACAACTCTATTATTTTCTAGCTGACAAGCTTCCACCGGGATTTCCTCAGATAACCCTGTCCCCGGTAACTAACAAAGTGGTGGAGATTGGCCACAATACCGTCCTAAAGTGCGAAGCCACCGGTAATCCCCAACCGAAGATCACATGGCTTAAAAACATGCTGCCCATCAACATCAGTAGCCCGAGGTCCAGATACTCAGTCAAAGAGGAAATGCCAGGTAAGTGGGAAAAAGCTCCTATACAAATCCTCTTGCAACATTTTCTGAGAGAATAGAAATGACGAAAGTAATGACAATAATTGTGCCGTAACATATTAGAAACCTCGTCTTTCTCTCGTCTTATCACAGTTCTTCTTTCGCGTTTCATGGCGAGCTTTTAGTAGCTGTCGCGTTTATATCGGATCTCTCTTCCTTGATATATGTTAGCGTCATAGAGAAAATGCAAGGAAGCTTTTACGAGACGCAAAGTGCATTATAGTCGTGGCGACCCTGGAGATTTTCTGACTGGTTCTCAACAAGAATGGCCGGTAGCAATGCAGCCAATATCTTGGGATTGCTGACAGGAGATGAAATGCTGAATAATTTAACGGAGAAAAATTCTAATTCTACTTCATTCGAGTCTGAGAGCAAAATTTTTGCATAAAGTGTATCGGGCTGAAGCTTATTTCAGAATTACAGAAATTTGAATGTTTCCAACTTCTAAAAATTATAACGTGTTTTAAGTATAAAAAGCAATTAGGACTTCCGTTTTACAAAATTACCAAAAGGTCAGCAAAGTTAAACCTTTCACTAACTCCATTAAGAAAAGTAAATAGTCACGATTTCTATTAACATTTGTAAACAGATTAAACATTTTTGTTTTGTAATGCATATTTACTGAGTTTAATGAAGTTACTTAGTTGTTTAATGCTACTGAATAAATCATCTTTTAAAATCATTAATCGCTTTTAATCTCTAAAACAAATTTTATTTTTAGAGTCAATTATTTTAACAAACGGTATTTGTACACGTTTCAGGACACTATGCCGCTGTTCATTTAAAAGGTTACCTATTTAGATTTCACTCCCACAAATGATGGCCTCATTTAATGCCCATCAATCATTGGGTATTTCATGGAGGTTGAATAATTCAATCCTTGGGAATCTGCTTTACAATATAGTATTGTTATTTATGTAATAGAAATATGGACAATTTAAGGCAGATGAAGTAGATATACTGATGCGTTTTGTACTTTGAAACTTATTAAAATAAAGGGATGTACTTATCCAACTATACTCTCAGTCAAGCAAAATGAAACCAGATGATAAATCCATGTGCAACGGTTACAATCATTCTTTAAGCTTTATGTGGATAAGCTCCCATAAATAGACCGTTCCTCCTAGTAATGTGAAATAAACGATCGAATAATTTAACATAAACAGATATTAAAGTCTATTCTGTAAGTAAATGGTTTATTTTTGACGGCTGTTAAAAAATAACCACGGTACCTGTTAAAATGACTTAATGGATTATTACACTTAATGATAATGGAAAACGACGAGAATAGACGACGAATGTAAGTGCTGTGTGAGATATGAGGATATATTGTTTAGTTTAACATTAAAATGTAATTGCAGACGTGAAAATACATCTTTACAACGTCAATTACGAGACCACGCAAACTCATTTGAGTTACCCGACAAATTATTCATTCAACTGTTTCGATTCAATAAAGAATGTGGCCAATAATTAGTTAACAGTTTAATCCCACACCTTGGACAGCAACAGCGAATTACAAAGGTAACCCCATATCTCCGAATTCTTATCGCTCTAAAATTCTTTGGCAAAGAGTCTTATCAGTCGGCAGTATGATGTGGAAATATTTCCGTTAGTCAACCAGTGATTAGTAGATGTATTGCTGAAGTATCTGATGCCATGACGGACTATTTATTAAATGACTGGATAAAATTTCCCCTGCTATTCAACGTAATGCAATTCGTAATTCTTTTGAAAACCTATAGATGGAAGGTTTACCGATGTTGTCGGTGTTACAGTTGGTACATACGTTAGAATAGTTGCATCACCTACAAACCATCCAAAACACCCAGGACAACCCTATTATTGCCGGAAGTAATATTATGCTATCAACACTCAAAGAACAGTTACAGCGTTGAGTGTAAAGGTTTTAAAGAGGCGCAAAGCAATGTTAAAATTCATCGTTGAAAATTTCCCCCGAGATTCTACTGGCCATCTGCCCCCCAGAAATAGTACTAATCAGTATAGCGAAATACAGGTAACATTTTCGGTACTTATCGATTACTACCTCGGGGACATCGCGTTGTTGCCAATAACTGACAAAGTATTTAAATTCACGGATATAGACGTTCAGTAATGAATAAATAATGTTTGCGTGAAGATACGTAGGGAAAAGCATTGTTACTCAACGCTAATACGTATGATATTTGCAAATTATGGGGTGGGTGTGGTCTGTGGAGGGAAGTACAATCGTAGTAGAGTAGGGTAGAATGGGGTTTTCCATAAAAACGTAGACAAAAAAAATTCAAGTGTAAATTCTTCAGGAAAAATTTAGTCACAAATGTTATAAACTTTATTAAAGTTTGTCAATAATTAAAGAAAAAATCGACAGAGAAGTAGTGTCAGAAATAAACAAATAGTTTATTAACTATCTGTAATTAAAAATATATCAAACAAATAAATAAAAGAAGAGTGTAGTGTCCTGCAAAGAAAATTGGGTCAAAAATGTTATTAAACTTTATTATACCTATTCAACGACAGAATAAATATTAAAAGTTTAAAAAATGCTTTGGGCAGATTTATAAAACCTTTGTCAAAATTCAAACAAAGATTCGACAGACAAATGTAGTGCACTTTAGAGAAGATTTGGTAATAAAAAAAGAAATTAATACATTGATAGAAATAAAAAAATCGTGATGTGTTCATCAGTGTACTTTCTCATATGAGGGTATTATTATAAAATTTGCGCACTTCTAAATAACGTAGTTCGTTATTTACGTTTACGTTAAGTTTGCATGAGTGCATGCGCACTAAGCATAAACGTCACGTTCTACTGAACACGTCACAACCGCGCTATTAACGTTCACCTTATTTCTGAACACTTGTGCGCATGCGCAGATGCCAGTTTTACGAAAATAATGGAGGAAAACTGAAAAAAATTACAAAAATGCCCTTTAGGGCGATTTTAGAAAGAAATGTTAATGAAAGAAGTTGTAGATATTGAAAAGTTTGATTCGGATATGAATTTTAGTACCATTTGCTTCAGCCGTTTTGGAGAAAATGGCGGGAAACGAAATTCACACAAATTCACAAAAAATGCCCTTCAGAGAAGATTTAGCCAAAAACTTTAAATAGCTTTTTTTGTAGATATTTAAAAGTAGAATAAGCATGCAAAGTTTAAAAAAAATTCTTGGAGCGGTTTTTGAGAAAAACATAAAAAACCGAAAAATCCTTATTATAAACTACCCTTCAATTCCGGCCGATTTTAACAAAAAGCTTATTTTGTGGTCGTAGTATAGTACAAAGTCCAAATACAAAGTTTGAACTGTCTGCGGTTTTTAGTTTTTGAGAAATCCTTACCACGACATACATACAAACATACACACACACACACATTCTCGTTAAATGGTAATCATAGATAATATGAAGGCCTTTCTACTAAGTAGGTGATCTGAAAACGACTTTCTACGAAAGCAAGTCTCATTACATGGGATCTCAATAGGTAATGAACGTTTAACGGGACGTGGGTACATTGTTAATTCCACACTGATCACCTGGGTCTTAAAGCCAGGCCCCAAGCTAGACATTGCCCTAATCCTAAAAGGATTAAGAAATGCCTCCAAGTATTTTTCGGTATCACAGTTAAAATAAACCTTTCTACGAATTTTGAATTGAGACCCGCTCGATGATTACAATTATTAGTAGGTACCCGATGTGTCTCTGGCAACACATTTTTCCATCAATTTCTATTTTGAAAAATTACACTATCTAAACAATTTTTGCTAGTTTTGTTCCAATTTTAATGTAATTTAGAAGTTGTACCGAATTAAGAAAATTGAATAAAAATGTTATTTAATAATAATAGGCGTACAAACACCCCACGGAAAAAAGTCTTATGGAAGAAAAGCCTCACTCTACATAGGTACTAATAGTACATATTTATTATACAAGTTACCATAAAAAAACCGTAAATTATTTATTTATCCCTTATTTGTTGTTTCCACGTAATCTATTAGCGATCTACCCATCAATCCGCATTTTAATAATTCAAGTGAAACTCCTTCCATTCGTCATTATTTACCTGTCCTCTGGTAACTCTTTCAATTTGTACTCTAGTTCCTCATTGGGATATGGTTCCGAATCATAAAAAAATATTTTTTTAACATCTTCAATACATCGAATTTCGACCATTCCATAATCATTATCAGCAGGTGCGTTCTTTTTAATCTTTTAACATTGAGTGCTCGTAAATATCATCTCACTTAGGTATTTATTTTTAAATTTGTGCCAATAACTGGTGGAAAATTGAAACAATAACCCCTAAGGCCCAAAAAATTATCTATTTCACTGACCATTACATTACAAAATATTTTTTCGAAATAGGTAGAAAATATCAACCCTCATCACAAAAGCTATGAGAACCCCTGCCACTGGATCTAACACCATTCCAAATTCTTTAAATTATGTACAATCGGTACAATACACTATTGTAAAGTATTTTTGCAAATATACTTATTATGTTACTATAATATAGTATACATACATTATAATATATATTAGTATAAAAGTATGCGCTTTGCATATTTCAGTGATCCAAGTGAAAGTATGAAAGTTTTCACTGTAAAGAGCCAGTAAAAAAAGTTGCGGAAAATTTTCAGCTTTGGTACTTTTCCACGGCCTAATTATTTTCCCCCGCTAGTGGCACTTATGCCAATTTTTTTACTGGCTCTTTACAGTGAAAACTTTCATATTTTCACTTGGCATAAGGGAGAAAATCACAGACATTTTTTTTTACAAATTTGCATAATGATTAAAACCATTTGGGCACTAGCGGCACTTATGCCTAATTTTTTTTTGTGATAAAATCGATATTCCCCTATCGTTCTATAAGCATGGCATAAGGGAGAAAATCGTCGCATTACACGTCTCTTTATTTTTTTAATAAAATTCGATAAAAAAAGAGCAACCTGGTTCAGATTTAAAATACAACTTTTCTCAATAAGCTTGAGTGTATCTATCAGTACTCCCAGAGGCATAAGGGAAAAAATCGTGGTTGAACTTCAGATAATATCCCATGGTCTAGAAGTGCAGGTATAAAACTATTGCGGGAGGAGATCGTGCCCGTCGTAATATCTTCACTACCTGCGAAGAATTAAGCGGTCGAAAATCTATTGTTATTGTAAATGTATATGACAACATCCCAGTGTTGATTCTACACTCGTCCGCAAAATTTGACGGTGGCGGTAATTGCCAGACAAGCAGTTTATGGGCGAGGGGGAGTCGGTGACTGGTGAGGTGAGGGGTAGGAATGTCGACGTTTTTCCCTATCTCGTTGCGCCTCTTTAAGAACCTCTACACTCAACGGTACAGTCAAAAGAACATTTTAAGCATAAATTCCCGTTACCCTGGGTCCGTAAATGACTCATCTGTAGCAGGGTCGTTTTAGTCCAGGAGCACTACAGTTTGACATGGCTGTCTTTACGTAACTTAGATATTCTGAGAATTGGTCGACAATGATATATATAATCATATTATAAGTATGCGCTAGATTAAAAAGGTGTGCTATTTGCAAAAAAAATTCAGAAGTGAAAAAATGCACGAAAATACCGTATTTTTTATCACTATTTTCAATATAACCCTGTATATATGCAGTTTAGAGAAAAAATGATCTGTAGTGAATTTGTTCGTTATGAAATTTCCTACAAGATATAATTAGTTGAAAACTCGAATTTGTCATATTGTCGCTGCTAGATAGCAATAAATCGGAAAAAAAAGTGATGAAGATCGAGGTAATTTTGAGGCGTTCAATAAACAGGTAAGAAATTGGACAATTCGGGTATAAATAGAGATGTAAGTACTTTAAAGTATTTCAAAGTGAAATCCGAAAACCCGATCCAAATCTGTTTGTTAGTTTTTGCACTGTACATTTGTTAACTAATCCGAGCAAAAAAAAATCATCATTTGTTTGCGTCGCTGCTGGGGTCAAAATTAGGCATTTTGATTGCCGCTGATTTTTCTACATATTCTTGGGCCCGTTATCTATCATATAGAATCGCTATAATATCCATTTTCCATTTTTTAACAACTTTTGGGACGATTTTAAAAGTGTGTAAAATTTTGACTTTATAAATAAATAGTCTCGTGAAGCGGTTTTGCGGTGCGAAGAATATATCAAAGTACTAGAAAATAGTTCTTGGAAAGACGCTTAAATAAAAAAAAGTCGCACAAATCGGTCGACAAATTTCTGAGATATTAACTGCCAAAGTTGACAGGAGTTATCTGCAAAACTATGCACAGTGGAACAATAAAAAAAAAAGAATTTGGTAGGTATCTCCAAGTACTTTTCGTAGGCGTTTTTATAAATAATATATCACTTGTGCTTTTTGCAGGAAAAATCAAAGAACATTGGCACGGTACCCATCCGAGCGTAAAACTGGTGGGGAGGGGATGAGCTGAGGAAATTGAAATCGAGCGTTCAAAACCAACGCGCGCGTTTTAGTAGTACACAATATCTCGGCTTCTATGGCACCTATTCTGATGATTTTTTTTTAAATCTATATAGCGAACGGAGAGGAACCTATTTCACACCATTTCATTGTATTATTATGAACGCTTACCGGCGTATTACAACTACTTAAAATTGCGCAATTTTCAATGTTGTTGTATATTCAAGCTAATAATAATATCGATGTTAAGTATGCGTTGTTCATCAATAATTATCGTAAATTTTAATAATTACGTAGTAATATAATGCTTGACATGAATAAAAATTTTTATTCAGTGTTTAATATCGGTGTTATAAAAAAATATAGACATAACTATATATTCTATACTATAACTATATAACTATAACTACAACTATAACTATAACTATAGACATAACTAAATATTTAATAAATCCAATAAGCATTTGATGCTTTTTCATAAATAACGTACGCAAATATGCTAAAATTTTTGTTTCATTAGTATACGACTTAGCACAATTTTCATGAACATCAAGAGAATGACACTTTCGAAACTCTCGCTGCTTGCCATCCTTTCTTCTGACACTCGCTTGAACGCATTTTTTAACACTTTCTTTTTTTAAAGTGCGTATTGTGCCACTGCTCAAAGGTTTCTCACAAATAATGCAGACCGCTTGATCCATTGTAATCTGCAATAAAAAATAAATAGTTTTATAATATAATTCTGATTTTCTATGAACGATAATTAAAATTTTTACCACGTTAGTGTGTCGAAATAATCCATATTTATAACCAGCACATCTTAGCATATAGTCTGCGCGAATTGCTCTATCGGCAGTTACATTAATTATTTGTAAACAGCTAATTATCAAAATAAACATTCACGCTCGAAGTTACGTTCACTGACAGTAATATATATTCTAACATTTATAATAACGGCAAACATATTTATAACTAATTTACTTAATGAAATTTTCAGCAACTACTTATTCATGTCCACTTGAATAAAGAAAATGTAAATACTATATATATTTATAAAATCTAAATTATATATACTTACATGTTTTTTAGAAAACTTCAAAAATGTTTCCCATAAATACTCCTTGTAAATTATCCAAAACTTCAAAACGGCATTATCTATATACAACTTTTCAGCAATAACTGTACAATTAAATAACAATTTAAAAACTCTTCCGTTACGAAATTCGTGACACAGTAGGTACGATGTAGTAGAGATAAGTGCACCTTCTCAACTGAATTTATGCGGCCACTTCCTACTAGCATTCCATAGTTTGGAGCACCTATGTATAGGAGCCGAAAGTAAAATTGAAGGAAACTACAATAAACCTCTGGTTACGGACAACAAAAACAATTGGCGCATAGTATTCGTTGCAATTAAATATAATATCTGGGTATGCCGACGATAGTAAACTGCTGTTAAGATGTAGTAAGATGTAGATGTAGTACTAGGTAATTATTAAAATTTACGATAATTATTGATGAAGAACGCATACCTAACATCGATATTATTATTAGCTTGAATATACAACAACATTGAAAATTGCGCAATTTTAAGTAGTTGTAATACGCCGGTAAGCGTTCATAATAATACAATGAAATGGTGTGAAATAGGTTCCTCTCCGTTCGCTATATAGGTTTAAAAAAAAAATCATCAGAATAGGTGCCATAGAAGCCGAGATATTGTGTACTACTAAAGCGCGCGCGTTGGTTTTGAACTCTCGATTTCAATTTCCTCAGCTCATCCCCTCCCCACCAGTTTTGTCGCCTGGATGGGTACCGTGCCAATGTTCTTTGATTTTTCCTGCAAAAAGCACAAGTGCTATATTATTTATAAAAAGGCCTACGAAAAGTACTTAGAGATACCTACCAAATTCTTTTTTTTTTTATTGTTCCACTATGCATAGTTTTGCAGATAAATCCTGTCAACTTTGGCAGTTAATATCTCAGAAATTTGTCGACCGATTTGTGCGACTTTTTTTTTATTTAAGCGTCTTTCCAAGAACTATTTTCTAGTACTTTGATATATTTTTCGCACCGCAAAACCGCTTCACGAGACTATTTATTTATAAAGTCAAAATTTTACACACTTTTAAAATCGTCCCAAAAGTTGTTAAAAAATGAAAAATGGATATTATAGCGATTCTATATGATAGATAACGGGCCCAAGAATATGTAGAAAAATCAGCGGCAATCAAAATGCCTAATTTTGACCCCAGCAGCGACGCAAACAAATGATGATTTTTTTTGCTCGGATTAGTTAACAAATGTACAGTGCAAAAACTAACAAACAGATTTGGATCGGGTTTTCGGATTTCACTTTGAAATACTTTAAAGTACTTACATCTCTATTTATACCCGAATTGTCCAATTTCTTACCTGTTTATTGAACGCCTCAAAATTACCTCGATCTTCATCACTTTTTTTCCGATTTATTGCTATCTAGCAGCGACAATATGACAAATTAGAGATTTCAACTAATTATATCTTGTAGGAAATTTCATAACGAACAAATTCACTACAGATCATTTTTTCTCTAAACTGCATATATACAGGGTTATATTGAAAATAGTGATAAAAAATACGGTATTTTCGTGCATTTTTTCACTTCTGAATTTTTTTTGCAAATAGCACACCTTTTTAAGCTAGCGCATACTTATAATATTATTATATACATCATTGTCGACCAATTCTGAGAATATCTAAGTTACGTAAAGACACAGCCACATCTGATAGGTTTTAGGTCTAATTCTCTTGGACTATTTAACATTTTAACCGATCCGTTAACTTGTGACGTGGTTTACCTCGCGATGCAACAGTGTCGTCGGCGGCACGACTTCTCTCTGCTGGAAGGTTACGTCACTTGTTGAATTGGCGCTATTTGCGGAGATTCGGAGTTTTAGAGTCGGTCTTACGGTTTTGCTCAGGCGCCAGATTTTTTAAGGGTTTACTCCCTAAAGCCTCGGGTCAGTTTATACTCAGGAGAATGCCAGGAAGTCCGTGAAAATAAAACACACAATTCGGAAAACAATTAAAACTAATTTATTATAGAAAACGGCATCAAAGTAAAGGCAAACAACAGTTTAGAAAAATGGAAACATTAGCAACGGTGCAATAACCAAATATTTAACGGTTTCTACAGCAAAACGGCATCTATGTACAAATTTCCCTAACTCTACGAAAAATAGAAAGATTTGTCAACTATGTACATCGGAAAAACGTGGGTGGTTTCGGTGTTACGAAGCGGTCGGACAACAATGCGCGGTGCGGTTATTAAGGGGGGGGGGAGGTTAGTGCATAGTGGTCCAGCTAATCTAGTCGGTATCTATTCTATTTGTAATAGAAAAGCTAGTTAGGTGCGGCGGTCAAGCAAGCGTTATGAAACGGTGAGAGCGGAGCAAGTATTATGGGGAAAATCGAGCAAGCGGGATAAACTTTAATCGGCGGGCTAACTATTGACGAGCATGCGCTTTAGCAGATTTGATTCGCGTAAATCAAATCGCGGACGCGGAAGTTGTTAGGGAAACTAGGCATGCGCGGTATTTCAAGCGTAGGTCGGGTTGTATTCAGGGAGGCCACCCCGAGTCTCACTCCGGGGATACACCAGCCCAAACAGCCCGAATTGATCTTCCCGAGTCTCACCCTGGAAAGAGTCAATTCGACGGCCTGCCCTATCGGGAACGGAAGGGGGGGGGGGGCGATCGGCTTTCCCTAACTCTACGATACCTTGAACGGTCGGTTTCCCTGGTCTCCGGGTCCGCTGGTCCGGAACGGCAACGCTGGGGTCGGTCGGGTCGGAACGGAACACGTGCACTGATTAACACCTGCGAATTGTCTCGGAGATCGGCCGGCAGACTTTTGTTAATATTTCCATATTTTCGCTTATATTTAGAACTCCCAGAGAAGTAAGGATGGGTAATTTGCAGCGCGTAATTAGAGAGACAACTGGTGGGCGTTTGTTTAAACTCGGTCTTGGAATTTGCAGATGCCGTACTGGGAGAAAATTATTGTTTAATTCGGTTCGCGGGTTTTCCACAAATAGTAACAGAGGGAGACAAGGGTTCTCAATCAATCAATCAAGCTGCCTATCCACTCAATGGATGTTGGCGACCACATGTTGGAAATAATCCCTGTCTCTGGCTGCGCTGACAAGCTCTTCCATAGTTCTTAATCCGGTCCAGTGTCTGATATTCCTTGTCCATGACATCTGTTTTCTCCCAATTCCTCTTCTGCCGTCTATTTTCCCTTCCAAAATTATTTGCAGCAACTGGTATCTGTCGTGTCTAAAAATGTGACCAAGGTAAGCCGTTTTTCTTCGTTTAATAGTTGTCAACAATTCACAATTCTTATGGACTCTTCTTAATATTTCTTCATTGGTTACCCTGTCTGTCCAAAGTACTTTTAATATGCGTCGGTAAGTCCACATTTCGAAAGCCTCTAATTTATTGATCATGTTTGCTTTCATAGTCCACGACTCCACTCCGTACAGAAGTACTGACCATTTTGCATATCGGATTCGTAGGGTTATATTCAGGTCTCGGTTTCTAAGAATTTTCTCATATCTCATGAACGCTGTCCATGCCATCTCAATTCTGCATCTAATGTCTTTCTCCGAGTTCCAGTCTGTATGCAGCCAACTTCCCAGATATTTATATTGGGCTACTCTTTCTACCTTTTGATTATCAATCTTAACTTCGGCGTTTGCATATAACTGTTTTTTCCTGCTGATTATCATAAATTTAGTCTTGTTGGCGTTTATGTTTATCCCGTACTGGTTGCTGTTTTCTCTTAAACGGGTACACATCTGTTGGAGTTCTTCAATATCATTAGCAATAAGGACAGTGTCATCTGCATATCGGATATTTGAGATTGGTACTCCGTTCACTTTTACTCCCATTTCCTGTTCTTCAAAAGTTTCAATAAATATGGCCTCGGAGTACAGATTAAACAGCAGCGAAGACAAGACGCATCCCTGTCTAACGCCTCTACGAATTTCGATATCTTCCGTAGTGATATTTTGCGTTGTAATATTTGCTGACTGGCACCAGTATAAGTTCTCAATGCATCTTATATCTTTGTCGTCGATGTCAGTTTTTCTTAAAATTTGCATGAGTTTTGAATGTTGAACACGGTCGAAAGCCTTTTCGTAATCGACGAAGCAGAGAAATATGTCTTTGTTAACGTCTCGACAGTTTTGTATTAAGACCTGAAGTCCTAAAAGCGCCTCACGTGTTCCCATGCCTGATTTGAATCCAAATTGACTGGGACTGATATTTCTCTCGCATCTGTGTTATATTCTTCTGTGTATTATTTTGAGAAAAATCTTTAAGGAGTGGTTCATCAGGCTTATCAGTCTATGGTCTTTGCATTTTCGGGCGTTGTTCTTCTTTGGTAATGGTATAAAATTGGATTTTAGCCAGCTTCGAGGGAAGTGTCCTGTATCATAGATATGATTGAATACCTTGTGTAAGACGGCGATGTTTTCATCATTGATCAGTTTCAAGACTTCTGCCGGTATTCCGTCTGGTCCCGTAGCTTTTTGATCTCTTGCGTCCATTAAAGCTTTCCTTATTTCTTCCTTCAATATTGGTGGTCCAGATAATGCTGCGTTTAAATGGTTATCCGTTAGTTCTTTGCGAGAGTCGTCAGCGAATAGTTGTGTGATATATTTTTCCCACAGTTGTTTTTTATTTTTGCTTCTATTATGAATTTGTTCGTGTCATCAGTAAGTATTGTTGGAGGTCTCTTTTTATATACGCCCGATGCTTCTTTTATTTTTTTGAGCTCTTCACGAGTATTATGAGCCTGTTGTAGGTATTCAATGCTCTCACACTCTTCTTCTAACCACTTCCTCTTGGCCTTTCTAATTTCAGATCTTACTAGTGAATTTAGTTTCTTGTATTCATCGTGATTAATATTCTTGTGTTGCCTACGTTTGTCCATCAATTGTAAAATTTCGCCGGTCATCCACTTCTTTTTGCTACGTCTTTTCTCATACCCCAACTTCTCAGTCGCAATATTTCTTATAGAAGTTTCTACCATTTCCCATAGTTCTAGTGGGTGTTGATCTATTGTGCTGTAATTTATACGTTTCAGTTTTTTGTTTAGTTCGCTTTTGAGATCGGACTTGATATCTTCCTGGTGAAGCTTGCTGGTGTCCAGTTTTTTAAGTTGGCTTTGGTTGATCTTTGTCAAGGCTATCTTCAGTTTTAGGTTTATCATTAAAAGACAATGATCGGATGGTACATCTGCACCTGGATAAGTTTGTGCTTTCGTAACGCTCGTGCTAAATCTCTTGTTGACTAGGATAAAGTCAATTTGATTACGAACAATGTTTCCAGGTTTGTCCTGTGGTGCTTTCCATGTGTACAGTCTTCTCGCAGGCAGGGAGAACCAAGTGTTTGTGATTTTGAACTGTTCTTCTTGACAGAATTGTATTAGTCTGTCTCCTCTGATGTTTCTTTCTCCTAAACCACAGGGGCCAACTATTCCTTCGACTATTTCCCCTCTGCCCACTTTGGCATTAAAATCTCCTTGAATGATGTTTAAATCATGTGGTTTTGTGTAATTTAGGAGTTGTTTGATGTCTTCATAGAATGATTCTATTTCTTCTTCGGGTTTATCAAGGGTGGGAGCATATACCGGGATGATATTTATATTTATTGGTGTTGCTTTAATCTTTAATAACATCGCTCTATCACTATACGGTATAAAATCTGTTACACTCCTATTCACATTATTATTCACGACAATGCCAACTCCATTTCTGTGATGTCTATCTTGGTTGCCGGAGTAGTAAAAAGTAGCTTCATCGGTATTACCCTGTCCAGAGTCAGGCCATCGGGTCTCGCATATTCCCAGCACTGCCAGATTCAATCTTCGCATTTCTCTGATGGTATTTGCCAGTTTCCCAGTTTCGTACAAGCTGCGTACATTCCATGTTCCTATGTTTAATTGATTTTTACCTCCGGGGATTCTTAGCACCCTCTTACTGCCGGAGACTGAGGGCCATTCATTTTCAACTTCTTCCATGTAGTTTTCTTGGGAAAAATACTTCAGTGGTTTCCCGTTGCCTTCTGAAGGGTTTATAGTTTTCCTTCTGGTACTCGACCGCCCTTAACATAGGATCAGACGTCGTTTGAAGCCGCTTCTCGACTGAAGAACAGACGCTTCGCTAGTTTTGGTCCGCCCCGGGTATTTCATTTCCCCGGTACCACCCATATCTGGGAGGCATTCCCCTATACAAGGGTTCTAGCCATCGGAAAATATGCTTCGTCTCAAATTCATAGGAAGGAAACCTACCCGTTAACATTACTCAATACAGAACACAAATAGAGGTTAACATTTACCTTTTAACCGCATCCGTTAATTTTAACATTTCACTTACAGAGTTGCCACAATCAACCATTAAATGGACGGTATGTAGAATTTTGAAGTTCTCGTAGCTTCGTTGAGTGGCTACAGTACATACTTGTAGAATGGAGACAGGGCGTGTCGTAATCCCCGGCGTGGATCTGAGGGCGTATTGTGCAGATCGTAGATCCAGTGGTTGTAACACAGTTTCGCGATGTTTGCACTTTTATTGAAGATATTCGATTTTAACATAGTGAAGGCAGAATTACTTTATTTCATTAAACTTAAGTTGCATACTGATAGTTAAACTCCTAAACTTATGTAATTTTAAATGTACCTTAATTAAGTCTTAGTTAGTTTTGGTAAAGTACTACAAATTAACGATAGGTTTGATTAATTTTTCAGTCAGTTTTATTGTGTTTATTACCCCGAGAAAAATCGTGTTGAAATATTAAAATTTATTAAAGTTAGGTATTTATCCCTTACACGAAGACATTCTAACTTGCAAGACTATATTTGAGTGAATAAGTCTTTGTTGAAGTGTTAAAATACAAAGTTGAAACGTAAAAACTTTGTCGTTACATATTATAATATGTGTTTTTAATACTATAAAGAACTATTTTATGAATCTCGTGAATACGGTATTTTCAACGGGGGTTATTGCTTTTAGAGAATTTCTATTTAGGTTTTAACTACACATTCACATAAAACAGGAGTACTACTGGTAAATCTTTAATTTTAGTTAATTAGGGTTGAGAAATTGCCGCTTTAAAATGTACCTTCCTGTCTCCATTATCAGAAGAATGGCGAAGAAGACATCCCTGCGTGTAATTGTTTTTATTTTCTAAGCGTTCGTTCCAGTATCCTTTCTCCATGTGCAGGTGACTTAATCAATGGAAAATGGAGAAAATCTCCAACGGAAAAGCAGCATATTCTCATGAGTACGAACGAACGAGCAATTGCAGACACGGCTTTTACGAACCCATTTAGTTTGTCTCAAGTAAGCGGATCCGGTATTTACGGGTTACTGTTACCTGTTAGCTCCACTGCACCGTTTAATTTTTCATTTCGTAAATCCTGAGAGAAGTGAGATAATCCTCGGGCCAGTCCCGATTTTCTATCCGTTCACCTCCTCTTCTGTTGCAGAGTTCAAACGCCATGAAATGAAACCGTGGAGCTCATTTCCTGATACATGCGAAATTCCATGTCTCACAGAATAAGCTGCTCCCCTGTGTTGTTCATTTTCCAATCAACTATCTCGCTCAATATTCCTGAAATTTATTGAATCGCTGTAAGTATTTAAGCGCCTTCCAGTGGTATCTGAAAGTAAAGTTGTAACACGTATACTACTATTCCCAAGTTATTTTCTTTTCGATGGAGAACCCGTCAATTCTATTACCCCAAACAACAACATATGCATATTCAACAATTCCACTTTGTACCACAGTATTAACAATGATCGGTACAATGTTAACATAGTCGTGTTATTTTTAGTTTGCATTCGGATGTCGATATTGGTTTTAGATTGGCAATCCGTAAACACTGCTTTCCGGGTCCCGCAAATGATAAAGCAGTAGCCAAAATAATTTTAAATCGGTCGATATTTATTTTTATTGCATGGGCGTTCAATTCGAATATCATGCACATGAGAATTATTAATCAGACGGAAGTTTTTGGTAAAAAGAACAAACAAAGTTTGGATTTTAGAGAAATCACTCCATGTATTTTTCATTGCTCATTTAGTAACTTAATTTACAATGATATTAAAAATATTTAGTCTGCGATATAACTTATGAGGAGGATAAAGACAAACAATGAAGTAAATAGATATAAACAAATATGTGGAACGATAAGAAGAACCTTTAAAGGTAAAGCATCGCAAGAAAAGCAGTTGAAATTTTATAAAGCAATGGCAGTTCCCACATTATTATATGGCTCGCAATGCGAAATGAAATTTCTCAGATCAGTAAAGAATTGCACAAGAATTTGATCGAATTAGGAACGAAACCATCAGATTTCAATTGAGAATAGATCCAATATCACAACCTAATCACGTACAAAGAAAAATGCAAAGATCACATAGTAAGAATGTCAGATGGAAGACACCCAAAACCGGCGATTCCCATCTCTGCACAAGAAGCACGTAAACGATAAAATTATACCCCAACTCAGCATACATCTAGGCAGGTACTCCATTCTACGGTGCCCATCTCGGCATAGGGTGATGCCCAACTTGGCACACGTCTTAGTAGGTACTCTGCTTTACAGAGCCCAGCTCGGCAGGTACACTTACATAAAAATTAATACTTATTCCGAATATAACGACTTCAAAAAAAAGAACGGTAAGTTCATAAATGTGTAATCAAATCATACTGTTGTTTCGAATGTATCGTGTAGCTCTCTTCAATCATCTTTCATTTCAAATTAAAAAGGAAATGTTTCACGATACTCAACCTATCAACTCGTAACAAAAATATCGTATTCTTATTTTAATAAAATTATTCAAATACAGATAATATTATACTTACTTGTATTGAAAAATGATTCCCTTGCCTTTAAACGGCGATTCAATATAGTAGGGTGCTCATAATGGAATTCAGATTTTTCGTATATACGTTATTTAAAAATTTAACTTAGGTAAATTGGGTCGTCAGGTAAATTAATTAACTGCCTCTTAAATAGTATTTATTACGCATAAATATAAAGACTTACACTTTAATACATACCATATATAATAATATATGTCCTACGCTTACTACTAGATACATAATATGTATAATATCATTATTCATTATTACATGCGTAGTAATTCGAAAGTATTTTCACATATTCAAGTTTGGTCAGTTTGTTGACAAAAAAATTATGTTTCATGAAATGATTCATATCCATTCGTTGTCTTGTTAAGGTCTGGAGATGCATTTGCCCAAATATGTGGAGGAAATTTTGAATCATTCGTTAAGTATGTGTTCAAAAGATAGTCGGAAAACTTTTCTAAACTTTCGCTATTGGGTTTTAATTCGTATAGTTCCAGAAAATAAAAATCATCGACTTCTTCGGGTTCCAAAAACAACAGACCAAAGCAATATCTTAGCCATTTTCCAATATCAAAATTTTTATTTATGTATTCCCGGCTAAGTCCAAGTTTTGAATTGCCGATACCACGATTGGGTAAAATGAAATCTGCAGCCGGTTACATTATTCCAAACTTCCAATACTGCCTTATGGATAGCTATCTCAAATTCCATTACAACTTCTTGTGGAAACAACTGAAAGTTAAATGCTGTGCACAAAATTTTTAATTTTCAACAAGCATGTTTTATGTGTTTGCATTCTTATCCTTTAACAGACTAAAAACTAATGGGACATAATTTCCATTGAAATATCCATGAATAGAAAATAACTGCGTAAAAAATGTAGTTCAGTACGAGAACGTACTACATAAATTATTTTTGATTTACATAAGAATTCCAAATTATTCATACAAGAAAAAATTACTATATTTTCTGTATTGTCATTAATTAGTAAAAACTCTTCATTTCTTGAAGTTTTTGGATTTAGTTTACTTAATGCTTCGTGACCTTCCTCAGTTGATTTGGATGAAGTACCTTTATTTCCGACAATACCCTATTATCAAGAAAGTACCTCCCTAGATTCATGCCTAGTTGGGTTATTAATGTAGTGCGTACCTGCTCGACCCGCCGGGCCGGATATCATCTGTTGTGCCGAGATGGGTATATTAGAAATGAACCGCAATGTGTCGTAAAATTGACCGTAATAAAATGTGCCCAGTTGGGATACACCCTGGTGCACCCCCCAAAACAAACCTTACAATTCAAACCCGAAAGCAAAAGAAGAGAGGGAAGACCGAGGGCTAGATGGCGAAGCCGGAACAGGCTTTATGCCTAATCCTGGAAAGTCGGACGACGACGACGTCTTATAATAAGTTGGACCAGCATGTAACTCCAGCGATCTATTATTTAAGTGGCATAATTCGCACTTCAAAGAACTTTCTCTCTATATGCATTCTTTAATTCTTTTGATATTGTGTTTGAGTGTCCCTAAGTAGTTTGCTCCATTGGGCAAATAAAGTTCAATTCACTCCCACACCGAAAAACGATCATGTTAATTACTTCAAAGAACAAACTGGAAATTGACTTTTTAAACTACCAATATTCAAATACAGCAAAGTTGTTTTAAAAATTTGGTTTACTATTACTTTGTTTTCTTTTACGGAACGATATTGAATATGACAAACCTTTTCTATTCGCATCCTGACAAATGAAGTTAGGTGAACTCCAGAGCAAGTTCATAAACTCCATTCTCTTCTATATTATGTCGGGTTAGAACAGAACATATTTATTTACCTTTAGTAAATGTTATGACTACCTAGTTGTGAGATAACGTTGGTATAGACTGTACGTATACAAAGAGATATTTTCACATTTTTTGAAAACTGGCTAAATGAGAGATTATGTGCCTATAAATCTTAGGTTAATATTAAAAACAAAAAATTAAAAGCATTCAAGCAAAAAAAGTCATTTGAAATTCAAACGCTAGGAATTAGCGCCAAAACGCCCTCTGACGTCATACCGTATGTAAACAGTGTAGTGAAAACACTATTTTACGACGCGAATAATACAAATTACTAGATTTGGTCGCAATTTAACTCCTACACTCCAACGGAACCAAGAATAAAGTCCAAAATACTCGAAAAAAGCTATTTGTGGACTGCAGAAAGGACCCGTGTTTACACGCGAAATGACGTCAGGATGAGCGGTCGTTTCGCTACTCCTCTAACTTTTCGCACATTTACTGCTTTTTATACCTGAAATACTTGGTGCTGGGACTATTACATGATTTTTTAAGATTATAAAATTTGTCTGAGGATTCGTCCCTATGAATTTAGATTTATTTCGTTTAATTTAAAATATATGGCAAATACCTAATTGTGTCAATAGTATGGCCTAATATTAGAATACGTTACAGTTGACATAAACACTTTTTCGGATACTTACGATTGTAGTACTTTAATCCTCAAGCATAGGTGTAATACAATGCTTAAAAACTCAATTGGGGGGGGGGGGTTGGTTGTAGGTGGAATTGGATATTTTAAAGTCTTAAAAGGCACACAAAGCCAAAAATCGACAATTTCAACTGGTTACACTAATCTCGTTTAACATCTAGAAACTCTAGTTAAGCTGTGTCGTATTAACCAGGACAATTGCTATAATTATTCTTGTTTAGATGACTTGATAATAAATTCCAATTCGTCATCTGTAAAAATATCAAGTCGTGTATTGTATGCTCTGTGGTATGGTTAAGGAAAATAATTTATTTAATAACCAACTAGAGAAGACCAATAAACTTTCCAAACAATAAATACTTATCGATTGTTGAGAACGAGTTTATGTCGAGTACGGAGAAGGGTATGTAGGTCTCGATGAAAAATTTATGTACCAGATATTGTAAAGTGGATGATGTTTACCTGAAACCTGAAGGGATCAGATGTCGTTGTTCATAATTAATGCCGTTCAAGTTGATATTTGCGATATGCGATATGGTGTCGCAACAGGCCTTCTCATAAAACAGGCTCATGTAACCTGCTCTCGGTATAGCGCGAGAGTCGTCTGCACCGTTAAAATTAGCTGTGGGATTCTTTCATGGCGGCGCATTGAATTTTTAATGTGAAAATCATTTTTCGTGGAATAACAAAACCCCTAGGTAAATTCAATCCCGATGACAGGCCGTGTTTCGTGAGTGCACCCCAAAAAAAACATCAACCTCAAAATTATGAGCCTGGAGAGCTTTCGGGATGAAACCACCGCTTAAATTTCATGAAAAATTCAGTATGCTTTTCGATGGCTGTTCCCAGATTATCTTGAGATATTAGAGATTTCATTCGGGATGTTCGAAAAAGGCCTAGTTTTAGCTACAAAAAAATGGCCCAGTATTGGGGAAGGTGAAAGTCGGGGATAATGGCGTATGGCGGAATATTGAAATATGTCACTTATCCGAAAATACTCGGAACGTTTTAGATAATTCAGGATCATATCACAACGTTTAGATAGCTCGACGACATCAGAAAGTAATTGGAAAGTTACAAATTACCCCGAAAGTGATTGCACATCTGAAATTTCAACGAACTTCATAACGATTCGAGTGTAAAGTTCTCAGATTGGATTTTAAATGGTTTTCAAGCCGAAATAACAACTTTGAAAAATATAACGATTCTGGTTGTCTCGTTCTAGTTTGTTTCGGAAAGAAATTGTTTTTGGTATACGTTGGTAACTTATGAAAGTTTCAATAGTACTTTTACAACACTAAAATGTCTTTCTCTAAGGAATTAAAAAAACTTATATTATTAGTTCGAATCTCCAAATCATATTAGTTTATGAAATTTCAAAACTCGCTAAATGAATTTAGAAGCTGTGTCTTACGGGAAATATGGAAATTAATGTAATTGTCAAGAAATTTGAAATAATGAGAATGACGTTTTGAGATAAAGTGGTGAAATTTTAATTTTATAATATACTTCGATATGCTTTAAAATAGAAATAAAATTTTCCGAATTATATAACGGGCATTCCACGCTAACTCAGCAGTCGATCCCACATCACCCTCTTGGATCGGGCTCAAAATTGGTACATCGATTAGTACTATCGAAAAAAGAATAGTCCCAAATTTTCAGCCCCGGGGATCGCTTCTTGTCCCCAGGGGCCCATATTGAAGTTTTCGAGCATAATCTCACCTCTAAGTGTCCGCGATCGGTTTTTCGTGTACTGACGCGGCATTTTAGTCTAAAAAATGGTCAAAATTATACCGGAGATGCCAAATTTCCCGGAGAATACGATGCCGGCATCTGTTTTTCGATATCTTATAACCGGAGCTCAGAAATCGCAAAAAAACGCATTTTATTCAAAATCTGATATCTCATGTGAGACCACTTCAAATCGACTAAAAATGTACCAGAAGGCTCTTCGATTATTGCTCTTTCGAATGTTCATATGTGTGTAGTGATTATTTTATATATAAAAAAAAGTTACATGCATTTCACCGATTTTTCATAGAAATTTTCTTAATTTTGTGACGTAGGTCGTCCTAGTTAGATGCGAGTTTAAATTTTGTGTCTCGGAAAGCGCCCCCTTTGTTTGTCGACTCTCAAAAACACAAAACAGATGCCAGCATCGTATTCTTCGGAAAATTTGGCATCTCCTGTGTAATTTTAACAATTTTTTAGAATTAAATGCCGCGTCAGTACACAAAAAACCGATCGCGGACACCTGGAGGTGAGATTATGCCCGAAAACTTCAATATGGGCCCCTGGGGACAAGAAGCGGTCCCCGGGGCTGAAAATTTGGGACTGTCCTTCTTTCGATAGTACTAATCGATGTACCAATTTTGAGCCCGATCTGAGAGGGTGATGTGGTATCGACTGCTGAGTTGGCGTGGAATACCCCATAACGTTATCAGTTTAAATTGGCGATTAAATGAATATATTAATCCTACCATTTACGCTACTTTAGGAGATAGAGTTTCTTGTAAAACTCGTCTAAAGCAACCCTTATTTACTCCGCTGCATTGAAGTTAGTCCCAGGGGCGGCGATTTTACCGGCCACTTTTTCATTAATATATTGACGCTGCGCTGTGGAATGGAGAGGGAGAGGGGCTACGCGACGTGCCACAGGGACATCGCCCCACAAAAATCATTTTTTAGTGAAACAGCGTAGAAACAATTTTAATGAATGATTCTTAATTTCGAGACGTATAATTTCAAAAGAAATACAATGTCAAAATTCATTCGAGGCTTATTGGTGATAGTAAGCAGATCTCTGATGATTCAACATATTAACATCACTAAAACAACGAATTTGCTTCGTAAAATGCTACAGTATCGGAAACATACATATAAATATGCAATTCAACTATTTACTACAAAATATCGAAATGTTAATGCTAACCCTAAAGCACACAAGTTGATCCTGAACTTCGATTCCACTGATGACGAACAGTGTCTCAATAAGACTAAAATACAATACAATGATGATACCGATGCTGGCACCGTTTCGAGTTTAGATTCGGTGAAATACAAGTCAAATCTCACATTCACAGAATAATGAGATCAATGCTTTCAACCAACATTTATTTATAAACTTCATGAAGAATATTATGTTCATCGTTTCCATTTTTGTTTGACAATGGAAGAAAAAAATTATGATCACTAGAAACTTTTATAGAAACAATTTATTTAGTGATGAGCTAACTTTCATTACTAATGGAGTAGTTTCTTCGCAAAATTCCAAATACTGATGTAAGAAAATACGAATTTCAAAATTATCACTAACAGTCAAAAATTTAAAAAAGTAAATGTTTGGTGCAGTATGACAAAACGAAAATATTAGTTTCTATTTCTTAGAGAACAATCTAAGTCAATTCTTACATCATATACATTTTAAACAACTTCGTTAATATCTTATATGTATAAGCAAAAGGGTAGCCTTGGCCAATTAGTTTAACATAAAACTATGAATATATCGGGGCTGCAGCGTAAGGACGGAGAAAGAGAAATCTTTTTTCTCGTCAAACGTTTCGATTATATTGTAATCATCTTCAGTCACTCTACTATGCGATGAATTGGCATTTACATACAGTTCTTCATCACTCATTCACAGCTTATCACTCAAATATGCATTCATTACTTATTTTAGTTACCATAAACCGACTGTATCATTTTTAGAATATGATGTTAATAATGTAATGATCGGGTCCTTTCGGCAAAACAAAAAATGTTCAGCGTTCATCCGGGCTATTTGGCCGTGGTCCAGATAGGTTTGTAACCTGACGTTTCGTTTGCTTCTGCGGCAAACATCTTCAGAGGCAATGTGGTAGTCTTCTAAGCGATCGGCCGCTTCGAAAGTTACACTTCGACTTGACACTTCGTGACACTTGAATGCGTTTGTGTTTGTCCTCCCATGATTATCTGCTAAGAGGTATGTTTATCCGGTCCCTCGTATACCTGTCCCTTCCTTGACCGTTTCTCTGTTGAACGGTTTAATTTTCGTTGTGTTAAGTATGGGAATCCAGGTACTGTTTATCTTTAAAATTTCTTCTTTTCGGTTGAAATTGTTCTTATGTTTGAAAATTTCAATTGCCTCTCTCTGTAGTCGTGTGTGGAAATGCTGAGTGTTGGCCAAAATCTGTGTGTCCTCAAACAGGATTTAGTAAAACCCCAGGAATGAACACGCCCGTTTTTCTTAAAAAAAGATTGCATTGCAGAAAATCCAACACGGTATCGTAGGTATTAATGGTATTATCTCTTCGCCTATTTCGTGCGTACTACCCCCTTTTTCGCCCCTCTCTCTCTCTCTCTCTCTCGACTCTCTTCTCCAAGCAGGGACCTCCTGTGAATCCCCCAGTACCCACGGCGCGGCAGGATCGTACGAGGAACGGTCGTTAACAATTTGATGGTCTCGAGGCTTCTTTAAAGTGTGTTCTGGTACTGCAGATTTTTCGGTTTGTCCTAGGCAGCAGTTGTGTTCTTTTATCCTTGTGTTGATGGATCGTTTTGTGATGCCAATGTAGACTTATCCGCATTTGCATGGGATTCTGTATACCCCTGGTGTTGACAAATGGTTCCTTTTGTCGTTGGGGCTCCTTACACTATCCTGTATTCCCCGGGTGGGGGCGAAATATCGGTTTTACTCCTTTCTTTCTCATCTTTTTCCCTATTCTATCTGTGATGTTTTTTATGTAAGCTAGGTATGCGACTCCTCGCTGTTCCATTTCACTTCCTCTCGTAGTTTTTTCGCTTTTTCGTAGGGCCCTGTTGATCTCTTGTTTAGTATACCCATTTCTCTGTAACACCTTTTTTAAGTGTTTGTTCTCCTACTGAAGATATTCCACTGAAAACTGATTAAAGTATAAGGAGCGATATTACTATGGGTGGGATTGACTTATTTAATGAACTTGACAACTTGACAGTCGAAAACTGATTTCCTTAGAGAGCGCAGGAGCGGGGCTTCTCAAATATTCGCCTAATTCGATTTGAAATTAAACAACTGAATGAGTTAGAAAAACTTATATTAACAAAAATAATTATTGTGTCTCGAAACGGACCAACAAAACAAATAAACTTGGAACACGCAGATGTTCATTTCAAGAGAAATAAAATAAAACCCAGTGGTTCGAAAGCAGAACCGAATAAAAATTTAAACAAAGTGGAAGAAAAGAAAGACATGAAAATTATTCCTCAAAGGAAGTTTCCACTCCCAAAGCGACACAGTAATAAAATATAAATCAAAAATATACCAAAACGAGAAAAAATCTTTAGCGCCTGGATAACCAGGAAAGTTAAAACCTTCAGAAAGAAAATAATATCTACCTAAATTATTAAAGTCAAAAAAATGATAAAATCCCCTTAACAATTCTCAACATCACTGTATATGGAAACTTTGACACGGTAAGACAGAAGGAAGTGACCTTTCTAGACTCTACTAATCGGTTAATCGAGATTGCAGCAACTTTAGAACTAACAAATACCAACCCCAAAAATCACGGGCTGCTCAACCCTTCTGAATCGGAATAGACTCACCCGGAGGCCCCGGGAGGAACTCTGCTGACAAACCTGGGCTCGACCCGGTAATCTGCGACGTCTGCTACATCCTCAAAACAACTCTACTCTACTAGGGCTCTAAACTCCCAACCTACGGTTCTCGCGTAAAGCGCTGCAAAACTCGATTCTTGGCAAGATAAAACTCAACAAATGAAGAAATTACGACTCCCCCGTAAATAACTCTAAATCTCCCAAAATTGCAACTTCTAAGAAAATTTACTTCGTAATTCAAAAACATTTCTACTCTCACGTGTAAAACTCTAAACTTCAGATACAATTATGATTTGCAACAAAACTTAAATCTCCCACAACTTACGACTCCTTCGTAACTACTCAAAACTCTTCACTTCGCCCTCGCGAATAAAAAAAGGACTCCCAAAAGGTATCGAACTTTCTAAAAAAAAATGAACAATAGCAAATCTCGACCGACCGACTCCAAAACTCTACCGTGCAGGACCCCGAATCCCGACCAAATTCTTTTCTCCGCAATTTCTTGTCTTCAGGAGCCATCGGTCTCCCTCCCTTTGGGCAGTATGTTGCCCGCACAATTGTCCTTCCAATTTTTTCATTGGTCATATTTTCCCACTTGATATATGACTATTCCTTAAACGTCACAAGTCCCGCCTTTTTCTGACAAAATAATAATCAAACTCGCGATTTTTCCGCGTCTCTTCGACTCAATCAGTACACGCCCCTTTCTTTGATTCAGCAAAATCCAAGTTTGTGGCCCTCCGAATGCGACTACAAAATATTTCCCCCGATGTCAGCGAATCTACGATTAGTAACATAGTTGCATTCTAATTATTATTAAAATGTCACGTCCGGACTAAAATTTTCGACAACTCTCCCGGGCGGCTACAAAACCCGCTTGATTATATGAATTAAAAATTACTCGTATCGTCCCCATACTTCGCTCAGTAACTTCTATATACAGGGTCCTCTTTCTAAATGTTACAAACTCCAACTCATCAATAATAGAATAATTAAAATCCCTTAAACACCAGCAGGGTGTTACAATGATTAAAATATAGAAATAGATAATGCTGATAGTAGTGTTAATAATCTCAGATTTTAGTAATACATAGAATATAAATTAATGAATGAATATTATATATTGTGTCAATCAGATCATGAAAATGAATTACGTATTTCTTTGCTCGCCTCTTCCAATTTAAAAATACCTTCTTGTTATAATAATTAAAAGAAAAATATCAGTAGTATACGATTCAAGTACATATAATTTTAAAAAGTTATTCAAATTTATATTTTTATGATTATTTTAAATAAATTTAAAACAAATATAAAAATATAAGAAAAACAATAAGAAGCTAAGCAGTCACATAACTATAATAAATTTTAAATGTATTTTGAGATGTAGCAAAATTTTATATTTGTCTCAATATAAAAAAAGTTTTCACTTCTGTCGACACTCTCCTGAGTGCAACATTTTTCTTTACACAGTCAAAAATACAACACATTGCCTGACGTGCAGATTATAGTGATTATTTGATTGATTTGATTGGTTCAGCCACTGTCATCGGTCGTTTCAATTTATCCACTTTTTCTTATTCTGCCTAACTATATTTGCGTTAATTATAGCTTTATCCACAATGTGAAGTCCAAAAATAATAACTCCTTTCAGCTTTAAACGTTGACTTTTCAATTGTAATATGTAGTTGATCGCTGTGCATTATGCATTGACATATTGCCTTATTGAAATAAGATAACATTATACCTGTTAATTATATATATACGGAGCTTTTCTATTCAAACGCCTGTTAGTCCAATAAGCAAAGGGTTTTTACAGGAAAAAAATGTAGAAGTTTTTTTCTCACCGGTTCTATATGTCTTTGGGGCTGCTGAATCCAAATCTGAGGTTTGCCACCTCGCCAGGTATGAGCTTCTCAAGGAAAATTGCAAAAACTTCATATTTTCGGCACTTTTTTCAGTTTTTTAACTATAACTCGAAAACTAAGCGTTTTTTGGTGATAACTATGATGCACAAAATTAAAGTAGACAAAATTTGCTATACATACGTATAATAACTCTAATGTCTGGAACAATGGATAACGTCGTTAGATGGTGTTGAAAAATGGCATTTCTTAACTTTTCGCTAAAAAGGTTAAAAAACACTATTCTGCGCGCTAGTGCCCTAGTATCTATTTCGCACACTTACAAAATCAATTTGATATTACATTATATTTATATATATATATATATATATATATATATAATAAATTAAAAATTATATAAATTAAATAATATATATTTATATTATTATTTTATAATTACTAGGTATATCCTGGTTATATTTAAGAAATTGGCAAACGTGAGTGAGGCCTATAGGTCAACGAACTTCCTATCCCAAACGAAATCGTACCACTTTTAAAGGGGAATCATGTTTTTTTTTTTAAATTTTCATATTTATTCGTCATCCTCATCTACAGAATTATCACCAAAAACAACGTTTTACATCAAATGTCATGTAGAGGAGCTAACTAAACTTTTCTGACTGAAATTCGGAGCTAGAGGGTTGATTTCAATGGCAGCTAGGCCTGGCCCTGGTGTTTCAATCACTTTTAATGGAAGAGTTCCGGCACGTCCAATAATTTCTGCTGAAGGTATATCCTTTAACCGGTCGATGTGTGGAATTGAGACAATAGCCGACTTTGGAGTGACACAAATGATACCACCCATCGAATGGAATGTGTTGTGCCCATCAATAGTTCGGATGTTGAAGTCCGCGTTATCGTAAACAAATTGAGATAGTGCTTGTGTACTAAGAGTTATATGTGGTTCCAACATAGAGGACATTTCAGAACGTACGGTTTCTGTGTATGATGAACAAACTCCCAATGAACTCAGCACATCCATTAACCTTCGTGATCCGTATTTCTTGTACAAAAATGTTGCAACGCCTACTTGCAAAGGAGATATATATATATATGACTTTGGCTGTTTGGTCTTATGGCTGTAAGCAAGCAGTCGGGTATTACAAGAGATTGCTTCTTCCATTTTTCAAAATTTCCTTTTTTCTTGCTCATTACTACAGCATCTGTAAAGGCTCGGAAAGGTTCTGGAATTAGGCCGTTCAAATTATCTATAAAGGTATCTGATGAAGGGTACTGTGTCGAATTGTACACTTGAGAGCGTGCATCTTCAACAATAATAGCAGCTGCTGTTTGAACGATCCTCATCCTTTCTTTTTTCTCTGACAACCTATTGTCACACTTTGATGCCAAGAGTCAGTAACAATCTTATGACCTGTGGCCTTAAAACACACAATGTAAGGCATATTGGCTGATATACATATATCAACGCAATACTTCTCAAGGAGGCGCTGTTTTACTGTTCTTGGTTGAGGACAATCGCATTTAATCTTATTTATTAGTTCTTCAATTGTAAACTGGCATTCTTCAGAACTGTTTTCAATGTAATTAAAAATGTATTGCATTTCTCCATCCACATCATTTCTAGGTCTACCTTGTGTTTTTGTTTGTCTTTTGGGAAGATATATCTCTTTCATGCATAAAAAATGTTATTGAGCATCAGCAGCTGGCAAATCATACACTAAACCTATACGAAGTAAAATACCATGTCCGACTTCATCATTTCATTTTTTGAATATTCTGGTGGCACTTCCTCCCCACATATAAAACAGTGAGTTTTAAATGAGAATTGGGGAATATAGGAGCGAAGTGCAGATGAATCTTCAGTACTCTCGAAGTGCTCTTACGGGCAGCATTAATCAATTTGTGATTAATATATTTCTTCCCACATTTTTCATGCACATTAACTTCTTTAGCAATCTTATACCTAGTAAACAACAATATTTTACCATCCTCTCCACCTTTACTTGCTTCAATGAAACTTACCAACCTAACCAACCCCTTTTCCTTTACTATAGACGACTGGGTTCCATCATCTAACGATTCGTCACTATTATATACTCGCGAGACATGATCAGCGCACAAATAATACTCGTTTTATTGGTTTATTTATAACGGCATGTAGTGTTTTTGCGTTGGTGGAGGGGGGGTACAATGTTCTTATGATGCCTGCATATGTAAACATTTTTACTATTATTATCGATATATTATACAGCGAAGTTTTTAAGGTTAAATAAATGGATCCATAAAGGATCGTATACCTTCCTAGCGATATATTCAAAGGCTGCGGAAACTTTTTAAGTTTTTTCGCATTTAAAATCGTTTTTCACTTTTGCCAATTCTTTAAATGTAACCAGGATATACCTACTAATCATAAAATAATTGATTTTAGAGGTGTGCAAAATTGATAGTAAGGTACCAGCGAGCAGACTAACGTTTTTTAACCTTTTTAGCGAAGAGTTAAGAAATGCCATTTTTTCAACACCATCTAACGACGTTATTGATTGTTCTAGAATTTAGAGTTATTATACGTAGTTATAGGAAATTTTGTCTACTTTAATTTAGTGTATCACAGTTATCACCAAAAAACGCTTAGTTATAGTGTTATAGTTAAAAAACTGAAAAAAGTGCAGAAAATATGAGGTTTTTGCAATTTTTCTTGAGAAGCTCATACCTGGCAAGGTGGCAAACTTCAGATTTGGATCCAGCAGCCTAAAATACATAAAAAACCGATGAGTAAAAAACTTCTACTTTTTTTCCTAGAAACGCTGTTTCTGATCTTTGGATGACTGAACTATGTCTCGAAATCAACAAAAGCAAAAGAGAAACTTATAGTAGTTCGTTAGTATGACAGAGAACGATATTTTGCAACGTTGCCGGCCGAGCAGGCAGTCCAAGTCAACTCGTATCGCGGTCGCGTATCGCTTTACACTTTCGGATGTGTGCGGGGCGGATGACTGTGATGTTTCGCCAGCTAGCAACATCGCAAGAGTTCGTTCTCTGTTTAGCCAACGAGAAATATATGGCCTTTCTTTCGCTCTCGTGTTTATAGCATCCTGCGACTCTGTAGAAACGGTCTGTATATGTATGTATATATGTGAGCGGCGCGATGGCGGTGCAATTGACGAAACTCAAGATAAAATTTGAGGAGTCCCGAAAAAGTCGGCCACTCTGGACGCCCACGTACGATCCAAGGATTTGGCGTTGTTTTCGCTGTGTAGAATTTAGCATACGAATCCAAATTGTCTATTTTGCAACTCTTGTCTCTCGGGAACGACAGTCGTCGTTTATTACGTGCGATCTCATAAAGGTATTTTCATTTCAAAATTAATCGTACCTGATCGTAATATACCTGATCGTACCTACGATCATATATATAGCAGTGAAATTATCGACGGAACAAATGTACAAGAGGAAATTCACGACTTACCCGTCTAATTCCGTTAAGAAACGGTAACCACCGACACGCGTTTCTGCTTGTTAGCTTCTTCAGGGTGGTATAACCAAGTTTTGAATGACAACGATGTTCGACACTTGAAAAAAATTATACAACTTCTTAACGATTCGCGATTTAAAATAAAATTTGAAACAAAAACCCTATATTTAAATAAAATGTTATATTGCCGACTGCCTGATACGTGAACTCATCCGCTCGCTACGCTAAACCCGAATATGAATGCCGTCCAGCTGCTCCGCGGTCTCTCTCGTGATTCCCTAAGAAGCTGACATCGGCCCTTTTCCACCGACGGCCTCTCTTCCGGATGTATACAGGGTGATGGTTGTATACATGATGGTGACTGATGATAACAAACTCAAAAAGAACGCGAACAGTAGGCAGCAAAGCACATTTGCGCCTAACATAGGAAAGACCCTCCTTTCGAGGGCAACAATCCGTCCGTGACGCGGAGGCTAGCTATAGCCAACTGTCACGAATCTTTTGTCGGTAAAAGAATTTAGCAGTGAAATTAACGACGAAACAAATGTACAAAAGGAAATTCAAGACTTACCCGTATAATTCCGTTAAGAAACGGTAACCACCGACACGTGTTTCTGCTTGTTAGCTTTTGAGTTGTATAATTTTTTTCCAAGTGTCAAACATCGTTGTCATTCAAAACTTGGTTATACCACCCTGAAGAAGCTAACAAGCAGAAACACGTGTCGGTAGTTACCGTTTCTAAACGGAATTAGACGGGTAAGTCGTGAATTTTCTCTTATATATATAGCGGGGGTCCTACGTCTACTGCCGCTTCCCGCACTTTAATCTCCAATCTCTTCTATTTTCCCAGTCTCCTTCATTCATATCCCTCTTCCTCATATTTTCTTCTATTCCTTTTTTCCACGATGTACTTGGTCTGCCTTTTTTCCTTCTGTTGGTTGTGTAAGCTCCCGATCGAAAAGATTAAACAAAAACAATTGTCGAATAAATGTGTTTATATTTAAACGTCTTTTCACGTCGGCTAGAATATGATGAATAATATTTCTTCAAACGATCCGAGAGATCCTCTTCCCAACTCTCCCGGGCGAGCCCCAGAGCTTCGTCAACAGTTTTTGGGTCCCACATGCTCTGGCCATGGGACGCTCTTCCGTCAAGTTGGGAATTCGATACTCGGCTCGTTTACAGGGTGATTACAGTTGGGATATAGGATATCCTTTTTCTTGTCCATCGTTCGCTCTTCATTCGCATCACATGACCGTACCATATTAGAGACAGTGATATTGATATTAGTTGTCGGCTTTCTATTCGGTCTACAATGGTATCTTCTACATGCGCCTTTTGCCTGATGTCGACCGGCGTATAAAGTCCATTTCTAAGGCTTTTAGTTGGCTTCTTATTTTTGATGTTAGTTGCCAGCATTCCGCTCCATATGTTGTTATTGGCTCTACGATAGTATGGTATAACTGGATTTTTGTATTTTAGTAAATTTTCGGGGACCATAGAATTGAGTTTAATTTCTGAATTGCCGTTTTTCCCTGAACAATCCTGTTTTGAATATCTTTTCGCGTTGAAGCTTCCGATGATATGTAGGTTCCCAAGTATTTGAATTCATTAGTGCTTTTTATGATTTCATTGTTGACTTGTATATCAGTGGACTTTTCTCCGATGACAACGTATTTAGTCTTGCTAATATTGATGTTCAACCCCCATTTATGATATTCCTCAATGAGCTTTCTTGTCATATATGTAATGTCTTCTTCATCGTTTGCTATCAGTACTTGGTCATCTGCGAACAGTAATGTATACAAGCAGGTGTTTCCAACTTCAATTCCCATTCTATGACATTTTTTCATCCAGGTGCTCAGGGCTTTTCGTAGATAGATTTTGAATAGCGTCGGAGATAGACTACATCCCTGTTTTAAGCCTTTATTGACTCTAAATGGAGCGAATATTTTGTTATTTAACTTTATTACACATACCGAATTCCTGTACAGTGTTTTTACGGCTCTAATGTGGCATTTGTTAATGTTAGTCTGATGTAGTACTTCGAACGTTTTATTAATGGAAACATTATCGTAGGCCTTTTCCAAATCAATAAACATTAGATGTGTGCTCAAATTCCTTTCCGACCTTTTCCTATTAATTGTTGTAGCGTGCAGATAGTGTCTAGGCATGATTTACCCGTTCTAAAGCCGCATTGCTCTTCAATCTCTTTAAATTCGTGCTCTATTCTTGTTTTCAGGATTCGACCATTCAGTCTTCCTATAGAAATGGTTACTGTTATGTCTCTATAGTTCGAGCATAATTTTTTATTTCCTTTTTTGTGTACCTATCGAGTTTTGATATCCAGTTTTCCATTCGTTTGGAATGTCGTTATATTCCAAAAGGCATTTGTTAAATACTTTTACCAGTTTCTCTAACAGTATGTCCGGTCCATGCTTCACCAACTCTATAGGAATACTTCCGGGTCCAACTGCTTTCCCATTCTTCGTGTATTTTAGGACATATTTTAGTTCTGTTACACTGATTTCCTCATATTCTCTGTGATATTTTCCTCCTCCGGTATTGATATCACAAACTGGGGCCTATCTTCTTTCAGTAATGTTTGGTAATTGTTTTCCCACCTGCTACCTGTTACCTGTTAATTACAAAAGAAATTAGTAGCCATTAATAAACTCATCATCAACACGCAGTCATTTCAATAAAGTGCAAAACCGCACCTAAATCGTAGCAAACCGTTCTTTGATATATTTCAAAAACCACGCTTCTCGGTTTCACAAACATTTTGCGGGCTCCATGGCCTTCCTTCCTTCTCTGTTCCACAGACCGGAATACGTAATACATGTATGGTTCGCCAGTGTGTGACTTTATCAGGATGCGATCGCATTCATCAGGAAAAGTCCAATTTGTCTGCAGTAATTTTTTTGCTATGGCCATTTTGCAGAAACGTAAAATGCGACGCCGATACATCATTCCATCATGCAAAATACCAACATAAATATACCGCCCGGCTTCATCATGAAACGTGTGTGACTAGCGGCAGCTCGGAATAATTTCCCGGCAAGGTGAAAAAACGGACCGGAATTTTTCGGATTGGAAGATCTTTATTGATGCTAAATTAACGGTCGGATAGTCTACGGTTTAATGAAAAAATTCTTGAATCGTTGGATTGCCAACAACGGAAACAGGGGGAAATATCACATCGGGACGCTCGGCCAATGTGGTTTTTTGAGGATAAACAATACACGCTATAGTGGAATCAGCGATAGCTAATTCCAACCGACCAGGAGAACAGGCACAAAAATTTAAATGTGGATATTTCGTTGGTTGATTTTGAAAATTATCCTGAAGAATTCAAGAAATATACATTGATTCAAATCTTTGAAACACAATGAAATCATTTTTTAAGAAAAAAAAGTTGGTCTTAATTTTACCAAATACATTAAGAGGATTCGTACGCGTACGCGTCTTATGGAGTTTGGCATGCATTTTTACCAACTTCCTGTGTTGTTATTAGTCGTTTATTCTCAACTATATTGAACACACACAACGAATAACTTGTATATTAAAACGCTATTTACTTCTTTTTGTTCAAAAAAATTCTTAAAATAAAAAGATAATTTGAAGTGAAGGTAGAGATCATTGGTTAATTTCTTAATATTTATTTGAATGTTTCTAAAACACTTTGTGGAAAAGTTAAAGAAACACCGTTATATTATAATCCCTTTCTGATCGATTGCGCAAAAAATTATTTTGATATCTGACCTAATAAATATATAGGAAGTAGTCAAAGATGTGCCTGCAAATCCATGTTTAACTTGTAATGTTCATCGTCTGTCTCTCTATATACCCGTCACTCTCTGTTCGTTGTTTCTTGCCTCGCTCTCGGCGCTTCTTCTACATGCGGGGGTTGCTTTCAGTAGTGGGGATAGAATTATTTCTCTGGAGATCAACTAAACCTTTGTCTCTGATTACTTCGGATTTCAACACCGATGGTCTCGAAAAATGTACCAATCCTCTTAAGGTATATTCGTCAAATTTTTCCTTGGAAACTCACTGCACTACTAAGTACAGTGAAATCGGGAATATTTGGTAGACGTAAGATAGGTTTTTTGAAAAGTGTTAATTTCCTATTGTATATTAGAAAGGAACAAACCGCAAGAGGTTCCTTGTCCGCTTCTCACACACATGTGAGGGATACATAATACATAAGGGAAAGAAGGGAGAGAAGCATTATAGCTTACATCGAAAAAGTTGTTGATAAAAAAAATAGCTGTAGTGGGTGTTGCGACTCTATTACTGTTAAAGGACCGCTCGTCTTAAAATTCTATTTGTCAAGCAATAAGTAATGGCCTTGCCAATGTCCAGGTCCCATAAATTCCCATAAATAAGAATACTGCAACGGAGAGTCTCGCCGCGAAATAAAACGTTACCATACTTTCTAAACAGTGGATAGGCATGGGTAAGAAGTATCCATGCGGGTGGCTCTTAGACTTCCTTTTCTGGGAATTGTTGGTGAGTCTGGAAACAAATGTAGTAGTAAAGTACCACACGCACGCAGGGTAGGATCTCAAAGCCTTTAATCTATTAAAAAAATGGATTATCAACGACGCTTTGATCTTGTGCTGCTACTTTTCGCCACATAGTAACGTTGTGAGGAAAATTATAAGAAAAATTGACGAATCGAGAAAATCGTTACAAAACTCCAAAATGTCACGTTACTTATTAACTACTGGCTATTATGTCTATATTTTAAAAATTTTAACTCGTGATGGACCCCCCCATCTATAACAGTACTAGGTTTCCAATTTTTTCTATTTAGTAACTATTACATAAAGTTCATTCCTTTTTCCACCCTTCGGTACGTAAAATTGGGGGTTTTTATTTTTTTCGCGCCACTTAAACACCCACTAAATTCTAACTGTTCTCTATTTATCGTTTCTGCTTACTAGAAAAGTGTAACTTAGTCAGCCAAAAAGAAATTTTACCCTTTCGGAAAGAAAAAAATTGGAATCTGTCTGAATCTCAGTCAAGTTCTGAGCCATATAGGTACATAATTAATAAGCGTACAAACTTTGAAGTTTATAGTTCTTCTAGCAGTATATACTTTTAAATAAAAAACTCCCAAAAACAAATTTCGCTCCTATTTTCAACCGCCCTTGGAAAGGGAAATTCAGGGTTTTTTGATTTTTTTGAACCTACTCGGTACCGAAAAAATATGCATGCTAAATTATGTTTCCAGGTAAACGAAAAGTGCCTCATTATGTAAACATATTACATACAAAACCGAAACACAAAGTGTGTGCTTGGTAATAAATCACTACGTGACGAGATGGCCATTTTGCCACCTCTGGCCGACAAAAATTTTGGTTAGACATACGTTTATCAAACTGCGTGTATTAAAAGAAGACAAAATGTGAGTGTGGGAGAAGTCAACGTTTTAGATGGTAGTCTGATGACGTAATAATTAGTATTTCTTTTATAGCGAGCTAGGTCTCTTAAAATTAATCTCACACGTTGCTACAAAGACTACGTCATTTTAGAGTTTTGAGTCGATTTAAAAGTATTGTTTAATGCGCGTATCTCATGTCAGGTGATGCGTGATCACCTGTCTATGCTTGGCTATGAGTATTTCTTATTAATTAACCCTGAATAGCCTTATTATGACATGTCCCACCTTAAATAAATTGATAAGCCCTAATATCCGTAGATACCGTATAAATTAAATGTACTGCAGTAGTTTAAGCGGTATTTGGAATAATTCATGCGACAGTATTTTCATAAATTCCTGAAAAACCGTTGACAATCCCAACGATTTTACTTTAAAGCCTCCACCATTCAAACGGTGGAAGATTACCAGGCCAGTTACGCTGAACGTGTGCCAATTTTCCCGTAAATAAATAATGTGAAAGCTTATGTCACCTTCCATTTTCCAGGAAACGGTGCTAAAGATCTCTAAAACTCAAACACGCACACACACATGGTGCACATACACACAACAAAACGCATCTCGGGAAACCCGATAGTCCCGACACTAACCTAATGATCCCCAGGGAGAGACAGCGCGAAAACTCTGCCACTTTGGGATTTCACACAAACAACCACTCTACGGGCAGGACGAGACGCGCTCAAAGAAAAAATGAAAACTTCGTTAATGGTCGCGAGAAATTCTGTCTCTGCTCTCTTCGATAACCGAATTGTGCATTATTTTTGGTGATTTGTGCACACTCGGGATGGATTTCCATGTGAATCGAAAGCCCAATTGCCACTGCGAGGAGTGAAAATTCACAGAGTTGGTCAAAGTTTTTTCCTTCAAACAAAAAATTGGTTTTTGGTAGTTTTCAGTTACTAAACTTTAATATTAGATTTTTGTATTCTACCAGAGAGATAGAGATTTTCTAAAAATAACAATCGCGTGGTCGTGTAATCCAATACCAACTACAGCTTATTGTTTGTTTCAGGAGCCCTTCAGATAATATCGAGCGAGGAGAAAGATCATGGAAAATACGAATGTGTAGCAGAAAATTCAATTGGAACAGATTTTTCAAAACATTCGCTGCTGTATGTCAAAGGTGAGTAAAGCAAATAAACAAATACACTATTACAATATTATTTGATATCACGTCAAAGAAATATACTGATTATATTTTCTAAAAATACAAAAATAACGTTAACTTAATTGCACAGAAAATTCTACTTCTACTAAATGAAGCAGCCACGGAAGATGAGTCTTAAGAATATTGCAAAAAGAAATGTTGGTTAGATCAATAAAAAAAAAACAAATGTAAATATAGAGTTATTCTTATTTTTCCTATTGCTTGGTATATTAAAGTAGAAGCCCTTTGTGGTATAAAATTAACATGTTTTAATTATTCAAATATATTCTAAGGGTATATGCCAAAGGATTTCTGTCAACTTGTCTCATTAAACCTGCAGCAATGTAATAATTTTCCGATGTACACTTTAATGAAGATAGAACTCACAATGTGCAATAAAAATTGTTAGTATATTACGTAGGTATTGTACGTACTTTATTTGTCAAAGTTTGGAAAAATATTAGTAATTGTCCTTGTATTGTGAAAGTCGTACAGGCAGTGGTTATGATGATCATGTCGTGTTTCCTAATGAACCAGGCTCTGATATAATTGCATTCATTCATGGGGTTCCGTTACGCATATTTTATTTTGTGTTTTAATTAGTACTAATTAGAATCCGATTGGCTCGGTTAGGGTGGATACAATATAAATATTTGGAATTTCAATTCAAAAATCCATTCTTTTTACAAAAATATGACACGTTTAGAATCCAACGTGACCAATTACAACAAATAATGAAGTTTTGAAAAGCTGTCTATTTATTTTATTTTTGACGATATCCTAATATATTTTTATCAGTATTACGATTATTTGGAATTCGAGGTATGAAAAATTCTTTCCATTTTTGCATTTGCAGCGAACAGGCCGAGATTGCGGTCATTGTATATCTTCAAAATCCCATCCATCACAGTGGCGCGGCTTTTGTTAAAAACTTTAGAGCCAGTATCCGCTGAATAAATACAAGATTGAATTATGTAAATTTGCATCATCTAATCTTGGCCACTCTCCGCCAAAAAAGATGAATTCTCGGCAAGCAAAGAGAAAAGATAGAGAAAGAAAAAAAACTTTAGCAAACTTCATTATTTATTTCAGCGGAAGAGAGCCAGGAACGTTTCCCAAAAATTTTTAGATAAATGGTGGAACGCATACGATTTAATATCGCCATTATTCAAGGGTATTTGACGCGTGGATATGTAAAATTCAAACCATTTAGCCATTTTCTGTGACTCCTGATATTCGTCGGCGCCCGGTGATAAATCGGGAGCTATTCTCCTTAACAAAACGATGAATAAAACGACACTCTTTCGGTTACTTTTTATATATTCACAACTATTTACTTTAGAAACCTTATCGCATTAAATCCACGCATAAAAATGGTATCCATAACGAATCTAAATTGCAAATGGAACCACACAATTGGAAAAATTAACGCAAGTAAGCCTGAAGTAGGTACTACAATTTAAAGTTTTGTTCCGTGACTTTTTTACTCTTCCTGCTCTTTAAGCAGTTGTAACCTACAAAAGTGCCAAACTTTATTTTTATGCAAAACTACAAGCGTTCCTTACTGTACACTGTACATTCTTTTTACAATCCTGCTCCAAAATCTCATCCCAACACGAGTTAGACTATAATATTTCATATTTACAGCCATGTATTTATCGATCAAATAAAAATAAGAATATTTTTCGTTAGTCACTCTGAGCTTAAGCAGAAACGTAAGAAATTCGAATAAAGCCAACGGATATAAAGCAACAGCGTACCCCTGTTTCTATAGCTATAAACAGGATAATGTTTTAAATTTATAAGCCATGATTTCTGATTGTCATTAATAATATCTCTATCAATGATCTTGCAGCGTATATACTCGTATTAGTAAATCGATGCCCCACTATTAATAATGCCGAAACAGGAAAATTATTAGCAGACAAACATGTAACCAACAATGCAGTCAAAATAAGCCCCCAGGCAGTTCATTCACTCAAATAAGACCTTAGTCAAACGGGTCATACATCTATAATGGAACAATGGAACTGTCACTTCGATATTTTTAGTAGGATTCTAATGAGTTTCCATTTCTACTTTCGCATTTGAAATTTGTTACTTATATCTAAATTTGTATATTTAATAGTGAAAAGGTCACCACACGCTATAAAAACGTATGAAAAATATATATAATACCTTTTTCCCTTAATATAATTTATTCAAATGAAATAAATCATATCATCTTTCGTAATACTTTTTAGAGAATATAGAATCGTTAGCCCCAAAAAAAATCAATAATATGTATATGTCAGGAAATCCAATTTCACGTGTACGTTCATTTTTCTATAGTATCACTTACCTTAGCGACGCGAGTTCACTATTATGTTACAATAATATTTTATTGTACTTAGATCAGAACATCAGAAGTTTGATCATCTGAACAGAGAAGTGAAGAGAGATGTAGCCAGAAGTAAAAACAATATGTGGGAAAGAAGATGTGAAGAATTGGGAAGATACATGGGAGGAACAAAAATATCAGAAGCTTGGAAAATGATCAAGAACTTAAGAAAAGGAGAGAAACAAAGATGTAATCTAAGCCTTATTTCATTAGAACAATGGGAAACGTATTATAGCGAATTATTAACTGAAACACGAGACGAATTCAAACTGACAGAGATAACTATTGACCCAGGAAAGACTGATACCCAGCCGATTTCAATAAATGAACTACGAAAGGCCTTGAAATATTCAAAAAATAAAAAAGCATCGGGGCCTGGAGATATTCCTATTGAGTTAGTCAAGTTTGGGCCAGATGTGCTACTAGAGAAGGCAGTTGAAATTATGAATAAATGTATGATTGATGGCGACGATATTCCAGAAGACTGGAATTTTGGATATATGAACTCCATCCACAAAAAAGGAAGCAAAACGCAATGCAAGAATTATAGAGGCATATGCGTGACTAGTTCAATGGGAAGATTGTATGGCGGGATATTAAAAACCCGACTAGAGGCCTGTATCATGGATATCGAAGAACAAAGTGGTTTTCGAAGTGGGAGATCCTGTCTTGACAATACGTTTACCCTAAAGCAGGTTTTAGAAAAAAGAATGGCCAGGAATATGGAAACACATATTATGTTTATTGACCTGGAAAAGGCCTACGACTCGGTTCCTCTAAATATGTTATTTAAGGTACTGAGGAAAAGCGGTATTAATGAAACCTATGTAAGAGCTATTCACAACATATATAAAAACACGGAATGCGTGGTGAAATCAGGTTCACAGATAACTAACAAAATAAAAATTACAAAAGGGTTGAAACAGGGTTGTAGCTTGTCACCAACTCTATTTAAGATATATTTGCAGGAAACCCTCAACGAATGGCGAAGAAAATGCTCAGGCATGGGGATAGAGATAGGGGAATCAAACTTATATACAATGCTCTTTGCCGACGACCAACTAATAGTAGCTAACGATGAAGACGATATCAGTTACATGATGAGGAAATTATTGGAGGAATTAAAAAAATATGGTCTACAAGTGAATGTTAGTAAAACAGAATACCTTTGTGTAGGAAAACAAGGCACGGATTTAAAAATCGAAGACGACACAATAAAAAGTGTTGAAAAATATAAATACTTAGGAAGTCTAATTACACAAGACGGTAAAGATGACCGAGATATTGAAAACAGAATAAGGCAAGGGAAGACAGTCATACAACAACTGAATGGTATATTGTGGTCAACAAAAATTAGACTGGAAACTAAGAAACTACTTTATAAAAGCATAGTAGAACCGATAACAACATATGGTGCAGAAACATGGAAATTAACACAAAAGAAGAAACAAAAATTGGAAGCTATTGAAATGGACTTTTTCAGAAGATCTTGTCGAATATCAAGAATAGAACGTATCCCAAATGAAAAAATTAAAGAACGCGCACAAATGAAAAGCACAATTGTAGAACGAATTGAACAACGACAATTGATCTGGTATAGACACGTTATGAGGATGGAACAAGATAGATTACCACGCATTGCGGCAGATTATAATCCAACAAATAGAAGGAAAAGAGGACGACCAGCACATACATGGGAAAAAGTCATAGAGCAAGCTATGATGAAAAGAGACCTTAAAGAAAATGATTGGCATGATAGGAGGCTACGGCGAATGAGATGCAGGAAGCGGCAGCAGCTGTAGGACCCCCGCTTATATATATATATATATATATATATATATATATATATGTATATATATATATATATATATATCAACAATCTTTAGTTATACAGTGTATTTCAAAATGATTGTCATCTCCAAAATCCGTTTTTCTTCACGAGTGACTCATCGTCACACCAAGTTGCGAGTGGCACACGCAAAACTCATAAAGTCACATACCTAGTTAGCGCGATTTGCCGCTTTAGCAAATTTCCAACGTAAAGAGAGAGACAGAGAAAAGCGTAGTTGCCAAAATTTAAAAAGCCGCTCTATAAAACATTGGTCGAAACCCGTAAAATGGCAATATCGAGAAACTTGTTTACACAGTGAACACGTGGTCGGGGCACAGTGTCGGTGCCTGGCGAAATACGCGCTAGTCAGTACACGTATGATATTCGTTTTTATTTTTCATTAGGCAATATTTCTTCCAGTCATCTGATTTCTGTAATAGCGCTATAATTATTTCAATATTATAGTTGCAAACTAACATTGTTTCATTCCATTAAATGATATAACTTCGATTATTTATATTTCGAAGACAAAATGAAACATACACGCCCCTGTTTCTACTTTCCCCTCACTTCTTCATCCCGCGGAGGACTAATTGATTCCAGGAATTTACTCCGAATTGAATCGACACCCGCGTATAGTCGGCTGTGGAATTCCCATGTATAATAAAAAAACCCGCCTTGCGAAAATATGAGTTTGTACTAGCTATACATAACCTCAAAATAATCTACTTAACTTCTTTTAACTTCTGGTTTTTCTCTGTCAAAAGAAAACGAATTCTGAGTATTTGTCTATGTGTAGTATTTGTTTTTGCCCTGAAAAGGGCCGTTACTTACCAGCAGTACTGATTGCCAGTTTCACAATAAATGTTCGAAGTGTCACTTGTTGTCAGAATTAGATAGGTACAAATCAATAGAAAGCGGCACATCAAAAATTACATGCACAGAAATTCCAACGCCAACTAGATGACAATCATTTTGAAGCACATTGTACAATTACGTTAACCTTTTCAATGCAATTATTAGTTAGTTAACAAACGTGTTTAGTAATAAAATGGCTGATTTAGCTAAGAAGTCCCTAATTAAATCAGAACCAAATCAAATTTCCAAATTTCCAAAATTTCCAAAAAAGGTTCACTTAAATAATGTCGACGTTAGCATCAACAACATGATTGTCGTAAAGCAGTTTAAGTTTTTAAAAATATGTCACAGTTAGAATAGAACTTACATGTGAAGGTACATATTTTGTAGCAGGATTCGAATAACAGTTGACTAACAGAAATATAATAAATTCATTCCTACACATTTTATGTTGCCGGTTTATAAGGTTAAATTAGATTAGAACTGTATTTTTTTAAACTTGTTTAAAGATTACTTCTAATTTAAACAAGTTAATAAATTTAGAAGAGTTAACTACATCCACCCAAAGTTAGCTCGTCTTGTGAATATGCCAATCGTCAAATAATATCTTGAAACTGAAAAATCACATATAAAGTGAAACCTGTCATATATGATTATAAAAAGTGTAATTATTTCTAAAATGGCTGGTCTAGTAGTCCAGATATTAAAACGTTTTCCAATTTTCTCTAACTGTTCTTATAATTAAAACTATACGCTGATAAACTATTACACTTTCCAATAGAACACTTTTCACTCAACATTCCAAGAGATGATAATTTAAAATTTCAATTTTTAACATATAAATCCTTTAGTGAGCCTGTGTAAAATGGTGGTTTCCAGGATTACTGTCAAGTAAATTTTTGTATATATTTCATAGTTCCTTACTTTGAAGAAGTTTCATACTCTCGTTTGAATCCTTTTAATAAATACAAGAGCGAGGTAAGTCTCATAGAACATAAAAATTGAACGGTGACCTCATCTATAGGAAATTTCTCTCATGCGCTATCATATGGAATATTTTTTATTGATAAATATTGAAAATTGATTTCATTAAAGAGGAGTGACATTGGTAATGGAATAAAAGTCACTGATTTAAGCTATTTTAAATGCATTTTTACACTATTGGGTGAAGTAAAGTTTGGATAGTGCCTCTTAAATAAATGGTGAATACGCATTTTTGTTTCAGGGAAAATAAGTGTTGATAATTTGAAATGGAACTGCTTTGCTTTAAATTGTGGGATAACACCCGCAATGGATCTTTTTTTAATTCAGGATAATTCTTTTCTTTCCGAATACAATAAAATACATTGCTGACACGTCCCTCATTGTCTTTTCGTCGTTTATTGAAATTTGCCAATTATGTTACGGCGAAATCCACACACGTGTAACATCCTCCTTCGTTATCCATAAAAAAGCTTTTCTATCCAGCAGTTCGGTGCTGCCCTTTGTGACCACAAAATATATACAATATTTATACCAAATCCCTTCTCAAATATTTGGATGGGTATAAGTGCGTCGCTGGGGAATATGAAAGAATTTTACATCGACCGTGAGCAGAACTGTCCCGGGGGTTTTCCTTGAGAAATGACGTTTTAATAAGGGCGTGTTTCACGCGCGGAACGTTTTTTAATAGTTGACGATGCGAAGTATCGTTGTAGATTTGTCGAGAGGAAAATCAAGATCCCTGCGTTATTGTAATTGCAACGATATGCACCCCTTCACTACTTATCGGTGATGCTAAAATTTGGCTATTAAATTTAATTCTATTCAAAGTAAAATCTTCTTATGCGCTTTTCTCTTATCTACATCAGCATTTTAAGTACTACGTTTGTCAAATGAATATAAAAATTTTAATTGCTTCCAGAATCTACTATACGTATTCTAGAGTTGAAAGTTAATACCACCTTTTTTATAATAAGTATCCCGGTTAATCTCTGGTTGGAAAACCATGCCTGGTATCTAACCGACCTTTAGAAGGCCTTTCATAAAACTTTCAAAGCACTTCAGATACTATTTCTCCTTCCACTCGCCGATTATGATATTTTTTCGGTATATAATTAATTTGCTATACGTCGAGGTTGCTCTTCTTCATCTTCGTAACGTTGTTTTACCAGCCCGGAATAATTCATAACCTTATCTTTTTCGAATTTATGTTGCGCGCTTCTCGTATCCGTCGTTATAAATGTATGACTCTAACAAAGGGAAAGAGGGTAAAAATTAATAACTAGACCTGTTCTTGTTATGGTTTTCCGATTTAGCGCCTCTACTCTCCTATATGAAAACATATATTTTCCGTGTAAATTACGTGAGAAGTAAGCATTAATAAAACGCTGATTTATTCGGTGAGATTCCAGCGAAAAATAACAGGTTAAATTAGAATCAAAAATAGATCAAAGGTTAATGATTATTCGTTTGGTTTCCATTTTCACTCGAACCGACTTTGGTTACTTTCGATTTTAAATGTTCACGAAACTACGCGCTAACTGTTTCGCAAACAAAGAAAATTTTCATCTTGTAAAAGTACAGTGAAACCTCTATAATACGGACACCCGGGGGAGTAAAAATTTTGTCCAGTTTGGGGAGGTGTCCACATTAGGGAGTTAAACATTAATATTGTTGAAAAAAATCCGTAATTTTTAATTGTTTTTTTTTTTGAAAAAATATGCTCTTCTAATTGAAGTTGAAAATTGTTAATTAAACTCAATCCTTCACCCTAATTTTTTTGTAAGCAAAAAGTTTTTAACAACTCTGAATACCGAAGAGCATCAGAGTAATTCACTTTCTCATGACACTCTAAGTTTTCTGATCTGGCTGTTGAAAGTGGTTCATTATCATGGTTATTATGGTTGGTATTATTATTATGGTTGCAATCATTATCATCCGTCGATAAAATAGTGTCTATTTGAACATAATCGTCAAAAGCAACTTGGGAATGACATGAAGTTAGGAGTTCTTTTAATGAGGCCAAGTCCATATTTTCCTCGACTTCATTTTGAAATATGTTCTGCACATTGAACCCGGCTTTTCTAAAGCAATTCTGAATCGTGTTTGTTGTTACCTACGTTTTCCCAAGATTTCGAGATCTATGTAATCGCTTGCAAAACATTTATGCTTTTTGATAAATCTTTAGTTGATCCATTAATGTCCATTGAAGCTAACAAGTGTTTCAAAACATTTTTTTGGCTTAAAATAAAGTAAAACCAAAATAAAGTGTACACATTTGCCGCAAATAAAGTGTCCATGTCCAGATTAGAGAGGGTCCCTATTGTAGAAGAAATTTTACGTTAATATCTTATGGCAAATTGACGGTTACATAGAAAAAGTGTCCATAAACCTATGTGTCTATATTGCAGGGGTGTCCAAAAGAGGAGGTTTCACTTTATCTCTATATGACCCTTGTTTAATGAATATTTAACTACTACAGCGAAAGTGAAGACAACCGTTTGCTACTTTTTCCTGGAAAAAACTCTTGTATTAGATTTTTATCCTTTTTCAGGTTTCCATTTATTGCTCTAGACGTCTGAAGGTTTGGAATCAAAGGCGCACCCTACCTTGAAAAATTAAGACACGGGAAAGACATGTGTCCAACTTATGTTCAGCAAGGGCCTCTACTATTCACTATCAATATCGATAATTTTATATCTATATCTAGAAAGTCGTAACATAACGTATTGATGTTACGTTATGATGATTTCCCTCTCGCGCTCCTACGTTGTATAGACGAGACGAAGAGTCTGTTCAAATATTATGCTTGAAACACAAGATTAATGAATTTACACCACTTCATATCAGCTCAGATATAATCGCTGAAATCCTTATTAATGGAGATTATTGACCATAATATTGGTAGATTTATATCTAGTATTGCATTCGTTAACGAAGTCGAAAAAATAGGAATTAAAATGCGGTTTTCAGTTTTTTGGTATCTAGAGATCATACCGAATCATTTCCCAAAAATTTATATATATATATATATATATATATATATATATATATATATCGGATATAACGAAATTTGTCGGCAGGCTACAGGTCGCATTTTTTAAAGAATCGCAACGAAATTTGGTACAAAAATCAGTTGGCCGAAAATCTCGGTCGAGTTCGTTAATGGGCCAAATCGGTCTAGCGGTTTCAAAATGGCGGCTTGTTATTTTCAAAAAAAAATCAAAAAACTTTTATTTCGCGTCTGAGAGAAAAATGTTACTTGGGTTTTTTGTTGCTCTTATTGAGGCGAACGACTTTTGTATAAAACATTTTTTCGAGAAATGTACAGAAAAAAAGTTATTTTTTTCAAAAATAAATAAAAATAAAAAAACTTTTATTTCGCGTCTGAGAGAAAAATGTTACTAAGATGTTTTGTTGCTCTTATAGAGGTGAACAACTTTTGTATAAAACAATCTGTCGAGAAACGTACAAAAATAAAGTTATTATTGTCAAAAAATAAAAAAAAATAGAGAAAACTTTTATTTCGCGTCTGAGAGAAAAGTGTTACTTAGATTTTTTGTTGCCCTTATAGAGACGAACAACTTTTGTATAAAACATATCTTTGAGAAATGTACAGAGAAAAAGTTATTTGCAAATATTTGAAAATTTTGACGTTTGTATTTTTTCACACCTCGTATGCATTTTTTTGACACATCGTGTGTTATATTACTATAATATATCCAAACCATAAATCTACCTTTCAGCCTGGCATGCCATGGGGTTTTTTTATTACAAAACGAATACCTTAAAAAGGCTATTACTTTTCATTATGTGAGCAATATTGTCACCTGTCTTCTTTCTCAGTATTTCAGGTTTTACATTCCCTTATTTTTGTTTCGTCCACATCGTCCAAAGACATGTATATATATATATATATATATATATATATATATATATATAGGGGCCGTCCATAAATCACGTGACGCTAAATTTGCCTTTTTTGAACCCCCTCCCCCCCCACCGTGATAAACCGTGATGTACCGAAATACCCCCCTAAGAATCACGTGATATTTTTTGACACCCCCCCCCCCCAAATTAAAAATAGATTATACCAATTTTATTCTGTTTTATAAAATAAATTTCTATAATTTGTTTTATCTTACAGGGGAGAAAAATTAATTATAGTACTAAATTTAAAATTGGTTGGGATTTATAAATAATACACGATATAAAGAAGGTATAAACTTTTCAATGTTTGGAACTTATAATAGGTATTTATATTTTACAACGTAATAATAGTCTTTAGTTTAAAGGCAATAATATTTAAACGACTTCCATTTGAAAATTCAGTAGGGATTATAAACAAAATTTCTCCTTTAAGGTTGGTAGGTAGTATTGGAAAAAATACCGGCAATTTTTGAATATCACGTGATACGATTCCACACCCCCACCCCCCCCTCCGTGATAAACCGTGATAAAAAGGTAACCCCCTCCCCCCCCTAGGAGCATCACGTGATTTATGGACGGCCCCATATATATATATATATATATATATATGTGTGTGTGTGTGTGTATGTATATCATATACTCTTGTATATAACGTGAGAAGTAATAATTTGAATTAAGTCGAATGAAACATCAGGAACTGGTGAAGTAAATTCTTGGTAGAACTACAGAACTACAAAATTCTATAAATTATTTGAAGTAATATCAAGTTATATCGTAATTATTGTAAAATGTTCAAATTTTTATAACTTGTACATAAACCAAACTAACATTTTGAATTATTTAGTGATTAATATCCAAAAATATTGGGATGGTATTTAAAGCGAAAGATCAACTATCCAAATATAATCTTTAACAAAAAGGTTGTCAAGTTAGTTATAAGGTGGAGGATTAATCTAGAGACGTGACTATTTTTTGTGAAATAAATTTTTTTGGGGATAGTTGTGCAACTCTTTGCAAACAAAAATCGCTTTTCTGACGTGGTTGCCTTGGTTGAGAACATTCTGATTTCAGAATGGTTGAATCTAAGTCCACACAACTTTTTCAATTTGAATTCCACTTTCCAGTTCGTCGAGTGCCCCCGCAATTTTCTATCCCCCCGCCGCAGATCAGCGAGGTGAAGCTTGGGGACAACCTGAACCTGACGTGCGTCGCAGTCGGCTCCCCGATGCCGTTCGTCAAGTGGCGCAAAGGGCTCACCCAGGAGCTGACACCCGAGGAAAAGCTGCCCATAGGAAAGAACACCCTCGAGCTAACCAACATCCAGGAATCTGCCAATTACACTTGTGTGGCCGCGAGCGCCCTCGGGGTCATCGAAGCCCTAGTACAGGTCAAAGTTCAATGTAAGTGTAGTTTCAAACTTTCGGTAGTTTTTCGATAGAAGGGCGGTTCGAGCACCCGAGTGGTTGAAGACAAAGCGAGGGCGATGTTTGTCGTGCCAGGGCGACAAACATGATGAATTATTTACTGAGGACTGACATAACTTAAAGACTGTTTCAGAAAATCGAGAACTATTATCAAGTATAAAGTACGAGTAAGTTAATAACGCACTTAAATTAGCTTTTCAGATTATACGCTATGTGGTATACCCCGGATATAACACGCCTGCTATTTAAAACGATGACTCGGGCTATATGTAATGAAAATGTATCAAAATTAACGGATATACTCGTATAATGCACTAACATATATATGTCGTCGACAGTAAGGATTAAGGGGCGCGAAACACGACGTAAACGTTGCGACAATTGTTTATTGAAAACAAACTCTGCGATTTACATGTAAAATTATTATAAAAGTATACAAAAAAATAAAAACTAATAAGTCGAGAGCGTGATCCCCGACACGGCCATTCTGACATATCGTACGACCCTGTGCGATCAAGCTAGAAAAACAAAACATAAATTACTCATCAAGTCATATCGTAAGGTTTTTCAGTCAGAGCTAGCGGTTCCGCGCTTCGGCTCTTCCTGACTCTCAAAATTCATTCCAAATTCATTCCACTCAGGTAAATCCACCTAGCAGACTTTCCAAGCCCAACAACATCAAATCACTGACTTTTATTAAAGTCCAAATTCTAACATCTCCGAATAGCTACTCACTAGCTATTTTACACAAGTTGTCACCAACACTTCTGGCGTCACACCAAGAAGTCGTCTAGTGCACAACCCTACACCGTGATCTTCACTGATCACACAGGTCACAACACCAGATAAGCCTCCGGTCCCCCCGGTTAACTCAACCTTCACCTCTGGCGTTCGTCCAGTGCTGACCTCATACCTCATCATTCAACAATGTCTTCATAATCATAAATCATATTAATACACTCATCATCCTGGGTCGGCATTGACCTTAAACGATCATGAGCGTATTTTAAAACACGATTACCTCTCATCGGCTTCAATTCATATCGATCTCCACTTAGAACCTTTATAACTCTCAAAGGTCCTCGGTACTTCTGGTCAAGCTTGGTTTGATTTCGTTCTTCATTTTTCAACAAAACAAGATCATTTACTTTAAACGGCTGAACTTTAGCCTTTCCCTTATCAAACCTCACTTTTTCCACAGATGAAGCATTTTTCATCACTGCAGCAGCACGTTCTCTCAAGTTCTCAAGGTCTATTTTCTCAATATTATCATTAGCAACTAAGCCAAATAGTCTTGCAACTTTTCCAATCAACAGCTCAAGAGGGCTACATTTAGTGACTCTGTTGGTTGTTGAATTTATTGCTAAATGTACTTCTTCGATACAATCTTGCCAAGATTTATCCTTATCTAATTCCACGGCAGTAAAAAGTGATTTCAGGACAGACATGATTCGTTCCACGTGACCGTTTGCACGACTACTACCAGAGCAATGAAATGTACCTCCACAATTTGACTTTGACAGTAACCTTTAAATGGCTTATTATTAAAACATCCACATTGGTCGACAACGAGTCTAGTAGGAGTTCCAAATAAAGAAATATTTATCTTAAGAGCTCTAATACTGTTAACTGTATCTATTTTCGAAGTATAAGTAAAAATAACATATTTTGTAAATGCATCAATAGAAATAAAAACGTACTCCTTTTGTTTATTTTTGCCACTCAATTTTCTTGTAATATCCATATGAATAGTATGCCATGGAATATTTGGGTATAGGATGAAGTTCAACTTGTACTTTACCGGAAGGGGTTTTGGCTAATTTACACGTTACACACTTGTCAACAAATTTTCGAACCCATTTAGACATTTTTGGAAACCAATAAAAATCATAAATTTTGTCAAGGGTTTTTCCCAACCTAAATGCATGACTGATTCATGAACATTATTGATTACGGACCATCTGAATGCTCATGGAATAATAATTAACTTTCTGGATCGTCCCTTGCGTTGAATTTCACGATAAAGTAACCCTTGCGATAATTCGTATATTTCTAATACGTCAGAGGACAAATTATGGCAATCTGTTAATTCGGAAATAATTTTAGAAATTTCAGGATCTCATGATTGTTCAGCAATGAGCCAATCTTTAGTAATTTCTACAATATAAATTTCCTTTTGAGGAACTTTTTGAACTTTTCCAATAGTTTCTATATTTTTGGCTCTTGGTTGAATATGATTGCGGGAAAAAAATCAACGTGACACATTGTTTTGCCCTGTTGGTAGATAATATCGAAATCATAAATTTGTAAAAACATTTACCAACGGTGAACGCGAGTGGTCAATTCTAATTTCGTTTGAGACGATTTTAATGCATTACAATCAGTAACTACAAGAAATTTACGTCCATACAAATAGTGTCGAAAATGTTTTACTGCGTTCACAACGGCTAGAGTTTTCAGTTCATACGAGTGATATTTAGATTCTGTTTCCGATGTCCTTCTACTGAAATATTCTATAGGGTGGAGTTTGTTAGAAATACGATGAAATAGAATCGCTCCATATCTTTCGCTACTTGCATCAGTATGTAATTCGACTGGATGTTCTGGATTAAAAATGGTCAAAACTGGTTCGTTTGTTAATTTGTCAATTAATTGTTGTCGAATTTCCTCATGTTGAGAGTCCAAATAAATTTTCCCTTTGTGGTTGTTAGTCGATATACTGGTGCGACGATTACAGAAAATTTCGGTATAAATTTTCGAAAATAAGGACAGATTCCAATAAATTGCCTAAATTGCGTAACCGTTTCAGGTGGGGGTAAAGCAATTGGTGCTTTTATTTTGCCAGCATTAGGTCTAACTTTACCTGCACATATTTCATAACCCAAATAGTCAATTTTAGTTTGTAAGAAGGAACACTTGCGTACATTTAACGAAAAGCCAGCTTGAACAAGGGTGTTTAGTACGTCCTTTAATTTAATAAGACCTTCCGAAATACTTTTCGAATAAATCATGACATCATCCATGTAGACGACGACATGTGTATTTACTAATTTACCTAAAGCTGTCACGATACCTTTTTGGTACACGGCTGGGGCCGTTTTTAACCCAAAAGGCATTGACAAATATTCGTATTGACCTTCGGAAGTAATAAAAGCTGTTTTTTCAATGGAATCTTTGTCAACAGGTATTTGATGATAACCACTGGCCATATCTAATTTTGTAAAATAATTTGCAGCACCTAATCGAGCAATTACCTCAGAAATGATCGGCAATGGATACCTATCACAAACTGTATTAGAATTTAATTCACGGTAGTTGACACACAATCGACTAGTCCCGTCGTTTTTTCCAACTAAAATTATAGGACTTGAAAAATCCGAATTACTGGGTTTGATTATTTTTGCAACTAATAATTCTTGAATTGTAGTGCGCACTATTTCCTTTTCATATTCACTCATACGGTAGGCTCGCCTCTGAACAATTTTATTTGGATCTTTTAATCGAATCTCTAGTTTACCAGTAGTTGCTCGTGTTTTAGGATTATCCGTAATAAAGGAGTCTTTAAAAGTTTCCAACAATGAAAGCAATTGAGAAAGCTCCTCATTAGCTACTTCGGTTTTTATTGTTTTTGACCAACTTAAAATTGAGTTGTTACTCCTATTGGTGATGCAACAGGCAGTTTTAGTTTTATTCAAACAAATCTTATCATGGGTCAAGTAAATCAAATATCCAATTCCCAAAATTTCTCTCCCAATCAGAATATCATGAATTAAACCATCGTTCTTAACGATGTAAAAAGTTATTTCAAGCAAATAATCGCCAATTTCTACTTTAGACAAGATCTGCAGTGTACTAAAGACAGTGTCTTTTCCAATACCAACCAAAGAAACTGTATTGTGTTTTCTTTGCCCACTAAGTTTTAATGAAATAGATTCCTTCAAAAGAGAACATTCTGTTCCAGAATCGAAAACAAATGGAAAGATCTCACCTGCATGTTTCAGTTGCCCAGTAGGTGATGCAACAGTGCAGATATCCACTCTTTTCGTTCCATTTTCTTCCTCATCAGGCAGTCATTGGCATAGTGTACGAGTTGGTTGCATTTGTAATAACGTGGTTGTTGTTCCCGAGGCTTGTTGGAAGTTACACTGAAGTTGGATTTCACCAGGGAGGCCCGGCATTCCCGCTGACGATGTCCAACCTTTCCACACTTGAAGCATATCATCGGCTGCTGTAGTTTTGGACGCTTTCGCTGTTGTTGATCTGCTGAATCCTCCAGTTAACGTTTCGAGACAGCACGCAATTCACGTTGTATTTGATTGCGATTTGTCATTTCGATGGTGTAAGCAAGTTGTTTTAGTCGGTTATTAAATCGGGACAAATGTGCTATAACTAGTGCAACGCCAATTTCTTCGGGATCGGATTTTTGCCAACGTGTCAGGAATGTTTCAGTTTCAGATTCATCATACCTGGCTAGAAATAGCTCCTGAAACTGTTCCCAAGTCATTCCATCAGAAGAAATTTGAGAAAGCCAGGTCGATGCATAACCTTGCATGGCTTTGCTCAAAATAATCATGAGAGCATTGCCACTTGCTGGTTTTTCTCGCATGCACAGGTCAGCAGTTGTACAACATCCTTTGACGGTTTGACCCGTTTTGTGTGGATATAAGATTGGTAGAGTAATAGATTCATTTGTTGGCGGCTGACCAATCTTTTTCACCAATTCGTCCAAAATTTTACCCCACTGATTTTCAGAGCCACTGTTCGCTTGGTTTTGAAGCACTTGCTCCTCTTTAACATCTCGGTGTTCACTCATCGTTAATCCTTCAGGTTCGAATCAGAGCACTCCACTTATCCACAGGGTGAGCACACGATTTAACCACGGGGTGAGAACACTATATGTCCACGGTGTGAGAACACTATCCCGCTTCTGATGTCGTCGACAGTAAGGATTAAGGGGCGCGAAACACGACGTAAACGTTGCGACAATTGTTTATTGAAAACAAACTCTGTGATTTACATGTAAAATTATAATCGTGAACACGCTTAGCGATCCCGACCCGACTTCTTCGCTCGAGAGCTAATTATTGTCTCCCTCTTTTAAACATCGAGCATAGAGCTGATCGAGCTAGACGAGTTTAAACACTCATTAATAAAAAATGCAATTCAGCGATATCTCGAGAAGTCGTCTTGGTTCCGCCCGCACACGTGTCTGTGCTGCGTATTTATTCGTTAATATAAACAAATTAATTACAAAGTATACAAAAAAATAAAAAATAATAAGTCGAGAGCGTGATCCCCGACATATATACATCTATACATTAACATTAATGTATATATATATATATATATATATATATATATAAGTTTTGTCAAATTTTATTGCATAAAATTTGACAAATATGCATAAGATTTGGGAGATATGCATGACAAAATACTGTCACGTTTCCACAGAGAAGCTAAGATATAGAAATTTTATTTACTGATATCTTTATATAAAATATTATATATATAAGAACAATAATTGCAAATACTGAAAATATTTGGTTAATTGATGACTCAAAACCTATTTTGTCATAATTTCCGAATATTAATAATAATTGCATATCTCCCAAATTTGTGAATTTGATCAGATCGCCGTATATCTGTTAACTTATATTTTAAATACGAATAGGAGCCTTCTACGATTACAGAACTTATTTAAATATTAAAGCATATTTAAATTTAAAACAAAATTTCTAAATTCGTTAAAAACTAAGTATCAGTAATCTCGATAATGTGAAAAGTCGTATTAAATTGTTCAGAATGGAACGAATTTAATTTTTCATTTAGTATTATTTCTTTTGTATAGTCCAATAGTTTTCAGCTGCATTCCGCATTTTTCAACTGAATTTCCATTGTCGGTTTTCCTTTTTTTCCTACGCTTTCCTCTCCATTGATCGGCTCTCGCAAAGACATGTTCCATTTCCAGACTACTTCACACTTTTGTATTGTCGGTATTCATTATATACCTAACTAAATTCCTTTTTCGATGTACATACATAGTTCGAAAAAAATTAATAAAAGCATTTAAGTACCTCTCAAAGCTGAGTATATTACCATATCATCAGCATAAGAAAAACCTATTGGGGAGAGTTCAATAAATTCGCGTAACTTCATTGGTAACCATTTTAGTCTTTGAAAGTATCCGTGAGCAATGCGGATTTGCCGTTATATATGTTAGCATTAGCTGCCAATTTGGGGTTTCTACCCCTAATTAAACTCAGGAAAGTGTACTATTACTTTTAATGACACGGCTCTCTTCAATACATGGCATTGAGTGTGTCGACTTGCACTGTTGTAAGCTGCTCCTGCTCCATCAATTCTTCGGTCATGCGTACTAGCTCACCAATGGCATCGCGACTTATGTACGATGTACGAGGGATGTTGGCATATTACGCTAACACGGCCATCCTGCACTTGGAGCGTCCCTGCGACACTTCTCATCTTCATACTCTGTAATTTTAAAACACAACGCAGCAGCTACGAGTATAAAGACTGATTCAGTGTTTGTTTATCAACTATTATCATTCAATGATTTTCTCAAATTATTCTCTCTTTTAACACTAGTGGGGTTGCCACTATCTTTGGACTAGTGGGGATGCCACTATCCTTACTCATAACAATAATTAATCGCTCTTTTTGCCACTCTTTTTGGACTAGTGGGGATGCCACTATCCTTCCTCATAACAATAGTGGGGTTGCCACCATTTAGGACTAGTGGGATTGCCACTATCCTTACGCACTACTCTAGTGGGGTTGCCACTATTTAGGACTAGTGGGGTTGCCACTATCCTTACGCACAACTCTAGTGGGGTTGCCACTATTTAGGACTAGTGGGGTTGCCACTATCCTTACGCACAACTCTAGTGGGGTTGCCACCATTTAGGACTAGTGGGGTTGCCACTATCCATCTTAACACATTTCTTTTTACAAAGAAAAACAGGTAGTTTTGCTAGAACGTACCTTTATTTTATGCCGTTGCCTCCTCTGTAAGCCAAGGCCTCAGCTGTTCGTGTGCAGCTACTGTAGTTCTCTTCCCCTTGCTTGAAAGCAGATACCTCTCGTTGGGCAAAACCTTGCGAACTTGTATATGGTCCCTTGAATTTGCACAAGTACTATCGGCCTAGCATAATCCGAAAAGCTTTCGCGTATTATGCCATCCTCCAAAAGTTTGCTGACAACAGTTTTTTCAAGTTTTCTTTCTTCAAAGGCCAATCGTCGAGGACCGACACTGGTGAGTCTTTTAATTTTATCGTTATTTTGCCGGTGGTAATATGATCCGGTGTTTTGTTTTGATATTCGGATAATAACCGTTCTACCGACTGTCTCAATTCTCTGTCGAGGTCGGGTTGAGCAATGTTTATTTTTACGTTAAATGAATTTCTGATGATTAAGACTTTTGGGATATTGTGCGGGTCATGATACAATTCAAGTCCTTCATTACTTTTCTCAACACGCAAGCACGGTCGACTTATAACGTCCCATCCATTTCCAATAATAACATCGATTCCACTTGGGCTGGGATGAGCTGCGACAATTGCCCTGCTGGTGAACACGACGACTACACTACAGTCGAGGCAAACTCCTTTGAAGGTCTTATCGGCCGTACTTCTGGTAGGACGCTGATCTCTCGTCTCGAACGACGTTTCAACCTTCGTTTCGCTGATTCTGCAACTTGTGGCATTCTCGACGAACTTATCCGACGCGCATCAAATTCGCCGTTGATCCTTCGAAGTTTTTGATTTCCGTACTCGCATAACGTATCACAATCACTGCTTCGCATGGTTGCTGCGACGTAAGCACGAACACCTGCTGTTTCTCGTTCGTAAGATATCGCTTACATTTTACATTAAGCTCTTGCTTCAGCTTGGATGCGTCATCTAGCCATTCTTTTCTGGAGTATGCGCTCTTGTCAGGATCATAACTCGCCAGCCTGAAGTGTGAATGCGCATGTTCCGCCACATGCGTGTTGGAGTTGTCCGTCCCCGATGTACTGGGCGGGCGTTGGCACTGATGAGGTAGCCATCTTGGTTTGCAACTCAGCAAGTTGTTGCTGTTGCGTCGCCACTAAGTTGATAAGCGTCTCTTGCCTTAGAAGCCTGGGGAACATCTTCTTCAGAATCGGTGTCCGCACCATGCTCAGATAATCCAGCACCGTGGTCGCAACGAGAACTGTTCTCTTCCGCCATATTCACTTTTATTGTCTGGTCTGGTTTCTTATTGTTTATAACCACTGTCACGACACGAGAAACAATTCAGGGAACAATCCCACTTCTGATGTTAGCATTAGCAGCCAATTTGGGGTTTCTACCCCTAATTAAACTCAGGAAAGTGTACTATTACTTTTAATGACACGGCTCTCTTCAATACATGGCATTGAGTATGTCGACTTGCACTGTTGTAAGCTGCTCCTGCTCCATCAATTCTTCGGTCATGCGTACTAGCTCACCAATGGCATCGCGACTTATGTACGATGTACGAGGGATGTTGGCATATTACGCTAACATATATATATTTTCTGTTTGCATTTTGGTTAATCAGGGTGTGAGATGTGTTATTTCGTTTATATAAAGACGAGGAGGTAAGGTCTACAGGTGTGTTAGTAAAAATGTATCTTTTTAAACCCATTCCAACGAATCATCACGCGTGCATATTCCATGACTAACACAGGAGGTATTATGCAAGCCATAATTAGTGGTTTTTGTAAATACAAATACCTTTTTCCCGGGTATTTTAGAAAATAATGTTTTATACATAATTTGTAGAGTTTTAGAAACCTAGAAGTTTTCTTTTAGTTCCAGGTTGTATTATGTTCAGTTGCAATATTTCCATAAACAAGTAAACCCTTTCGCAAGTTACGGTTTTGGTGATTATTTCTATACACTATCTAGCAAATGTGTCACATTTTTTCTACCTTCCTTTATCCTTCACCTACAAAATCTTGACAAAATTTGTCCTCCCATTGCTACTTAACCCTACAACCTAAGCATACTTTTTTCATACCACAACAAACTTAAACCAAGGATCGCAAAAAATAATTTTTTTCACATACAAACACATTTCTATTGAAATTAATTTGCATATTGTAAGTTATTCGTGGTGACCTTATTTGTATTTATAAATTATGTTTATCTAATTTATAAAATATTATACAGTTATTTAAAATAATTTGTTATTTTCGGTTGTACATCACATGACAAAGTTTTTTCATATACTTAAATCTTCAAGCCGCTATAATTGAACAAACACATTTTCCCGAACGTCTTCAAACTGAATGGCTGTTCTTATTGTTGAAATTGCATTGAACACTTGTAGCTTAGATGGTTTTTGTATAATTTCTTCATCACCACTGTCACCGCTTTCCTCGTTTGTCTTCTCCTTATTTTTCACATCCTGGATAAGGCTTTCTTCTGTTGGTAAACCAGATTCTTCTAAATCGTCGTCGAAATAGTTTAAAACCAATTTAACTATGATTAACGCTATAATCATATACTCTGCATCTGCATTCAAATTATTCGAATGTAAAGACAGCCATGTTCCGATAAGTCGGCCTTCTGTTTTCTTAATCGGCGGTGTTGCCAAATTTGACGCTCCGGCCATGACTAATTCTATAAACTCTCGTTTAATTTATGCAACCAACTACGCGAGAACTTGTGTGTTTGAAATAAAACCTTTCCTTTAATTGCATGGAAGTTCTTCCAGCTTTTTACGTATGCCCTGTGTTCGCGAAATTTATCTCGGATTGGTTTACCCTCTATTTGCTTCCTATTTGCACTCCGATTATTGATACATTATAGACTATATTTAAAGATAAGTTTGTCCAATTTTAGCTTAAGTTGATTGATAGATTGAAGGCAACAATTAACATTAACAAACTAATATAAAAAACACCTAAAAACGGTAACAAACAGTTAATAACAGTACAGCTAAGTATTAATATGCAAAAATTGAAAGCAATAGAGCCTAATAAATGTACCACTGTTTGAGACAGTCGAAACACAACCTCGCCACGAGAATCTTTAAAGAACAATGGACGAATTAGGAATTAGGCTAATAAAGCACTTATAACCCCATTTCAGGTTTCAGGCTCTCTCTTCGCGGGTTTATTTCTCCGACCGTTATATCCGTTCCATTTGAATTTACCAAACCGTTTGTTTTATATCTCACGTGATCACATGCTATCCTTCCATTCGCTGCGATACATGTGGGTGAGCCCCATCATTTATGTTAAGAAATATATGTAGCGTCTAGCGTATCCTTGGTCCGTGTTCTTAAAACTTCTGTCTTCTTGTTTCATGCTTGACGCACCGTCAACTCAGTCAGTTTCTCTTCGTTTCTCGTTTCGTTCGTGGTGTGGGTGTCGCGAAGGACAAATCCATCCAAAGTTTATTTTTGTACAAATGTTTTTGTTTGACTATGGTCACTGTCGCTTTTTTAATTCGAAGGAGAGATGATGTGATTAAACGATAATGTCGGGCATAAAAGTTAAATCGCGGGAGGCCGAAATGGTATGATTCGTTCTTATCCCTGCGTTTTCCTTATAGTTTGATGATGAAGGCGATTTTTTTGTTTGCCTTCTTGGGAATACAATTTATTGCGTCTTCCGAGCTGGAGGAAGGTAAGATTTTAAGTGTGCGTGTGATTTCGTTCGCGACAGAGGCAAGACATCAGTTAAATGTTAGCTGTAGATTAATGGTTTTACAACTTCCAAAAGAATACACCTGTTGATTTTTGTAATTACAATAAGCTGAATTTTCATTAAATACTGGGATCCACTGTAAATTATTACAAGTATTGACAATATATATAAAACACTAAAACAAATGCTCATTCGTATTGTGTAAATCTCCATTTTCATTAAAAAATATGCCGCGTTAAAAATTACATGGTAATAAATTATATATTCTATCGTGTTATAGAGGTTAAAAGTAATGTGATATCAATAAGTTTAACAATGTGTAATTTTTAATTCACTAAACAAACCCGCTTTTAAATCAAACAAAATTTTACATTAACAAAAACTATTGATAGTCCAAAGTAAATATCGCCAACTATGTTTCTTGGGCACTTGAAACCTTGTTATAGTAGACCCCGCTTATAATTCAGGTTTGCTGCACTAACATGTATTAGTTTAAACCAATTATTCCACTATCCTAGACGTAGTAAAGATATACACTGCTTGTTCGCTATCTGCTCGATTCTCCATGTGTGTGTGAGAGAGAGAAACAATGTAGGTAGTGTCTACATCTTTTTCTAATAGTGGGACTTACCTACACGTCACCCCCTGTAATAAGACGAAAATGGCAAGCTTCACCATTAGAAAGGCTAACACTATCTATATCATTTCTGTCCCTCTCACACATGGAGAACGGCGCAGATAACACAAGCTGTCTATATCGTTTAATATGTCTATGTCCATCATACTTCATATACTCTTTCAAGAACCAATTTAAGAAGCCATAAAACATTTCAGTACAAAGCTTATAAAAAAAAAACTAGACAGAGCGTAGTGTTTGACTACATGTTTCAAATTTCGCATCTTAGGGATGAATACATTAGTGGACTATTGGGCATAATCAGGATTTTGTCCCTGTCATCTTAACCACAGCCTTGATATCAAGTTGCTTCTGTATGATGTTGATTACTATGAGTTACTTGTTTTTATATCTAATATCAGTTTTTTATTAATAGTCACCCTATTAGTTGCTTTAAAAAGTAACTTGGATTAAAGTAATTAAAATGGCGTTTTGCTTTGTTTTAAGTGCTAATTGCAAAAGAACGATAATTAAAAACAATTATTACATATGCTATTCGCAATAGACGATATCGGCCACTGCCTGACATTTTTGCCCACAACACGTTATGGGTGTAGTAGTTGACCCATGATGTGAATGAAACGTTTTTTCCGAACTGTGGGTAGAATGAATTAACCAGAACACGTTGTGAGTATACTACTACACCCATAACACGTCGTGGGCAAAAATTTTTGGCAGTGGACGATTTATTCTTGCCCTCTCGCAGATACATTTGCACGTTCCGCATGCAAAACAAAAGCGTGTCGAACGTTGTTTTATGTCATGGATAGCATAGTTTACCTGTATTATTTTGCTTCATTCTATGTATGTATATGTATATACTTCTATATTCTATTTATGTATATACAGTAAAACCTCTTATAACGAACACCTCCCAATAGCGGACTCCTCTACTTAACGGACAGTTTTATACTTCCCGAATTTCCTAATAGGGATTAATACATATCAGCACCTCCCAATAGCGGACCCTCCAAATAACGGACACGGACAGTTAAAAACTACCATTTCCTATATAATATTGTTAATAAAATTACCTCTTAACAACAGACAATTACTTTTGAAATCAGATGTGTAAGAAATATACCTCTTAAATAGGAATTTAAATTTTAATCTTCATCTCCTGGAATCCGTTTTACTAAGCAGTTTAAATAATCGACACCTTTCATAATTGGGTATTTGCCATATATTTTAAATTAACCGAAATGTATCTAAATTCATAGGGACGAACCCTCAGACAAATTTTATAATCTTAAAAAATCGTGTAATAGACCCAGTACCAAGTATTTCCGGGTATAAAAAGCAGTAAATGTGCAATAAATTAAAGGACCAGCGAAATGGTCGCTCATTGGGCGTGACGTCACTTCGCGTGTAAGCACGGGTCCGTTCTGCAGTCCACAAATAGATTTTTCGAAACCTAATCTAGGTAATCTGTGTTTTCGAGTATTTTGGACTTTCTTGTTGTTTCCGCTGGACTGTAGGAGTTAAATTGCGACCAAATCTAGTAATTTGTATTATTCGCGTCGTAAAATAGTGTTTTTGATTAGTTATTTAGTTAGTTATGGCCGTCATAGGATTTGTCAAAGCTTCCATGAACAATTTACCATCTGTGGATATGTTTATGGTAATGGATTACATAAAAAAGGAGGAATGTTTTAATTCAGCTGAAATCAGAGGTGTAAAAGCAGCAATGTAAGTATATATGTGCAAAATATGCATTCAGTAAAAGACAATATGACCATTGTTATAAATAAATTATAAGAACAGTTCAGAACAAAGCCAAATCTATATCATGCGTTTAAGATTATAATTATTGTTGCTAACAATAAAAATTAGCACAGCTGTTGATAGTAGCTTCTGCTACTAAACGTTTTCGTTCTCTCTTCATAGGCAAAGAATATGGGAGAACGTTAGTTCCAGTTCTTTTCCGAGCTTGTTGGCACTCAAAAAGATGTGGAACTACGTCCCGTTTCATTATTATTTTTTCACCCATCAGTTTAAAACGTACATAATTTTCCATGTCTTCTTCCAACTAAATAAAAAAAAATTATTATTTTTGTACTATAAGACAACATAACATAACCTTACTTTTAACTTACTTTAAAATGGTCTTCACAACAGAAAAATTCATTTTTGGATTTGGGCATATCACGTCTTCCTGCTGAAAACCACAGTTTCTTACGCCCATAATCTCGAGGTACACGAACAAATATTTTGTTTGGTGTACTTACAGATGTGCTTGTACAACAGGGTACAAAACAGCACTTGTTGTGAGGTCCGTACATAGCCATTTATTTACCTTGTAGTCCTTCAAAAACTTGAAAAGGCTGTCCTAAACTGCTTTTATGCAAGCTTTTGTTTGTAGCCACATAAATAAAAGCACAGATTGCCCTAGGGTAAAGAAATTACAATAGGACTGAAATAGGTTAAAACAATGTTTACACGCGATGTGACGTCAGAGGGCTATAATCTTCAGAAAGCTAGTTTTGGCGCCAATTCCTAGCGTTTGAATTTCAAATGACTTTTGCTTGAATGTGTTTGCTTTATTTTTTTTAACATTAACCCAAGATTTATAGGCATATAATCTCTCATTTAGCCAATTTTCAAAAAAATGTGAAAATACCCAATTGCGTCCATAAATCCCTTAAGTCTCTTAAATAGGTGTTTAAATTTACAATCATCCTATTCAGGAATTACTGGTATATTTCAGAATAAACAGGTAGTCTTATCTTGATTCAGTTGTTTCATTCAATCCTCTAACTTGTGTTATTCACCCGAGCGACATGTCTTCTGGAAAACGCAAACGGTTGTCTTTAAAAGATAAAGTCGAAATTATTAAAACGAGCGAAATGAGCCGTCAAAGGGTTCAAAATTAGGAGCAAAATTTAACGCCGGGAAATCTCAAATAAGTGACATTTTATTATTATTAATTATTATTATTTAATTATTATTATTTATTATTATTTAATTATCATTAATCTGTGCACATATCAATGTTTTTTTATTTTAAATATTTTTATGTTCAGTGTTGGATATTTCTCTTTGTTTATTTTCATATGGAATTACTGCTAAAAATAAAAGATGTAAAGTATAATAAGTAGCTACAGAGTTAAAATAATTGACAGTTTTGCTCTTGTTTGCAGAAAGGTATTCTTATGTTTCTTAGCTATTGGGTGTCTGGTTTGGTCTACTTCCCTAATTTCGCTTGGAATTTTAACAAAAAATGTATCAAAATGTTCATCTAAATTATCTAACCAATTTTTGAGAGTTGTCGTTTGGACTGGTCTTTTATTTTGAATCCCTAATTGTTTTGGCATCTGCTTAGTATATTTCTCTTTGACAAACTTTACAAACCCCTTTTCGTTTTGTATTTAAATTCTGAGCTGTTTCCTAGGCCATTTTATCCAACATTGAATCTCAACTGACCAAACTATCAACTTCAATGCTCATGCCCGTCTGGCGTTGATTTTAATATAGGTGTCGACATAAATCAGAGATAAGCATTGACTTGGCAGTGAGTTACTGAATATTCTATAAACTTAAACAAATAAAAAGTTACAAATGGAATCTGACATCCCATTATATGATCCTTATGATGAAGGCCAGTTCACCTGCAAAATAATAAAAACTAATAAAATAATGTTGATAGTCTAGAGTAAATAGGGTACTTACATTAAATCAGATTGCATTGATTTCCTTTGGTAGTGCCGTCTACTCCAATTGGAGTGATGGTTCCATTATAATTCCCTTCTTTAGTATTTTATTAGTGTTGGTTTTGAAATCTGTTACTTTGTGTGGCAACATAAAAAAGGTTTCTTTTAATATGTGCTCTCGTTAGTTTCATGGCTTCCTTTTCGTCTATTATAATTTTAGGTTTAAAAATGGACTATCAAACAAGGCCTTTTGGCGTTAATTAAAGATGTTCTGTTGAAGTAAATGACATTATTCACATAAGTAGAATTAGTTAAGTGATCAAGATTTATTACGGATTTGGGAGAATGACAGCAGTGGTGATCAATTTGTTCGTCAGTTGGACGACAGCAAATCAATTCAAGCTTCTCGTTCGTAGATATGTACATTATTCCAAATGTGCTAGCACATACGCCGCCACATACCTATCAAACTCTGACGATTAAAATTAGGGTGTTGCAGGTGCATTGAAACAATTTCTGTTTAAGAAAATTCAAGAATTATTGGTGCCTATACCAGGTGATGGCTCACCGATGGATTTTTTTCAAATAGTCGTTGATGACGAGTCCTACAAACTTGTAGAATAAATAAATGCTTATGCAGTTGAAGTTTTTTTAAGCTGAGAACTCAGAAACATCTGCCAAAATGATTTCTGGAGAACTCATCCTCTCTTAGATATACCCGTTTTTAGAAAATGTAACGAAATAGACTTCTTGTTTTTGAGAAGCTTGCATTTTACGACTCTAGAAACATCTCCGGCTGATTTAGTAATATCAAGATTTGTGGTGGATTTTTTAGTACAAAAATGAAGGACGTTTATTACCCCGAAAGAGAGCTATTATCGACTAAAATCATGATATTGTAGCGTAGTCGCCTGCAGTTCAAGCAGTACATAAAAATATACTCCATAACTATGGAATAAAGTTATAATATATGCTTTCAGATCAAAATTTTTGTAATAGTGTTGAGTTGACTACTAATGTGTTTCAGAAAAAAAAATGTGCTGGTAGAACGCTAATAGACCGTGGGCCCATGACACCAAAAGTGTCGATAATCTATGTTCGTATGCCCTTTTAGGGACATACTCAGACAGCCCGGGAAACAGGGAAAAAGTAACTCGGAGCATCTGTGACCAGTCCTAGCACCTGGTATGACCTCCACTTCTTGTTGATTCTGGCATAAATCGAGATGCCCTCTCCGGAATCGTATGCAAATGTCCAAATGTCGGAATATGGGTAATGGGTCGAAAGGAGTCGTTCCACCAAAGGACATACTTTCCTCGATCATCGTCTATCACCAGTGTTTATCACCGTATCACCAAACGATATGCCCTTTGGTAGAACGACTCCTTTCGACCCATTAACCATATTCCGACATTTGCATACGATTCCGGAGAGGGCATCTCGATTTATGCCAGCATCAACAAGAAGTGGAGGTCATAGCAGGTGCTAGGACTGGTCACAGACGCTCGGAGTTACTTTTTCCCGGTTCCCGGGCTGTCTGAGTATGTCCCTAAAAGGGCATACGAACATAGATTATCGACACTTTTGGTGTCATGGGCCCACGGTCTATAAGAGTTGACTTATAGAACAATCCAAAAGAGATAAGGACTGTAAATTTAAAACGAGGAGTGAATAAATTTCTGTTCTGTGATGGAGTAATAAATAAAAGGTGCTATGGAGAGAGAAAGGGAAAGATGAAAGAAACTGTGGAAGCACAGTGTATGAATGCAAAATTTGCCCTAAACACCTGGTTTACACCTTCAGTGTTTTGAAGAATATCACAGAAATGTATAAACAGTTGACAAACAAATGATTTTTGGTTCGAAAATCCCTTTGGTCACTTTTCAAATACAAAATGCCTATACACTCCAACTGGAGTGCAGTTCGCTTACATGTTTTAGACCAAAAAACACTATAATCCTTTATGGACACCTCCTACATCAAAATTTGCAAAACGCAACTCAAAATATGTCTGTAGTCGACCTGTTGAAGGCTTTAAAGTTGTTATGGTAGATTTCATGTGTAACCTAAAGCGCAATTCACACAGAACGGGCGCGTGGTGGTGGCGTGGCACTGGTGTGGTACGGTCATATGCCACTCGCACGTTGGTCTATGAGGCAATTCACATAGAGATGACATGGATCTGACGTGATCACCCCAGATCCATGTCATCTCTATGTGAATTGCCTCATAGACTAACGTGCGAGTGGCATATGCCCGTACCACGTCAGTGCCACGCCACCACCACGCGCCCGTTCTGTGTGAATTGCGCCTAAGTGTACTATTCTAACCGCCTCGAGATCAATTTTGTTTTTAATAAGTGCACCTTTTATAATTAGATAAAAACACTGTACTTGAAAAAAATATAGAACAACAATCTAACTCTCCTAATTAATTTTTTATTTAAAAATGTATGAACTATGTAGAAAATGTCCGTTTAAAAATTGTGTTATATCTATTAAAGCACTTCTCAAAATACCAGACAGCAAAGTTTATCGATATACTTTCTTTAAGATACTATGTGTAAGTGTACGGAAGGTCACAAATTCTTCATATGTTTTTTTATTTTGGTTGGCGAAGACTTTGTGTTTTCTTCTGGTCCATATTTTCATTTTTGTCAATCTCGTATAGGTACTCGCCCTTCGCAAGGTAACGCTAAACTTTTCACGAACTCGTCGAAAAGTTAGCGAAACTAGTGCACAGAAGTTTCAGTTTGATTGAATAATGTAGGAATTTTTAAGATTTTCCTAATCTTCAACATGACTTTGTTGAAAGGTGGAAACCGCTTCCGAAATATTCATGAGTATTAAAGAAGTTTTTCAAGGTTTTCCTTTTAATTCTCTCCTGGGAAGTCCATAAAATTAACTGCTTCTCATCCTTTATTAAAATAATAAATTGGCCATAAAAGTGGCAAAGTGTTTACATAATCAATATGGGGGTTACCTTTAGATTGTCATTTATTAAAAATAAATAGATTCGTATTTTGTACTTCACATGCTTGTTGTATTCATTCCATTCTTTAAGCAGACCAGAGATTGTTTAAATGGGATGACTTTATTTGATTTTCTTTCATTTTCAGCTTTGCCTGGCCCCCCAGTGAATGTAAGGGTGTCAGAAATCACCGCGACTTCCGTCAGACTGACATGGTCCTACAATGGCCCAGAAGATCTCCAATATTATGTCATACAGTTCAAGCCAAAATATGCCAATCAGGCTTTCAGTGAGATCAGTGGTATTATTACCATGTATTATTCTGTCAGAAACCTTAGTCCTTACACTGAATACGAAATGTACGTTATTGCGGTTAACAATATAGGCAGGGGCCCGCAAAGTGCTCCTGTGGTTGTTACGACTGGAGAAACAGGTAAGATTGAATAGAACTGCTTTTAATTGTGGATTCCTAGGTATTTACTTACAGTTATGTAGTTATATTTGAAGGTTATTGTTATTAATTTTTCATTTTTCTTAACAATTTTTCATGCTACCTCAAATCGGATATTTTCATCTTGGTTTTATGATTCGGTAAGTGTTGTAAGATCTTGTAACTTATCGAATTACACATCATTTGAGATTCATTGTAACTAAAATACCTTACACTTGTTTATTAAAATATTGGGAAACCAAAAATTACTTAAACACTTCCTACCCAAAACAAACATCTGTTCTAATAAATGTTTTTGTTTTTTTAGCTTGTTCCTAAATGAAGGTGCCAGTAAGTTTAGCATTTTTGTAATATATGTGTATTTTTCTGTGTACTTTGATTGTTGAGTGAATGCACAGAATTTTTGATACCCTTTTGTTACATATCATTTTACAAAGAGAACAAATGCTGCAAATGTAAATGTTATTAGTTTCTGTGGTTGTGCTCTCTGTAATCCATTTAACTTTATGGTTTACAGATGGCGTAAAATAAACAAAGCTAAAGTCTGACCTCCGATTACAGATTGCATATGTGTGTAGTTAAAATATGAAGATATATACATGTACATATGTTACGCCCAAACATCGAAAACGCTCACTGAGCGAAAAAAACGGCCGCAACGCGTTACGGACAGTGCCGAACGACCAAATACTTCGCGTTGTGTCCATTTTTGCTGACCACGACACGTCGTGGTCGTGGACAATTCTCATTCTCAAACGGCCACGACGCGTTCTGGTTGATTGGTTTAGAAAGCTCACAAACCGATTTTTCTTGTCTAGGCTTGTCAGTGTGTGAGTGTGTTTACGACTGCCTTCGAGTGAAGTTATGTCTATGTTATTGAGCGAAGTCGCTACTATTGTAGCTAAAAACGATAATACGAGAGACGTGTTTAATGAAAAACTCTTTTGATAGTTTTGAAAAATGAAAAGTTTTGAAACCACTCAAAACGAAAACAGCTGAAGAAGTCGCATATAATGTATTAGACATTTTTTGCATGTTTGGTGCTCCCTTTATTCTGCAAAGCGACAATGGAAGAGAATTTTCTAATAAGATAATCGAAGAGTTAAAGGGTGCTATTCAGAAACGTTCCTTAAATATTTCTTAACTTAAGTGGTTCCTTAAGTCCAAATTTGTATTCAGAAACCTTCCTTAGCAGAAAGAAATCTTAACTTAAAATAATTCCTAAAAGTAACGTCATTCTCCCACTTAATTCTATTCCTGAATCCTCCTTAGTAAAGTTTTGTCTTACATTTAAAAAATACTTAAGTAATATTTAAAGTAGCTGGATAGGTACCTTAAGTATTCCTTAGCCGAAACATTGAGGTTAGGTCGATGAAAGTAGAGGTTATTTCGTTATTTGTTTTGAAGATGTTTGAAAATGAGAACGACGCTTTCGATGACTATCGGAGAATTGAGCGATATTATTATGAGAATGATGATTTCGATGAGTTTCTCGAAAGAATTCACCGCCCAGTACGTGCCCGAAGGTATATTAGGGAAACACCTTTCTTTGAATTGGACGAGCTCGAATTTAAAAATGCTATCGATTTACGAAAGAGTGTGTGGTTAATGTCATTCTCCCTTTAATAACACAAATCCCAGAGGTACAAGATCAATGAGGAATGCCCCTTACTCCTTTAGAACAACTTTCGTCACAACAGAGTCCAGTCAGAGTCTGCATTTACCACATCCGAACGTTTGCATTCAACAATGCTGCAATTCCTTGCCACCAGCTCCTTAAGCAACGCCTTCTCACTGAGGGTAAAATTAATCCTTCTCTTCTCCATTTCAACGTCCTCTAACTTGAAGCGCACGATTAAAAATGAGTAGAAAAAGGCAGTGGGGCCTTTATACCTACTTACAATTACCCACATCTCTACCCTCTAGAACTGGTACTTTTCTTTTAAATCTACTGAAATGACCATCGCTATCATTTAACTCGTCTTTCCCCTATTCTTCTAAAGTGGTCCTTTATGTGTATTTCTCTCTCGTTAATGTGATTTGAACACTACCTGTTTTCTAATTCTTTTTTACTTTTAAATATCTTTATTAAGCGTCATCTGCAACATGTGTGCATATGTTACAATATCATCTTGTGCTACATCTAATGGTCCCAGCATGCTGGTGAGGGGGAAGGCTGCGGCCCTCTCGATTCCTCATGTGGTGGCTGCCAATTCTGGTTACGGTCACAGGAGACCACAAAAAACCGTGACTCAGCCATGTATGTAGGCCCGTCCTGGTGGTCACGGGGCCATCGTCATCTTTGGGGACTGGGATCGGCAGCTGGGCTGCCTTGGGATCCGTTTGACGGTGTAGTGGGTCGTCGGCCTCGCCACATCGGGTGCTCCTTCTCGAGTTTGTCCTGCTAGGGGCTCCTGCTGGGCCCCTGCTCGCTCCCGGGAAGTTTCCTAATACCTTTACCACCTGTCCCTTAAATAACCATATTCCCTTCAATACACGCCCGACGTTTCCCTATTGTTTTCCTGGAATTCCAGGTATACCGTCTCAGGTACACAACACAACACTCCTCAATTTTAGGACCTTTAGGAATCAACAAATTAACAATTAACTAAATATCCCAAATGTAAACAATGAAAAATATAGGTTGTAGGTTATGTTTTTGACAGAGTTTGACACGAAACGAAAAAATAGCGCCTTAAAAATTTCTCAGCCAAGATTTATTTAAGTGACGTTTTTGAATACAAATCTCTCCTTACCGTTAAGTTAAGAAAAAACTTAACTTAGCTAAGGAAGACTTAAGAAATATTTAAGTGCCGTTTCTGAATACCACACAAAGAATCTGTGGCCAGGCCTTACACCTGTGCATGGTAAGCCCTGCTACTCACAGAGCCAAGGATCAGAAGAACAATCCAATCAGGACTCCAGAGATATGTTGGTAGCATGGATGCTTGACAATGATACCAAACAATTAGGTATTTGCCATATATTTTAAATTAAACGAAATATATCTAAATTCATAGGGACAAACCCTCAGACAAATTTTATAATCATAAAAAATGGTGTAATAGGCCCAGCACCAAGTATTTCAGGTATAAAAAGCAGTAAATGTGCGAGGACCAGCGAAACGACGGCTCATCGTGACGTCACTCGGCATATAAACACGAGTCCCTTCTGCAGTCTACAAATAGATTTTTCGAGTATTTTGGACTTTATTGTTGTTTCCGCTGGAGTGTAGGAGTTAAATTGCGACCAAATCTAGTATAATTTGTATTATTCGCGTCGTAAAATAGTGTTTTTGATTGGTTCACATGCTTACACTGTTTATATGCGGTGTTACGTCAGACGGCGTTTTCGCGCCAATTCCTAGCATTTGAATTTCAAAAGATTTTTTTTTGCTTAAATGTTTTTAATTTTTTTTAATATTAACGTAAGATTTATAGGCATATAATCTCTCATTTAGCGAGTTTTCAAAAATTGTGAAAATACCTAATGGTCAGAGGGATTACGATTTATTCAGAGCAAAAAAAAATCGTGCTTTTCACAAAGGGATTAGAAAAAGTCCTTACGAGGCCGTGTTTGGTCGCCAGCAAAGAATCGGATTAGCAGATTCGCCTCTGGAAAAGGAAACATATGAATCTTTGGAAAGGGAAGAACATTTGGAGAAAATATTGGAAGGGGTGACACTCGAGAAAGACGGGGAAGAAAATGTAATCAATGCAGTATCCACTGTGGTAGCATGTTCCATTTGCGAAGATTTTGGAGTTACCCAACCATGTAAAACATGCAGCTTAAAAGTACACATGAAGTGTGGGATTGAAAGTGAAGGAGAAGTCGTATGCACCTTTGCTGCCGACGTGATGCAATCAAAGAGCAACACGAAACTGCTGGAGCCGAAATGGAGAAGCAAGCTGGAAAAATGCTGGCGCTGTCCCGTGAAAAACTACCTCCTGCTAAGATCGGTCAAAATATCGTAGTCAAAGTTCCAGATGACGACAGGGGGCGGCTTGCCCCTAGGAGTGTTCTAGCTGTAGTTCTAAGCGTTAATTATCCCAGCTTGTATAAGTTGGGAGCCAAGGAGGGCGTGCTGGAAAGACTTTATAGTTGTAATGAATTCAACTTCGCTGATTCAAATTTTATAAACGCATCGGATGTTCCAAGTTGTTCATTAAATTTGAGAAAAGCGTCAGCTCTTTCGTCTGGATCAAAACAAGAATTTGTCATGTGCCATTGTGAGCGTTATTGTATTACAAAAAAAGTGCAACTGCAGGGCCAATGTATTGTAAATAAAGTTTATGTAGAAATAAGCCTACAATGAAGATTTTAAAATTTTCAGTTGTTTCTGTAAATTTATTTAACATATATTAAATATATGGTCGGTTTATGAGCTTTCTAAATCATCCAGAACGCGTCGTGGTCAACAAGAACGGACACAACGCAAAAAATTAAGTCATTTCGGTATTTGGTTGTTCAGCACCCTCCACAACACATTGTGGTCGTTTTTTCCGCTCAGTGAGCGTTTTCGATGTTTGAGCGTTACACATATATAAACTAAATGTGAAGCAGAGTATGAAGCAGTAATAATAAAGTGTGAATGTTAGACAGGTTAAGGAAGGGAGCTGCCCCCCCCCCCCCCCCCCACCCGATGCGCCTGTATCTGTTTATAATAAAAATATTAGATTACCACTTGAAGTATAATAATGAAGATTTTTATTCCGACATTCTATTTAGAGCCTCTAGAGAAGCAAGTTGCTTTGTGATAACAATTGCATTATATTAGAGGATATTTATAAAATTAGAGGTTTAATTTAATCATAGTTTTCCTAATGACTTGTTAGGAAAGATAATAATTAAATCAAACATCTAATTTTGAGTTATTCTCGAAATAAAAGAAAAGAAACACGAAATAATTAAATAAATTAATAAATGTTTATTCGAGTTCCTAATCTTCAATTATGTCATAGTAATCTCTCGCGTCAAGTCCCGATCGCGGTCTCTGCAAATCTTCGTCTGCCGTTCGTTCTCGCTGTACTGAGGCCACCTACCTCGTTCCCTCCCCTGTTCCCTGGGTCTTCCCCGCAGGACTAGTGCAGACGAAGCATTATGCTAACACTAATTTCCTAAATATCATTTAATATAATGCAATTCTTATTACAAAGCAACTTGTCAGGGAGCTTAAAGAATATCCACTTGTATTAGGTGAAAAAATTTATTTATTTGACAACAATTTAAATATGTATTCTTAAGTCTAGTAAATAACCTTTAAGTCTGAATATTCGTTCTTGCTTGGTGTTGCATATACTTAATTTCAACCTCCTAGAGGTTTGTGGTTCATGAATTTCAAATGCTGCATACATTGAATAGTAATTATTTTAAAACAAAACATATAATTGGTTGATAGTAATTACAGCCACAATGAAATTTAACAATTTTTTGTCTTCACGAGACAAGCTTTCAATATTACTAAAAATAAAAGGTTGTTTGCTATCTTATTTTAAATATTATTTAAAATCTTATGCAACATTCAATTGTTTAGATGGAAAACTTATTTTTAAAACACAAACAAAGACCCGGATTGGATTATCTGTTGTAAAGGTTTTAAAAACAATATTTTGTTAGCATTCTAATATATAAATCCATTTCTCTGCATTTCTAAATTTTTATAATATGAGAATCTCATCAACCTACAAAATAATTGAATTGTTTCAATTTTAGGGACTATACTTTTATTGTATGGATATTTATAATTTGGTATAAATGTTTTGGTACAAGTTTGTGTTCTCTTATTTACAGAACCTGGAACTGCTCCTAGAAATGTTCAGGTGCGCCCACTTAGCTCTAGCACAATGGTTATTCAATGGGATGAGCCGGAGACGCCTAATGGTCAAGTAACAGTAAGTTGTGTAATAATATTATTATTAACCCTTTTTTTTTAAATCTTATTTGGCTTGTCAAACCATGGTGTTTGGTGAAATTCGTATAATATTAATGCGTTTTAAAAATTACAGGGTTACAAGGTATACTATACAACAAATTCCCAGCAGCCGATGGCACAATGGGAATCACAAGTCGTTGATAACAACCAGTTGACGACGATAAGTGAACTGACACCTCATACAATTTACACAATACGTGTTCAAGCTTATACTTCAGTGGGGCCTGGACCTTTGAGTGCTCCAGTACATGTGAAAACCCAACAAGGTATAAAAGAAACTTTTTATTTATTTATTTATAAAATAATATTTCTGTTTAGTTTTTCTTATAACTTAAAGAAGTTCCTCTGGTATATTTCATCAAAATAGAGTATGTTAAATATTGCAGCGAACTTGCAGAATATTTGGCAATATTTTTTTTGTTTGATCAATCTATGCATAGCATAGGCTTAATCAATTATCAGGCGTCTCCTGTCCGAGGCTATCTAGCGCGATAGAAAATACTATGTATGGACACGTGAGATTGTCGCGTTTTTACATACTTGAAATATGTGCGATAATCCTGAAAAAGTATTCTTTTGGTAGGGAAAACGGGATGCATATGAGAAGTCAAACCTTGACCAACAAACTTTCCATGGTGAATGATATTGTTTCTGGAAATTTTACTTCAATGTTCGTTTCAACATTAAACTTGACAAACATTAACTCGTTCTTCTCATTGTTTAAAAAATGATTGTAAACTCAGTCAAGCTGGTTTGTTTGTTTATATTTCCTGATGTAAGTAAATGGAAAGTTCAAAAACGGCGTCCTGAAAAACAAATAATTATTGTCCCTTTACCTTATATATGAAATTCTTCTATTCGTTTCACTCTGGTTTTTTTTTGAAAACGAAAAACTGGCAGAGGGAGGAAAAGAGTGTAGATAGAGATAGAATACTTGCACCACAATGAAAAATACGTTATTTTGATCATGCTCACATCCCAATTGCAAATGCAAGTATGTCATCTTTATCACCTCTATTTATATCTACATATTCCATCTCTTGCACTCTTAACTCCTATAGCTTCTGACTGAATGCATAATGAAAGCGAGTGAGGGCTGGTCCATTATATATTATAATGTCTATGGTGTAAACCCGCGGAATAGCAGCAATCCACTTTTAACATCAATTTTCATCTTCTGGAAAACTAAGTACATACACGCTTTTACCTGTCTTATAGTTACCCTTACATCTCGGTACACAACACTTACTAGGCATTATAAATTAATAATTATCACTAAACCCAGAGTAAAACTATTTTAACCTCCAAAACATCTTATCAGTGTGAGCAGCAAATGGAGAACTAAATGCACTGTGAACACTGTGCCATAGGTCTGTCTATCGGAAGTCAGCCTTCATTTGAAAACGTATTAGCTCTGAAACCACACTGCACTGAAGCCTTAATTTCGAAGAAAGTGTTGGTTCCGCATAACAAGTATGTTAAGGCACATTAGCCATTCCAATAATTCAACCAGATTACAAGCGCTTAGGAGTAAATTTGAACCAAGTTTCAAATACTCCTGAATTCATACTCTCGTGACAATCACTCGTTTTTCTCAAGTCGAAAACGTTTAGCCCACGTGCAACAAAACCGCAAAAATTAGAAATTTGTCTCGGATCATTTCTATACCAAGAAATATCTCTTTCTAGTAGCGGGCTGTCACGTTTCGCCTTGTACTTAAAGTTCATTTCACCCAATATACAAATGAAAACTCGTCGCAATATCGTGGGCAAACTATCGTCATTCTGTAAATCGAAATTTCGTTAAAAAGGAAGGGAGTTTTCGACGAATGGTACGTTTATCATACTCCTCTAAAACAACTCCCATTCGTTTTTACCAGTTTTTATTCCATGCTCATTCCGCTCGAACGGTGTTCTCAAAAATGCCTAAAAATGGTGTCTTTTGGCACTTTCGTGAAATATACACACATATCAATAGCATCGTGGGTAGTTAAGGTAGGAAAATGTGCGCGAATCCCGTCACACGTTTCTCACCGTTTTCTTTGACCGAGAATTAAATATGCGCGACTTTAATTCTGTAGTAAGAGTATTGCTAGAGCAGGTTGACAGTCATTCATGTGTTACTGATTTACTGATTTTATATTAGCCCAAAAAATTACATGATCTGACTGTGAATCGATAATGTCAAAAGTGTTTACAAAATATTTGCATTAAAAGTTAGAAAAAAAATCAAATCTACAAATATGGATACTCAATGCATCTTTTTTTATTCAAAATGTTAATTAAATGTTTGTTAGTTTCATAAGTTTTGCTAAATACCTCTCGTTAATTTTGTTATAAACACTGGAATAAAATTAAAAACCTACAACCTACCTAAGGCAATGAAAATGTATCTAGAACTTACTGGGGTCAATATTTACTTATATAATAAATGTCCTTACAATCCCATTATATGGTAAACCAGAGCAACTTCCTTAAATTCTTTCAATATTCAATCAGTTAGGAATCAAGTGCAATTTTGTACTCATCATATTTTTACTGTTTTCTTCATATTGTTAGATATTCCTTGAAATAACTTATTTTGAGATTTGAATCGACAGGCAGTGCATCACGCTGGTCCGTGAGGTACTGCATGTGCGACATCTCGGCTAATCTCTCGAACCCTCTTCCTACCAACCGGTCTGTGACGTATATTCCCCAGAAATACCGCCAAGTTTAAATATATCGAGGGAGATCTAACAATATAGTCTGTTATATTTCCTGTTTTTATGATCAATTTGTGGGTCAGTAATTAGTTCGATCGGTTTGTGGTGTTCCCCTATTGTAATCAGTTGCATCTTTGCAAAATGTTTTATTTTATCTAATATCGTTTTTTACATTTTTCGTTTCTCTCTTCCCCGTTATTTTGCTTCTATGTGTTTTTTTTGTGTAACACAATTAAAAAAAAATGTATTAACATATTTGATAGGCTGTAGTTTGTCTAACCATTTTAGAAGTCTGGTATAATCGACTCGTCCCGTTTTCTATGTATATCACCGTTTATAAATTTTTTTTTAGGCGTACCAAGTCAGCCTAGCAATCTAAGAGCTTCCGATATCGGCGAGAGCTCTGTAATGTTACAGTGGAGCAAGCCAACCCATTCGGGTGAGAGCATAGTCAGTTACGAGTTGTACTGGAACGATACATATGCCAAGGAAAAGCACCACAGGCGTATACCAATTTCAGAGTCTTACACTTTGACGGGATTGTATCCCAACACATTATATTATGTTTGGCTGGCAGCTAGATCACAGAGGGGTGAGGGCGCCACCACTCCCCCAATACCTGTCAGAACGAAACAATATGGTAAGGAATGATGTCTGTACAGGTGGATTTCGAATAAATACTAACACATACACGTTTTTGGTACTAACACAGAGACAAGAGACATTTCAAAACAATGGAAAATGTTGAGAGACGTAAGGTATCTTGACAAGCTTTGGTAAATGTTGTTCATCACTTAGAAACAAACAGATTTGTCATCATACTATATGTCGTTCATATAATTTATCTCATTACATAGTTTGAATGATGAAAACTTAATTTAATCTCTTGTTTACGAGTCTCATGTTTTCGACACAAATTTTGGAATTAATGGTAAACTTAGTATAAGAGTTCATAAGTTTTATAAGTCAGAGTTATTAACCAATAAGTTTTGATTTTTAAGCTGGTGAGAGTGTTTGTGTGTGAAATTAAAATGCATTTTGCATGTTTGAATTAGTTGTCAGTGGATATTAATTTTGTTAATACGCACTGCACATATTTAATGCCAATGATAACAGAAAATAAGGGATTGTTTGATTTGGGATAAATTAAAATTGATGTGAAGTATTTGAGGGTAATTCAATTAAAAGTCTCGGGTTTTAGTTGATTGATTACTTTTTACAGCACTAGGTGAGTCGATATTAGGTGAAAATGACTCAGATTGCTATACTGGTTTTTAATTGTATTGTTTACCATGTAAGTTGAATTTCTAAGCAACTTTGTGGTGTACTGAAGGTATTATCATTCTTAAGAATGAGAGTCACTTTCATATATAATAGTCTTGTCCTTCTGTTGTATTGCTTTAAAAGCAATTATCATTTCTTAACTTATTTCCTGTTGTCGTAAGCCATTGAAGAGCACCTTTCTTTCTTTTTTATTATTTCTTTATGTTCTTTTTACCAATAAAAGTAGTGACATGTTTAATATCCACTTTGTTAAAAAAGAGAATCGAAAGTAAAAGTAAGTTAGGCTATAATCGTACACAATGAGCTTTGTGGCTTCCGTTAACGCTGTAAACGCCACCGTAGTACCGGGCGCTCCGCCCAGCAACGTGATTGGCGAGGCGGTAAGTCCGACCGCAATTCGAGTTTCATGGGACCCGCCGCCGGCGAACCGCAGCAATGGCAATATCATTTACTACAAGTTGCAATTCGTTGAAGCTGACAAGTCAGACAGCGAAGCGTCAGAGATCAAATTTAATGGTACTAGTATAGTGCTTGATGAACTGAAAAGGTGGACGACGTACCGAATATGGGTATTGGCTGGGACGTCCGTTGGCGATGGGCCGAGCTCATACCCGATCACCGTTAGAACACATGAGGATGGTACGTTTGTATAAACATTAACTCTTCTAATATCTCTATAGATATTAAGCGGTATAAGCAAGGATAAAGCCAAGAAATCGACTTGAGGTTTTCTTAGGTTTATTCTTCATGAAATTCATTAAAACATCCTAATCAGTGAAAAATCTATTCTTACTAAGATAAATGGTAATATACTGGACAAAATAATTTTTTGAGGAGATTTATTAAATGAGTGTATCCCATCTTTATATTTATCAAAACAATTGTTTTAAGTAGTTTATGGCCAAAGGTTCCTTTTACGATTTACAATTTTTTAAATTATTACGAGTGATAAATTTTCTCATTATTTCATACCTTACTTCCGTGTTTACTACAAAATAAATTAAACAGTTTAGTGTTCCTTACATTTACTTAATAGAATATTTTAGTTTGTCTCATTATTACCTTTGCTACTTTGCCACCTGTCTTTTACTATAAAAATTAAGATTTATTTTGTCCGGTTAAGACATGAATGTTCCTAATCATATTATATTTTCCTCTTAATCCCTTGATTTACCTATTACTTTAAATTTATTTTGCACTTTATGGTGCCTATTTCGACATTTACTGATCTTCCATTTACTTTTTATTTAATTATTTTAATTCATTTTCGTAGAAATTTTTGACATATCCCTAGAGATATGTGTGACTTATAATTTTTTTTAACCATTGCAGCCTACCTGGGAAAAGGAACAATTTTTTGAATGACATTTTTGTGATTAAATCTTTTTTACAGCTTTTTCATAGCCCAATTTTTGTGATGGGAGGTTTAACGTACTGTATATGTTTACGACCAAGCTACGCCAAAAATTTATTTACCAAAATTTGTTATAAAATGTGAGTTGATTTTTGGTGTAGGTCGGTTCGAGATTAATCCTACTAAATTTTTTTCTGTCTACAAAAGCGTTTGCAGGAGCAGCATAAAGGTTTTTTTAAAAAAAGTTTTTTAAATGTTTTTCGGTATATTTTAAAATAATTCAATAGTTATTGTGTATTATTTTATTATTATTGTTGTTATTGTTTTAGCTACTCACGTTCACATGTAATGATTGCTTTTTTAATTTTCACTCGCACTAAGTTGCATTGCAATGGCACATATATATTTTTTTAAGTCACAATCGGCACTATTTTTCTATATTTGATTTTATTTTGAGCACCATATACTGGTATTTTTAGAAATAAAACACTTGTACCTAGCATGTGATCCTCACCTTACCCTTATTATGCCTTAGAACGGAACCACAAAGTTTTATGTTGTAATTTTCAATAATTTCCTATTATTTTGAAGGAAATCATTTGAATTACAACTTTAAGACCGATATTAAGATTCTTGTATTGTATATCCCTTTTTTAAAAAATATTCATAAAATTCTTAATATCATTATTTCCGTTTCCTCTCCTACAGGTTTCCCTTTGATTCGCTACTCAGCACCTCACTTAAGTAGGTGAAATGCGCACTTTAAGGCACAGTTTAATCACATGTTATTGTGTGACACTTGCACCATTTTGAGTGTGTGTGTGATTGTGCAAAAATTATTACTAAAAAATATTTTGCATTAAAAGTTTTGGGAAAGTGACAATAGAGAGTAATGATTGTTTGCTTTAAATACCAAGCTTATAGGGAGTTATATTTGCTTATTATGGAATTACCATGGAGTTCATTAATTAAAGAATTTTGTACATCCTACTAATGAATATTTACCTGCATACACAAAATTTCTACTAACTTCTCTTTAATTCTTTTTATTTGTAAGATTAAAGAAAAAAAATCCTATTCTTTTCCTAAACTGCTATAGTTTTCAATTGGGTGAAATTGTTAACATTTTTAATAGCATTAATTTTATTTATTGATCAAAGATTTCAAAAATCAAAAGCAATAGAACTTTTTCTTGGCCCTAGTATAATTCCTGATTAATAAGTAAAACATGCAGAATTCTGATTGATTTTCATATGATTGATCACTTTTCCATAATAATTCAGGGTCTTTTAGTAATCAACAGATTAAATTTTTTGCTTGTTTAACATATCAAAAGTAGACTATTTTCATGATATGCCATTTAGTAAATAATCATTACCTGATGTTTGTTCTACGTTCAGAAAAGGAAAAGACAAAATTTGTGTACCTATCAAAATACTTCGATCTTGTGAATTTTAAAAGTGTTTAAATTTTTCACACGTTTTGTAACATTTAATGAAGTAAAAACTAAAGTGTGAACAATTTAAATGACATTGTTTTAATCAAGTTTAAACTATTTTAGCATTCCGAGAATAACTTGTATGTAATCCACATTTTAATCCTCAAATATGTTACTTAATAATTTCATACATATATTGGTGGATTTCAAATGTGGGTCACTATACATAGAAAATAGTTACATGATCTTCCGAAAAAGCAGAGGAATATTGTTAATGCTACATTTGAATACCAATACTAAAATTGTGCAATTTTTTTTTGTAGGTTTTTAGGAAGATTTTTATTGAAACTAAATAGCATGCTAAGATACCTAAGAAATTATACATACAAAATAATTTGCATGAAATTTACTAATTTAAGATGAAGAATCCTGTGGTTGAGCACACAAACAAATTGTGCCCTTGTCATTTTGTTTAAAGATCAGTATGTAAATAATTTTTACACATCGCTTCATTTATTATTTTTGTTACAAAAGAACCTGAGTTTTTTAATATCATAGTACAAGTATTGTCTTAAAATTCTCTTTATTTGTTAATGTAAGTTTTGTTAGTTGTGTGCAGTTATAATTTTTGCCCCAAAAGTTTATCAATGAATATGATTTTACTGGACAGTCTCTAGAGTTAAGATCTACTAATTACTTTTTGCTTTTTTTCTTGTGCTCAACCAAGTAATAAGATAGTGCATGATGGTATATTTGCGGAAAACTACTCAAAATTATTAAATTTACCAGACAATGAAGAAAGTACTATTTTTAACTGCCAAGAAATTTTTTGAAAATTATTTAATTTTTTCAGGGGAGCTGAGTGACCATACACCCACATATGTTTTTGACGGTTGTTTTTTGTTTGAGAAGTTTTTGAAGTTTTTTACCACGAAAGTATTACACTAGCATTTTTTGCTATTTTCTGCAAATTGCCAAAAAAAGATCATCGCTTACCGGCTAATACTGTTATGTCCTTAGATAATCCTTCTAACCTACATTCAACCCCTACATCACACATTTTCCAAAAGATCAATTCAAATAGCGTTTTATTATAATGTTGCCATTGAAAATTACTAACAAAACATGCCAAGTGATTGTGAAACAGATCGAAGAACACTACTTCACATGCAAAAACTGGTATATTATGTGCAAAACACGAAAAAACATTTACAATATTTTTATGTCCTGCAAACAGAATCTGCTTTACACGATTTCTTCAAAATTGAGAATTACCAGTTTTAAGCTGCAGCATAAGTATATAATTGCATTAACTCCCCCACCTAAACACAGTTTACATATTACATATTTTTATCTTGCTAGTATCTCAAGAAATAAGTTATCAGGATTCAGTTATTTGATGAATCCTTTCTTAATCCTGTACCTTTGACCCAGTGAACCGGTTGTAACATGATCATTTTTGAATTCTTCAAATTTTTGTCCACAGACTGCAGAGTTTTTTTTAAATTTTTTAATCAATACATGTGTGTGAGTATTTTTACTGTATTTTTTTATTTTTGGAAACCTCCAAGCATTTTTGTAGCGGAGCAAATTTTTTTGAATAAAATTTTGTGAGCCTAAATGGTAATGTGTATTTTTACAATTACTATTTTTTCTTTCTCACTTTTTTGCCTTGCGTGGTCCTCAGATAAAAGTGAGTATCCTGTTATTTTGGTGTGGTAGTAGTAGTAGTAGTTTTTCTTTGATTATTATCGATAGCTAGGTTTTTCCATTCATTTTAATCGTTATTGCTATAATTGAAAGCAGGTAATGGAAATATAAATGGAACTTTAGGTTTTAAGGACTGAATCATCTAATTCTCATTTTAATGCCCATATTTTACAATTTCGGACGAGGTAACTATCTGAAGAGAGTTGTGTGTTGGTATTCAAATGTTTTTAGGTTTTCCATTGGTTTTCTAAAAGAAAATGATACAAAAATAAACGTGTGATGTGCTTGCACACCTCATTTAGAAATATCGACCCACTATTCTAACGTATTTATGTTTTCCAATAGTGCCTGGTGATCCGCAAGATGTTAAAGTCACTCCCATCAATTCTACGACGATCAAAGTTAATTGGAAACCCCCCCAAACACGAGATCGGAATGGGATCATATTAGGTTATCACGTTCATGTACTGGAAACAAAAGAAGAGGTAATTGAAATCGAAAAATATAAAAAAGAATCGATATAATACAAATTATTGTAGGGTAAAAGCTACCTTAATGAGCCAATGAAACTCAATGTAATAGGAGATACAACATGGGAACTCAACGTTACAGGACTTCAGCCTGACACTATGTATGCAGTGCAAGTCGCAGCCCTGACAAGGAAAGGGGATGGGGATCGAAGTGCACCAGTTAACGTTAAAACGCCTGGTGGCGTACCAAATAGACCGTCACTAAATCTGAAGAGGTAAGAATAAATCAGCAATGACTTGAAATTTTGTTTATTATTTAAAAAAAATTCAGGCAACTTGAAAGAGAACCTACTGTAACGGTAGAGCTAGAATGGTCCAGACCATCACAAACTTATGGAGAACTGAAGGGTTATCGATTGAGGTATGGAGTAAAGGATCAGCTTCTGAAAGAAGTTCTTATTAAAGGTAAAATGTTCAAAATTTGTAAATCCAAACTAATGTAGTATTTTCTAGGTACACATATCACAAATTATAGAATAACTGACCTTGAACGTGGAGTTGAGTATGAATTCCGTGTAGCTGGTCAAAATCACATTGGTATTGGCCAGGAAGCAATAAAGTACATGGATACTCCCGAAGGTCCTCCGACCGGCCCTCCTACCAACATAACATATCAGTTCCAAACTCCTGACGTTGTGAGAATCTCTTGGAACCCTCCTACAAGAGAACACAGAAATGGTCAGATAATTAAGTATGATATACAATTTCACAAAAAGTCTGATCATAGTAATGTAATTATTCGTAATGTGACACAAACTAAAGCAGTATTCACGAATCTGGAAGAGAATACTGAATATGTCTTCCATATAAAAGGTTATACCAGTCAAGGAGCTGGGCCTAACAGCGAAAAATTCACATTCCAGACAGAAAAAGATATTGGAAGGGCGCCGATGTCTGTTAAAGCTGTCGCCACTTCAGATTCTAGTGTTGAAGTGTGGTGGGAGGCCGTGCCGTCCCGAGGGAAGGTTAAAGGCTATAAAATATTTTACACCATGACGGCCGTGGAAGATTTAGACGAATGGCAGCACAAAATCGTGGGTTTAACAGAATCTGCCGATTTAGTTAATCTTGAAAAATATGCTCAATACGCCATTGCTGTGGCCGCGAGGATGAAAGATGGCCTTGGACGACTTTCTGAAAAAGTTACAGTTAAAGTTAAACCAGAAGATGTTCCTCTGAATCTACGAGCTCATGAAGTAACTACACACTCCATGACTTTATCCTGGTCACCACCTATTAGATTGAATCCAATTAAGTATAAGATCTCCTTCGATGCTATTAAAGAATTCGTGGATTCTCAAGGAATAACACAGACTCAGATTATTCCCAAAGTAGAAATAATTTTGAATGATGATCTTCGGTCGCATACAATTAATGAGCTCTCCCCATTTACTACTTACAACGTGAATGTCAGTGCAGTACCAACTGATAATTCATACAGGCCACCTACAAAGATAACTGTTACAACACAAATGGCAGCGCCTCAACCTATGGTCAAACCTGACTTTTATGGTGTCGTTAATGGTGAAGAAATCTATGTCATTCTTCCTCAAGCTTCAGAGGAATATGGCCCAATTAGCCATTATTACCTGGTGGTTGTTCCAGAGAATGAACACACAGCCAATAAGAACCCTGATCAATTTCTAACAGACGAACTGATAGCTAACATAGAGAAAGTCGCAGACAACCCTGACTTGCCTTATATCGCCGCTAAATTCCCCCAAAGGAACATTCCTTATACATATCATTTGGGAACGGGGGAAGTAAGTGATGGTTATGTCAATTACAAGTTAGAGCGCAAAAAGAGATACAGAATATTTGTGAGGGCAGTGGTGGACACGCCGCAGAAACATCTGTACACCAGCAGCCCCTTCTCAGAGTTCTTGTCCTTGGACATGAGAGAAGTTCCGCCAGGTGACCCTCCAATACGTCCAAACCCCAACAATCCTCCAGATAACGATGTAAAAGTCAGTTCACAGAAAAAGGAAGCCGGAGTCTTATGGATCATTGGGCCTATCATCGCCGCCCTGCTTTTATCCGTCATTCTCGTGATACTGTTCATCTTGAGGAAGCGTCGACAGCCATGCAAGACTCCCGATCAGACCGCTGTTACTAGACCACTGATCCAGGCCGATTTGAACGCGAGCATCGCGCCCAGCGATCCAGTCGAGATCCGCAGATTGAACTTCCAGACGCCGGCGATGATCTCGCATCCGCCTATTCCCATCTCCGAGTTGGCGAGCCACATTGAAAGACTGAAGGCGAACGATAACTTAAAATTCTCTCAAGAGTATGAGAGTATCGAGCCCGGGCAACAGTTCACTTGGGACCATTCGAATATGGACATCAACAAGCCTAAGAATAGGTAATGTGGGATACTATTCCTATCATATTTTTTTCTTGCATGCTATGTAACTTCTCATTTAAAAACTCGAAAAAGCATAAAGCGCTACTGATAGCAGTATGTCTAGCATAGCACTGACGAGTAGCCATATGATGTGCATAATTATACAGCATTATACAACATATCTGCTGTATAAGCAGATTTCCGGGCTGTTAGGCCGTGGTCCAGACAGGTTTCTTGAGGCTGAAGTTTCGTCTGCAGCTGCGGCAGACATCTCAGAGGTAGTGTGGCAGCAGTCTTAGTATTCTTCTGGGATGCGCGTTCGCGACTGAATCTTCGGTTTGATTGTTACCTCTATTTATACCGATGTCCTCCGGATGTGCTCTTTCCAGTACTTTCCCCTTTTCCGGTGAAGGGTTTTTTACCTATTATGTAGGATTGTTTTCGACCATTGATGTGTTCGTTGTGGTTGTGGTTCACGCTAATGGTTTTGTTTTTGTCCTTCTCAATGCAGGTATCCATATGCTTTTTTTTTTAAACTTTCTTTCTTTCTGTTGAAGTGTTTATGTATTTCAATTGCTTCTCTTTGTAGTCTGGTGTGGTAATAATGTGTAGACGCAAGTAACTGTGTGCCCTCAAATAGTATCTTGTGATCGCCATTCTCCTGTAGTGTGTGTTCCGCTATGTCTATTTTTCTATCTCTCCAAGTCGGCAGTTCCTTTTGTATTCATTAATCCTTGTGTGTACCAATCTTTTTGTGGTTCCCACATATACCCGTCCGCATGAGCAAGGAATTCTGTACATTCCTGACAATGTTTAGGGATCTCTTCTATCATTGGGACCTCTTAAACTCTCTTAAGAGGATTGGTACGCGTACCCGTCTTACGGAGTTTGGCATGCATTTTTGCCAACTTCCTGTGTTGTTATTAGTCGTTTATTCTCAACTATATTGAACACACACAACGAATAACTTGTATATTAAAACGCTATTTACTTCTTTTTTTCAAAAAAATTCTTAAAAAAAAAGATCATTTGAAGTGAAGGTAGAGATCATTGGTTAATTTCTTAATATTTATTTCAATGTTTCTAAAACACTTTGTGGAAAAGTTAAAGAAACACTGTTATATTATGATCCTTTTCTGATCGATTGCGCAAAAAATTATTTTGATATCTGACCTAATAAATATATAGGAAGTAGTCAAAGATGTGCCTGCAAATCCATGTTCAACTTGTAATGTTCATCGTCTGTCTCTCTATAACCGTCACTCTCTGTTCGTAGGCCGTATTTCTGTTGTTTCTTGCCTCGCTCTCGGCGCTTCTTCTACATGCGCGGGTGTTTTTCAGTAGTGGGGATAGAATTTAGTTCTCTGGAGATCGACTAAAACCTTTGTCTCTGATTATTTCGGATTTCAACACTGATGGTCTCGAAAAATGTACCAATCCTCTTAAATTTTCCTGGTGGGTTGGAAAACAGTTTTAATTCCTTTCTCATTTCCCTACTTATTCTATCTCTTACTTTCTCAATATAGGGCAAGTATATTACTCCCTTATAGTGTTCTTCTGGGCTCGTCGTTCATAAATTTGACCATTATATTTATAGAAGTAACTATTGAAATCAATTAATACTTGGTGAAACGATCGCGGAATTCGGACAAAAGTAATACAGTGAAACCTCCTGTTGTGGACACCTCTGCAATATGGACACTTAGGTTTATGGACACTTTTTCTATGTAACCGTCAATTTGCCATAAGATATTAACGTAAAATTTCCTCTACAATTGGGACCCTTTGTAATCTGGACATGGACATTTTACTTGCGCCAAATGTGGACACTTTATTTTGGTTTTACCTTATTTTAAACCGAAAGTGTGTTTTGAAACACTTGTTAGCTTCAATGGAAATTAATGGATCAACTAAAGATTTATCAAAAAGCATAAATGTTTTGCAAGCGATTACATGGATCTCGAAATCTTGGGAAAACGTAACAACAAACACCATTCAGCATTGCTTTAGAAAAGCCGGGTTCAATGTGCAGAACATATTTCAAAATGAAGTCGAGGAAAATATGGATTTAGCTTCATTAAAAGAACTCCTAACTTCATGTCATTCCCAAGTTGCTTCTAACGATTATGTTCAAATAGACACTATTTTATCGACGGAAGATAATGATTGCAGTATTGATGCAATAATGAATCACTTTCAACAGCCAGATCAGAAAACCTAGAGTGTCATGAGAAAGTGAATTACTCTGATGCTCTTCGGTATTCAGAGTTGTTAAAAACTTTTGAAGTATTTAAAATTGTTTGATTAACAATTTTCAATTTCATTTAGAAGAGCACATTGTGTCCAAAAAACTATTAAAATTTACGGATTTTTTCAGTAATCAGTAGTTGTTAATTACATACACTTTATTATATATATATATATATATATATATATATATATATATAACATGAATAACATGTTATAACATATACAATGTGTTTCAAAATGATTGTCATCTAGTCAGCTGTGGAATTCTCATGTAAAATAAAAAAAAAACGCCTTGCGACAATAGGAGTTTCTACTAACTATACATAACCTCAAAATAACCTACTTAACCTCTTTCAACTTCTGGTTTTTCTCTGTCAAAAGAAAACGAATTCTGAGTATTTGTCTATTTGTGGTATTTGTTTTGGCCCTGAAAAGGGCCGTTAATTACCAGCAGAACTGATTGCCAGTTTCACAATAAATGTTTGAAGTGTCACTTGTTGTCAGAATTTAATAGGTTCAAATCCATAGAGCGCAGCACATCAAAAATTACATGCACAGAAATTCCAACGCCAACTAGATGACAATCATTTTGAAACACATTGTATCTTTAAGGCAAGGCCTATCAACTTTAAATAGGTTGCCTCAAGCGATCCTGACCTACCACAACAGCGCGCGACCGATCTACGTCACACGGCGACCGGCGATGCAAAAAATATGTACTTTGAAAAACTCAAAACTGTTTCAATTACAAACGAAAACGCCAGCCAAACGCCTAACTGTCAGAGTAATACAGAACATAGGTTAAACCACAGAGTTAGATTAAAATGGATTAAACACAGGTAATAAAACTCAGACCTGGGTCGCCAGTCTACGTCACGAACTCCGCCTCCCCCGCACGACCCCCTCGCCCGGGAGCTGTTCAATGAGGTAACCTATTTAAAGTTGATACGCCTTGTATTTAAGGTAGAGAAGAGGTATTGAGTGTTGTCAATACATTTAAAAAATGGGAATTTATTACGAAATATGGACAGTACATATAATGTAATTATAAATTGAAAATTGAAGCATAATATTGCTAGCTTCATTCTTATCTTTAACATAGTAAAGGTTTGTGAACTTTAAGTTATTCTTATTTTGTTGAAAAACGGTAGGAAAAGTTTGGATTTTAAAGAATAGGTTTCAAGTTGTTTATTGAGTTATATTCATGAATTAAATAAAGAGGGAAATTTTAGTAAAAATTTAAATGTCTCCACAAACACTTGAAATTAGTATTTCACAATTCACAATCAATCTTACTAGATTTTACAAAAAAGATCAAATACGTTCTGTATGGCCACATTCATTTTTTCCACCGCCGTATCGCACTACCACATCCCAGAAAGAACCCTTTTCAGCACCACCCTCGAAACCAGCATAATTACAAGGTACAGATCGATGGTATGGCGATGCAGGTTTTAAGTGTGTGTTGTAGAGATAGAGTTCTCAACCTCACGGCGTTACTTTCAATCAACCATGTATGAGGTTTCTTGAACAATAAGAGATACACTTTATAGGTTGCATTAATGTATTTAAAACAGTACCATTTAGTAGAAAGTCATCCATACATGACCATGATCATGTTATAGTCTGATTAAATGTTATTGAGAATGATGTGAGAAATTTTCTGCGAGAGACATCAAATTGTTAGAATTTTTTACATGGAAGAGGGCTCTAGAAAATCCTCTAAAGCTTGGGTTATACCTTAGCATCTCTGACATCAGCCTCTATTAGATTTCACCATAAAGCTAAGATATGGGAGCTGTCGTTTCCATCAATGTCTGCCGAAGTAAGTCTGGGCAGGTCAGTATAGTGCTGCCTTTGCACTCCAACACAGAGGACAGTTGCAAAGTACATGCTTCATTTTCTCGTTTACCTCTGAGCAGAAACGAACGACATTGTGAGCTGTTTTCCAGCTCTTCATGTATTTCATGTAGGAGTTCACCATGGCCAATGAGATTGCCTACAATAGCATGCATGCTGCCCTTATTCACATCATAAAACCTACGGGATTTTAACATTGATAAAGCCAAGAAGCTTAACCTGTCTACAACCTTCAGTCCTCTTTCGTTCCCCAAGGTGTTCCCGTTTGTTGCAGTCTTTTTTTGGTGTTGCAGACCCATCATTTGAGAGACAGCTACCACTGGCTCTTGACCTAGGAATTTCTTCTTAACCTTGCCTGTTTAGTAAAGAAATATTTTTAATGAGTGGCCCATATACTCTACTATAAATAAGTATAACGATTTTAAATGTACATGAACAATCGCATTTATTTCAGATATGCAAACGTAATAGCCTACGATCATAGCCGTGTGATTTTACCAAGTGAGGGTGGAGTTCCTGGGACAGATTACATTAATGCTAACTACTGTGATGGTTACCGTAAACACAACGCCTATGTGGCTACCCAAGGGCCTCTCCAGGAGACATTCGCCGATTTCTGGAGAATGTGCTGGGAACTGAAAAGCGCCACCATCGTCATGATGACCAAGCTCGAGGAACGTACTAGAATAAAATGCGACCAGTACTGGCCTAGTCGTGGTACCGAGACTTATGGTAGCATGTCAATAAGCCTTACTGATGTGCAGGAATTGGCCACATACTGCATCAGGACCTTTCAGATCCATAAAGAGGGTTACAGCGAGAGAAGGGAGGTGAAACAGCTGCAGTTTACTGCATGGCCGGATCATGGAGTGCCTGATCATCCAGCTCCATTCTTGCAATTCCTTAAGAGAGTCCGTAGCTTGAATCCACCTGATGTTGGGCCTATTATAGTACATTGCTCGGCAGGTGTCGGTAGAACAGGTCAGTAGTTTATCAAAAACTCTTTAAAAGTCCTCAATATAGAATTTTTTGATCCATTTTCAGATTTGTTGAATTAAAGGTGATACATTGATTTACTTCATAAGTATTTTCAGTTTAATAAAGCATGGTTAGTTTTAAGTTAATTTGATGAAGAGAGCTTTGTAATTTAGTTTTAAGGTCATTTAAGACTAGTAGTCAGTGTGTAAATAATCTCGTGTTCATCTCTATTCACCAAGTCTGTATGGGAATTTTGCAAAACCATAACTTCAACGAAAACGAACGAAATTCTGAAGGATTTTTTGGAAGATCAAGGAGATTGATGTGGACCTGGAAGAAAAAAAGAAGAGAAGTAGAAAAGTTCGCCATAACACTTCAAGAAAAAACATTGCATTTGATTTAGTTTATTGATTCACTCAATCCACACTTGTGTTATTAGTTTAGGTTTATCTAATTCAAATAAGTAAAGGCACAGGATTAGGTTCTGTCATAAATTTTTTTTAATTATTAGTTAAAGGGTTTTGTATTTTGCTGTATTTTTAAAAAGAGCATTTCACCAACTTTTGTTTTATTTCACAGGTTGTTTCATTGTGATCGATTCAATGCTGGAACGCATGCGGCATGAGAAAACTGTCGACATTTATGGTCATGTAACTTGCCTACGTGCCCAAAGAAATTACATGGTGCAGACTGAAGACCAATACATATTTATCCATGATGCTTTACTGGAAGCCTACATATGTGGGCAAACTGAAGTGGCGGCCCGGAACCTTCACTCACATATCCAAAAGTTAATGCAGCTAGAACCTGGCGAGAATATTTCCGGAATGGAGCATGAATTCAAGAAACTCAGCAATATAAAGACTGACTCTACTAGATTCGCCACTGCAAACTTGCCTTGCAATAAGCACAAAAATCGATTGGTACACATCTTACCATTTGAGAGTACTAGAGTATGCTTGGCGCCATTGAGGAGCATCGAAGGGTCCGATTACATTAATGCCAGTTTTATGGATGGGTATAGATACAGAAAGGCTTATATCGCCACTCAAGGCCCTACCTCTGATACCACTGATGACTTGTGGAGGATGCTATGGGAGCACAACTCTACAATCGTTGTTATGTTGACCAAATTGAAGGAAATGGGAAGGGTAAGTCACAGCAGATTCCTTAACTTTTAAAAGCCTTTACTAGCACTTCAAGCTCCTTAGGTCTTTATAGGGATTGTGATTTTTGTTTTACGCACTTGAATAACATAAAGAAATATCCGCCAAATCGTTTTTTGTTTCATATAAAAATGATTATATAAATAAACATAAAACAAGTAAAGAAAATAGTAAAGCAATTGAATATGAATATTTATAAATACGACAAATCACAAAATTGTTGCAATTTCCGCGTGATTTTAAAAACTTATTAGAATTAACTATTTAGCCACTATTATATTACAATTCTCGTAAAGAAATGTTGGAAAAAGGGAAAAGTATTTATACTTCGCTAATACAGCTGCCATATTTATTTTGTTTCTTGGATTGCAATCTATAACTAGGTTTAAAATACATTTGCTAAACTTAAGGATTTCAGTTGTACAACCCTAGTTGAAAGTCACGACTAGCGCCATTGTTGGTATCTATTTCTAGTATGTGAGTTATTACCCATCCAGCACTGTCACAATAATGTGGAGTGGATGTGTATTAAGGTATTGGGCATATTTTACTGGGTCTTCACTACTTAAAGCCCAAAGTTCAGCGAATGGCCATTATTTTCATACAACTCTTCTTTCTAATCTAATTCATTAGAAAATCTTTTTAATCACGTTCTCTGAATAGCTGGGACGAAAAATTGTGCCGTTCCGGAAAATGTTTGTTCATTTGCGCATCTCTTGTGTCTTCTTTATGGCGTTATCCTTGTTTTTAAGTTTGTCGTTTAATTATTCGGCTTGTATTTCTTTTTAACTAATTGTCAATTTTCAGGAGAAATGCCATCAATATTGGCCGAGCGAGAGGTCAGTCAGATATCAATGCTTCGTTGTCGATCCAATAGCCGAGTACAACATGCCACAGTATATCCTGCGCGAATTTAAAGTTACCGACGCTCGTGATGGTTCATCGAGGACAATAAGACAGTTCCAGTTCACCGACTGGCCAGAGCAAGGCGTGCCCAAATCCGGAGAGGGCTTCATTGATTTCATCGGGCAAGTGCATAAGACTAAAGAACAATTTGGACAGGATGGGCCAATTACAGTGCACTGCAGGTAGGGAAAAATGGACTGAATATGTTAATTTGTTTCAGAGCATATGAAAAATATTGTACATGAACTAATTGGCCTAACATTTGTTTTCAGTGCTGGGGTTGGGAGAACTGGTGTGTTTATAACCTTAAGTATCGTCTTGGAAAGGATGCAATATGAAGGGGTCGTTGATGTTTTCCAGACTGTTAGAATACTAAGAACTCAACGACCTGCTATGGTGCAAACTGAGGTAACATTTATTTCAAATTACAACTTGGTACAATTCTAATGGTTTAAACTAACATTCTTTTTTATTTCTCAGGATCAATACCAGTTCTGCTACCGAGCTGCTTTAGAGTATTTAGGTTCCTTCGATCATTACACTAATTAGTTGATCTCTGTCTAATCTCTATTTTCCTCCTCCTCTCGCCCAATTAACCAAATGAGCAGACAATAACTGCCCATATATCATTAGTGTACTACTGTTGTATTAAAAAAAAAACGTAAGAAGAAATTGTGCTAATCATTTTATGCATGTTGCATAATTGTTACTGCCAAAAGTGGATAAACATTGAATGCTGGATTTAAACAAATTCAATTGGATCGTAAATCTTAGACCCTATAGCATGCAGATGAATGTATGAAACATGGTGATGGGCTTTTAATTGTTTAATAAGCCATAGCGAGTTTACCCATTCATTTATTGGCAGTATTTATTGGAAGCATAGCTTTCTTATGGCGGGCTTCGCTCGAAGCGCTGAATCGGCGAGAGGTGTTAACGCCGAAAAACCGTACGACCCAGACATAGTATTGTCACACGAGAGTTTAGTTTAATAGAACGAGTGTGACAATACGTCTTATTAAACGAGTGTATCTTATTAAACAAGTGTAATATACTATTTTATCTACTTTGCTTGATTAATTCATTAAATTTTGGCTATTCAAGTTTTCGTATTACAAGGGAATATTGCGTGGGTTGGTTACACTGACGTCACTGACATTGCCGTTTCGTATTTGAATTTGAAAATCTAATAGCTCTTGGACAAATTCAATAACCATTTACTTACGTGAGCGAAATGGAAAACAAGAATGTAGCTTTATGAAATTTTAAGTCATGTTTATTGAAATTCTAATAATTTAACCTTGACGCCTACGCACGTCTACGTGACAGAGTGATGTACCAATTGAACAAAACTAAAAGTTACCAAAAGTAGTGTAATAATATGTATATTATTATAAGTGTAATAATATGTATATTATTACACTACTTTTGATGTAATAATGATATCATTAGCAATGCAAAGTAGATAAAAGTGATTTATTTCGGAGTCGCGCTAACTGTTTGGTGGCAACTCGTGTTACAATTGTTTCTATTGTCGGTTGCTGCTCTAGGGGTGGCGATTGTGGGCTGAATCTGAGAGTGGCTAGAGCGGCGCTATAGCGCCGCGCTAACTACCAATCGTTTCTGTACATAACGTGGATATTTAACCAAAGGAAAACACCAAGTCTTAACCAACTGCTTTATTTAAAGATAAGCAACCGGTTTCGGTTTCATAGAAGCCATCCTCAGGCTCGCACTACATGAACGAGGAGCATTAGAAATCAGAAGGTAAGTACCTTAAAAAGCAATACTCACAACAAGTTGTTTTTATTTTTAGGGCTCCTGTTGCTCGAAATGTGCGGCGTCACACATACAAAACAAATACGTCGACATACACAGTTGAAATAAATAAAAATTAAAAATTAGTACACATCGAACAAGATTAACTACATAAAGTTCTTTCAGGACATGGATATAGCCCTAAAGGAGTGAGCTTCCGCATTCTAGAGAGGTTGGGAAGTAACTTTTTTTACCTACTCCCGCTAACTTTTAATTTTGCGCAGGTCTTCTTCAACTGACCCCCCCCCCCCCCCCTCGGCCGTTCCGACATTCGAGATCTTTCTAGAATATCAAGGGGGTCAGAAACTTAATCCTTGAAGATCGAATACATTCATAGTTACTTCCCAACCTCTCTAGAATGAGGAAGCTCACTCCTTTAGGACTATATCCATGTCCTGAAAGAACTTTATGTAGTTAATCTTGTTCGATGTGTGCTAAGTTTTAATTTTTATTTATTTTAACTGTGTATGTCGACGTATTTGTTTTGTATGTGTGACGCCGCACATTTCGAGCAACAGGAGCCCTAAAAAAAAAACAACTTGTTGTGAGTATTACTTTTTAAGGTACTTACCTTCTGATTTCTAATGCTCCTCGTTCATGTAGTGCGAACCTGAGGATGGCTTCTATGAAGCCGAAACCGGTCGCTCATCTTTAAATAAAGCAGTTGGTTAAGACTTGGTGATTTCCTTTGGTTAAATTACCATGGCCAACTAGCTATAAAGCTATGCTTCCCCTCCCGGTCATTCCCAGAGTGCCTCATTTCGTTTTATATAATAAGAGTAGTGCACATACTAATTATTAGTAATTGATGAATTTAATTGCACATCTCCACTGTTAAATAATGAACTTATTCTACAGTGGATTTCAACACTGCCCATCACCATAGTGTAAAATATGTGCCTAATGTATATGTGGAAAAAGAAATTGTCAGAAAAATTTCTATTTATTTTGAACACAGAATATGACTACTATGCTATCCCTTTCCTTGTAAAAATCTTTACAGGTCTTTTTAAGTTTCAATTTTTGTTCATTTATGTTATTAAATATTTTGTTTGCAAGCAAATGACGTTTTCACGAAAAATATTAAGAATGACCTATGTTAAGATGCTAATGGGTTGGAAAACCAGTCGAATTATTGGTCTTTCTCTCAAAAAAATAGTATCCTGAAATTTTGGTAAATATGTATTTTGAGATTTGAAGAAACTATACTAATACCCTCTTAAAATATCTCGGAGACTTGTTGTCCAACCTGCAGCAAGTAGTTTGTTATTATAATTCGTTAAATAAATATCACCAGAGAATTTAACGAAAAAAACGTGGCAAATGCTAAAGTACCGATCAATCGGAAATGTTTTAGATCGATTAGACTTTTAGGTCATATATACACATACTATATATTCATATCTTATATACATTAATTTGTACGAGTGCGTACAAAGGACAAAAAAATCGTAATGAAATCGTGAAACATTCTTATTGATGTTTCAATTTTTAGGTAAATGCTTTTTTTCAAATTTTTATACGTCTATTTATTTAGTAACTATTAATGATATTTATGATGACATATACTTAACAGATATTGATTCAGTACGTATCCTAGGCTGTACGTAAATAGGTAGCTAAATGTTTCACTTAAAATCTAAAAGTAGCCAGCTAAAGGAAGCCAATTTAAATATTAGTTTATAAGTTAGTAGTCTATGAGTTTTGTAAATTTTTAGCAGTGACGTGAAACAAACAAAAATGACTTGTGTTATTGTTTTGCAATCAACTGTAATACCTAAGTAATTTCTTCAATTGCCGCCCCTTTGTAGTCTATGGCACAAGTTAAGAACCCCTGAACTGTATAGTTAAAAAAATCTCATTCCATCGTCCACAGTTAATAGTAGTGAGAAAATTTTCAACTCATCTGTATTCATATTTGGGTTTGATTGTCTCTCTCCTCACTTACATGTTGGAATGTAAATGTATCCACAAAGTTAAAATAGGCGATGGACAATTATTATAAATTACTCATATTGTTTTATCAGAAATTTTATTAGTAAATATCTCTTATTATGCTTACAAAAGACTGATTTTAATTTTGTTTTGTATTCTATGTATGGCAACTATACAATCTTTATACAAAATTTTATTTAGTTTTCCCATGCAGAGATGGAAAACTGAGGCAATATTTTCTCATATAATGATGTTACTTAAGTACTGGAGATCTTAAAATTGATTTGATCTCTTCCTAATATTGGTAAAATACAAAGAAGTTTGATGAATTGAAGGTACTCTTTTTTGTGACTATTTTGATTGCACTTTAATTCCTCTGTAAAACGACTTTCTGCCTCACTTTTTTACATGCTTAACATTAACTTTATATTTATAGGGTGTATTATTTGTTGTAAAATATTTTTGTTACTGTTTAAAATTTGTAATATGTATTTTATAATACATAAGTACAATAAGTGTAACCAGGTAGGATACTGACTGATCTTTTTATTTTTGTGTAAACCATGTTTTTTTTCATGTTTGAATTAAATTCACACCTGTTGTAGCACATAAAACTAGATATATAAAACTAGATTTTGATGAAATAAATAAATTTTAAATAGCATGTTGTTTTATTTACTACTTCATTGGTCATAATTAGAGAGTAGTTATAGTCACAATTTAAAGACAGCGCCAATCCATCATAGGATATCAGAATTTTGGGAAATCATAATTCGCCAATTTATCAGTGGGGACAATATTACTAAATTTTCCAAATTTTGGGATAGTCTGACATCTGAGTTGAAATACAATGGTTTGTTGTTATTATATAGGGTTGGCAAGGAACCGTAAAATCAAATTTTTAAATTACAGGTCAGTAAGAGGAAACTTAGACATTCAGAGTTAGATAATACTTTTCAGAATTTTGGTGGGGTTTTTCTTTAATTTTCTACTTTTTTTTATTACGCATTGTACTCTTAATTGGCCAATTGCATTATTGCTTGTACTTCTCAATAACTAAAAGTTGAACGATTTTTACAGTCCTCTCAAAAATTAGTTGCTTTTAAATCGGTATAAAACTGTTTCAGAAGTTAGTTTTAGAGACCTCTTATCCATATAAGAGGCCTCTATGGATTAAAGACGAAACTACAGCTTCACATTTTTACGATTTCTATATTTAAGTTACAGCCAACCAACATACACCTCCTCTATTTTACATTCAATTGAGCAGATGGAGCCACCAAAACTTATAACACATTTACAGCAATAACGATAATTTACAGAAAGAACACTTTTTTCTTCAAAATCATGCAGGTAGATATTTTCTTTGAGACTTACCGACAATAACGGTCTGTTATAATTGAAGACCCTGGTGCAAGAAGGGGATAAGTAACAATATGTAAATTGTTCAGGAGAGGCAAAAATAGTTTTTATTTTAAATTTAAACTTTTTGTTGGTCATGCAATGTGGCCAAACTAGTACAGCAGCTATATATGATTTAAACAGAATTTTACAGCCAAATAACAATTCTATTAAGGAAAACAAATTTGTGGTGCAATAATGGGATAAGTTTATAACTTTTTATAATGTATAATTTAGAACAGGTGCAAAAAGGGGATAAGTTACAATAAAACAATTTTCAATAGAAAAGCTTTATTATTAAATGTGAACCATGGCAACAATAAAAATGAATATAACCTAAATCAATATGCAAATAATTTTAACAGAAAGTCAAATGTTTCTTATAAGAATAGTTAATATTAGTATTAGCCAACCAAGTATTAAAAATTTCAAAAATATTTATTTTCATTTTTAAGAAATAAAAATAGCGTGATTAATTAATCACACTGAACATCCCCAGAGCTATGTGAGTCCGTGAGATCTGAATCAACATCTACCTCTGCTGATGTGATTTTGTCTGATTTTAGAGATTCATAGAAATGCGTTTCGTTTCTTCCGACATATTCCTGGGCTAGCAACATAACATTTTGATATTTATCATCTTTAATAGGTGGGGGATTTTCGTAAGATTTGGGCATTAAATTTATTTTTGGTTTTGAATTCTTTTTAAGCATCGTAAAATATGTAAAAAAGGAGGTACTAGCAGACTGACTACATTCAACATCATCTGAATTTTTAGTGTATTTAAATACACGATATGTAGAAATAGTTATCACTGGACTCATGCTCGCCAATTAAATTATTTTCAGATTCACTTGAATTTGAAGGCAGAAACTGAACTTTGAAATGGTTCATCCACACTGCTTAAACTCATAATGTGCTTTTAATTATTAAAAATACCACAATATTTTACCACACCACACGTTTTAACACAAGCGTATGTTCAATGTTCAACGATTGTAAACAAACAGGCAGGTGCAAGAATGGGACAGGTTTAGGAATACAAAAATATGGAACAAAATTTAGTGCAAGAACGGGATAAGTTACACAAATCTTATCCCGTTATTGCACCAAACCATGCAAGGGGATATGTAGTTTGCTATCATAATTTAGTATCTATTGCCCGCACGTATCCCATACTTGCACCAGGCAAGGAGCGCACATTTTGAAACCTAAATATGGAGCTATCTCACTTTTGCAGAATTATGCACTTATCCCCTTCTTGCACCAGGGTCTTCAATTGTAATTGTATTACAGCAGAAGTCTCTGTGTGTAATTCGATTTTTGTGAACTTCTGTTCAACAAAAGCAAGTTTAGTTTTATCGGTTTCATCAAGGCCGTTGAAAAGTACAAAGTAGCAGAAATATTACTTCTTCCAACTGCAAAGTAACGTATTGCTAGTTACGTTGAACGTTTGATTCACGTGAAATAAATAATGTTATCTAAGTGCAAGTATTTCAAAAACTTAACGGGACGTTGTGAAACAGACAGTCAGTACTCACATTCTGGATCAATTGATCTTTTAAAATGAAAATGTTTAAAAAAGTAAATAGCGAGGGAAGTCTTTCCAGTTATACAATATGTAACAAATTAAGACATTCCTCTTATTGTTTTAAAAAGTTTGTAGTATGTTTGTACTCCGAGCAGGTACATAATTATCATCCTCTTACATTGGAGGTGAACCTATTTGATTTCCATTACCACGAACTGTTGCATACATCCCATTTCCCCTCCTACCTGAAACGGTTTAGCTTGCGTAATAAGATAAAAGCAAACGTGCAATACGGTTCTCATTTGAATAAAGTTATTTAAACATGAAAGAGCTTAAACACCTTTCGCATTATCTTTAAGATAACATTCCCACGAGTCGCTCAAATAAAAATCTTTCTCCGAGGATTGCATGTATATGAATGTATAATAGAATAAATCATTTGCATAGAGGTGATTTAAATAAGATTGGTACATTCAGGTAAATGGACCCCGGGAGAAAGGCGAGACTGAGCTTCTCTCTCCAACTTCCTCTCGCTCTCTCTCTCCCTCTTCCCCTTCTTCCGATTTTAATTTTAGAACGTAAACCTAAGTTTAATTACCAGACAGCTGAGATGTGATCTACAAAATGAACTGTTGACTTCAATGCTGATTTAATCAGCAGTGCAACTGAAGTGGTTTCGAGTGAAAAAAACTTTTTTAATTAGTTAATTTAACCAATGCCCTGCTTTTTATTTTGAATAGTAAAACTTAGAATACCTTGCCCTTTATAAGATATTTACCAACAGGTTTCGATTTCAGCAAATTGAAGAACCAATCGAATTTAGTAAGAGAACAAGAGAACAAAGCCAAACAAGGTGTATTTCAATAATTAATGCGGTACAGTTAAATAACAAAAATTAACAGAATCCAATCAATAATTAAACAGTAAACATTTAAAATCCATTTTACGCTCGTGGTGCATTTACATACTAGCTTTACAAGCAAATAATGAATTCACCAAAATAACAGGACTAATGAAATTATAAAAAAATAACATTCGGCGTCCTAATGCAATTCAAGTAAAATTGAACAATGAGACCAATATTAGAACAGTAATCAATACTAAAACAGAACTGATCCCAATAGCAATTCAAGTATATCGTTCTGTTATCTAATTGAATTGTATTAACAGTTATTTTAATTCAATAATGGTAGCGGTCGATAAATTTATCTTCATCATCAAATTTAAATTTCAACACTCAGCAACCAACCATATTCATTATTAAAAAATAAAATTAACTGGCATAGATGAGATAATGGGGAATCTACCAAAGTTACAATTCAGGATCTAAAATAAGAGTCATCGACATTTTCCATCTGTTAGAGTTAAAATCAATGAGATATCAGGTAACGAACACTTGCTCTAAATTGATGTCGGTTTCAATAACAGTTATTCAACATTGAAAGGATTTTTCCACATAAAATACCAATTGTCAGATTAATAGATCACATAAGTATCGGTTCAATTAATTAATCCTGAGCGTCGTTATACAAGGGAAGTTTACGATCTCCAACATGTCGCTCGGATTGTTTTCCATATAATTTTAGAGAGAGAAATGGAGAGAAATTTCCAGTTAATTTATTACCTGAATACGTACCTACATTCAATCATAAAAAACTACCTACGTGCTCTATAAAATCCGAAGTATCTTCAATGTAGATACCCTGCAGGGAATATTTGAATATATGTCGATTTTACCGAAAGTATATTTGACAATATTCCTGTAAACGTAATTAAAATTCCTTTGGACTTGGCTGTCATTTTTCCAAAAAGGTTAACGGAAATACGTTTTTCTAATTCTGAGAAAACGGTTTTAACAACCCATAAACCACTTCAATGAAAATAGTACTTAATGCATCAACTACTCTCAAAGTTTGCATTCAGTCGTGTATTCGGAGAGTATTTTTTGAAGCTCTAAGAATAGAAATATTAATTTCGCCCATAAAAAAGGTCATATAAATCTTTTGAAGCAAAAGTATTTTTATATCGGACAAGAAATTACAGTGTGTTCTCTTCTGGAATTTGGAAAAGAGAATTTTAAACAATTTTCGGGGTTAAATATGAAACGCAAAAATTTGCAAAAACGTGTATCACTTTCGTATGTATGGAACAGAAATATTTTTGTATCACATTAAATACAGTGTTTCCACATTTTATAAAATTTCTTGTTATTTAAATCTCTTGAATAAGGGACATATTTTAAAATTTAAAGTCGAATTTGAACAGCTATAACTGCAAAAAATGTTTTTTAAAACATTTGTTTATATTACAACAAATCTTCGAAAATTTAAAAATAATAATCTCCCTTCTAAGGTTCTTAGCTTAAAAACTAAAACTACTTTAAAATTGTGAATTTGAAAGAAATGGTTAAACTTAGTTTACCGCAGCAGGTGGTAATGCGTGAAAGTACTTTATTATAATATTAGACAAATAATCGATAGCTTTGATATGACAGCATTCTTACGACGTTAGTAGTAAAAGTTTCTTGATTTTCTATGATTTAAAATGTTGACTTTTAAATATTACATTATTTATTATATACTATTATTATTTTAACATTACCTTATTCAGGACTCAAAAAGTAAAATGTGAATGTTGTAAAAAAATCGTGAACTGTGAGCAGGAGAAAATTCCCTAAAATTCAAAAGGTGACATTGGTATGTGTAAGATGCAGCCTACCATATCCGCACTTCTTTTGGTAATTCTGCAAGTAAATTAAAGAAGTGTTTAAGATTTGGAAAGTTAACACAAACAAATCTCGAAGGATCGAAAATATAAATGAGAAAAATGAACCCTGTTTCAACGGTGGCTGATATTTAAAAATGCTCAGAGGATATCAAATTTCCCCAAGACTTGAAGTTAAAAAAGAAAGCCAATTATATCGCTTTTATACGATATAAAAGTAACATTTTGAATTAAAAAGCATTTTGACATTTTTTATTTGACTGCTTGTCCCACTAAATCTTAACATTGAGGCAAGAGGACATCTTTTAAAATTTTAAAAGTCGACATTAACATGTTTGATACAGCAAGCCTTTTTCACGACATTAGCGAAATCTTTCCCTACTCTGCAAATAAGTAAAAATGCCTTCAGTTTTAAAGAGTCAACTTTAAACTACCTTTGGCTGCTTTAGAATATATCTATAGTCTGTCAAAATAACCCGTGGAGTAATAAAACGATTATTTCGCCGGTAACCAGAGGCGTTCTTAAAGAAATGAACGGAAATTAATAAATGAGTTATAATCGTATGTGTAATGATAAGTTTGCTTAAAACCGTTATAATTGTTTTAATAAAAGGTAGGCATTACGGCCGCGAATGTTATCAACTCAGAAACGCTTCCATTTTTACATGATTTGTTGTTAACTTGTCATTAATATAATATATTATAATATCGGAACTCGGTATTTATTTATAATATTTTATGGTAATATTTTTTATATCTCCTATTTATATCGATGTGTGGGATTTTTGACGTCTATCTTGCAAATTTGTCGATTCAGATAGTGGTGATCAAATCTTGAATTTTCATTAATCCATTCATTCATTTTTTTATATTATTATGTATGGTGAGATTTGCATATAGTTACTTACTATTTTGTGAAATGTGAAAACTTGCATTACATAAAAATTTCAATTACTTTCACAACCAAAACTATCAACTTTTTTGTAGCTACATTGACTAATACACACTCATTGATTCTACTGATGTTCCGTCACTAACGTCACTAATGTTAATTTTGTCAGAGCAGAAAGTGACTGTAAAGAGGCATAATAAATAATTTTTACGCAATAAAGATGTTTACTTGTTATGTTTTTAAAGTTTGCTTTCTAAACTATTTCAAGAAGAGACCACAACGGATATTGTCCTCTCGGCAATTCTAGGTAAGTTAAGGGAACTGCAGCTGCAAATGCTTGCGTTAACATCTCGGTTGTTTATGTAAATAACTTCGGCCCATTTATTTCATTTAAAATCAGTTTATCAGTAATCAGTCATCATTGCCTAGACGTGCAAGTGTGTGTAATTAGACAGGGACAGATTGAATTTCAAAATAAAGACCTGAGTTTACCAAGAAACCATTAGTCCTGTGTGTTCATAGTGGTATTTTTAAACTACGGAGATACGTTTTGGAGTATGGAGAATTTACCGGGACCATCGAAAGGCCCAAAATTAGCGCCGTTCTCATTTAATGACAAAAGTTTTAATTTTGAATTGTTTCGATTCCATCAAGAATCAAAATTCCGATGCGAGTGTGGACACACACAATTTTTACAATTACCGACTATTGCGTATTTACTCATTTTCCCCTACCGTACGCCAGAGAGTGATTATTCCCTGTATGTTTACAATAGTCAGAGGTACAGTATTCGCACGTGTTTCGGGTAAGTCACTCAAAATACAAAGCAATTCCATAGGGCAGCGTGTAAGACATTATAAAACTCGCCAAAATTTAGAGGATGCCACCTTGTATGGGTTTTGCATTTATAATGAGATTTTATTACTCCATGGGTTATTTTGACAGACTGTATAAATGAGAAGAGCGTTGCACCAGTCATTAACGTTTAAATTAAATTGGAAATCAGTAAGTTCCTAATAAAATTATTATAGAACATTTTTGGTACGGATACCTACCTTTTTCAGTCTATTATATTTTGCATTGAACAATAAAAACGAGATTTGACTTTGACTTTAGATTTTGAAGTTAGAAAACTTCAAAGTCTATTGATGTTTAAAAAAATTCATAGAGCAAATAAATTCCGCCCAAAGGATTGAGTATTTTACAAAAATACATTTTACTCTTATATCACTCCCGGCTTAAAAGTAAGTATAAGATATTGTATTGTCGCCACAACATTTCTAATCGGTCGGCCCATCTGACAACATTCGGAACCAAGTTTTTAAACACCTGAATGGCACATTTCTATATAACGCAAGTTTGTGATATGTATTAACAATGACGAAGAGTTTAATTTAAATTTCGAACGAAGCAGTATAATATCCATGCAGAAATTCGCTGTTAACTCATCGTTAAAAAGAGATACTGTAACCGCTGATCATAATACCGTTACCATGTAAGTATTAAGTTGAAGGTAAAGTTGGCCTGATATGCAAATTGTACTCTCCTAATTGAGTAATTAATCCCGTTCGGTGCATCGACCCTCCGTCTTTATTTATCGAGGTAAAGAAGCCGACAAGGGAAAAACAGACCTAAACCCGCAGTAATTGCAAGCAAACAAAACGTTAAATCTCAATTAATTAAGTGTTAAGCGTCAGCTTAATAGAAACTTTTGACACCATGACACTATTACCGAGGAGAAGGAGAGCGATTCAGAGTCGGAGACGAGCGAGGAGGAAAGAAGTAAGGAGAGCGAGAGAAAGAAAGGTTGGCTGAGGAGGATTCGGCGTCCCCCTCGATACGATACGAACATTTTTTCCCGTGTGGGTGGTGTGTTGTGTGTCAAGGGGGGGGTGCGAAGGAGACTAAGGAGAGTCCATGGCCCACGGGGGGCGGGGGGAGGGGGCGGCGGGTGTTGGTTCGGTGGTGTGGTATGGTGTGGTGTGGCATCGATCGATGCCGGAACGTGCGGGAAACACATCTCTCTCCGCCAAGATGGTGGAAACAAACAGTACAATACCTAGCAGAAGTCATGCATATAAAAAATGATCTTTCTACGAAGAAAAGGAGCAATACTGCGAACGCAACGGGGGGAGGGCAACGAGACGGTTTTGGCTATGATGATGGTGAAGGGGGCGGCGGGATCGACTCCGCTCCGATGAATGTGTTTGTAGATTGGAAGTGTATTTTACTTTTCGTTTTGCGATTTTCACGGCGAGAGAATTTTAATAAACCACGAAGCTGGATTAAGAAACCTGCTTTCTATAGATCTATTTTCTAATCGCTTCCGACGAATTATCGGAAACTTGCAAATTTTCTCCTTCCCATCGATAACATATCTATAATTTGCACATACACACATCGCACTGTGTCAGAGCCTTGATTGGTTATTTGAGGACTGCGGTTAAACTGTTCACGAATTATTTATAATCAATCACTTCTCCTTTCCTTCAAAAACATAAATAAAATACACGTATATAAGTATGAAATCTATTTCAAGATGCCTAATTACTTATCAAAATTCTTATAAGTATTAATCTGTAGTGTGGATTATGTACCAGAGGCTAAAATAAGAAGTCGAAGCAGCTGAGAAAATGCAGCTTATTATTGGACCATAGGTATCTCAAATGATGAGTTAAAGCAAAGAGTGAATGTGACAAATAACATCTAAAACACCATAGAAGAAAAATAGCATACGTGGTATGGACATCTCAGAAGGATGCAAGAAAATAGAATTCCCTATAAAGCATGGAAATGGACCCCACTGGTCGACAAAAAGAAATTAAAGTACCACCCTTACAAAATTTCCATCGCCCAGTCATTAACCTCTCCTGATCACCCGCATAGAGAGTTTTATTTTGCAATTGGTTCAATGACATATTAAATAATAATGATATCCTTGACAATACCTTCTTTACCGACGAAGCCTGGTTTCAACTCAACTTCCAAGTGTCAAACATCGCGTTGTCATTCAAAACTTGGTTATACCACCCTGAAGAAGCTAACAAGCAGAAACACGTGTCGGTGGTTACCGTTTCTTAACGGAATTAGACGGGTAAGTCGTTAATTTTCTCTTATATATATATATATATATATATATATATTCCCTTATATATAAATAAGGGAATCGCTTGGAGAGGTCAGATTTGCTTGTTAAAACTTTTTACATTCTACATATCTCTCTGGAAAAAATCTGTATCTACGAGCTCGACCACGCGCTATCTGCGACCCTTATTGCCAAGTACGGGCTCGACCACGCGATTTTCTTCAGGATATTAACGGAAGATTTAGAACATTTCGTACCGCTCCTCAGGTAAGTTTTTGAGTATAAAATGAGTATCGAAATGGGCTTCGGTCCTGTTCGTTTTACTTTTTACTAAACCTCATTTGTTTATCCTTGCCCTTTAACAAGCGAGAGCCAATAGAACGAAAATAGTTTGGCCACTTCGGGAGGTAATATGTACTACCATTTCCGAAAGTTCGATACATTTTTTTATAAAATCACACAGGTACGAATAATATAGCCTGTTTAAAACGACATAATAAGAGACAGGTATCGTGGACGAGCTCGTAGTCGCCGTTAATCCGACCCTTATTCAAAATGTAGGTTTAAACAATTAACGTGGTCGAGCGCGTAGTCGCCCGGGATGTAATTGGTATTAGAGAAATGACGTCATCATTTTTTTAAATGAAAATCTTTCTACATTCCGGATTTATCGTCGATCAATTTAAATTTCTCATTGTGCAAATAAATAATCTCATATTAAACACATCTCTATTAAAAATCAAACTAACACCAAAAAGTAACAGAAACAGTTTATCAACGAAACCAATGCAGGTATCCAGGTAAATGCTATTTAGTCAAACAAAAAAATTGAATTCATACTTGAGAATCAAAGTAACCGTAGCTGTCAGTGAAATTTGACTAGCAGATTTATAATTAATGCCCTTACAATAACTTTAATAATCCGAAGGAGTGGAACGTTCACAAGAACACAAGTACTGGGTGATCCACGAATGACTGTTTGAGTTGGCAATCTTACCTGGAGGATTTTTTTACCTAAGGGTTTGCAACGCTACAACCAGATATGTTTATTTGACAAAAATTTTACATAACAATCAGCGATAAGATTGTAGGTTATGTGAATAAAAATTAACGCTTAAAAAATGAAACTTGAAATACAGAACAATGATTTAATTAAACAGCTACAGGTAATGCTCAAAATGCCCCCCATTTTGGTCTAGACATAAATTAACTCTTCTTTTTAGGCTCTCGAAGATATTCACCAGCATATTGGGGGTAATGTTTGCCACTTCCTGAACTATTGCCTCTCGCAGCTCTTCTTCAGTATGCACTATGTTCCTAAAGATATTGTCCTTCAAGAGCCCAAATAACGAAAAATCTAATGGAGTGAGATCTGGTGACCTGCTTGGTGAAATGCCCTGACTAATTACGCTGTCGCCAAAATTCTCTCTTAAATGTCCCATAGTAGCACGAGCCGTATGTGCCCTTGATGGTATTGTCAAGGCTATCATTATTATTTAATATGTCATTGAACCAATTGCAAAATAAAACTCTCTGCAGGTGATCAGGAGGGGTTAATGACTGGACGATGGAAATTTTGTAAGAGTGGTACTTTAATTTCTTTTTAAGCACAGTGGAGCATCTTCCATATGATAAACCTGTAAAACCGTGAATTAGAGCAACATGGAAAAGTGGAAGTCTTATGGGTAAGAATGAAAATTGGTTGAATATGAGGCATAAGGACCAAACCTGTTTGAAGGGAGAGCTTTCTTAAGGATTTGGGAGGACTTCTTTGCGTTCGAGTTCTGATATCCTCGTCATCCTCGACAACTTCCTCGTTTAGAGTAAAAGCTCTACCAGTTGATTTTTGATTGCTTACGCTCCCTTTGTTTAAATAACGTTCAACTACTCGCATGCAATGTTGCAGAACGACAGCAAAAGTGACCAAAGTCTCCAGAAACAACTCCTGAAATTGCTGGTATGTCGCTTCGAGAGAGTACTGCCAACCAGTAATTGGGTTATAAATCCCGCTTCGAAAGTACGCCATTCCAATGAAAATTTCGTGTTGTAACGTAAAAACCATTTTAAACAAGTAAATTTGAAAAGAATATCAGAAATTTGAATTTGAAATAGCAAATTCAAATTACCAGTTGTACCATTTAAAAATGAAATTCAGTATTGCCAACTCAAACAGTCATTCTTGATCACGTTGTAGTTTGTGATATGTTCCATGCGATGTACCAGGATCGATCTAACGCACAACCAACGGTTATTTCAATTGAAAAGTAATTTATTCTAACGGAAAATTTAAACATATTTCCAAAAGTGGTAGTTTAACGTAATAAAATGAAAATTGAGGAAGATAATCAATAGATATTATATGGGTGCTCTTACAACGAACAAGTAACTACTTAGTCTACATCTACAATATTTTTTCTCTTGTTGTCCCCAATTAAGACAAATACTCAAAAATGTTCATTTATTACTGAAGTTCTCAGACATAATCATGGTTTGTTTTTAGGTCACGGCTTATTATTTAGTATATATACTTAATATGATGGTACTTGGTTAATTTTAAATCGGGGTCCATGCATATCACGAATAGATATGGGCGATTATCACAACATTATTGGTAATGGAAACACAACCTTTTGCCTTCAACCATGTACCTAAATTTGGTTGGTAAAATTTAATCGGACATCTAACAAATTTCACAATTTTTTCTTTTGGAGTAAATTGCTTTGGAACTCAAGATACATCTGTGCAAAGAACAAAAACTACATAGGTAATGAAATTTGATTACTTGTGCAACGATTATTTAAACCAACCAACACTTGAAAACTATTTTCGACCAAAGACGAATTTAACACTCTTATTTTCGATCGATGTAGTCTATGCCTTGAGATTGAGTACAGGAAGGAAAAAAGTATATTACAGTAGTTTAACGTTAACATAACAAGGGATGGGCATTAGCTCTTTTCTAAATTTAAGATTGAGATTATGCCTATTGGCATGAAGGCTACGGGGTTTTGAATAAACTTTCTTAACAAGATTTTTATGTGGTCGACAAAAGTCGATTCTTTGTCAATCATTTTAGCTTTTAGGAAATCAATATTCTTCGAATCAATACAGATTTTGATCTAATCTGTTACATATTCCCGTTTAATTTCAAAACAGAATAAAAAGGCGTTTGATTTCTGAGCATTGATTGATTTGCAAATTGTGAATTTTAGAGGATTCGCATTATGTGTTTGATACCGGAGTTGAAATTCTCATTACCCGACTTTAGATCCTCATTGTTAAAATAGTGGATTAGCGGTGTATCGTCTAAAAATGATTGTTTTGATGAAGAAGTAATTTTTTAGGCATATCGACGATGTAAATTAAATAATAAAGACCCAATTACAGAACCATCGTGTACCCTAGATAAAATAAGTTTAAAATCAAAATTATTATTCTAAACGATTCACGAGACAGCTACGACAAACTTCATTTAAGTTTTGTAATCATTGAGCTCTGATTTATGTTGTCAAAAGATTTGACAAACTTAGTGGATTCTTTTACTGCCCAGTATTCTGAATGTATTTTTGAAAACGTTCAACAAAGATGTAATGCTATGTGATTTGCGGATACCTGATTGGGTAAGAGGAATTATACCGTTATTTTCTACGAAAGATATGTTATTCTGGAAAAAATTCTTTATTATTTCTGAAATTATAGGAAGTAAACTGATTGACCATAGGTGTGAGATTGCTTTAGGATTGCCAACTAGAGGTAGGTAATTTAGGTAAGGGTATAAAAATGGGGTTTTCCCGTGCTGGGGGGAGTAAACCTGTTAGACAGCAATTCATGATGTGAGTTGGCCAAGGTATGATTACTGGTAAACTCAGTTCGATCATTCTCAAGGTGAAGTCATCATCTTGAGGCTTAGATTTATATGCTTGTATTATTCTAGTATTTCAAAAGGCTTCATGAACCGAATGGAAAATGTTTTTTTCGTGAAAAAAAACAATGTATTTTAAATTTAAAGACGTAGTCTGGAACTCCACTAGAATTGGAAACTGTCATGAAATAGTTGTTTATGGGCATGGGATTATGTAAATTAGCAGGAATTTTGGTTTGCTTAAGGTACGAAATTCTCATATTTTTAAATTCCGGCCAATTCTTCTCGAACTAGTTTGTTTTTCTAGAAACGCAAGATGAGCTGCTTTTTTGCTCCACGTGGACACTAAAGCGTAGTTTCTTATTGATTTTAGGTACTGCACACTCTCGGCAATTATTGGAGACAGTCATGGTGCATGAGCCCTAGGTACCTACCCTAGCTGTCCTTATAGGAGCTTGTTTGTTTTATAAGTCAAGGAGTTGGATAGTGACAATTTTTCATTAGTATCTAGGTTTTAGATAAATGAGATATTCAAAATGTTAATGTTGCTTAATTCATTAAGCAACAAGCACGAAGCATGAAAAGTTGCTGGTCTGCGTGGCTGAGAATGTTTTTTTTTATATTTAGAGTACAGCAAACTACCATGTGGTATGTTACAGTATCACATGTATCTAAGTTGGGGCATTCACTAACAAAATGAGATGTTTTCATAAAAAAAAATGGTTCTAACAAAGGAGCTCCTCGGCTTTTACCTTAGTGGGAATGGCATTTAATTGACTAAAACCGTAAGTGTCAAAACATTAATATGTAGAATTTTTAAACAGTAAATTTGCATTGACATCTTCTCACATCTCAATTAATTCATCCCATACAATAACAGTGATGCATTCCTTTATATATGTTTATAAGAAAATTCGTTAAATGGTTTTTTAATGCTTGGTAATTGTTTTATTTTAATTAAAGCGCGATTGAAAACAATTTAAATTAAGCGCATCTGAAATCATTGTATTTTACTATGATTGGCATTTCAAAAAAATTTTAAATATGTTTTCTAGCAGAAAATAGAGTAACGTAATGTAAATAAATTAATAAATTATCGGGGGTTCCAATTAATGCAGCTTCGACATATTTACCTTATAGGAATCTTTTTACTGCCTTAAACTACTAAGGGGTAATTTTAGTATGGAATTGTTAGAGTAATTAATTACATTTAGTTGCTTATGAGAATATTCCATATTATTATCATTTCCAAATTTTTGAAAATCTACGCTAACTTTAATATAGAAATATCTATCATATTTAAAATTTAATGATCGAGATCATTCGCATTTTAAAGCTGTACTTTATTAGATAGTAATAGATATGAGAAAACGTGGCCGAGTCGTAAAAGCGAAATAATAGAGCCATGCATAATTTAAACTTGACACGACGAACTTTATTGTCGAATTTTCCAGCAATTATAAAGTCGGCACTGAACGAATAGACATTTTTCTCAAATATGCATTTTGAAATTTTCATTCGAAATTCATCATAATTCTACACTACAGAATGACAAATTATATTGGACATATTCCTGAAATTCCACTCTCAGAGAGGGCAGGGCAGAGCTAATACAAAACTCACGAACGAAACGTGTATACTATTTGCTATTCCACAGTGAAATGACCAGTATTTCGTGTACCACGAAGAAACACGGGAAATAGCGCCGATAAAAAAATTATTTATAATGTAATAAATAATTTTTAGTATCATTTTTAGAAAAAAAAATTGAGTAACAGTGTTAAAGTGAGATTTATCGTTGTTACAACTTCAAATTTAAGAACATTTTATGTCAATATGGAATATTTAAACAATATAGGTATTTTATTCATTATTTGACACGTTGACTTTCCCTGTTTCCAGATTTTGAGTGAATTACGCGGATTATTTGCTATAGTGTAGTGTTGTTTTGGAAACACCAATTTTTTATCACATTAGATATAATTAAATTGAAACGCTACATCTCGACATATCAACGTGCCCTGTAACCTTAGTATTCGCTTGAACACAAAATTGGAACATTTTTTTTATATAATTTATTGTAATATTATTGTTAAGTAAGGTACCTCCGAACTTATTTTCAGTTAGAACAAAACGTTTATCGGTTTACTCTCTGATTCTTGTTTTCCGACTTGCATTATGGTTGTCATTGGATTTTCAGTCAAATGTAACCTGCCTGGTGTTACTAAGTAGTTCGCGTTTGTATTATACTTCAATCTAATGTTACTTTCAGGTATTAATTATGGCATTGTTCAAATATTCAGTAATAGTGCGCTGTATAATAATCTGTATGCGCATATGTGTGGGACATAAAAGCGAGATAAAATGGAATTGGTGCATAATTTATCCCTGATGTTATAAATTTTAAAGTGCTCTAGTCTGGTGCTTAAGAAGTCGGTCTTAATTACATTTCTGAAATTTCCTCGACTAATTCATTACAATAAAATGCGATGTTTAAATTGCGAGTCACGATAATAAAATAAAAAAGAAAGTAGCCAAATAAATGCGAAATTCACAATCTCAAAATAATTTATACACAAGACCTGAATATTTCGTTAGATTTTTAAATTGATTTCAAAGAGTGAGACAGAGAAAGAGGGTGACTGGAAGGCGCGGAAGGGGGAAAGGGAACGATGAGAAATCTCGTCCCGCTCTCCCCGGAGCGTTTTATCCGAAGCGTCGCGACGCCAAGAAGCGCCAAAGAAAAGAGGACTCCAGAAAATTTTTAATTTTGTGCCAAACATGTTGTGGTATACGAGTTGTCATGCGAGAGAGCGAGGAGGCCCGTTTCTATTTAGATCAAAGTGGAATGGTAATGTGTGCTCGTATATAAGGAGAAACGGGAGAACGCGAATGGGAACGGGAACGGCTGGGGACCGAGCGAATAAAGAATGCTGGATGCGAAGATGTTTCGTTCGAGGGCAATAAGTCTCTCTGACACTTTTCTCTAATTTTCTATATTTCTTTCTCGCTCTCGCACACTCCCCGGGGAACACAACGAAAATACCGTGGAGGGAATTTGAGGTGGCTTCTGGACCGAAAGTTCAGCGCGTGATGCCATTGCTGCCAATCCATTCTTATGATATTTAATACCTACGCCGTTTTTTCAACGTACACACATACTTACAAAACTATTTTCACAGTTGTTTTGTCTGGGAAATTAATATATCTGTATAATTTAGAGCAAATGATTTTTAAAAATACAATATTTTGGGTCCAATTAATATTTAATGCAAGTATTAAATAACTGTGTAATAAATAACTGTGTAGTGTACTAGGACAGAAACTACAAGAGGCATAGCTATAAAACGCGTGTACCAAATACAAGGTGTGCCAAATACTCAAATATGCCGGTACGTTATGCCTATTATCTGTAAATTAGATAAAATTAAACTTTAGAGTGAGAGAATAGACTAACATTATATGCGCTGTAATTCGCTGTACTTTGTAAATTCCCTTTGTCGTCGTCCACGACAAGACGAAAACGAAAGGGCTTGTCGAATTTGGTGCTTTACGGAGTTAGAGATATCAGTTTTACAGTTATAAGAATCGAATTCATCGAGCGCCAGATTTAAAGGGTTTTCTCCCGTAATGCGTCGGGTAGTTGATACTAATATGCCAGGGTGTCCGTAAAAATGAAATGCACTATTCGGAAAATACTGGGATTAATATAATTTCAATTGTATCAGCAACATTGTACAAAAAAACGAAATAAGGCCCTCTGGGAATGACCGAGAGGGGAAGCATAGCTTTATATTATATATATATATATATATATATATATATATATATATATATATATATATCTATATGGTACAACTGTGCGTCCGCCCATGTTAAATCTTAGGTTCACGCTGCGTCCAGTGTCACTGAGCGTCCGGATATACGGACGCTCAGTAACCCTACCCTAAAAATTTGTCTATGTGATCCCTAGGATGGTTAGATTACCATGGAGCAAAAAAAAGCCGGAGGTGCTCTGACACCTAAAAATGATCCCCGTATAAAATCGTAGTTCAGACTTTCACCAAGCGTAGCGTTGTCGGCGTCGAATTATATACGTGTATTCAATAGTTATATGGCGTAGGCTTACCAAGCGTCCGAATATATAAATCGTTATGGTGGATCACTTAGCGTCCGATTGTATACTGCGAATAGTGAAACGGTTCACTCAGCGTCGTCTATTTATAGCACATTTATACATATTTAGGTATATTTAAAGTGCCACTCTGCGTCCTATAAAATATGTTTAATGATTGGCTATTTACTGTGAATGAGACTTTCGGGTTTGGAGCAGAGTACTGCTAAGTGGCGGAAAACAATTATTTTTCTGTTTTGTTGGTTAACCGAGTTAACGTATAAACAATGCTACTGCCAGTTAATAATGATGTAACCTAATAATGCCACTTAACAACTTCATTTTCTTCTGGTCGACAGTACTCAAATTAAATTTTTTTCTGTATAACAATTAACTTTTAAATTTTCGGGCTAGCGATTTAAAAAAATTCAAATTCATTAAATAGGCGATAATTCAGTTTAATTCATTTTCCAAAAATTAAATTTTTGGCAACTTACCTTTGTGCGGATAAACTTTTAATTGATTCTGAATAAATCTTGATGTGGAATACTAATGTCTGGTAGGTTCGTAGTTGAGAATTTTATTTATTTTTAAATAATTAACAATTACGTAGCAAATAGTTTTAATATGCTTTGTAATTCATTACGTTAATTAATAAACGAATCATTTTGTAAAAACCGCGCGGATTTATTAATGAATGGCAGTGTTACAGGTGATTAGAGATCTTGAATTTTTTTAAATTTTTAGTAGTTTGTGCAGTTTTTGTTACTAGTATTACTAACGATCAAAACTCGATAAACACACTAAAAACATTTTTCGCAGTTCAAGGAATTCCTTACAAATTTTTTTCTTCCATTTTTCCCAAGAACCTTTCCCTCAAAGCGTCTGCGGAAAAAAAAGCCGTGGAAAAAAAAAGCCGGGGAAAAAAAAGCCTGGAAAAAAAGCCGATGGAAAAAAAAGCCGCGGAAAAAAAAGCCGCGGAAAAAAAAGCCGATGGAAAAAAAAGCCGCGGAAAAAAAAGCCGGTGAAATAAAGCCCACGGAGAAAAACTGCACGAAAATATGTAATATCTAAATAGGTTTTCATACGGTTTTCGTTTATGGGGCCGCCCATAACAACGGTCAGAGAATGGTGGCAAGTGTTGCGTCTGGATTTTGGTCGCCTGCTGGAGAATTATATCCACCCGCCGCCTATTAGGCTCCATGAGTACATGAATGATCCTTGCCCTCTTGCGTTGGGTTTCTCTTTTTCTTTCTGCTTGGGTTTTTTTTCACCGGCTTTTTTTTCCGCGGCTTTTTTTTCCATCGGCTTTTTTTCCGCGGCTTTTCTTTCCGCGGCTTTTTTTCCATCGGCTTTTTTTCCAGGCTTTTTTTCCCCGGCTTTTTTTTCCACGGCTTTTTTTTCCGGGATTCCCCTCAAAGATATAAGTAAGGTATTAAAGATGAATTATCGATAGTTCCCGATATTTGCCCCTTTAGACCAGGGAAATAAGATTTTCCCGCTTTTCCCGCATTATTAAAATCATTAGTTGAAAATAATTTTGTCTTTAAATATCATTATAAATGGCTCTTAATAGAGTAAAAAATAATAATTTTTTTCATCAATAATTTCACTCTTTATTTAGTTACCAATTTGTTATAAATAACTTTTAAGTGTCCTAATAATATTTTTCTTATACTACTAAAAATTACAAAAACAATCATATTCAACTGAGAAAAAGCTGAGATTTTTTTTATTTTCCACTTACACATAATCGGTTGTTTATGTCTGTTATACGCGGTACATAATGACGTTCGACTCTAGGGCGGAAAAGAACGCCCCCCTGGGGCGAACTAGAACGTCAAAAAACGTCATTTTGACATGATTTTTATCATTTGGTCCAGAATCTGACACATATCACCATAAATACGCTTTACGAGTTTTTTTTTTTTACAATAACTTCACCATAGATGCACTTCATCGTCATTTTGACATACATGTCATACATGACAACGTAGACGTGATTTCGGTTTTTAACATATACAACCGATTATTTGCAAGTGAGAAATAAAACGTATGCACCTAGGGCATAATTGGGTGTTATTGATCTCGGGAAACCACAGTTTAAAAAGGTCTCGAGACCTATCGGCCCTCGTCCTTTTGAACTGTGGTTGTCCTCGATCAACAACACCTTCATCATGCCCTTGGTACAAAAATAACTATTCTGTAATATTGAATTTTTAAAATAACAGGATATTAATGTTAAGCAATAAACGCTCATAACTTTTAAATAATTAAAGTTACAAAAATGGACATTCAGGATTAGTTTAGAGAGCATTATTTGATCTTTAACATAAAATTTACCCCAAGTCTGTATGTAGAATGGTACATTGTTTACACGCATTTGTTTATAATAAAAATCTTAAAAATTAATGCTAAAGACTAAATTAACAATCTATGTAATTGCCCAGTTATAAGCGTATCAAATTGTTCTGCATGAAAGTAATCGTAACTTCAACAGTTTAAAAAAATTTAAGCAATGAATGATGCAAATAGGTTATTTTAAAAACAAACGAGGGTAAACAAAGAGCCATTGTAGTTAGAGACTTGTAAATTTTATGTCTAATATCAACGAATGCTCTCAAAAATCATCCTGAATGTCCACTGTCTTATCGTTAATAATTCAAAAGTTACGAGCGTTTATTGCTTAATAAGTCAAGTAGACGCGTCACTTTTAATATCGTGTTATTTTGAAAATTCAGTTAAAATTACAGAAACTTTTTTCTCACCTTTGTTGAATATGTTGTTTTTGCAATTTTTAGTTGTATTAGAAAAAAATTATTGTGACACTCAAATATTATTCATAACACATTGTTAACTAAATAATTAATGAAATTATTAATGAAAAAATTATTATTTTTTACATTCTATTAAGAGCCATTTATTATGATTTTTAAAGACAAAATTATTTTTCAACTAATGATTTAAGTAATGCAAATGTAAAAAACGATTATGAACAATAAAAAAATTGTTTAATGAAAATTTAAAAATCGTCATTGATCCTAAACAAAGAATGGTAAAAAAACTTTTTCCAAACCAATAAAACCATTTGTTGATAAACAATTTATAAACAAATATCGATAAAAGAAATTACCCGCAATAATTAATTCCTATTTAAAATATAAAAACAACAAGTATACCACAATATGTGAGGAAAAAAAATTTTAACAAAACAATTATTGTAGGATTTTTCATTTTTTGTTAAGTTAGAAAATTCGTTATAAACCAAATAAACAAAATTTAAACAACTTTATGACATCATCTTATTGAGTACACTCATAGAAAGGACTCCAATAGGCGAAAATTTTTTACGGTGATTACCAAGAATTATCCAGCTTTCAATGTAGCCGTGGGTGCCAAAAAAAAAATAGGTAATTAACAATAGGTGAGCTTTTTGAAAAAAGCATTAAAATCTTTTTCCCAACGGGACTTTCTTTCTTCATGTGTTGAAATAACACCATAATTTTTTCAAATTTTTGAATCAATATTTAACGGTTTAAAAAAAGTTTTTAAACAAATGATTATATCATGATTATTTCTACAATTAACCAATAACAAATTGCATATTCTTGATGTACCCGAAAAGCTAATACATGTTGAGAAAAACACCAATTTATGTTAATTAGTTTCTGAGATATAACAAACCCCATCAGTTTGATGATGCAACTTTACTTCAATTTGAGCATCCACAGTGCACGCTCTGGCTGGCTTGAAAAAACCCTTCGTAAATAAAGCTTTGCCAACAGCTCAATTTTAATGGAATCGATTTGAAAATTTTTGTACTGAAAGTTAAACATCTGAACTGCAAAATGGCATTATTTTGTTTCTTAATGTTTATAAACATGATACAAACTACATTGTTAATATTCTATAAGAAAAAATTATACTAAATTTGAATATAAACATGAAAAACTTAATTTTTTAGGGGTAACGTGTCTCTGAACTCCGTTCCTATTGGTCGTAGGGCAACTTTTTTTAAAAATCGTGTAAGAATACCACCCTTTAGGATAAGAGAAAACCATTTCTCTAGAGTTGAAAACAAAAAAGTTATTATAATTTTATTGTTTATTAGCTAAGAAATGCAGTATTTTTGCAGTGAAGTTTTATTATTGTTAAAATTACAATTTATGAATTTTAACATAGTATATTGATAGAGCAAGTCTTCTTTTTCAAACAGCACTCTTTAGAACTGCCCTAACTTTATTCTTTTACGTAGAAATTTAGTGCAAATTTAAGTGTCTGGGATAAACAAATTAATTTTGCAATACCTATTTGGTGAATCGCTTTGAAATTTTTATGGAAACTTTAGCAACACAATACCCTACTTTTCACAAAAAATTAAAACTACTGAGCCCTTTTTGCAATAGTAATAAATAATTTAGGAATTCCGTCTTTTTTTCATTTTCATTGTATAATTAAGCAACAAATACAGTAAAAAACATGTACCATAGCTCAATTTGAAGGTTTTTTTATGCTCTACTAGATTGCCTTTTTTTTTAATTACATGCAGCAATTTCACGTATGATTAAAATAAAGTAACAAATCATTCTTTTTGCCATTTATTAGCAATAACTTAATTAACACAAAAAATCTTAGATGGACTCAGCGGGCTTCTCGGGCGGGAAAAGCGGGAATATCTGATTTCCCTGGTCTAGAGGGGCAAATATCGGGAACTATCGATAATAAAATTCTTCTTTAATAACCTAATTATATCTTCGAGGGAAAGGTTCTTGGGAAAAATGGAAGAAAAAATGTTGTAAGGAAACCCTTGAATTGCGAAAAATGATTTTTGTGATCGAGTTTTGATCGTTAGTACTAGTAACAAAAAATGCAAAAAACTACTAAAAAGTTTAAAAACGATTCACGCTGTCCAATCACCTGTAAAACTGCCATTCATTAATAAATCCGAGCGGTTTTTTACAAAAAAGATTCCTTCATTAATTAACGCAATAAAATTCAAATTAGTTTAAATCTATTTGCAACATAATTGTTAATTATTTAAAAACAAATAAGATTCTCAACTACGAACCTACGGGACTTTAATTAGTTTTCGACGTCAAGACTTATTCACTATCAATTAAAAGTTTATTCCAAAAATTAAATTTTTACTAAATGATCGCTTATTTATTGAATTTGAAAAAATTTTAAATTGCTAGACCGAAAATTTAAAGTTAATTTTTATACAGGATAAATTGAAATTTGAGTACCGTTAACCTCTAGAAAATTAAGTAGTTAAGTGGCATTATTAGGTTTCATTGTTATTAACTGGCAGTTGCATTGTTTGTTAACCCAGTTAACCGATCAAAACAGAAAAATGATCGTTTTTCGCGATTTAGCAGTACTCTGCCCCAAACCCGAAAGTCTCATTCAGGGTAAATAGCCACTCATTAAACGTATTTTATAGGACGCAGACTAGCAGTTTAAATATACCTAAATATGTATAAATGTGCTAAAAATAGACGACGCATAGTAAACCCATAGATAGTCAAATACATCAGGACGTTGAGTGACGTATTAAATATACCTAAATATGTATAAATGTGCTAAAAATAGACGACGCTGAGTAAACCTGTCTGTAGTCAAAGACGCACAGTGACGCCGTCAACGTAACCGTTTATATACGCCTCATATACGCCGGACGCAGGGTAAGAACGTTCTTGGTCCGGACGCGGAGTGATACTGCATACAAGTATATATATATATATACAAAGGAAAATTATCGACTTACTTGTCTATTCCGTTAAGAAACGGTAACCACCGACACGTGTTTCTGCTTATTAGCTTCGTCAGGGTGGTATAACCAAGCTCTGAATGATAACGATGTTTGACACTTGGAAAAAAAATTATACAACTCAAAAAGAACGCCAACAGTTGACAGCAAAGCACTTTTGCGTCTGTAAAGGAAAGATCCTCCCTTCGAGGACAACAATCCATACGTGACGCGGTGGCCAGCTATAGCCAATATAGCCACCGCGTTAGTAAAACTATGTTAAAAGAGGTTAAGTAGGTTATTTTGAGGTTATGTATAGCTAGTAGAAACTCCTATTTTCGCAAGGCGGGTTTTTTTTATTTTACATGGGAATTCCACAGCCGACTAGATGACAATACTTTTGAAACACGTTGTATAATCCGGACGCACCTCGATAATCCGGACGCGATATGGAATTTCGAGTTTAAACTTGTCAGAAGGATAGCGCCCGGAAGGTGGCATTCTCTGTTAACTCATTTAGTTCACCTGTTAAAGTCTTCGCGTAATATTTAAAGTGTAGCAAAGTGTTGAACAATGTCTAAAAGAAAGCACGTTACTTTAAATTTTCACCAAAAGTCTGAAATAATAAATGGAATTGAATCAGGAAAAAGTGTTAGATCTATTGCTGATAAATATGGTGTTGGAAAATCCACGATTTCTGATATAGGGAACAAGAAAGGAAATATCAGAGAATTTATTGCGTCTTCGGACTCTGGAGACCAGGAAGCAGAAAGACTGTCAAACATAGTGGGTATCCTGAAATGGAAAAGGCATTTTTTACCTGGTTTCTTCAGGAAAGAGCACGCGGTATGTATTTATTTAGTTATGATTATTCTATTTAGTTAGGTTTAGAAATAATTATGGGTTTGTATTTATGTAGTGAAGAATGACTGATAAACGAATTTTATATTACATATAACGTTTTTTATAATTATGTATTGTTTTTGAATACAAATTTTATTTAAATGTGGGTGTGGGTAATGTGTTAAATAAAATATCTAAGCCTCTAATATCGTGTGGTTTCAATAGTATTATTGTATGTATATACAAATGTATCTCATATACGTTAAGTATGCAGTGCATTGATACACTATTAATCTACTGTTCGGTAATCCGGACATTTCTCTAATTCGGACACACCCCTTACATTTAATTGTCCGGATTAAAGAGGTTGTACTGTATATATTATATAGGTTTAATTGTAAAGTGGAAATTTATAACTAATATGCAATACAGGAGAAAAAAACTATCTTAAGAAAAACGATCTAATGTACTGCTTATCGGTGTCGTTCCGTTAAATTATTACAAGACAGTAAGGTTGGTCGTGCAACCACGGTTTAGTACGGTTTGTACAAAATCGATTCATTGCAACTCGATAAAATGGGCACGGGTCATCTCGTAAGAATTTATCCCGGTCCGCATTTGACCTTCGCCGAGATCGGCCAACTCGTAAGAATATCGTTGACCTGAAAAATCCCAAAAGGGGGAGTATCTTATTCCTTGCGAGAGGGCAAGGAAAACCCTGCGGAACCAGACCGTTATTAACAACAAGCAAGTCTTTGCCGCGTTGACTTTAATAAAATCTACAACCATCTCGGTGCTCGTCACCGTTTAGTTGGAACGTAACAAACCACCCCTTTATATAATATTCTTAGTTTCAACAAATATCCGAACTACTTCGTTACAATCATCATCCCCTCGATTATTTCTGAGAATCCTCTTACGAGTTGACTCATCCAAAACTACCCTTTAAAAATTTACCTGCCGGTTCGCTTACGAGATGACCGATCTTAGGGTGGGGCATTAAAATTCCTTACGAGTTGACCGCCGCCGGATAAAATTAGGTTTTAAATATCTAATTACTTCAGCATCCATAAAAAGACATGCTGTTTAGTAAATACAAATAACCGCTTTGTGAAACTTCCTTAAAGTTTTAGTAATAACTAAAGAGCGGATAGTAAGGCACGATAAAATCGTTAAATAGGCAAAATAAAAAGGCAAATAGGCAAGAAAAAATGCCTAAGTTAGGCAATTATAATAACATATTAGGCAAAAACAAACGGCAAAAAATTTCGTAATATCCTATATTTTAATTAAATAAAACGACTTATAAAGAACAATATACATGTGTATAAACTTATTTTTTACAAGATATTATTCACTCGTAAAGAACAAACTAACATTTTTTCTATTGTGGTTATTAACAAGTTTTGTCTTCTGTCCGATAAAAGTAATTTGAGCTTTGAAAAACATTTCTCTGCATCGCAAGATCTCACAGGGGCATACTTCAGTGATGTTATTTTTTGTATGCTCAAATCCACCTCCTCTTCAAAACCTTCATGGATTCTACACACGTTTTTTAAGGTTGATAAAGCATTTTAATTTTTAACTTTTTCCCGACAGGACCACCAGCATTTTTAAAACTATTTTCAATTTGAGAAAATACTTGAAGACTCTCCACTAAAGATTGCCTTTTTTCCAAACAAATTATATTTTGGGGAATTTTTTCGAAATTTCCAGAAATATATGTCAAATTACATTTTATATGCTTGGAGTTTGCTGCTTCTTGAGCTCTCTTAATAGACGCAGCTTCATCCGGTGAAAATGAATTAATTATCTAAAAAATATTTTTAAACTACATGCATTTTTTCTTATAAAACAACTTACTTCTTTTATTGCCTCAAAATGTTTACTATAGAAAAGACTTGCTTCTAACCAAGTTCCCCATCTCGTTAGTACTGGCTCTGGAGGCAAAGGAACGTCTGGGAGCGTGTTCCGGTAATGTGCCACCCGAAGAGGAGCTTTTAGGAAAACCTGAAATATTTGGCAATAATTTAAAAAACAATTAAGCTTGTTTAATCCAGTTTCTTACCTTTCTTACAAATGAAATCAGTTCATTCACTTCTGGAAATTCTTCTCTAACCATCTCACAAACTCTATGTGTGGCATGTGCAACGCAGGTAACGTGCAATACATTTTCGTAAAACGGTTTTAAATGTTTTACCGCCTTTAACATGTAGGGAGCTGCGTCACTTACGAAAACCTTCTCTTTATGCAAGTTTCCAGTGGGATATAAAATTCCTAAAAATCCCTAACTACCTGAACACCTGAAGACCATAAATACGGGGGAAAATATAAAACTCATTCGGGTGTTAAAATAAAATTATGGTGAAAACAGATGTTTACATGCCTACTTTTAAAGCGATTCTCAGAAATATATGTGTATTTTGCCATTCAACTTATTTCAAAATTCTTGAAATAATTTGAAAACACCTAAAAAAGGCAAAATAAACTAAAATGTGATCAATTTGGCAAAAACCTCAAAAAAGAGGTAAATTAGGCAAATAGGCAGGCACGAGGTAAATGCCTTACTATCCGCTCTTTAGTAATAACAATACGTCAGTTGACACTTGTGTACTTACTAAAAATTAAATGAAAATAATAAATAGAAGAAAATCGCTTTAACGAAGAATCTTCTTCACTTCTTGATTGAAGTTGCTTCAGTGTGAGACTAAATGCTTTATTGATCACAAAATGGGTTGGGATTCCTAGCGCACCAGCAAAAACAACAGCAAATTGAAAGCAGTGTTCAGTTCAAAATAGTGTGTTTTAGTTTCTAAACACTGAAGCTTAATGATGACTTTCCTTAGTCTTAAAAATTGTTCTCTCATTTTTCGTTGACGAGGTAGGTATGGGAAGGTTGACTAGGTAGGTATTTTACCCACCTCCGAATGGAAAAAATCTCTGTCGCCTTCTCTCTCTTCTTTCTAAAAGTCGAACGGACGTGCGTATGTGCGAGAACGAGGAGAATTATTCGCTATCCCAACTAGAACCCCCCGAAAGAGGGTGGCTTAAAGGAGAAAGAACAAGAAGGCGTATCGGCGAATGCTTCGGAAGTGAACACAGAACACACATACAAATCACCAGGGAGAAAATTATAATAAAATGAGATCTAGCGAAATAAAGTCTATACTCCCGCCTGCTACCACCTGTTTTAATTTAAAACCGAATAAATTTCGTTTAAAGCGCAATACAACTTCCAAAAGTTTTCGAGAAAGAGGATGATTTACGAGTGTATCCCGCCGTATATGCATGTGTAAGATTTATTTTAGTTTTTCTTAACACCGGGGTGTAATAAATTAGCGATGGATTCACGTCTTCGTCTTGAACAAACAGGGAATTCTAAAAACAGACTCCGTCAACACAGTAATGTTCAATTAGACTAATTAGAGCGTGCAAAAGTTAATTTAAGAAATTTGCATGCTTCCTTCGAAGAGGATTACCACCTGTTGAAAGCTTCAATTAGCCAAATTGCAGTTCACAATGCCAACCTTGTGGCGAGGAAGGAACGAAAAAGAGAAAGGGCGAGGATTTAATTACGGTTACATGACAATGAACCGGTAATGAAATTATCTTTAGGTCAACTCCAAAAATCAAATTTTTGAATTACAATTATAACAGCATTATATGCTTAAAAATTAAGTCAATATACTTAAGTTGTAGATTATAAACCTTTCATCGCACTAACAAAGACTTAGCGCAGTAAATTTAATTTCATAATAATATCTTAATTCACAAAAAGAAACCGGCCCCATGAACGTTTAACTGACCATTTCGCAAATATTAAGTAATCGTACTGATTACTTTTATGCCGAATTCGTATAAATTCTTCGATTTCCGGGATATTCATTAACGGTTTCGAGGAATTTTGCAGTTTATAAGTACTTTAGGAGCGTCAAATTTGTTATATTGCAGACACTCAAAGCGGATAATTATTAGCTTAATGGTCCGTGACGGAATTTCGAATGAGACAGGTTGTAGATTTCTATTAACGGTTGTTAAACTCGACTGGTGAAACTTAACTTTCTTTATTACATAGTCGAACTTCCGTAAGTCGAACTTTTATGGGTCTCCAAGAAAACTTAGAATCAAAAAAAATTCGAATCGCAGTCGAACTTCCGTGAGTCAAATTTTTATGGGTCCCTTCGAAAAATTTGAGTTATAGACAATGCAACTCACTAATTGATAGAAACGTGACTCAAAGTTTTAAAGCAGTTAAGTGTATACTAACTACCCAGCTAACAATTTAAGTGTTGTTATATAAAAATTGAGTTATATTTAAGTGAATTCAATGAGGTGGTTTAAGATAACCAAATGAGTGACGTGAAAATTTGGTAAAAAAATCCCCAATAAAGTCGTAATATTATGTTAATTAGTATCAGATTACCTAACGGGTCGCATAATAACATTACTAAGTAGGTTGAACAGGGCATGCTACATAACTTATATCACCTCTAATAGGTTACAGTCTACTTACTCGTAGCAAATTGCTGAAATATGTACGGCACCATTTTTCACCTATTAGGTCACATTTTCGCTGTATTACGTATTAAGTTAATTTTGTAGGTGTCATGAACACCACTTAATAGGTGATATATGTCAAAGACCCCTGTTTCACTACTTAAGTGGTCAATTTACACCAAAAAGTAGTTTTTGTGCTTAATTGGTGTACTATGACAGGTTTCAATGTGACCAAATGGTCAAGATTGCTCAATTTTAATACTTACAAGTTATGTATCCCAATAGGTTCTTTCAATTTATTTCCCTTGTAAATAATTTAAGCGAAATGTCACTTCAATATTTTGATAACAATATGGCGAATATATATTCCTAAACAATATAAATTTCATTTCGGAATAATTATATTTTCCAAATTAAACAAGGAATTACTCCAATGTGAATACAAAACATTAATAACGAAATAGTACTATTCGGTTGAAACAACATATCGAAGCAATAAAGTAGTATTACTATATATTGCACTTGATAAAATTTTAGATAATTTATTTTAATAACAATTATTTATCGAAGCGCGTTGCTGTTTTTCGAAGTGCAAGAATAAGGTTTAAGAACAAAATTTCTTGTGTATACGCATTTACGACATTAAATTGATCTAATTTTATTACATCAGTGTAGGAAATATTTCTATCTAACTACCATTCCTGATAATGATGTCGACGAGAAGCAGTGGCGTAGCATAGCGGGGACGGTAGGGGCGGCAAGATTTCACAATAAATATTAATAATAACTTTTAATATTGTAACGATTTTCGGGATCAACAGAACTACACTCCACTTATTAATTACTTTACTAATTTATTTAACACTAATAACTAACACTTTTTACTTAATATATATTTCACAGCAGTTTATTTACCTTCCACGCACGGCCGCTGGGGTCAATGGTATTCGTTGCGTTCGCTGTTTTATTACTCTTCTCTCTCGGTGGGCGGCTTGCTTATATGTTGCCGGAGACAGCTTCGGGAATATTCTCGTTGCTGTCGAAGGATATAGAACTTTCGAGAGCGACTCGAACGGTCTCGAATTCCAAGGACTGAAATCAATTCGCCTGACGGACAATTCTTGACTTGGGTTTATTTTATGGCCAGACTTTCCGTTACAGTATGAACTAAAATTTCTAAATATCTGTTTTCATATTTCTTGACGCACCTACAATTCGGATTGTTTAAAATGCACTCAGACGAGACTTTTTATTTAATCTGTGACGAAACTGAGGAATATTGTCTAGCAACACCTGCAAATTAGGATACAGGGATATTAATAATTTTATGATGTGATAACGTGATGTGGAAAATATTATGAGCCCTATTGGTGGTACCACTTTGTAGAAATGCTATTGGCGTCTAAGTAATGGCTAGCTCATGCCATTGTTTATTTACTTTGAGGTTTAGGTTGAAAAACTAGTTTTTCGCTTATGGCGCAAAGGCTATTAACCTGGGCATGAAACCTGACGTCAAATTAGATAAATTATTTAATGAGAAATGTGTGAAAATCAGCAAAAACTACGATTTGCTCAATGCTTAATAGTTATTGCAAAAATAGTTGTTAGATGTTAAAATGATTGGAAACGTAGGATTTATGACCCTCAATACGAGTGAAAATTTTCCTCGTGATTAGATTGTTTTATGATATATTGTAATTGTTTTTCGCAGAGAGTATTTTCTTCTTCTTCTTGTTATGTTAGCCGTTCTCTACCCTTTTGGTGTAGGCCTCTCCTAAAATTTTCCATCTACTTCTGTTTTGGGCTATCTGGTACCAGTTTAGTCCGGCAGTTTTCTTTATGTCATCTCTCAATCCCATCTGTGGGCGCCCGATGGATCTTTTTTCGCCCATGGTCTCCATTTTACGAGACTTCCCCTCCAGTTTTCCATATGTCGAGCAACGTGGCCAGCCCAGTTCCACTTTAACTCTGCAATTCGGCGAGAAACATCCATCACCTTCGTTTTTTCCCTTATCCATTCTGTTGTTTTCCGATCTTTCAGCGACACTCCTAATATCTTTATCTCTATCGCCCTCTACTTAAATTTGCAATTTATCAGTATTCCTTTTTGTAAACGTCCATGTTTCAGAGCCATCGGTAGCGACCGGTAGTATGCATTGACGGTACAGTTTAGACTTCAACGATATAGGTATATTCATTTGAAAGATATCTTTCAGTTTTGCATATGCTGCCCAAGTGAGTCCAAGTCTTCGGTTTACCTCGCCTCCTCGCTGTGCTTTTTCAATAGTCACTTCTTGTTCAAGATATGTACATGTTTTTACTTGTTCTATTTCTTCATGACCTACTTCTATTTAGTCAGTATTGTTGTTTTGGTTTGTCATGAACTTGGTTTTTCCGATATTCAGTTGAAGTCCTATTTTGGTTGAAGTCGTAATCACATCTTCTATCATGCTGGTTAGCTCCTCCTTGTTATTAATCTAAGATGGTACAAACGCTCGCCGGCGATATCAATACTTCTGTTTCCCCAATAAAGTTTTCTGAAAGCGTCTTTCAGAACCAAAGTAAAAACTTTAGGTGAAAGAATATCCCCTTGTCTAACCCTTTTTCCGTATCAGTCTTCTGACGGATTTGGAGCGTTGCATTGTTGTATCTGCCCTTAATAATATTGGAGTATCACGAGTCGATTCGCGCATTGTTCAAAGCCTCGGTCACTGTCCATATTTCGACCGTATCGAAAGCCTTACTGTAGTCCAGGAAAGCCATATATAGATGGATCTTGTTTTTTGTTACTTTTTCAATAACTGTTTTCACTGTCCTATTGTTCTAGGTGTTCTATTGTGCTGTATCCCTTCTGAACACGGCTTGTTCTACTGGCTGGTAGAAATCCAATTTGTTGGTGAGACGATTTATGACTATTTTTGTGAGGAGCTTGTATATTTGTGATAACAAGCTCATTGGTCCGTAGTTTTCCAAGTGATCAGGATTTCCCTTTTTGTATAACAGAATAACAGTGGCATTTGTTAAAGATGGTAGTCCCCTCGTTCTCGAGACATTTGTTGAAAAGTTTAAGGAGTTCTGATACTATTAGTTTTTGCCCCACGTATTTTAGCATCTCACCGAGAATCCGGTCCCCTCCTGGCGCTTTTCCGTTCTTCACTTCTTGTAAGACCTTTCGGATTTCTGTTTCTGAAATAGGTGACATTTCCTCAGAGTTTACATTTGTTATGGTATTTCTCCTCCTTTCTGGCTCAATGCCGGCTTCTATGTTTGAATTTTATAATTATATTTTGATAGAAATCTGTAACCACTTTTTTAATTTCTTCTCTACTGTGGACATCTATTCCGTTTTGGTTCTTGAGTTTGATTATTTCTTTCTTTGGTTTTGTTGCTCTTTTAAAAACTTTCATTCTCCTCTTTTCTTCTAAGACTTTTTCCGCTATTCTGATGTTATATTGTCTATCTTTCATCATCTTTCTAGCTGTTTTGCTAACTTCTTCATATATTTTGTGGTGTGTCTCTTATCCTGTTGCAGTAAACTTCCTCGTGTGGCTAACAATTTTTTTGTTGCTTCCGTAAACTTGTTGGGTCTTCCTGTGGAGGTTGTTGTAAACGGTTTCGCAGCTTCCTGTAAGATGCTGATGAGTTCGGTGTTATGGGTTCTTCTTCTCGTGTTAAGATCTTCTGTCTGGATTTTGGTGATATAGCATATTGCATAAGTATATTTTTAACAAATTCTTCGGTATTTTGCCAACTTCCAGAAATGTGGAAGTGATATTTGGATTCCTTCATGCATTTATGTGTGAATGAAAAGAATACTCCTTACGATGAAATTGTAGAAAAATGGCATTAATGAAATTCCATCTTATTTCTGATTTCACATTCGGCCATTTTGCAGTTTTGGCTAAATCCAATTATTTTTGTAAAATATCACACTGCAAAATTAAAAACCGAGAGCACATTTTTTAAACATCAACTACTCCTTTATTTAGTATCAGTAATGAACGATTCATACATCTTCGTATTGTTAGAGGATTGTAATTTCATATTACAATGTTTCATGTTTCATATTTCAATATTACTCAAATGTAGAAAAATTAATTTAACTTAAGTAAGAAAAGTAGTCATAATACATTTTAAGCAGGTACCTATATAGGTCGCAACAAACTTTTAGAAACTTTATTTCTTTCAAAAGCTTGTACTTTATTGTTACATTGAAAGCTTTCAGTTTCTACATAGTTTTCTAAATTGAGTAAGGCTTTTTTCTAATTGTAACTTGGAATGTAAAAAAGTCATGAAATTTAGTTACTACCTGATGTTTCTTCATTTGTTGGTGGTGTCTGAACGTATATTTTACCTTCATATGCGACTTTATTCAAATCGTGTTTTGTTTTTCTAAAATTTCTCTGTCCATTCGACAACCAGTTTGACAATTTGACACTTGACACAAATGGACAATTTGTCCATTTGACAACGATATCGCCGTCAAAAAGGACAACTATTTTTTATTAGTGGAAAGTAGACTTCTTCTTCCCATTCATTTGGATTGTTTTTGTAAAACCCTGCTTCCTTAAAACAGTTGTCTGTTGTAAACTGGACAACATCCATATTCAATGCTTTCTAAAGAACTGAAACTGCATCAAGTAGAATTTGGAAGATGCCATTGTTTTCTATAGCAGTTACAGTTTTTTCGGTAGTGGAGTTGTAGGATACTAATAACCTCCTTATCGATGGGCTGCAACTTGCATATCATATTTGGTGGAAAAATATTACATGAATCGCGTTCAACAAAAGCAACTGTCAACGAATAATAAGTTTTCCTGTTGTAGTACGAATTTTATTCTATGTTAACACGAAAGCCCACTCATTAAAAATTTGATATGCACCGTCCATTCTTTTTTGTTATTGCTGTATGTTACTGGTAAAGATTTAGTTCTTTGAAGCTCCGGGGATTGTTAGTCATTTTCAAATCACCAGTAAATTAAACTTTTTAATCCTTGACATATTTGCACCTAACATCAACGTTACGCATTCCTTGGGAAACACTTCCTTTTTAAATGTAAAAATTTTGTCTCGTAACCATTACAAAAATAAACCCGCTTCTTCTGCATTAAAAATGTCGTCCTCAGGATACTACATGACAGGTTCAGGCAAAATGTTTTTTCCCAAGCTTCACAATCACGGTGATTTACTTCCTCACTTTTCTAACATATAGCTTTTACAGAATATTGTAGCGTTTTAGGGCTACAGTAGCAGTCAACCACTTAATGGAGTAAAGTGAAAACAAGATATTGTGCAATTAATATGTCAGTGGTAAAATGACTGTATAGGCTTAGAGTTACAAATTAATAGTTGTATAGGAAAAAGAAAACACTTCAATGACGTTATTAACAAATTCATACATACACATATATAGCCCAATCAGCAATAGCCCAATAAATGCTACACGGCCGGGGAGACCTTCAAATTATGTTTGAAGAAACCCAAATACTCTCTGACATACCACACTACCACACAACTTTACTGGGAATGGCCATAGAAATGCACAAACATAAGATCAATTTCAACAGGAAAGAGAGCATCATCAAAATAAAAAGTACCTGACTACCTGCAATTAGGGAGACAAAACCAAAACCATTTAGAATCATAACGCAACTACGGAAGGTACAGTGAAAACAAAGGCAGTAAGGAGTGAATAGTCACTAAATAATGCAAACTATCGTCTCTGATGTATCTCTACAGCAGGTGTAGACGAAACTTCAGGTGCCAAAAACTTGTTTGGACCACCGTCTGATAGCCCGGAAGAAAACCTTTAGAAAATTACATAACACCCTGAACTACCTATCCGTCGTTCGCGGTTAGAGACAACCAGGTTGAAATTTGGCAGTGCCTTTCCAGTCTAATTATGGAAGCATACCTATAGGATGAATATTGCAGGCCCCACATAAAAATCCCAAGGGTTCGATCTACCAAGGGATCATGGACGGCACTTAATAGGCCAGAGAACATGCAAATACATATTGCATCGTTGTGGCTTAACAGAATCTACAGTTGCGACTGCGAAGGCATTCAAACAATAAGTCGTATTCTAGAAGAGGGCTCTCTGCATCGTTTCGCCGAAGGATTAATAGCTTGCGTGCGTGCACAACGGAGCGTTAACTTGGCTACGGCCTAGATATATAAGAAAATGGATTTCATATAGAAAAGACAAGTCTTTTCAGTTAAATTTTATATTCAGCTATTTTTTATATCTAGAAGTATTCAGCTATTTAACCTACAAATATACGAATTAGTTTAGGACATTGCTGGCAGTTCATCAGTATGACATTAAAAAGGTACTGAGCACCACTACATTGCAATATCGAAACAAAATTGTTTCCATAATTTCTAGAGAAGCACATTAAATTGTTCGTCAAACCAAGTTTTGTTTATTGCACTAAACTTCAGGACAATAAAGAAAACTATCCTGTTACTTCAAATTTTAATCAATGTTATATTAGGCAATTTAATTCACATCTGATTTTGTCCTCTGTTCAAAGAAGGTGTAATCGAGACGAAAAGACTTCTTGAAAATTGCTGTATTTAGTAGTGTTGTTTAATTGAGCGAGATCTCGAAAAAACTATCATTGTATAATGATTGATAAAGCGGTTGCTTTAACAATAAGGAAAGAGTCGTGCAAACTGCAAACTATAAAAGCGCTCTGGGAAAGTGCTGAAAACTATTCCTCGCTAAAAATAAATATTCCACCTCGTCACGATCCATAGAAAACAACTCACATGTATGGAACACCAAACTTCAGATAGATATATATATAAGCAAGGGAATGTCGTCGGTGGAGGCACTTAGTTTGAAAACTACGCTCGAGTGAGAAGCACTTGTGTAGCGATGGGGTGTTGCGAAATGCAGGCACGTCACCAGCAGAAAGGAAGATTTTTTACCCCTCTCCTACCATCCACCCCCTCGCTAACACCCTCGAACGCTCCCCGTTCCAGCCTGATGCATTTTTATGCATATACAGGTTCGTGCACTCGATGATGCTTTCCCTTAAGTTTTGCGAATTCGTGTGTTTGAAGGGTTCTCGAATGTGGAATTGCGACGGGAAAACTTCCCACAGTACAGCATCGATTGCCTCACAGCTCGATGCATCTTTTCGAACTTTGCGGTATTTGATTAAAAAATTTCTCGGGGTTCGAATATTCAATGCCACTACTTTGGCTATTCATAAAATATATATATATATATATATATATATATATATATATATATATATATATATATATAATGAAATTAAAATTTTTAAAGAATATCTTATCTCATATGTTGTTGGCACGGCAATTATTTTTACAGCTGATACATGGAAACGGAACTAAAGATGCTGAGAAAAGTCTTGGAAGTATACAACTATAGCTGAATAATAATCTTCATAATCTAAATAATCTAAAAACGAAATTTGCAGTATTTACTTTTTAAAACAAATAACAGTCTAATATGTAGGAGACTTGAACAGAAAAATTCATGACACTGATTTTGCTAAAAGTTCAGGCATACTTGAAGAAAGTAAGTAATATGAAATATCTGGGCGTATTTTTGGACCAACATATGAGATAGCGTCTCACTCACATGACGTAAAACTAAATAAACGATATATAGTGTTATGACCTTGAGTCCACAGTGACTAATCTTCAATTTTTTAGTTTCCATTAGTGTTTATTAGATTAGATTAGTATTAGTCGATTGCATGACAGTATGGAGAAGAGTAGGAGCGTAATAAAATATTTTCCATAACTTTCTGGAAACCTAAACAGTTTGATATCATTAACTGTATCATGAAACCAAACTATTTGAAGTTAGGTAAGCCCATATCTACTACACCAATGTTTCATTTGGGTTATGTGTATTCAAATATTTTTTATATATGTATTTTTTGTTATTCATTACAAATATTTATTTTTCTCCAGAATAGTGCAACCAGGCTGGCGTCTAAAAAATGTACAAAATAATATGCAGTAAAAAATATGGATATGAAAAATATGAAATATGAATTACGTGAAATTGGCAATGGGTGTTTTATAAAAGGTGCTTTAAATTGTTTAAAAAATAGCTATTTTAATAGAATTTCTAACACCACCTTGAAGTTGACCTTAGTTGATTTGAAGATAATCTTGCAATTATTTCTCGTGTTGGGCTGATGGACTTGATTTAAAAATTTTATGTTGATGTCACAGTTTTGTTTGTTGCGTCTGATTTTGTACATTACTAATTTAAATTGTTCGCTGTCCATCATTTTTAATAAATTGAGAATACTTTTGTCGGAACAGATTTACATTATTTGTTTTTATATCATATTTGAATAATATTTTCAGTTTTTCACTATTTCTTGCAGTCATATATTTTGTTTAATTATGTACTTATATACAACTACTTTCATATGCAGAGTATTAAGTAATTCTATAAATGGGTTTAGCTCGAAAAATAAACGTCCAACGTAATCTTTCCTCGGTGTGCCTATTGTCTGCTGTATTGAGGAAGAATGGCTTCAAAGATAATTGGGAATTCTAATTGCTACACTGCGTTTTGTTTGGAATAGTTATACAGGTATAATCTATAGTTTCGTTGACTTTTGCATTTCCCCACAGTTGTCTTCCTATGTGTTTCACATCACTGTGTTAATTAGGACTCTTGTATAGTTAGAGTCTAGAGGTTATGTGATTAAGCCAGTATATTTGAAGACATTTAATGTTCAGTTGCCTTTGTACTGGCTTATTGACAAAACTTCTAAACTCTAACTACACAAGAGTACTAATTAACAAAGTGTTGTGAAACTTATATAGGATTACAGTTGTGGTGAATGCCAAAGTCAACGAAACTATATATATTATACATGTATAACGATTCCAAACAAAACCCACCAGAGTATACCAACTAGATTTCCCAATTATGTATCTTGAAGTCTTTCTTCTTCAACTACCTACAATGAGTGGTAGGCATAACGAGGAAAGACTACGATGAATTTTTTTCTTTTAAACTTAGGTCACTGATAGAATTACCTAATACTCTGCATATGAAAGTAAATAGTATAATAGTAATTAATTAAACAAAAAGTATGACTGTAAATAAAATGTTCAAACTCAATGTACTGATTGATAAAAATGTAATGGAGTTTTCAAACATGAAATATCTCAACACCGTTTGGATTTATGTAAAATTTACTTTTCATAAAACTATTTAAATATGTATTATACCCAATTCAAATTTGTTGCTTGGGATGTGTTGTCGCCATAACTTATAGTTTTAATCTTGGGAATATGTTGATGATTATTTTAATAGTTCCACGCTGCACACACCGTACGCATTCTACGCATTCAGATATATTAATAAAGAGGAATACGGAATAGAAAAATTAGCATCAAACTCCCCTAAATCTTTGGGAGGTAGTAAAAAAAAGACGTGCATAAGTACCATACCACTTAGGTTTATATACGTAGGTACAACTTTAATGGGCCCAATTCAGGTAGGTGCGCTTATAAAGACCCATGAATACATGTGTGTTGACTCGCATTGCTTCACATGAAAAATGGTTATTTTTGTCGATTCGATTACTTCCTACCGATCCAAAAACAATATGTAACTACCTATGTACATATGTGATAATTTTGGTGTGTTCGCGTCTGTAACTAATGGTCGCACGGAACATTTAAGGTATTACTGAAATAAATTTCATTATGGAAAATTATCGTTAAGAAAGTCTTTCTCTGGTGCTACGTTGATCTCGGCCAATTCAAGAGTCGTTAATTTCCTCTCGCGTGAACCGAGGAGGAAATACTTTCCTCACAAGGAAGAATAGGAGAGAGAGGAGGTGGTCGTATAGCGGGCGAAAGCTTTTAAGAAAAGAAGAGAAAGACTCATAACCGGCGATTTGATTTCATCAATTTTTTAGATTACCAGCCATTACACGTAAACGTACTCGTCTCAGAAGTAAGCAAATAACATTAGCAGGCGCTGTTGCCGCGACCGCATCTTCTTTTTATCATTTCCACGGTGGATGTTCAAAGAATACCTTTTTTAAATAATGAACGTCTCTTTCAGATCGCAAAGTAGATTTCATAATCTAATAAGAGCGATAATTTCTCAATAAGAAAAGTATAATATGACAAAAAATTTTCATAACTGAAAACTAAATAAATTTTTGTTTGTAATGAAATTACACATTGAGCTTGAAGGAAACGAACATCACACGGCTCACACCTTGGTATTTCCCATTCTCAAATATACAGGAAGTCTAAAACGTATTTAACTTCACACAAGAAAACACTACGTATACCGCAAACAAAGTAAAATATTTAAGCCTTAAATTAACGAAAGATTGGAGAAAAAAAAAACATCTGGAAAACATAAGGTAACATTACGGTAAGCTTACGTAGAGATTAAAATGTAAATATGAAATTTATAATGCATTCAAAGTGCAAGAAAACATATTTTAATCGAATACAAATATTGCAGGCCAAAGTAGGTAGTAATTAAAATTTTAATCGACCAACTTTCAGATATAAAACAGCTTATCTATTGTTATAATTATTGTATTTGGACAATATTAACAATATTACAGCTCGAACAACGTAAATTTATTGGAGGTACAATTTTATATTGAAAACAGATAGAACACGAAAATGTAATCGACAGCTGACATTGAGATAAATGCGACTAGAATAATAACCGCATATTTAGACAACGTAATTACTGAAGTTTAGTAGATTCAAATGTATGTAACCTGCTATAATAGCAGTTAAGAAAATGGGACATTTTTTGAAAAAAAATTTAAAAGGACATTAAATCATACTTGAGTTTGATAAAATTCATATGTACTCTTCATTATTTATATTTTGTTTATACATTTTGAGATATTTCATTTTTAACGAAAGTAATGAGATACATATTTGACCAATCCAATATCTCTGCGACCTACAATACTGACTATAATTTTGAAAATTACAATTCTTATGATGTATTATCACCTGCAGCTAATTTTTAGATGAACTGAAAGTAAATATTTATGAAATAGCAAACTTTTACTGTTGACATATTTTTAAGTGATATAAAAATGAGCAAATTATAACTGAATAAATGGCTTTGGTGAATTCGATGGAATTTACCTCGTTTTGACCTCCTTTTGCCTTGATCAAATTTTCATAAAAGATCAAATGGAACCTGGACCTAAAAAATATAGTCAACTCAAAACAAAGATACATCAAATGTAAAAACCTACATAAGATAAGGGATTCATATGAACCTTCTGATACAATAGACTTGTAATAAATTTTAAGACTATTAGACCCAGAGAAAGCAACACTATATTACATTTCGTTATGGTATAGCACAGCATTTGTATGTATTCAGTAATTCATATTACTCGCATTAATGAGTAAAAACTATATAAATTCATTGAGAAATAAACAGATATTCAATAATTTGTGAAGTGAGCGTTTGAGATGATTAACAAAAATATTAAAATTCATTATACATATATTGGATAATAATATAAATATTCAAAGATTAACAAGAATACTGGGATTAGATTTCGCAAAAAATTCAAAAACAAACAGTGACAGGAGTAGCTTACCGCTTTATCCCATCTCACCTCATTAATGAGAAGCCAATTAGGGGGTGTTGTGATATAGCAAAACGACTAAATACTAAAAAAATCAATTTTGAACTGTTTGTGGGAAAATCGTAACACACAATTTTTTTAAAACATAGTTTTCAGTTTCAAAAGACCATAAAACGTCCAGAACTGCTTATAATTCTGAATCGAAAATCGACACGATTAAAAAGCTTAGCATTTATGTTCACATGAGATAATAAAAAATATATTATGTAATAGTAATAATAATGACTTACTGGAAAGATATATAAAAATTCAATAAATGCACAAAATCAATATTAAAGTAGGCATTTAATTCGGATATGCCAACTCAAGTAAATTGAAAATATATTACAAATTTAAGATCATTTACAGTTATAAACAAATAGGTATACGTATTTATATGTATATATGCAAAAAGTATAACATATTAATATTATTTACATCCATTAAAATTTATTCGTTCATTCATTAACATGTTGTTTATGCGCGACACTGCGAAAGGATCCTAAAAAATATTTTCAGAAACAAATCCTTGAAATAATCGACGCAAACGACAATTGTTTTGACTTGGACCAGATACACATTTTTCGATTTTCAGTGACATTTAAGACTCTTCCCTTTGCCGGGCTGCTATAAACTTCCACAGGTTAAGACAAATATCTTGGTGCTCAAAACTAAGATGCAATAATTGATAATTTACAACGCATACACATATTATTTATAAATAGTGAATTACGGTGTCTATTTCTTCTCTGTGGACATCGGACATATGCGTCCTTAAAATAATTCACTACAGTTCGTGCTCCTTCAGGAATTAGTTCATTTTCATATAACCATTCGAATGCCGTTACAACGTATGAAATCGGATAAAATGCTAATAGACTAATAAGTCAACGTTTCAGAGCAAAACATCATATTGCGTCTTAATATACATTTCTTAAATTTTTCGATATAAACATTACCATAAATAAAAGACGCAACCTTTAATTACAATATTTAAAAAACTGTCTTGATTCCTTGAGTTGCTGCCATCAAAATCCAATTAGCTCCAGCGTTTTAAGCACTTGTAAGAAGTGTGTGTTTATAATTTTCCTTTTACTTCTGAAAAGTGCGTAAACTAACGGTAATGAAGTGTTTTAAGTAAATTTATTAACTGTGTTTAATTATTGAAAAATTAACTTGGTAGCCATTTAAAATTTCCGACAATAGGGCAAGTTTGCGATTTTTCAAATAAACTTAATGAAGATTTTATACCGAAGGTAAGAAACTTGGAATTGATAGAGCAGGAATCGTGAAGGAGAAAGTTTTCACCTTATGATATTTTCCTGCAGTTTTCTGGCAAAATGTATTTTAAAGGTTGGGGAAGAGGAAGCTCCTTTTCTTGTCGTTTTCGACTTAATAGGCATTTCTTTGTATCGGTCCATGAGTTTGGCTCATACACCGAAACGGCGTCTCGTGCATGGTTATGTTATCCCGAATGTTTTACTATTTCTTGGTGTTAGGTCACTGCACGAAATTTACATTTTTGTATTTAGAATGGTTACATTTACAACAATTTCATGATTCTGTAGCTTCATTCCTGATTAACAAATAACTGTTAATGGAAAGTTTCACTTTTCCTTTTTCATTTTTAACAAACTTAGTGTTTTTGAAAGTTTGATATTCCCGTTAGAACAAAAGAAAATGAATGAATATTATATTGGAAAGGAATTGACGTCTTCCATTTATTTGACGGTCCTAACGACTTATGCTCATATTCCAGGTAAATTGTTAATTTACTTTGGTTACTGCTAAAGTACTTTCTATATATTTAGGGAACTACTGTCGAATAATTGAATATTCCAGGGGTATATTTATCAACACCAGGGGTATACCGAATACCATGCAAATGCGGAAAAGTCTACATTGGCGCCACAAAACGATCCACCAACGCAAGGATAAAAGAATACAAGAGGAACTGCTGCATAGGACAAACGGAAAAATCTGCGGTACCAGAACACACTTTAGTGGAGCCTGGAGACCATCAAATCCTGTTTGAAGACTTACAGATTTTGGTCAACACTTGACATTTCCACACACGACTACAGAGGCAATTGAAATTTTCAAACACAAGAACAACTTCAACCGTAAAGAAGAAACTTTAAAGATAAACAGTACCTGGATTCCCATACTTAACAGAACGAAAATTTAACCATTAAACAGGGAAACGGTCAAAGAAGGGACAGGTATACGAGGGACCGGACAAACAGATATCTTAACAGATAATCATGGGAGCACAAAAACAAACGCATCAGGTCTAGGAATGTCAAGTGTCACGAAGTGTCAAGTCGAAGATTCAGTCGAGGGTAATTTTCGAAGCAGTCAAACGCGTAGAAGATTACCACATCGCCTCTGAAGATGTTTGCCGCAGAAGCAGACGAAACGTCAGGTTAATTAAACCTTTCTGGACCACGGCCAAATATAGCCCGGAAAAACGCTGCACATTTGACTTCGGCCGTGAAAGCCTACGCTCTTGGATATTCCAGGATCTATTAGTTCAAGCAATTGTTTTTTAAAGAACTTCCCTAAATCCCCAAGTTCAAAAATTCAAATTAGATATCTTAGTAACAACCAAATGTAACCGCTTAAAATATCTTAAATACGTCACTATCAGTAGAGGGTGAAATGTGGATGTAAGAGAACGTCTACTATGTTTTTAATTAAAGGTAATAATACATTTTAACTAGAACAATATGTAAATGTCACTTTTAAATGATTAAAAATGATTACGCCTTTATTGAAATTGTTCGAAATGATAAATGTGGTAGAACGAAAACAATGAGTTAAGTGACTAATTAGGCAAAACGTGAAATTTTTGAGGGTAAACCATAATTTATTTGTGAATTGGTTGCATCAGTTGTAGATATGTAATTTGCCTTGAAATTGTCATTACAACAAGAAGCTCAGCATCGATCAGTTGGAAACGTAATTAATTTCCAAGCGAATTCAGAATACGGCATTCAACATGGTAAAAAGCTACAGCGGAGAGAAGTTTCCTTCTCGACATAATGATTTTCCGATTAATCACACACAACAGCATCGGGGGCAACAACAATAACAACAACAACAACAACAACATAGGCCAGAAGCTCTCTTTCCACCTCTCCCTCCAAAATATCCGGCAATCATTCCGTCGCCAAAAGCTTTTGCTACACATTGAAAACTACGTTACTTCGCCAAATCCTGGGGAGATTGAAGCCTCCGCAGAATGAGACATGTATAGCGAAAAACAAATTTAATCACGAAGACATTTCCATCAATCCATCTTTTTTTGGCTCCTTTTCTTTCCTATCTGGTTCGCTCCCCTGATGGCTTTCTTTGCCATTTTCCGTCGTGTGAGCGCACATCCATCTCTTCCGCCGGCGTCCCCCTCGCGTCCTGACGACGCCGACAACAGGGGACGCCAAACGACAACGACGACGCTCCTTCTCTCTCCCGTTCTCTCTCTCTCTCTCTCTCTCTCTCTCTCTCTCTCTCTCTCTTTAGCTTTTAACTTTCCATCTCTTTCTTTTTCCTTCCCCCCATAGCTCTTTCCTTCTTTCTCTATTTCGACGAAGCGCTGGGGCGTCACATGTGCTGCCATTATTTCTCCGTCGACCCAAATGGTGGATAGATGGATAGATATGCTGAGGCGTTTTTTGATGTTGCTTGCATTGTTGCCAAAATCGCATAAAATTTTAGTTAAGTATGTAAATAGAGCAATTAAGAGTATTGTCGTATTGTACTTATGGCTGTAAACAACGGATACATGGATTGTTGGTGACACAAAGAAAATTACCGCATAGATATACCAACATATTTATTTAACACTACCTTGGCAATAGATTGACAGATCTTGGCACATAGGACGTTCAAAAATATCACTTACATATTTTTACATATAAGTGATATTTTTTGGTTGTATAAGAAATACTTAACATATTTATACTTTTAGAGCCATGATTATGTTCAAAATATTGAACGAAACGTCGGCAATTTAATAAAGAGTTATTTTTATATTGGGGATTATCAAGAACGCTCCTTAATTAAAGACAAGGAATCTATTCAATTTTCCAAGGTTTATAAACAAATGAAAAAAATCATTTAATTTCCTCAGATCTATAATAAATATTTCAATAATTTAAGATCTAAACAATGCCATAATTATTGTAAAACGTACTCGAACAATCATGTTACTAAACCTATTAAACCGTAAAGTGACAAGAAAATCTTCATTTCACTCATTTCTTTCTACCACATGTTTCTTGATTAACCCATTTAATGCTACTTTAAAACTTGAAAATTTTAATACTTCTAAGAATTTTATGATATTATTGAAGAATTTAGGTAGTAGGTACTTACTGCATATTTCATTTCCATTTTCTTTGCGATTTGTTATACTTATTTTGAATATTCTCTATACTAAATTTGTTGCATTGTCTATTCAAATTTGTTCTTTTTAATTGTGTTAATCACCTTTAATATTGTCTGTTCTTCAAGTATATCGACCTACTTAATATAAAAACATACTTCATAGCAAATTTTTCATCTTGTATTTGTCCAACTTACGAAGTAACTTAAATCTAACAAAATTGTGTAAAATAGTATTTTATTACTTTTATTCCACAACTAAATCAAATATTGATGTGTGTTACACGTTTCTTCGGCAGTATTTGACGTTTCTTCCCAATTGAGATGAAAATGTAATATTTTTTTAAGATTATTTTTAATTTATATCCTTAAAGTATATAATCTGGAATATTCTTTTATCAAAAAGCATGTATGTGATACCAACATTACTACTTGAATAGGATAGTAAAATAAGCACTACCGCACTAATCACTTTATAATTAATTTTTTCAATTGACCTTCAATCTACATATATTAAGCAATTTGGATGCGTAAATCTTCGTGATTTCCTTTGATAGGAAAATAAGATTAGCTAGAGATTTTACAATTACTTGGGACTAAATGGCTTTTATCAAGTTTTTAAAAATATTTATCCTTGAATATTTCTTTGTCAATAACAATATACCTAATACTTCTTTGTCTTTAACGTATATATGCGGTTCATTGCTAAATAACATTAGAGCTAAACAAATCCTAGTTTCAACAATTTTATGACTTATACTCCATTTTTCCTCAGAGCAAATGTTTTGTATCTACATATGTATGTACTATGTGCGTAAGTATAATTCTGACACTACCGATTATACGGTAATAACGTAATAACTAAAAATTGTGACGGTACTTTATGTAATATTACATTTCGTTTCAAAAAAAAGCAGCGACACAACACATTAAAGAGGACAAAATAAAAACATTACGTTATTTGATTCATTTAAAAGGATGAATATTCTACAAAGAAAAATCTAAATGGAAATACTATAGTAAGTACTTAAATATTGACATCACTGTCATGTGAACGACATGAAATGCCGCTCAGCACGAAACTCCATAAATATATGGTTTAATTTTAAAATGTCATTCAATTATAGTACAATACATAATTACAAGTGGCATTTACTCGATTTATCTTCGTAATAACCTATGAATTGGTAATTAATATTAAATAATTAATGGCTATACTTTTGAAATTTGCGTTCATTCAACAACTATAAATCATATGTTTTAAGATGCAGTTTCATTATCGTTAATAACAGCTAGTAATACTCGCTCACATTAAAGAATGCTTGAACAGTAATTGATTTATTATTTAACCAACTAAACTAATTATACATTAAAAGAAGAAAACAATTCATACAAATGATACTGAAATCTAACTACTTAAATAACAAAAAACTATTGCTATTAAAATTACTCACCTTTTTTGCACATTTTTAAGTTGTTCTCTTTTATGTTAAATCCTTTCAAACATATTCGTAATGTATGGTTGTTAAAACTTTAAACCTGAAGATATTTGGCTTTCCAAATATTTCTACTTCTCGCCAGTTTCAAATAAAATAACACAGCAATATTTTCAATTTATTCGATCTACAAAGGCGCCTTTGAAATACGGCTTTTATGTGCATAAATTTGTTTGTTTATTGCGATTTTTCATCTTCACATTGGAATAGACGTTATCTGAGATGGCAGAAATTTTTTAATTTTTTTTTACGTTTTATAGGCAAACACGTTAAATTAAAGCAATCACTATAACTACTTCTCGTGGATACTATTAAGGATTTTTACATCACTAACATAACGATTTTTTTAACTGTGATTTCTAAGACACCAAAATACAAACTGGCCCGGGACAACGTATACGTTAGAATAAATAAAAAGGAGAAAACAAATAGGTACCACCCCGAAGGGCATTCTTTCGGAAAATCTCGTCAGTCACACCTTAACCCTTCTGTTTATATAAATTCATAACATTAATGTGAGTGTGAATGCGGATGCGACCTGGCTCCTACATATTTTACATATTATTATTATTATGGGGTGTCTGCTATGGGAAAAGTATTTGCTGGCTAAAACGAATTTTTGCTTATTAATATGCAGATGTATGCATATGGAGGCGAGAAGGAAAATTATTGAACGATATGAGCAACAGAAAAGGATGCAGATAATCAGAGGTGGACTAGCCAGGTTCAGATATAAGAAAAAAAAAAAATACTTTAGAATAGAAAATGTATTTACAATGCTACTGTACTAATAGAAATTGACATAAATTTTCTTTACCGTTTATAAACTTAATTTGTGCTTCTCTTGTTTGAACGTAAAATATGATTTTATTTTTATAATTATTTAATATACATTAACTGAACGATGAACTTTAACGAGGTTTTTGGAAACAATACTTTTATTCATTTAAGTTATGTTAGGATGCAAGTCAAATTCAGTATTTTCCAGAATTCACAACAGGTTTAAACACATACGTATAAATTGATCACATTTCTTCTTTTAAGAAACAGTTCTGAAACTATACTTAGTAGGATATTTAGCGTTGGTAGTACTAATGCTACAGAACCATGGATATTCGGCAAGTTCAAGATAAAGTTAGACAGATAAAAGAATATTCCTAGGGGCTCGCTATTTATTTTGTAACTAATAACAACCATCCGTTTTGAATAAAATATAATTTATTTTCATACTGAATTAAACGTTGATTGTAATCCAAAAGTAATAAATTCAGGCTCAATTTAGTAGAAAAATAAAATTATAATAGTTAGGTGAGCTACTTATATGGAAAGCGAGTCACCTTTAGTAGTCAATTGAAGTAAATTTTATGGTGTTATCTACTACGTCTCCCAATTAAGCTCTTTAAGTTCATCAAAGTGAACATTTTGGAACGTTTTCGGTTGACCAGGTGTATACTGAGTTGGTTAGGGGACGCCTTTTCATTGAAGCATCTAATACTAACCGACTTACTTTTTTAATATAAATGTTACTTAGTGTATGTAGAATTAGCATTGTTTTAAATTGTAGGGTTAATTACCATTTAGTAATTTACTTTAGGAGAAGTGATTGTTGGAATTTAATTTCTATATAATGAACATGTAATCAGTGTAGGTTTACTATATAAATTTTACAATGCTTCGATAATTCAGTGCGAGGACATGTCACTCAGCACCTTAATTTGTAAATTTATTGATCAGTTGAAATTTATTCGAAATAATTTCCACAAATTTTTCAACGTTTAATATCCTTGTTGGTCTCATTCCTAATTAATGAAACCGTGAATATATTTCAGGAACAGTGTTTCCTCATTTTAAGTAGATATTTCAAAATAATGGATATCTTTAAGTCTGCTTTTCTGTGAACGTTTGGTTATTAACTCTTTCAAAGGATCCGTCCCTGTTGAGCGAAAGAACAAAGTTACAAACTTAAAAGGACTCACAGGAAATAATTACCTACCCTGATTCTAAGCGAATATTTAATTCGATTTGCATAGTAGCCAGGTATACATCTAGCCTACCGTTTGTGTTTCTTTTTCCTTTTTCTTTTTTTCTCTTTTCTCTTGCCTCATTGCCACCTATGATCCCTGGAACGAATCTGCATATGGCTTCTTCTTTTCTCCTCCTGTATCGTTTTATTCAAACCGTTAGATTCCGACGTTGAAGAATTTAATTATGAAACGGGATTGTGAATTTTTCCTTTTCTCGGCATTGCATTGTTTTGACTACGTCTCCAAGGAAGGAATTACGAAGAGGGTTGAAATTTAACAGTCTCACTAATTAACGGGTCGTTCGGGTAATTATAGGGTTTGGAGCGTATAACTGGATTTAAAGCCACATAGAACTATGTAAACTGTTATTTAGGAATAAATTAGCTATTAATTAAATGGCATTATTATTATTAACAAACTTTTACCGAAATAAAAAAAATGGTTATGAAACAGTGTATACTTAACATTAAATGACATAATGTCTTCTTTCGGTTTGAAATCAATAAATGAAATTAACATTTTAGTGGATACTTGCTCACTTTGTACCGTTAGAAAAAAATCTCAGTAGGAGGAATAATACGAAGAAGAAAATTGATAACCGACAAAAGTTATGTTGTTACAATATAATAAAGAAAAGATTTAAAAGGATATATAGAACATAATTTTTTAAAACATACTTTCTTTATGCCATTACCCTATAGATTCCAGAAAGTGTTATTCCTATTACATATAACTAAAGACCGGACATTCAGGCAAGTGCCTGATGGTGCCTGTCTTTTTTGATTATTTTTCTCAATTCTGCCTTTTTTTAAAACACAGCGCCTTTTTCGAAAATATTTTGTCTTTTCCAAGTATTTTTAAAATAATCTTAAGATAAATACAGTAGAATCCAAAGTGTGTAAAGTTATTTTAGCACCTCAGTTAGAAGTGATCAAATCTTAGAAAATCCAGGGTAGAATTGAAAATGGCATTCTCGGTCCGAAGAGCGTTCACGTAAAATACCGTTTATGACTAATTATTCCTGTGTTTTTGTTGGTTATTCCTGTCACCTCACAATACGGCTTAAATCTCTGATGCTAGTGAGCACCCCTGTTTTAAGGTAACTCTAAGTTCTTCACTGAAAAAGACGTATTTATAGGTACCACCTACTCATCACAGGTTTCAAACCGTTTCTTAAGTACGACAGCAGTTTAACGAGGTAGATGAGATGTTGGTAAATATAATCCTTTTAAATTTACATCTAATTGCTTAAGTTGGAGGGGTAGTGATAATGGAAAAAACAAGTATAAAGTGTGTGGTAATGTTTTTAATTTTTGTTATTTAGTTTTATTCGGTTCTCACGAAAACTAAGAGTGTAAAGAAAGTTGTGAAAATGCCACCTACAAGAAGTTCGCTAATAGAAAAGTGGAGCCAATTAGAAAAAAAAATTTAGCAGCCGTTCAAGAAGGTATATTTTGCAAAGTTTGTTCGAAAACGGTGTCAAAAACTTTAGTCAAATTGTATTAGTATGAGAATTTTGTAGACAGTTGGGTTGATTTAAAAAAAAATTTAAGTACATATTAGTTCATTTTGATTTCATTTTTTTAATCTCTTAATATTAAAAATATTTCAGCTTTAAAATAGGCTAAGTTGTGAAATCGAAAGGACATTTTTCCAGATACTGACGAATAAATGACACAATTTATTGCCAGAAAATATTGAGAAATATATTATAATTGCGTGGGAATTAAATGTGAATTCATTACGATATTTTTATTTAATTAGAATATCTATATGCAAATGTTTGGTATTTGATGATATTAAAATAAAGTTAATTTTATTTGCCTTTGTTTTGCCTTTTTCGATGTTGGTCCTTGCCTTTTTTTGCCTTTTCAGTATTGTTTTTTGCCTCTTTGCCTGCCTTTTTCTACACTTTTTCTTGCCTGAATGTCCGGTCTCTACATATAACCATTATGGCAACTTGCCAATGGAGTATTTAAATTTATTCACTTCACTTCACAGTACTAGCAATTTGGAAGGACAAACATACCTCTTAGCAGATAATCATGGGAGGACAAAAACAAACGCAGTAAGTGAAGGAATGTCAAGTGTCACGAAGTGTCAAGTTGAAGAGTCAGTCGAGGGTAATTTTCGAAGCAGTCGATCTTAGATGACTGCCACATCGCCTCTTAAGATGTTTGCCGCAGAAGCAAACAAAACGTTAGGTTACTTCAACCTATCAGGACCACGACCAAATACCCCGGAAGAATGCTGTACATTTGAAAGATAGCTGTTTATCTGTTCTTTTAGAATTCGTTGTTTTACAGTAACTGTCATTTCATATTAACAAATAACCTTTCTGCCGCTCGATATAGTTTTGTTGTTAACTGTAAATTACTAAAATGTGTTCTACCTACCCTGTAAACTTTTACGTATTCCTCTTCCACTTTCTGTGATGTGTTAAGATTAGTTTATATGCGGAGTCTCTTGATAAATCAGATATTAGTACACATACAGTTTAGTAATTAAGTTTATGTAAAGATGAAGAAGCCACACGTGGACCCAATCAACTTTCAGCGACTTTTGGTTAATAGCAGTTATCACTTTTTAATCCAATTTATCCGCCTATTATAAAATGAAAATAACGAATTAATATTTCTACCTGAAATTAAATTTTACCGGTCTTTTGAGAATCTCGCTTTGCGTAAACACACAGGTTGAATGAGTAAATTGAAATTTTAATAACGAAAACGTTCCAATATCGCTCCCTCTCTAACACACATCTCTCTCTCTCTCTCTCTCTCTCTCTCTCTCTTTCCCTCTCTTCTAGCTAAGATTCTATGAAACGTAGCACGAGTTTTCAGTTACTCAGATTTTCGCCGGAATGTTTCATGTACATACATAATCTAACAAAGTCTGAATTAAAGCGTACGTGACATGAAATTTTAAATGGATCCTGCATAAGCGTGAAATTGGTCGCAGGAAAAAAGTTAATCTATCATAACTTCGGCAGGAGGAATATGGATTTCGTCTTGAGAGCAAAGTATGAGAAAAACGAGCGGAGAACGGTAAATCTTTTAAAATTATTCACGTCCTGGAAAATTACAAAGGAGTTTGATATGTTTAACAATGATCTTACTATATAACAAAATTTCATTCCAAAACAAACACACTAGAAACACTTATCAATTATGTCTATTTGCTATAGTACTATTTACCAGTAGTATTATGTTTTTAAGTAAAATTCATCCAACCGTATTATGATTGGCAAACTTAACACATACCTACATACGAATCTGCTATGCAGCAATTTTAAATCTAGACTTTACTAGCATTAATTATGTTCGTCAAAGGGTTTGTATAAATAGGGCTATCGTAGAATCCGCGATTACCCACCATTATCTTCGAATTATACATAAAATAGAATTTAATTAAGGTACACATCTCGAAATCCAATCGTTTGATGTGGCCCGTCGAATCCGCCAAATATTGAAACCATATTGGTGAAAATCCAAATAATTAACAACTGAACAATGTTTTTCGTGCTTTGCAATACAAAACTTAATTGGCTTCGATTCCTGTGCTTTATTTAACAGTACATTAATTATTTCATTCCATATAATAATAAACCTATAACTAACTATACTATATATTTAAAATCTTCTTTTTACATCAACAATACCGGTTAAATAAGGATAGACCTTCTTCCTCTGAGTTCCCATTTTAATGACTCACATATTATGCATTCCATTATTTCGTCCCCTTTCAACCCTCGAATTCATTGATTTTTTTTAAGGTTTAGCGTGGTTCACAACCCTTAACAATTTCATTTTATTGAGCTACTCGTCGTCAGATGGCCCAACGTAGGCTGAAAACGCGGAAATAAGTTTTGATATACGATGTGAGAAATCGCATTAAATTATTAAATGTCACCAAGAGTTTGAAAAAATAAATGATGTAATTGAAAGTGAATACTTTTTGTATTGTAATGTTGATATTAAATATGTTTAAGTACAGTAATAAACGTTGATATTGAGATAGTTTAATGGCAATTAATTAAATGCGCATTTTTTAATTTGTTACATTGTCGTAGCGACATAAGATAATTAAATGAATAAATTCCTTTAGCAGACTTCATTGGAATGTGGTGAATAATTCTGAGGTTTAAAAAAGATATACGTTGGATTTTCTGGAGTTATTTACCTGAAACTATTGTCTCCATTCGTGGAATTTTTAAATTTTGGTTGCATCGAAAAATATTTTCACAAAATAAAAACTTAAATTCAGTGGTGTACCAATGAAGTGTCACTATCGTTTTCAAAATTTTACAATTTTGTTTTCAAAATTTTTTTAAATTTTTTTTTTAAATAGCATGGAAAGGAAAATTTTTGTGATAAGTAGCTGCTGGTAGTTAAATTTTCCCAATAAAAGTTATTTCCCAAACTAATGCAGTTTTCAAAATTCTTATTCAGAATTTTTACAATTTCAGATTATTCACATTAGTGAAGTAATATTTAACTGAAGTACTAGAAATCGGTCCTTCAGAAAAAATCCAAAACTATAGATTTATATCCATAGTTTTGCATAATAATATACATGGTGACCCAGGACATTTTAGTGAGTCAATATCTCAAAAATTGATTGTTCTTCGATTTTGATAGTTGGTGATTTTCAACAGAAAAAAGCTTCCTGTGTTTCTAACATAAAAAACCTTATTACTAGTTCACATTTTCGATCACATACAGCTTCAAGCCATTTAATAGGATACTCTGTGTATTGATTAGGGCTTTGTAAGCGGTCGAAATACCAATTTACCGATATCGATCAATATGAGCTGTTAGAAAAAAGAATATTTTAATCAAAGAACAGGTCAAATGAAAAAAAAAAGCATCTAATAAGAATAAAAGATTAAGATTAATTTATACTTTCTGCAAAATATTTTGATGAACTCTAATTCTCAAAATCGTACTTCACACAGAGTTCGAGATGTCGACGAGCTAAAACTTCATAGATCACCCTGTATTTATCATGAACGAATAATTTTCAGTTTAGTTGACAATCGAATTTATTCCATTACTATACTTATCTACTTGTCTATTACTTACTCTATCGTTTTACTTCTCTATCTGCTCAGTACTTATTTATTACTCTAATGAATTTTGAAAAACGTTTAATAAGCATTGCAAATTTCTGAAAAATTTAATGCAAATAATTCATTTAGCTCATTCTAAAATGAACCAATAACGCATTTTATCGCAAAATGATAATTTCTAATATTTCATCACTTTGATTAGAATTGGTAACTGAATTTAAGGCTCCGTGCCACGAGCGGTCGTGTCTCATGCGGTCAATGTGAAAAATCGTGCCACATGCGGTCACTCCAAAAATATTTCTGCCTGTTGTACAGGTGTCTTCCCATGTGCGGTCATTTCCGAATTCAACGAATTTCTCGGTTCTCGGTAGACACCCTCGGCCGATATGGAAAATTGATTACGCCCGGTTTCATAATGCAGTGAAAGTCCACTTTAATTTAAAGTTGACTTTGATTACGTTAGATGTAGTAACGCCTGGTTTTATAATGCAGTTAAAGTCTACTTTAACTTAACGTCACAGTCAAAGTCAACTTTAAGTTAAAGTGGACTTTAACTGCATTATGAAACCGGGCGTTACTAGGATTAATAGGGTTTGCAAATACAGTAGCCGCCCTGTATAACGATGTTTTTATTACTTTACGACCACTTGCAAAAAACGCCGGCTTTTTCGTGTACATCAAACAAGTGACCAAACTATTAGAATTATTATGTTATTCGCAATAGCCGAAATATGCCATTGCCCGAAATTTTTACCCACAACGCGTTGTGGGTATAAGTAGTTTACCCACGATGCGAATGGAAATGCTTTATCCGAACAGTGGGTAGAATGAATTACCCACAACGCGTTGTGGGTAAACTATGCTACCCATGACACGAAATAACGTTCCACGCGCCTTTGTTTTGTATTGTGGAGCATTTCGTTTGCACACGTCGCGTTCTGGCTAATGTGGTTTACTAAGAACGTGTTTCAAATAAAACTGTGAATATGAATAAAAATGAAATATTTATTTAAACGCATGTAACATAAATTACATGTTATTATATTTTAATAAAACAACACGAAGAGAATTTAAAAAACAACACAAATAAAACTAGAAATAGAGGAACGAGCTTAAAAGCAAACATCACTTTTATTGTTACAAGAAGAGCTGTTATGACATTTTTAATTACATTTTATATTTAATTTGATGCACCTACATGCCTTCGTTTGACATCCTTTCAGGCAATTAGGTACATAGTGCAAATCCTTGCTTAGACCCAGAAGACAAATTGGCTTCTTCATGCACGTTTACAGAATGACCGGAAGGGATCTCATATAATGATAAAAATACTGAAGGCGATAATTGAAACTCATTTCGGGTGTATAACCGTTTCAATTTTTCATTTTTAGTGCCGAGAATATACAAACTTTGAACAGTTGTTTCCATAATGATTGCTAATACATTTCAAGGAGCTAGACGTCCATGATCTATCTCTGGTATGTTTATCAAAACGTTGTTACCTATGTTAACAGATGGGAATTTGTAATGCCATTGGGTAAGCATTTTATTAGCTTGTTTTTCAACCCTGTTGGCAACCTAAATGGCAACGTAATTGCCTAAAACAATGTCAAACGAAGGCATGTAGGTGCATCAAATTAAATATAAAATGTAATTCAAAATGTCATAACATCTCTTCTTGTAAAAATAAGTGATGTTTGTTTTTTAAGCTCGTTCCTCTATTTCGAGTTTTATTTGTGTTGTTTTTTAAATTTTCTTTGTTGTTTTTTAAAATGTAGTAACATCTAATTTATGTTATATGCGTTTAAATAAATATTTCATTTTTATTCATATTCACAGTTTTATTTGAAACGCGTTCTTAGTAAACCAGAATAGCCAGAACGCGACGTGTGCAAACGAAATGCTCCACAATGCAAAACAAAGGCGCGTGGAACGTTATTTCGTGTCATGGGTAACATAGTTTACCCACAACGCGTTGTGGGTAATTCATTCTATCCACTGTTCGGAAAAAACGTTTCCATTCGCATCGTGGGTAAACTGCTATACCCACAACGCGTTGTGGGTAAAAATTTCGGACAGTGGCCGATTTCGGCGGGTTGGGGAAAATTAATCGAACTCAATTCATCGAATCTCAATTAATCGAAAGAGTAAATTTATCGAATCTCAATTAATCGAAAGAGTATAATAATTAAGTAATAAGAGTATACTTATAATAAGAGTATAATAAGAATAATAAGAAATATAATAAGAATAATAAGAAATATAGTAAGAATATAATGTAGTATAATAAGTATAGTAAGGGTTTAATTTCATTTTGAGTATTTTAAAAAGAAATATTACTTGCTATACATCTTAAATACTCCACAATATTTTCGCCGCCGTCGTACCGATTCACAATCCGCTTGAGCCTTTCGTCGCAATGTCTATATTTCTTCTTTTTAAGAGGTGGGGCTCCTCCTTCAAAGATTTGATTAATTTTCAAATTGTTCATACTTCCTTCTCTTTTGAGCGCATCTATGAACTTCCAGATGGAAGGGTGATTTGCGGACAACTGGCTCTCAAAACACCTATGCCAACCTTCTAAATTATTATTTGTTTTCGGCAAACCAATTGGAATAGCTTCAAAACAATTCCACATTTTGTGAGCAAATGGTGGACTTCTCCGTTTGTGTCGTCTATCCATTCGGCATATCCACGTGTCCTCAAAATAATCAAAGATTTCTTGTGTTTCGTCAGGAAAGAGATCGTAAAGTGCATCAAATGACTCCACTATGCGATCAACTGGAACAAATGCTAAAGCACTTAGCATCCTCATGGTCATATAAAATTCCAAATATGTGTCATATCTTTGCTTAAAACCTTCACTTTGTATTTTTCTGTAAATGCACTGAGTGAAATAGAAAAAGCACCCTCTCACTTGACAGTCTGGAAAAGCTTTGGTTAGTGCACTTACAGCTGCCTTCTCAAAATCGATCATCACTGATTTTGGCGACAGATTGGTATTCAAATTTTTCAGGGTTTCAAAAAGTATGTGATAACTTTGTTCAGACTTATCTGGAAGTAAAGCATAAACGAGCGGAATTGATATGTTTTGTTTCAAACCGTGTATCGTATACAATTCTGAAAACAAGTGGGGCACGGTTTTAAATGTTCCATCCATAAACAAATGTTCAGATTTCGTCACCATATCTAGAGACCTTCTTGTTCCAAAAATAATTATTCTTTTCTCAATATTTCCTGAGCCGAATAGGATGAAATCCTCTCCACTTGAAGTTTGCTTGTATTGCCCGGAAAGAATAATGTCTTTGCAATGAATAGGGTTGGCTGGAGCGGCTTCTGCACGACTTCTGATGTTTCCTATTTCTTAATTATTATACTCTTTCGATTATTTGAGATTCGATAAATTTACTCCTTCGATTAATTGAGATTCGATGAATTTACTCTTTCGATTAATTGAGATTCGATGAATTGAGTTCGAAGAATTGCGATTCGATGAATTGAGTTCGATGAATTTACCGGAACCGGATTTCGGCTATTGCGAATAACATATATACTGTGCCTTTACGGCCAAGGCGTTCCGTTACAATACGATAGAATCAAGTTGATACTAATCTCGAGTGTGTTCGGAGATGAAAACAAATCCAATTTTTATTTTTTTCTAAGAAAGCATAAGAAAGAAACACGTGCAAGTTCGGATAATGCGGCGACAAGTTGCAGCCAGTTTGGGATAATACAAAATGCAGGGACTTTCAAATAATTACAGCCTATGGCTCGTAATATTGTATTTGCTCATTCTCGATTCTTGGCTCCGTGCCACGAGCGGTCGTGCCTCATGCGGTCAATGTGAAACATCGTGCCAGATGCGGTCACTCCAAAAATACAGCGCGATCGAATAAAAAAATAGTCAAAGCAGGCCATGAAAAAAAAGCCGCATGTCTTTACTTAGTTCGTTAAATTTCAAAATACAGACAACAGAAAATACTGATTGACACTGACAAAGTCAAACTTAAAGTTAATTTTTGACAACGTCATACGAGTGATTGGCATCTTGGGCGGGAAAATGTTCCTAGAACTCTTCGTAACAGGCAACATACGAATATTGCCATTCACCGTTTTCCAGCTTCACTCCATTTCTAAAAATAGGATTCTAAAAGAAAACTTTTGATTTGCTTCGACAACATCGTCTCGTGTCATGTACGTCAACTTGACATTTGTAATTATTAACCTGAAGAAGAAGAATTTTGGGAAAAGACATGTGTATTTTAGCTCATGGCCTGCTTTGACTATTTTTTTATTCGATCGCACTGTATTTCTACCTGAAGTACAGGTGTCTTCCCATGTGCGGTCGTCATTTCCGAATTCACCGAATTTCTCGGTAGACACCCTCGGCCGATATGGAAAATTGATTGGCTACCATGATTTTCGATGTTTTGAGGAGTGAAAAGAGAATATATGAGATTTGTTTTGTCCTGTAAAGCATGAATTACTTGCGAGAGGGCAAGGAAAAACAATGTACTTATTTTCAATTTGTATTAACCATTAATTAACCATTAACATAAGGTATATGTAAAAGTATTTGTTACCTTGCGAAAATATTTTCGAGGGATCACATCTGAGATGTTTTTTGATTGTGACCGCATAAGACACTACCGCTCATGGCGAGCCGGTACCGAGTACCCCGATGGCCTGTCCTGGGATTTCGAAACTATTGACCGCACATGGCACTGACCGCATCTGGGAAGACACGGAATTTAAACAGCATGTATAAATTTATATATAATTTCTTTCACAGTTTGTATTAAATATTATTAATTGTAACTTTTATACGGGTTTTATGGCAAAAATAAAAATAATATATAAGTGACTGTTTTAACAATGGTTCCATACACTCGAAGTCTGTGGATTCCTTAAACAATTTTACAAATGAAAATGTTTATTTTCTAGAATGGAATATCTTTTGAGGTAAATTTTTGACCACTGTTCTCGACAATAATAATTCATATTATTTTATTAATCTGATTGGAATTGTCAGCTGACTTTCAACCAGCATTAGCCACTTTTCGATTCATTCCAAATTTCCCGAAATTTTGATAAATTGTATGAATAATTTTGTTTAGGTAGGCTATCCGACGGTGTTTCATTAAACTCATACTCGTCGAAGTAAATGCAGTACAATCCCTATACGACACAAAAGCCTAACTCGTTTCCAAATAGTGCCGGTTAAAGATCCAGTCCTAACTGCTGCATCGTGTCCTGTCTTCACATTCTGGTTCTCACGGTATGTGTGTGTGTGTGTGTGTGTGTGTGTGTGTGTGTGTGTGTGTGTGTGTGTGTGTGTGTGTGTGTGTGTGTGTGTGTGTGTGTGTGTGTGTGTGTGTTTACGCGCGTGTGTGTGCGTGCATATGTGTGCGTGCCTGTGCGTTCGTGTGTATATGATGCGTCTGCGTGCGTGCGTGCTTGCGTGCGTGCATGCGTGCGTGCGTGCGTGAGTGTGTGTGTGTGCGTGTGTGCGTGCATGTGTGTGCGTGCATGTGTGTGCGTGCCTGTGCGTTCGTGTGTGTGTGAGTGCGTCTGCGTGCGTGCGTGCGTGCGCGCGCGCGCGCGCGCGCGCGCGCGTGTGTGTGTGTGTGTGTGCTTGCGCGCGTTTTATGCCATAATGCTTGGCAGCGGACTCCCCACAATTTCCCTCTCTCCAATTTACTCTTAATTATATGCAAGGACATGTATACATTAACAGGAAGACATTAGGTGAACCCCTTTCTGTTGAAGGCGCACAAAAACTATTTTTTTATCTTTAAACAAATAGTTTAATAAAATTTTGTATTTGTTCCCATGAAAGAGCCAGGCAGGCAAGCGGGCATCTTTTGTCGTAGAGATAGGAGTAAAAAATAGTGCTGGATGCATATTTTAGTAGTTTTTTGTGTGAGGGTGAGTAGTTTAGAGTACTTTCATTCGGAGTGGCTGATTTATACGTTATTTGCCCGGTGGTGGCTGGATCACGTTTCAATGAAAGAAAAAAGTTAACACATTATACCGGAAGTGAGGCTTTTTGTCATAGGTACATTTTAATGCGCCCAAACTGAAAGTCTCATTTGATACAACAACTTGGAAAAGAAAATATTATTCATATTTTAAAATACCAAAATACTACAGCAATTATGTGTTAGAGCATGGTTAGCGAATGCAACCGCAATCCATCGTTAAGCTTTAAAATGGGTCAAAAACCTGTGATCGAGAATCGAGAACTGACAGGTAAACGAAAATCAAACACTTCAGACTCCAACAAAGGAGATTCGTGTTAATATCGTACGCACGCACAATCACCCATCACAAATATAGGTAATACCACATAAAAGCCGCTATTAGTCTCACTTTACACAAAAAAGACCATACAGGTAGTTTGGGAGGCCATTCATCTTACCTGTCAATAAACAAAATAGATCTATCGGAAACAGCCATTATGCGATCCTTCAACCTGCTATTGCAGGTATTGCATTCGATGAGAAGGTGCCTTAGGGGGTCGATCGCTTCGACATCCTAATACATAAATATTTTTATGGTAATATTGAATGAGACGGTTTGTGATGGATAGAGAGGATAGTGTTAAATGGATTAAGAATTAAACAGAAGAAATTGCTGTCCCGAGAAAAAGAAGGAGGAGAAGCAATCATGATGTTCCTCGAATAATTATTTTAGACAATCAAGTGCTGTGAACCTCATTCAACTTTTATCGGAAACTTAAACATCTGTTATATTTTGCTCTCTATAACCCCCTCTTCCAGTATTTGAGTAATTCTAAATTAAACGGATACTAATCAACTGAATTATGTATAATTTCCAAATTATCGTAATTAGCACAAGACATTCATATAATGAGGAGCATAAACTACATGGATTTTGAGAGGCATTATGTGGTGCTGTATGCGCCACCTAGACCTTTGGCAATTCACCTATTATGAAGCGGATTTGATATCCATTCATTCATTCGAAATTATAAGGAGTTCTTTTTTGGACAAAATATAACTTTATAAACTGTATAATGAACCAAATATTGTAGTCATACAGTTTTAAACTAACATTTTGTTATGTCGGAAACATCAACTTATCATAATGAAATGAAACCGATTTGGTCTGTTAAGTTTAACAGAAATGTTACTAGATAACAGTATTAAACAGTTGTAAAATAAAAACAAATTAAAAAAAAATACTGAGCGCAAAAATGTAAAAAATGATATTAAAATTATTCACAATAATAATACAATATAATGTAACAACTAGATATAAAAATCTAATATAATAAAACAGTATAATAATAATTTACTTGTCTAAAGGAATTTAAAATGAAAAAATAATATGCATCACAATACATAACAAACAAGCCGTGAAGGTTGGGCGCTTGTTAACTAAATAGAGAAGTACTATAACTTACATTGAAAAAGTTGTTGCAAATTTTACAAATAATTGAAAAAGATAAGTTAAATTTGCATATACTATTTGATAATTCAATATTTGATTATACTGCTGCAGCTATAAGAATACAACTATTCTGATTACTGAAAAACAATAATAAGGAAAGTTGTAAAATGATTAAGTTGTAAAGTGGAACACTTTTAAATTTAAATAAGAAACGAAGTGTAAAATGGTTTTCAATAATATTCAATTTTACAAAAATTAAATGCTGAATAGCAGGTGGCAAAGTGTTTGAAATTGTTTACTAAAGTTATTGCCTGAATGGAAGAACAGTCTATTCGATATAAGTTAAAATGGGTTTTTTGTCAGTTATTAATATTTTAGGGATATAATGATTCCAATTCACTCTAGAATTGCTTGTGCAAATCATCTACATTTGATGGCTAGTTGTTATATCTTGTTGTAAGACCAAATAAAATAAATTGTCCAAAAAATGTATATGATAAATATTAATTTAATGTACAATTTTGCTATATTACCTAAGATAACATTTACTCTGCATTCAGTTGTAATTGTTTTTAGAAAAGATATGACAACACAGGGAAAGTGAATATCCATTTTTTGCAAAAAGGAAAGAATATTCAAAATTTACAAAAACAGGTACAACAATTTAAATTATATTGTATGAATGCCTAGTGTTCCTTGAATGTAAAAAAAGACGAACTATTATTACCCTGCAAAAATTTAAAAGCTTTGTCACCTGCTTTCAAGCACCATGCACTGAATGTTCAAATGGTTAAAACTCTAAAAATATTTATCACATTGCGGCTCAATGTTTGGCTCTAGAATGCTTGTTAGATTGAAACCATCAGGATCCCACGAGCACGAGAGTAATCATTTCAGCCCAATATGTTGGTCGCCTTAAGTCTATCGTAATTTCTTCATTGCACTTGGAAAAAATAAACGTTTTTGAATCGCGAGAGACCCACTGTCCATGGACAATGCAGTGGTCTCCACATTTTGGCCCACACTTGACGCAGTAGTGCGTTTATGACAATAAAATCATCAGAATGGCCCAAGAACGATCATTCCTTCACGTGCCTTTCTTAGATTACTTTGTATTATGCATCCTTCAGAAACTGCTAAACGATATAATTAGTCTGCACCCAATCTATAATCGTTCCATGTTTCCACCAGTTCCTAGTTATTTGTAACTATTACATAAGTTATAGGTACCCTTTTTTTACCATCTCGGTAAGTGAAGTTTAATCCTCCTTTTTTCGAGCCATTCGACCGCCTAAGCTATACTAGCGCAGAGTTTAAAATTTTCAACTTCTCAAGAAGTACATAATAAAACCGACGAAAATTAATTTGACCCTGTGGGAAACGAAATTTGGAATCAATGTATTTTTCTAAACAACCTTGAAGCCTAACATAGAAGCGTGCCAAGTTTAAAATTTCTACTTATTAGAGTACTGTTAAATGGATTTCATCCCCGTTACAACTCCGTCTGTAAGGGAAATTTGTGGTTTTGCCGCAAATTTCCCTAGTACGGTTATGTCGCCTGAGCTTCTAAGCTCCTAATATAAACTTCGTCCCCATTTTTCACGACGTCAAAACCTGGAATTTGGGATTATTGTATTTTTCATGACCATAGGTCAACCCACCCATTCAAACTATTTAATAACTATTGCTTGAAATGTAGTTTTTTTACCACTTAAGTGTATGAAATTCGGAGTTTTTAAATGTTTTCGACCCAATCGGTGGCCAAAGCCATAACCGTACAAAATTGATTGTAGCTGTTCGTGCACTGTTAAATAATTTTCATCCTTATTTCTACCTCCTCTATAAGGGAAATTCCGATTTTTTTAATTTTTACTTGTCAGATTCTATAGAGTTTAAAGTTTAAGGTTTCAAAATACATAGGCATGTACTTCGCAATAAAAATCGCAATAATTAATTTCCCCTCTACTTTCTACCCACGTAGAAATTGAAATTAGTAATTCTCGAATTTTTCAAAACCATCGTGGAACCTGATTTATAACCGTACCAGAATTCTAGTTACTAGAATCTTAATAAATATTACATGACTTTCACTCTCTTTTATACTCTCTCGGTAAGTGATACTCGGTATTTCAAATGCTTTCGAGTCATTCGTGGACCTAAGCTATACTCGTTCAGAGTTTGAAGTTCCTAACTGTTTAAGAAGTACCTCAGAATAAAAACGATAAAACCAAATTTCACCCACATTTCTCACCCTTTAGATAGAAACGTGCAAAAGTTTTAACTTTCCAGTTAATCGGGAAGTGCCTAAGCATTTCCGGACAAACATATATACTGCTCATTCACGCAGTTCTTACAGATGACAACTAAAAATGTATTCTTAAATATTTATATAATTTGGAAATTCGTTAGTATAAAACAAAAGCTTAATTCTGGATGTCATTTCTTACTAGTGAAAGACCTACAGCCTACAGCCTACAGACGTTATACAAATGAGAATTTAAGAACTGTTTTGCCATGATATTTAATTACTCACGATAGATTGAAACCAGCCGACGTTCATTAGGTTTCGAATAGATAGAAAAGTAGGCCCTACCTTTTTAACTTGATTTTCAACTTCGAAACTTTATGTAGAATCGACTGGTGTACTTTTAGTACTTTTAGCCCCTTCCATAAAGCTCAGATGCAGTTTTATTAACATTTTTTTGAGAATTGATAGACTCGTCTACAGAGAGAATATAAACGGGATCAAGTAGATAACTTGAGGAAAAGTTTACATTGATATCTAAAACACAAACACACAGCTACATTCTGTAACTGGTTAGTTTACCGATAAACTAGAACTAGAAGCAAAGATTTGGGTAAGTCACCTTTCGACACTCTGAAAGAGAACGAGGACTGTTCCAGTTTTTCAAAATTTTGAATCATTCTTATTACTGCAATCTGATGTATCAAAATGACTGTAAGGGAAAAGAAGTCAGAATTTTTTTAAGCCAAACTGCCATTTTTCTACTAGTTTCGGCTGTCTGGAATTCAGTAAAAAAGGACATTCACGTAATCTTTCCTGACGACAATTGGACAGTTCTGCAAGATGATTACTTTTAAACATGTTTAAAATGACCAACCACAGACCATTAATATAACTAGACCCGGTGTTCCCATTAGAAACTGATGTTTGTTTACATGCCAACATAGCCGATAGGCGCGGTGTAAAGGGGGAAGGAAATATGGCCGCCGTTGACGAATTTTGACAGCGTACAAAATAGCTATCCATAGGTGTATCAATAATAAGGGGCAAAAAGGAAACAAAATCAGGAAAATTATTTATTTAGATCAACTGGCAATGAAGCCCTGTACATGCTAGGTAACAAAGGTGCGAAATAAGAGACAAATGAAGTATAGAAGAACACAGATTATCAAAATCATCATGACAGCAATAATGCATACAATAAATATAGTCCAAGACCCATCTGTCAGAAATTTGCTTTAGATTGACATAAGAGGTAACCGCAATGTTTTTACATGAATACCTCGAGAATAATGTCTTGAATAAGGATTGACTTATCCTCCAAAGCGCCGAGGTCGGGAACATTGTTTAAAATGCAACAATTTAAAAAGAAATTAAAAAACGCGTTTTTTCCCAAAATATTTTGCTTCTTTTTAAGTATTGAACTTAGAAGAAAGTTGAAGAGAGAAAAAAGTTGCAGAATCGCTTTTTACCTAAAATGGCATAGGTTATAAATTCAAAAATTTATTAACGGTTTTGCCAAATAGTAATAAACAAAAAAAATCGGCCCAAAAAGGTGCTTTTTTAGTTTATTATTTTAGGCACTTTAAAATGTAGTTAGGACTTCCATATCACAGGTACAAAATCTTGAAGTTGTAATAAAAGAGTCCCGTAAATTTCGTTTCGATCGGTTTGTTAGATTTTGCACAATAATTTTGCAATCCAGAAAAATCTAAAAATATTGAAAATTTTATATTTTTTCCACTATTCGATTTTAATAAAACTGGCTGGGCATATATAAGAGAGAACACGCTTTCATGTCCTTTTGTCAGAATTAAAAAATATTTATTAGAACAGTCACAGTCATTGTTTAAAGTTGGTGTTGTTTTTTTTTTTGCTTATAAACAAATAGATTATCTCGGTGAATTTTTTTCTGAGATATAACTCCTGAAAGTTGTTTAGTGTTTAATAAAATGGTTAATAATGGTTAATAAAATTACTATTTTTTCTCATACCTTAAGAAATAATTGTTTCTCACAGTAACCAGTATAATATTTTTTTTTGAAATTTACATTAAAAAGATTGAAATTTAAAATAAAAAAAATGTCTCACTTCGAATTTTGACATATTCATAAATTTGACATTTCTATTAAACACAGCTACAGGGTATAAATTAATTACCTTGTAGTACTTTTAGGTTTAAAAACATGATGCATCGGTGATGGAACAGCATCTCTCTTTAAATATCTAGCATTGTCGGTTGCACCTATTTTAGACACAAAATCATCTTTATTGAAATGTTTTGAGCAAATGTAGGAGAATTTTGTTATGTTATCATTTTCGCTAAGTTCCAAAACAGAAATCCAAATATTTCTTTTAAGTTGATCTACTAAAAAACCTAAAAATAACACTGATAGAACGCCACTGAGATGATACATAACCTAAAAAAAATTCATTAACAAATCTCTTTATTTACCTATGAAAAGACAATCCCGAGGTTTTCCCTGCATCGCTATAAACGTTGCATATCTATATTTTCTATTTTTATCAAAATACACACACAAACAAATCGTAAGCGAGAATTCGTCATCTGCATTCATGCAACAGCGCAAAAAACCGCTTAGAATGTGCTAAGATCTTGGCAATACATTATTTTGTAAACAAACGGGTCTAGTTATATTAATGGTCTGTGTGACCAACACAACCTGATGTGGTGACCGACAGTGAGACGTATTCGAAGTAGTGGTGACAGGTTTAAACATTCAAGCGGGAGAATAAAATACTTACCATTAACACTATACCTAATATGAATTACTGTGGTATATTTGCTCTTTGAATGGTTGGTTGTTGATAAATATTCTGCTAACCCTACAAAATCATACACGGAATCCTCTCAAGACATGAAAAGATTAATAAATTGCCACATCGTATTCTAAAATATTGCATTTTTTGCCAGATATAAAAGCACATTGATTGACCTTCAATTCCCAACTTTCCTATACTAGTTTTATGCCCCTGGTAATTAGGTTAGTTAAAAAAAGTTATAAATCGGCCGCATCGGTTGTATAATTCGTTATCAAATTAGTGTGTTCAGGGAAGTGCACCGCAATAACAATAAAAAAGAAGACATGAGAAAACGTGTCGCAGTCCCTTTGATCCGGGCCTTTGATAAAGCGTCATTCAGAAAGTTTATAGCACAAAAAGAATGCCCTTCAAAAAAATTAAAATACCTTTTCAGCTGGTTCTGCTAATTTATTTCCCGTGCGATGCGACAAAGGCTCCGGCTTTCTCCCTGCAAGGAGAAAAAAATAATTAAAATAGTTTGCATATCAATTTTAAAAGAATAGTTGTTTCAGTTCAACGGGAAAGGGGTGTAGCAAAAAATAGAACAATACGCGTTACGGGATGGTCCCAATCAGATGCATTATTACTATGCATGTTTCATTAGAAGCTCTAGGCGTAATTGATACCTGGTAGAGGCGCATGCAAATTTGGACCTTTTGTGTTTTACCTGGATACAAGTCGCAAAAAAGTATAATTTCAGAGGCTAACAATTAACGAGAAACGTTCCCATCGTGTTGTTGTGTAATTGATATCTGGCAAAATGCAAATTACGACCTTTCGTAAGAATGGCAACTGTCCCGCATAAGAATTGCAAACGCAGCATGGAAGAATACATATGCAAAGGAGTTGAACAGGCTTCATTACTTGCAGGAAGTGTCTTGTATCATATTTACCGGCTGAATATTACATCATGGAAAAGATAAGCCTTGCTAACATTACATACTCGTGGAATTCCTTTAAGTTATTCGTTAAGTGGTCTATCCATCAAGTCGAATTGTCAGCGAAATGAATTTATTAACTTTTTCGTTATTCTCACTTTAACTGCAGTTATTAATTACGAAAACTCTATTTGGAGTTGTTTTGCGTAGTACCACATTTTGAGATAGAAGAAACGAGATTTGATAACGACTGAAATAATAATTTACAATGTATACAGCAACAACCAGAATACATACTATACATACGTCGCACTACACATCGCTCATGTTGATAAATTTATCAACAGAAAGGTGTTATTACTTGGTACGCGTTCAAAACCGGCAAATGCTAATAATTCATCTGCCATTATATTCGTTAATGCTAAAATAATACCAAATCTCTAATTTGGAAACGTGCGTCAGCTTATACCAATTAGATTAATTGGATGCAGATTAAGATAAGCGCATTAGGTAGCCATAACTCTCTGATTAAAACTTGGAGCGAATATATCAAATTACTAAAAAAAAATTTATATAATTTAATCAAAAAAATACTGTAGACAAGCCGATTACGACTTTCAATTCAAATGTTTTAAACAAGTCTGTATTAGTGAAACACTAGTTTAATCTGCACCAACGAGATTCAGAAAAGTAACGTTTCTTCTTGAAAACGCGGGCTAACTATATCAGTGGATGCAGTACTTTATATCTTGATTCAGTCCATTACCAGTGCAAATCCACTATAACTGATAGGTGCATTTGTACTTCATTAGTATCCCATGAAACATATTTTCAAATTTCGAAAATATTAGTGATAAGTGATGCCTGCAAACACAAAATACTACCAACTTACCTTATTTATTAGTGGTTCTACCTAATCATTTTGTTATACATATATCGTTTAATTTATTATTAAACCGTCGTTCATTTTCTGACAGTCCAACGTATTCAGTTAATATTTTCGACCAATCCAACGTTTCCATTTTTTTCTCTTTCCTGATGTAATTTAAATGGTAACAAAAATGCTTAAAGCCTGTTATCTAAAACAAAAAAAGATGTTAAGCAGTACGGTTAGAATTAGTATCAGTTGCAAAGTCTGTATTACAAGTCAGTAGTTGGTGGAATAGTCACTCGGAATTCATATAAAAATTAATTCCTTTTGAAATACTTTGAAATATATATAAATGTAAGTTAAACGGAGAGCATTAACAAACACCGCTAAAATCTAAAATTTCATCTTTTTCTAACTTGACTTGAAATAATCTGACTTACATGCCGTTTACATGGAACGAGTAATATTCCAAAATATCTGGAAAATCGATTACGATTTTTTTACAAATACGGTTTGTCTTAAATAGAACTTTTTAAACTTTTACCAAGTTTTCATAGCCTTTGTTAAAATTATGCCAGATTGTTAAGAATTTTGCAATAAACGTTCTTGATTTTATTCAACATATGACATATGAGGTATAATAAAACTTATATCTAATTAGTGAAGCAGCCATATTATTTCTTATAGTCTTCACTTCTTAACTCATACGAGATTTATTTATATTTACGACTGTACCTAACAAAAATCTTTGAGTGAATTTCCGCTAATTATATCAGCCACATTACAAACGACGAACTATATAAATCTTTACCTGTGTTTAAAGAAATTGACCCTTTAATGTGCGCTTAATTTCTGGTTTCCAAGATGAAATAAACACAGAACAAGTCCTAAATAGAGAATTTTGTTAAATAGACGTACTGAAGAGGGTTTTGCTGTGCAACACTTTAATACGGTGTTATGGTAACACGATTCAGTATATCAGTGGATGCAGCATTTTGTATCTGGATTCAGTCCATTATCAGTCCGAATCCAATATAATTGATAGGTGCATTTGAAATTCATTAGTATACTATGAAACACAGTTTCAAATTTCGAAAATAATTGATAGTAGTGATATCTTCAAATACAACATACCCTATTTACATACCTAATACAAATTATTTTATTTATATTGGGTCTACTTACCCATTTTGTTACATATCGTTTAAGGAGGGCTCGAGTCATTCAAGTGAACTATCACGTCTAGGTCATCCGGCGATTAATCCAAGACGTTCAGTTCTTTTAGCTCTACATTTTGTTCTTTTCTACTACATGTGAGTACAGAAACGTGTGTCGTCGACGGTCAGTAACGTCCAAACGACCTGCGTAAAGATCGTCGTCCCCGTCAGATTATGATATTTGAGCACGGTATAACACAGGACACGGTATACGTGTCCTGTGACGAGCGCATAATAAATACAATTTATTACAGCATTATTATTGCATGTTTATAAGAAAATAAGCACAGTCAAACAATTTGTTTGACATATTTCACCAGGGAATGTGGAGACAAAGGCCCTGTTTCGGCGTTTTAGGTAATATTGACCGACATAAAGAGACTACCACTTTTCTGCGAAAGATTCTGTCATTTTTTCAATTTATCAACAATTGAGTGCAATGCTTCCAAATTTTCGTTATTATCACTTATCGTTGGAAAAGTTCATGTCAAACGAATTCTGTTAAAACTATGTTAAATACGCGAAAATGTGAGTTTCATAGTACTACTAGAACCCTGAGAAATTTAGATCAATCCATGGAACATTTTAAAATTTATTCTATTTGTTTATTCAAGATAACATTTTTTGCAATAACATAATGTCAGACGATAATAAAGTTACACCAACTGTACAGAAACTATGGAAAAGAAAGAGAGCTGAACTATCGATATAAATCAAAAAACGTAATAAAAATCTTTTTTTTTGTTAATGCAAAATTATTGAATACAAATATTAACATTATTAATTATCAATATTTAAGAAAACCTGTTGTTCTATTGCTTGAAAAACATTTTTTTTCATGTCCAGAGAGTTACCAGTTTTACACATACACGTTACATAAATAATTTGTTTCTAACTATGAATAAATGAAACAAACGCCATTTTAAAGTCGAAGGTTTACATTGTCACAAATCATCACTAGATGGAGAATGTGAAGGAGGAACTTAACAATTAAACAGATAAAAAATGGAATAGCCTTTCAAAATCAGTCAATATTCTATAATTATATTGAGATCTACTTGACGGATTTTAATATTTCTTTTTTAATTTGTATGTACTCTTTCGATAACAGAAGGTTGTCCAAACTCTCGAAGTTGGCCATGTTCTTAAGTATAAGTATTATTAATGTATCTTAAGTATAGTGGTCTTTCAACCTTTGTACAATGAGGATGTCAACATAAGTAGGGTCAATCCGTTATACAATTTTAGTTCGTGTTTCGATATGTGTTAATTTTAACTGTATTTGTCCATGTTGTTTTAATCTTTGACACTCCACATGTCGCACACCCGGAGCCCTAGAATCTTTTGTTTTGAAGCCTGATGATGACTGTTAATCAGTCGAAACCGGTCGCTTAGTCCTTATTAAATAAATTCGTTGGCGAAGACTTAATGTTTTCTTCGGATACTTACTCTTTCGATAGTTTACAAATATATAATTGGTTCGTCATGTTACTAATAAATACACAGTGCAATTTGTTTAGAGAAATAATTTTTTTCCCCAAACAATCGATATTTTGCTGTGATTATTTTTCGAAATATGTTATCATAAGAATAGAGTGCAATAATAATATTTTGTATAGTGAAGTGTCAATATTATTTTTTTACCAATTATATAAATATGTAATTGATTAATGATGTCTTGTGTTACATAAAATTTTAAAGGTATAGAATATTGATCGAGTTTGAAGGGGCTTTTTCATTTGTTAATAAATTATTAAATTCCCCCTTCACACTCTCCGACTAGTGATGATCTGTGAAACTGTGAACCTTTGACTTTAAAATGGTGCTAGTTAGATATCTTAATACTGGTAGACAAATTATTTATGGATTTAACAGAAATATTAACTTTGGCCCAAATTGGCATAGAACAATTTTTCGTATTTTAAAATTCGTGTACAAATGGCACCTTTCTGAACATGAAAATAAAAATTGTTTCCGAGCTGAAAACAGTTATTCTTAAATATTGATAATTGGCAATGTTAAAATGTTTGTAAAACAATTTTGCAATAGAAAAAAGTACATTTTTTACGTCGTTTCATTCATATCGCTAGTTCAGCTCTCTTTCTTTCTTATGCTATCTGCACAGTTAGTGTAGGTAGTTTTATTATTGTGATGTATTTATGTTATTGTAAAAAATGCTCTCTTGGATAAACAAATGGAATAAAATTTAACCTATTCGATTGATCGATCTGAAATTGAAAGGGTTCACGTAGAAGAATGAAAGTCGCGTATTTAAAATAGCTTTTAATGAATTCTTTGAATATTCATTTAATAGTTACTATTTCTTCTTCATTTTGCAACTTTCCAAGCAAAACATACATTTTTCGCCATTTATACAACGCCATTATAAAGGTTGTTTCATGTTCCAAATAATGATTACTTCCAAATTCTCATTGGATACACACTTTTGTAATGATAGGTGATGATAGCGGAAGTTTAGAATTTTTGTACTTAATTGACAATAAATAAAAAGTTACCGAATTTCACGCAGTAAAGCGGTACAATCTCCACCTATTATAGGTCGATACTAAAACGTTTCTCTAATATCTCGGTATTGACTACTTCCGTTCAATTTTCACTTCGCTAAGCTTCATATGTAATGTGCAAATATGGAATACCTACTTACTTCCTCCTACGGACAGCTTTTCGCATTTTTCTCTGCGAATGATAAGTCTATCTAAATTGTTCATATATTCTCTCCATATTTTACTACACCAAACACTGTTTACAATGACAAATTGTGATAAAACGAATAAAACACACCAAACCGTTTTAATACTCGCTACTCGTAACGTTTTTTCGTAAATAATGTATCGGTAAAAATGTAACCATCCCTCCACACCACAGTTGAGTAAACTTCGCATCTTATATTGCGTCCGGTCGAAACATTCCTTTATAATTTAAAATGCGAACGAGAAATGCTGTTTCGTTCTGCAAATACCTACCGATAATGTTACTAATAGGGATAATGTTCTCTATAGAATATATCCTTACTATTATTGGTAAATACTTAGGAATATTTTTTTTTCTGGTATGCTCAAGTATACCCCATCTGAGGCTGTGCTGAGAAGATCGTGCACTATAAATCCTATTTGGTGACATTTCTCACTGTTACGAAAAGTTTTATTTCGAAATAACTTTTACAAAACATGTCTATTTTCACATCACTGCTGACATGATTCTCTAAAAAGTCCAACTATCGATCTGATTCTTTTTTGGTCAAACAACGCTTTATGTTGCACATAAACTACCTACGTCTAAGTTTTATCAATTGGCGAATTGCTTCTAATGCGCGTAATTGTATCAGAAGGCGGATCGGACACGATCGCTTCTCTGCCTGCATAAGATCCTACAAATAATTTTTCGCGCCATCAAAAAATCTCTGATGGAAAACATTGCAATAAAACTTATTATTTCGAAAATGTGTGTAATGTTTAAGCTCCATTTAATCCACTCTATGTATGTGAAACATTTAAAAAAATAAAAAGTTTCTCGGTTTGTGAGAAGGGTAATAATATAAAACTGCACTTTACGGCATTATAATGACTTTTAAAGAAGTAAAATAATGAATTGTGTAAAATTCATCAACACTGTTGAAAACGTCAGTGTGTACTTTAAAATAAAAATCAATTACCCCTATAGCTGCATTACGCGCTATTCTTATAAATAAGACGGTGGGAGCGACAAAAACACATTTCATTTAAAATTTTCCGTACTATTCTCTTTTGTATTGAAATATTTTGAGACCATAAAAATGTAGTGAAACACGTTTTCACGTATCCTGTGGCATCCACAGCAAAATCTACAATGGGCGCGTTTAGCGAACCTTAGCAGCTGAGTTGATGACATAATCAAATTCGCTAAACGGCAAAAAGCGAAGCTGCTTACTAACAGCTGATGAGTAAAACAGACAGCGGAAATAATTCACGCTGACTTTTAACAAAATGCGGAATCACAGATGACTCAACTGTTGTGTTAACCTTATTTTGTGAATAAAGAAATATTTATACCTTCATAGTTTCATAACAACATTATTTGTTGTTAAACAATGGAGGAAATCACGATAGAAGTTTTTGATCCTGAAGATTTGCAAGGTAATAGTAATAGTACTTGATACTTAATAGTCAAGAGTACAATATAAATAAACTAAGATGTCAAACAGTACTTATAACTTTTGTTTTTTTTTTAATGACAACTTTCTTGTTTGGAAATCAGCCATATGAAAAAACACATCTTCTTTTCCAATTCTATATATAAATGTCCATCTCTAATATTTTGCGCTATTAAGGTGCAAAGAATCTCGAATGAAGCACGACACATTCGAAAGTGATTCTTGAATCTCATTATATGTGGATTCTCCTCTTCTGCGAGGATTTGTGATACAGACTTCTGTAGCCTCTTTGAGGATCACATTTATAGCACTTAAATTAAAATCGTCTTCAAGAAAGTAGTCTATGACAGCATTATCCATTTTTGAAGAAAAAACAACAATACAACCCCCAGCTGATGAATACATCAAACTCATAACTGTCAAATGTCAATCGTACAGATGACAATAAGCGGCGTTTTGTCGTTTAGCGAATCAAGGACTGATGAAAGTAATCAAACACAGCAACATTTGTAGATTACTGTCAGCTGCTGAGTTCGCTAAACGCGCCCAATGTTTCACATTGTTCTATGTTCAAAAATATGCGAGCGACACGTTTGTCGCGAAATGCCTCTAATATAAAGTTTACCGATTTCTTATAGGCCAACCAATAGAGATTTTTCTGCGCACTAAAATTTAACCGGTCAAAACCTATACTATCGTGTAGAGGATAGTTCATAGATGAAAACCTTTTTGCCCCCTCGAAATCGGTATTGGGATTTTTATAAACATATTATAGTGCAAAAAACGCATTTTTTTGTTTTTTACAAATATTGCGAAAAGTAATGAAGGGATCGTTATACCACCAATAGGACTTCTGTAAGGAATCATAAAACCTAGAAAATGGTTTGCTGTACAACACGATCGGATCATTTTTCACTGAAAAAAATCTGGGAAAATCCCCAAAAATCTTTCTTTTTGGAAAAATTTGTAATTTCGACAAATTTGAGGCTTGCTGACAAATAAAACAAAGGAAACCTACAAAAAATTATTTCAATATATAAAAAGTCTTCGACCGGGAATCCAACCAAGCCATGTGCTGACAGACTTCGAACAGGCAGCAATATCAGCGTTCGAAGAGGAATTTCCTGGAATACGAAAAGAAGGGTGCTTTTTCCATTTTTGCCAAAATGTTTACCGTCGAGTTCAACATGAAGGTTTGCAGGTTAGTATAAAAAGCATATCTAGGTACAATTTAATTTGTTTACTTTCATATGTGTCAAATTATAATTTTCATGTTAATAATTGTAATTATTTTTCTTGCTTTCAGTTATTGTATCAACAGAACCACGATTTTGCCCTATGGATACGAAAGCTTGCAGCCCTAGCTTTCGTTCCCGTTGAATCCGTAGCTGAACAGTTTGATAACTTAATAGACGATGAGAACTTTCCAGGAGGCGCTCAACCTATTGCAGATTATCTTGAAGATAATTATATAGGACGTCGGCATAGAAGACATCGACGCATTCCAAGATTTCCTATACAATTTTGGAATGTGTACAACAGAACCTTAGAGAATGGCCACCGTACCAACAATAGTGTGGAAAGTTGGCACAGAACATTCCAAGCCACATGCGGAAATTTGTTTCCCAACATATTTCAATTTATTCGTGCCCTCAAAAAACAACAATCTATGAATCGTTATGAAATTTCCCAATTATTGAAGGGTGAACAACCCGTCAAAAACAAGAAATATTTAACAATCGCCACAAGAGTTAAGAATATTGTAGAAAGATACAATGATATAGAAATTAATGATTATTTGACTGGAATTGCTCACAATTTTGAATTTTGATATTGCTAAATTTTCATTTTTAATGTATTAATCCATTTTAATTTGAAGTTGTAATTAATAACCATCTTGTCTATTGTGATTAATAAAATATTAACCGAGTACCTATCTTAATTTTTTAGTTTTGGGGGCGAAAGGTTCAGGGGCGAAACGGCTTGGGGGCGAAACGTCCAGGGGCGAAACGTCCGGGGCGAACCACCCGGGGGCGAAACGGTCGGGGCGAAACATCCCGATCCCCTGGAAAAACTATCTTCGGGGTAGTGGGTAATAATGTGTTATTTATGTGTGCGGAAGATGGTTTTCGACTGATGCGCAGTTCTTGCACAATCACGTCATAAAGAATTTTGCTCACCTTTTCTTGCAAAATGTGCGATTTTATGGGAAATTAATTTTTCCTAATTCTGCAAGCGACATTTTAAATCAGAAACCAATATCGTTAAAACGTATATCTTGGATTTTCAAGTAAGAAGTGGGAGATGTACTCTATCTACTTCGAGCGTTCGGAGCAACTTTTAGGCCCTTTTTTCATACATTTCCCCCTTTTTACGTGAGAATTCAAGATATACGTTTTAAAGATACTGGTTTCTGATTTAAAATGCCGCTTGCAAAATTAAGAAAAATTAATTTCCCATAAAATCGCACATTTTGCAAGAAATGATGTGAATATTGTTTATAACGCGATTGTGCAAAAACTGCGCATCGGTCGGAAACCATCTTCCACACATAAATAACACATTATTACCTATCACTATCCCGAAGATAGTTTTTCCAGCCTCAAATTTGTCGAAATTACGAATTTTTCAATAAAGAAAGATTTTTGGAAATTTTCCCAGATTTTCTCTGTGAAAAATGGTCCGATCGTGTTGTACAGCAAACCATTTTCTAGGTTTTATGATTCCTTACAAAAGTCCTATCGATCGTATAACGATCCCTTCATTACTTTTCCCAATATTTATAAAAAACTAAAAAAAAATGCGTTTTTTGCACTATAATTTGTTTATAAAAATCCCAACACCGATTTCGCCGGGGCAAAAAGGTAGGTTTTCATCTATGAACTATCCTCTACACGATAGTATAGGTTGTGACCGGTTAAATTTTAGTGCGAAAATGTATTCTTTTTTAGCTCTATTGGTTGGCCTATTACCCGACTATCACCGACAAACACAACATATCGCTCGGTGCATCGTAACTCCGTTATTCCACGCAAGGATCTCCACTTGCCGAATGATTTTCGTTTTGAAAATTGGAATATACATACCTGTTTTACGTCACTAAGATTTTCGCTATGTCAACTAAAATTTTTAAAACCCTTTCGAAAGGGTACTTGGGTCGGTTTTTTTCGCATTTTTCTATTACACATATTTCATTTTGCTTCTGTAAATAATTAATTTCAATGTAAATAATTTTGGTTGACAAAAATGTCATACCATCTGTTAGTGTTCAATTTTTCGCACTCAGTTATAAATTGTTAAAAAAAAATCAGCTGAGCCGATAAGATTCCATGATACAACCAAGCACAGCGACATTAGCAAATACCATGAACCATGAATCTATTATGTATTTTATTTTTAATGCGAACAACCGATAATTAATTTGAGTCCCTTCGGTGCGAACCGCTCACCCTCTTGCGGAAAGAATTGTTACTATTAAAATTAATACGTTACATATTCAATAGTTAGTAATTACTATATGTTCACAGGTAGAAAAACTCTTCCTCTATCCCTGGGAACCCTCGGGCGACACTCCCGATTGTTTCGTAATCACGGTCCACCCATATACCCATATACACATATACACCGAGAACTGGTCCTGGTCCTGTCCCTTTACCCGCTACTAATGAATAATGAACAATGAACGGGGTAAGAATAAAAAAAAAATAATTTCAGAAGGCATTATGCGTTGCACAATGCGTAAATGAGTAGCTTCCGAATGGATAAGAAAAGGGCAGAACGTAGAGAAGGAAAGCCGGGCGCGAAGCCGCGTGTGAGCGCGCATAAATTATAAGGAGAAACGGCTCGCATATGCAAATGCGGGTACTGTCTTGCGCGACAGGGTACGCATGTGGATATGCAGATTATGCGTGCGTTTATGTGCCTGATGGCTCGTCCTGGTACTCAGGATTCTTTGGTTATGTAACTCGTCCCTCTGCAGTGGCGGAGGACACGAAATACCTTCGCGTCTTTCAAAAATTACACCTTAAAGTAGTTCACAAATTGTTATAATCTCGCACCTTCCTGGTTATTGCAATGCCTGGAATAATTTACAGCCCTATTCCCCGAGCAGATTAGAGTAGATATTGAACAAAAATCAACCACTGCAATAATTACTAGGTATTGTGAAAGTCTGGGAAAGGTGTAAAGTGCATTATTTTGCATTTTTTGTTATTTCTGGAAAAACTTAATCTTTCTATGTAACTATCTATCGATTTTTAAATATCTTGAGGACATTAATACGGACAGTCCACAGAGTTCACAACTAAAAATCGCTTGCTACAGATAAGCAATGGTGACTTTCTGCTACTTTATTATAGTGAACAATAGATTTTGGTCCACAAAAGCTTTGAAAAATACAGTGTGGAATAAAACAAAAATGTCATCCAGTTACCTATATCTTACGAAGTATACGATTCCAATTACGAGATAATCAGAATTGTCTAACTCATATACCTATTCCGTCAGTTTTTTATAAGTTTGTAGTGAATTAGCATATGAAATTGGCAAAATGTTATTTAATCCATCGAAATTGAGGAGTAAAACCTCAGCAACCGTTGAACTCTTGCCATGCAAGAGATTTCTAAGGTCAAAAGAATATTATTAAAATATGTATTCAGCAATGTTCTCTTCATAACATTCACAAAAAAGCGACACGTTTCTATAAGCGAAACTGTAAATAATAATTAGGCCATTTCTAACTATTTTGGATACGAACAATCACTAAACTTACAATAAAACTTTTTACACATAATAAAATTCCCTGATTTGTTAAATCAATAAATGTACAAAATTAATTTTTTCCGGTAAGTAATCATACTACTGAACTTAATTGCTCAAAAACATGCGTTCACTACTTGATATAAATACCTTCTCAGCAAGAGCGGAATATTCCTTCTTTTTTATATCAGTTAATGTCCCTGACCTTCTATTCGAACTTCTAGTAAAAACGTCATAATAGATTGATAAATGAAACTGTTCCTGATTTAATTATCACCCAAAATAATAAAGATTTATTCAAATCAAGATTAATGACTGGAAGACAAATAATTAAGATAAAAGTCACTCCAAGTAACTTTTTTCGCGACCTACTTGGGGTCGCGATTTTAATACCGTGAGTTAATTGCTGCAATTACTGCAACCCTTAGAAAGATTAAAAATTCTTCAAATACATCCAACACTTATCCGAGGGAATAATTTTTTAAATATGTCGCATTATTATTGAGTAAAATCGATCTGTTTTCTTTTAAAAATCTATTCACTGTTTATCGTACAATTTTCTGAAATGGGCTTTAAATTTCGTTTATATCGTGTTTTTTTTATAAAAATTATTCTAATAAAACTCCAACTTTAACGTGATATGAAGTGATATACCTTTGCAAGAATTTAGATCGAATGTGCAAAATATGATGCAACTAGCAAGAAAATACATGTAAGGTGAATCAGCATGCAATGTCAATGCCGCAAGTTAAAAATCAATTTCAATTAAGGATGTGGTTTACAGTGCCCTGCAGTAAGTTTCACTTTGTCTTACAATCACATCAGAATTCTATCAAAGTTATTTTTAATTAGTACTGGCGGAATTCTACAAAATTGAACAGAAATGTCTTTGTCTTGACTATAGTTTCTTGTCTTGCAACAGACATTTTGATTTTGCAGGGAAGAAGTATGTGGTATTAAAAATGTACTTTCCCTAGTATATAGAAACGTTTTAAGCGCAAATAAACTAAAAAACCAAATTTCAATATTACTCATTTTGTCACTCAGGTGGTTTCAGAACAGCCAATGCGGTTCATTCACGATCAATGATTTTCCCAACTGTAGCACACTACATTGTTGGAGGTCAAAATAAATCTGCATGTAAGACGAGCTGTGATAAAAATTTTTCAATATATGTATAGAATCTTGCTTTATAGAGTAATGCGGAAAAGCTGACAAATGTAACATAAATACTTCTAGTAAGACTTCAATTCCTGTTTGAACACAACTCTTTAAATCGATGAATGCAACGCTCCAAATACTAGTTCTCAATGCGATTTAATATTAGATCTCATTAGTTGAATCTAAGAATACAAATCGACTGGATTCAATAGGTATCAAATTTTCTTTTCGGTTTTTTAAACATGTAGTATAACAGTTCAGATGACCATTAGAATTGAGATACAAGACGAACATACCTTTTCACACCGTCGGCTAAGATCGGTCAGCTGTGTGAGAAGGTATGTTATGAAGAATAATTTATATCGATTATGTATATTTAGTGCGCTAACAGCGTTCCCCGCCGCTGTTCCAGCCCCTATAAACAAGAACAAAAACGGCGACAAAAAAAACTTAAACAAAAACAAGGTGTTGTAAACTTGAACGAACAACTCGCTACCAAGCCCCTTTCAGAATCTCCTCCAGTCCTATCTGCGACCACTCAGATAGTGTCTCACCATCAGCATCATCAATAACATCATCAGCATCATCGTTCGTCATACTTGTGAAAACACGTCCCGAACATGTTTGACTGCGTCCACTGTTCATCGGCCGGTGGTCATCAGCTGAACGCGCGCGCGCCTGGCAGCTGAACGCCCCCTCATGTGTTAAGTGTGCGATTATGGACAGTGTCCGGGGCCGGTTATGCCATTTCCCGCATTTCCGTTATCCTCAACGAAACGGGCGGCATTGTGTGTGTGTATGTATTTTTATACATGTATATACTACATTATTGAAAATGTAGCTTCATCGGTATCATGTGAAATATTGGCAGTACATTGAAATATAACCAAAAAACTTATCTTTCAAACAAGTGATACTTTTTGACAAAAAAAAACCTAACAGCTGGCAGATTAGAATTTAGTAATATGTGAAACCCATGAACATGTAACGATTATTTTGCGTGACCGAATTTTCACGAGCAAGGATTATTTTGACCACAGCATCCTTCCAACGAATGAGACGACTGAAAAATGTCATTTAGCTCTTTCGGACAGTTGCTAATCAGCTGGCCCGTTCAAGCAAATGTGAGACTTATAGTCAGTGTGTAGTTGTCCACCTTGCAGTCTTCGCTCTAGTCACCCCATCAATAACCTAGCCGTCAGTAATTAAAATATCATTAAAAGTCCATCGATACGTGGACTTATAGTATATATACACACACATTTCGACTTCATTCCATGTGTTTCTTATAGTTAGTTGTTAGTTCCTTTTGGTATCTGCTGTTTCCTATTTCCCGGTATTTGTGTTGTGTTAGTATATCTCACTATATCTCTTATTTTATCATTACTACTTTTATCCTTAGTTGTCTATGCTCAAATATGGGCGGGAGCCAACTGGCCAGTTTATGACCCCTAGCTAAAATTTGCAATTAAGTTGGATAAACCAACTGGACGATGCCAATGAGTATCGACCGGCCAACTGGCCAGGGAAGATAGCGGTGAAAGTTACTGCATTTTAGAGGTGCAATAATTAATTAAATAATTACATTTTATGGTATAGTAGGTATTTGAATACGCAATATCTGAACGCAATGGGGCAAGGGTCAAATACCGCAAATTATAACTAAATTTAAATGAAAGTCCAAATATTCCTCTTAAAATAGGAACAGTAATTCTTAAAAGAAACACAATTAATAACAGGTAGATACACTGGCTAGTTGGCCTGCCTCAAGAGGGTGCGTTGAAATTTACCTAATTTCGTCACCGCTCAGATGGCCGGTTGACATTTATTATCCCAAGGGTTCACCGTCCAGTTGGTCTGGACCCTCAAATATATCGGTTCTATTTTCTGTATGTTATATCACAGACAATTCATGAATTGTCCGTGGTTATATTTAAGTTTCTTTGTTAGAGAGTGTCTCATATTCGTATGTCACAAGAATTTGTAGACAATTCGGCAGTCGGTCATTCTTGATTTGGTTGACATTTCTTACTTAAAAATCAATGCCTTATAGTGTAATACAGCATAAAGCGTAAATACAGAATAAATATATAAAATGAAACGATTTCTTTATCGAGCATTTCTGATGATTATGGTCACATTTAAACAACTCTTTATAATACATTGACAATTTTCAAAATTAGTTTGATTTTTTCTGGGATAAAATTACTACAGAAATTACTATAGAACCAGTTATTAGAAAATCTATAAATCAAGTTAGTGGTAATGGGAAATACGACAGATACTTGAGGGAATGCAACCATGCAACTAACAGCCTGAAATACAACTGATAATTGAAGAATATGTATTGTCAATTAACGGAAGTAATTTGAAATTTCCACATTGAATCAACAATTTTATTTTGTAGAGGTTGAAAAAATCTTTAAAAGACACCAACGAAATGAAGATGAAGATTTTGTTGGTAGTGTGGAAGTTTTTGATAATCAGATTAGCGTTAATGAGAAATATAAGTGATACCTACTTTCTGAAATACAACTAATATTTTAAATGAGCACGTTAGGTACAATTTACAAATTATTTTGATATTTCCCGAAGTACGGTTGAATCAGCTGGAGTATCAGTTATTTGACAATCTGTATTCATGGTAATGGTAACGGACAATATAGTTGATCTCTTTGGGAATAATCGGCTTTCTGAAATATGACTGATATTTTTGAATAACTTCTGAAATTCATTTGGTCTTTTGTGAGGTACACATGAAATTAGTATAAAATCAGTTTCAAAATCTCTGTTATAAGTTAGTTGGTTGAATACAGTCACCCGAAAATCATAAAAAAAATTCTTTTTGAAATCACTATAATGTCGATATTAACATTATATTGGAAATAGGTCCAAATGTAAACTAAAATAAAACATTAACAAACACCGCTAAAATTTCATCTTTTTCTTACATTACGCGACATTATCTGACTTACATGCCGCTTGCGTGGATAGAGCGATATTTAAAAATATCTGAAAAATCGAGTACATCTTTACAAATACAGTTTGTTTTAAACGGAACTTTTGAAATTTTCGTCACATCTTCACTGTCTTGGTATAAATGATGTCAGATGGCTAAGAAAATTGCAATAACCATTCTCAATTTTACTCAATAGATGACATACGAGGCATAATAAAACTTATACCTAATTACTGAAGGATGTAAGCAGTCATCTTTTTTTTTAAGTGTACACACTCTCAACGCATACCAGATTTACCATTGAACCTAATAATATTTTTTGAGTGAATTTCCACTTAGTATAGCCGCTACATTACATACGACGACGTCGATAAAACTTTAACTGTGTTTAAAGACATTTACCCCTTATTGTGCGGTGAATTTTTGCATTTCAAGGTGCAGTAAGTAATCAGGAATAAGCCCTTATTAGAGAACTTTGTTAAATAGACATACATACGACAATTTTTTTGTGCAGTTATTTAATACGGTGTTTATAAGTTATAGCTGGATGTAACAACCAAAGGAATACTTGAAGAGATGCCAGTTGTGTAATTTGGAAGCAGTATAGTTTAGCCCGTGTTGTAAGCAACTCCAAACCTTTAAAGTGCTCAGAATTAGACAAATTTCGTTTCACGATTATTAAAGATTTGGGAATGCCAAGATAAAATATTTTCTGTGTTTTTACAATTATTACACTGCGCTTTTGAAGTTAGACAGATTAACAGACAAAACTAACCAGAAACGAAATAATTAATTTTCGTGGTGTAAAATCTCGTTCCTAGTAATTTCTAAAAAATAAATTATCAAAATCAATATATTGAAACATTAATCAGTTTTTCGCTTTCGAAATAGTATCATATTGGCTTACGAAACAATAAAGCAAACTTATGTTAACAACTGAAATAGAAGAATTTTGTCGTAATAATTCTTAACATTCGAAAACCATTGTGCAACCACCATTTTCCATTTTTAACATATTTATACAAACATTTTAACCTATTTCTTTAAATATATTTTTAACTAATCATATTTTATCTAAACGCCATAGTTGCAGACAAAACAACTTAAATTTGTTATTATATCTTTGGGTGGCTTACTTCAAGTTTAAATCGTTATAGCTAGGTTTTATATAGCTATATATGTAGCTATATATATATATATATATATATATATATATATATATATAGTTACGATTGATAGGTGACTACTATATAGATTCGACGTTCTTAGAAGACCAAGGTCTCTGCTTGTGGGGATGTAGTCAATGTAGAAGGAACCAGAAATTAGGTGGCCAGTTTTAGTTTACTCTATTATATTTGTCTAGCTTTCGGGAGTCCTCGCTCCCTTCCTCAGGACAATATTACAAACAATTACATCAGATTCATAGTATGAACAAGGTAAGTAACTTACTAGTTGAGTATTAATGTGGGAACTGTACCTGTGGGAACTGCTCTAAATCATACATAGGGCAAACTTCTCGATCCCTGCCAAACAGAATAACATTACACAAAAGTGATTTAAGATGTCAGAAGAAGTCGTGTGCGTTAGTTGAGCATTCCATTAATTCAAACCATTTTTTTAACTTCAATGATGCTTCTATCTTAGTCAGAGAAGATAATTCGTTGAAACGAAATTTCCTAGAAATGGTACAAATCAAAAAACATGGCCAGACGTGCATCAATAAAAGATCGGATATTAACAACCTAAGTTCACTCTACGAATATCTATTTTCGTTTGAATGTTGACTTCAAGTATTATACGTATTAATCCTCCCTCATAAAATTGACACATTAGAAAACCAAATACATCGTATAGTGTCTACTATGAATACGGTTCCCTCTTATTGTAAACTAATATTTGATAAGTTTTCTAAGTTCCAGAATATTGCAGGACTGGTAGTATAACAAGTCTCAGTTATCGATTGGTATGGATGCACACCACAGAGATATGGTGGTTGCAAACACAACTGTCTTTTCGTATTCTACGAACCGCAACTTGCCGGTTTGTAATTATTTTCGGTTGTTATTCCGCATTTAATGTGTTAGTTCCACGTTATGGTTCCTAGTGGCTTCATAACCTAAAATATAATACCTACGTAACGTGGTTCATTGTGTTTGTTTATTGTGATAATATTTCCTTGTCTAAGTTGCTCACCTTTAAGAAGTGTATTAATACTCAACTAGTAAGTTACTTACCTTGTTCATACTATGAATCCGATGTAATTGTTTGTAGTATTGTCCTGAGGAAGGGAGCGAGGACTCCCGAAAGCTAGACAAATATAATAGAGTAAACTAAAACTGGCCACCTAATTTCTGGTTCCTTCTACATTGACTACATCCCCACAAGCGGAGACCTTGGTCTTCTAAGAACGTCGTATATATATATATATATATATATATATATATATATATATATATATATATATATGTATAGCTATAGTATATATATATATATATATATATATTTATATATATATAGGTTTGTGCAGCAGAGCAACATCAATTATTTATGTTTAAATATCAATCCATTCGTTGAACAGTTTCTAACGTTATCGACCAATTTCTCGTTGAATGGTACCTTTTATCACCCGGTATCAAAGTGTATATATCCATAAAGAAGCCAAATAGAAATTTATACCAAAGTGCGGATACGACGGCTTCAACCAGAATTACTCAAGATCAGTTTAAGTACAACCGGAAACGCACCATCGGCATTCACTTGTCAGTTTCGTAATTGTTGCTGCAGATTAATGATGCTCCTGCTGGCCGTTCCATCATTGGGTAAAACTCGCCGACCGCTATTTAACTTCTGCTTATTTTATTTTGAATTCCTGCTGCGTATCGAGCTCAGGTGAAATTTTTGTGAGATGGGATTACGCAATTAAAACAATTATACGTGTACCTACACTCTCGTGTATTCCATCGCATGACTCCTCCGGTTGTTATTAGAAGGCTTCTTTCCCCAAAACTAATCTTTCCCTCATTATCATAATACATAAACAATTTCGTTTCCTTCCCTTTCTGTCTTCTTTATCTCTAATGACTTATCTTTACTTGGGTAATATCTCGCTCTCGCTCGTTCGCTCTCTCTGTCGTATTTGCTCCATGTATTAAAATAAAATTTTCGAAAAGGCAATTTCACGAGTCCAGAATAATAAATCAACGTTATCGGAAGTTTTCATCCCCCGACCTCGCGATGCCGGTGCTCCGGAATATATCTAAATTGATTTGTATACCATAATATCCATACTTAAAAATGCTAATGAAAACACGCTTTACATGCCACGACTTATAGACCAGTTAAAAATGAAATTTTACAAACGAAATGATCTAAGGATAATTGTTTAATCCGAGCGAAAGACAATTGACCATTGAATGGTTTGGGATACATACGAGTGGTCAACATGCAGCTCGCGAGAAAACTAAAAATCCGAAAAAGTATAAGTAGTCTTCACTTACCAAATTGAAAACACTTATTCATTATTTAAAATTTAACAAAAAGAGTACATTATACGTCGATAATTTTTCTGTACGTAAGTTGTTAAAATGTATAATTTATACTATGTTATATACATGATATGATATTATATATGATTATATACATTATATACCTATAATCAAATATACACTATTCAACTTTTTTCTAATATCCGAACGGCTAGATCAGTCAGTTGCATTGATGACAAAATCGCCTTTCCTAAATATGTATTACAATTTTTTATATCTAGCCATCGAAACGTTGAATTTATTTAAAGGAATTAGTGTATTTTCAGCATATGGTATTTAATGTTAACAACTTTAAACATAAAATTTCAATTAAACCTGTAACAAATTCAAGAGGAGAGGTAGGAGAGTAAGCCACATATATAATATACCAAGTAGACGTGGACGTGGACCTTCTGCAAAAATTGTTATTGATACACATTGAGTAAAATGTATGCCTGCTGTACACAACTGACTTGTACAAAAAGTAAATAAAGAAAAATTTACTATGAATGTCTATATCCTCCAGACTGCTTAGTATTCGAAATACAACCACTTTATTACAGAAAATGTATGGGGGCGATCAGCAGTTGATATAATGTGTAGATGCATTAAATCTCATTCGTCTGTACCATGACTAAGGTCTATAATATAATAAACACCATTTCTTTTCACACTTATTAATAATTACTCCATTTTTTCTTCTGTTACAAGCACTAATAATACTACAACTACTACTCCAAATGTATGTATGTTATGTGATTGCCGCACATATCATATATACTTACACCGAAATAGGCCAATGTAGAAGAAAACGAATTAAGTGTATCATTTGGTTTGTCATTCTCAGTTGCCATTAGGGTTGGCGTATCAAGAACCACAATATGTGTGCGCATGTATAACTGTTATCACATACTTTGCCACAGGAATTTCTATCTCCCTGGTTTCATGAGACGCGCCATTTATTGCAACATTGCGAACAGATCGAGTCGAAACTATATAGTAACATGGGAGAATGTTCTCGGGGAGCTGAGATGAAAGTCAGGAGCGTTCTTGATAATCCCCAATATAAAAAAAAAAAAATTCTTGATATATTTAAATTTCCGACGTTTCGTTCATTATTGTGGACATAATCATGGCTAGGCTTATAAAAAAAAAACATGTCAAATTTTTTATCTTGACATAGCCATGATATGTCCACAACAGTGAACGAAACGTCGGCAATTTAAGTATATCAAGAATTATTTTTTTTTTATATTATCAAGAACGCTCCTGATTATATAGTAATATATATATTCACATTTCTTATTTATGGATATAGACGACGGATATAGCACTTCCACCGTTGTATAACACTCTGTATAAGCTACAAGAAAAGTCAAGATGTGATACTGAAGTCATTTATTACATCGTCAAATTTTGTTAGTTGAGTTAATATATTTATGATTGTAACTTTAGACACAAACGAAATAGTTAAGGCATATGAAATCCGTCTCCTTGACTGACTAATTTCTTTTATGTCTCTATTGCACTTTTGGTTAATACTTCGACGCGATTATTATACGTGCGGCTACCAAGGAATTTTTCTTCATGGAGTGAGTTATCAATATTCTAAGGCTCTTAGAGCCTGGTCTATGAGATCCCGCTGTTCCATTCGAATTAAGTCACAAAATACAAGAAAAACCTTCCGCTACCATCAATCACCTCGACTATTGTAATTAAAATATCATTATGAAGTCAGTCTAAGGTGGTACGTGGTGTTGGTGGCCAGTCTTCCAACCGGCTTCGACAACGACGACGAATTTGTGTTGTCAGGTAATTGAGCGGTGGAAAAAAATAATTTCCCAACTGCACATGGATTATGTTAACATTAACAGGTCCCAGATGGAGAGGCTATTCATCGTTATGGTCGTCGTTTTCATTGAAATAATTACATAAATTAAAGGTATCATCAAGAGTTGTTTTTTGCTTCCTTCCGATTAGACTTTAATAGTCGGGGGCTAAATTAGGCTTGGTATTTCTGCGGGAATTATAACAGCGTCAAATTTTGATGGCCTAACGCTGATAAAGTATTCCTTGTATTACCGTCTCACAAATAGATTCTTAACGTGTAATAATAACAATTGAAGTTATCAGAATAGTATATTAAAAATAAGTAAGTTTAACACATTATAGCCGAAAGAAACTCACATCCGAAAATTATTATTGTATCCGTTTTTTGTACTGAAAGAGATTTTTTAGAGGATTTTCACCAGCGGGACTTTTTCCGGAAAATCCGCTCAAAATTAAAAGACAAGCCCGTAATCTTCCTTGCTGCATTAAAAGCTTATCTTATTTAATGCTGCCTTTCACCACCTACATTTAGCTGCATTCGCCTTTCGTTTTATAATCTCTACAACTCCATTTATTAACTACAAATATTTAATCTGATCGATCGATTTTTCCACAGTACGAGTCGAATTAATACCCTAAAGTTATATTAAAAACACCGGGACCACCGAAACCCTTTACAAAGTGTACTAATCTGTCACTTTAATTGGTCGTTAAATTGTAAATTTCCCCCTTTCGGGATCCCAAACAAGTCACGAAAGTAGAACAGAATTCCACATTCTGTTTTACAAAATTAATAGCCGAAAAGTTTATTCATATTTAATCAAACCGTCGTAAAAGATCTATTTCTCTTCCTCATTAAATGCGCATAAATAATTCGAAATTTCAACTACTTATCACTCAGAATATTCCGAAGTATAAAAAGAGGGAGAAAGAGAAAACGAATCCGTTTAAAAGTACAAATAGCCCGAAAAGTAATGCATTATGCAAGTGACAGAATGAAAAATAACCGTGAAGATATCATCGTCGTAGCTGCTGCTGCTTCTACCACTTTTAATTAATTGACAAAAAAGATAACGATGGTCATTTCGAGGCCAATTAACGATTTCGATGGAACTTCGGGAGGATAGCAATTATGTCTTCCTTTCCGTGAGAAAAAGAATGACTAAATGGATCTTGGAGGGGAGAAAGTTCAGATTTGATTTGTCAGGGCTGAGTTTATAAATTTTTGATATCGAGGTGGTCTGTAATTTGTCAATTACAAATTGATGGATTCAAGCCAACATAGCAAGGATAAAATTTTTAATGATAACGATGATTTAGATAATTCGTTGGAAAATTGTTCTTGAATGGATTATTTATAAGTATTTACAGTTAAAGATTTATAACGGGCATTGTGTTTTGACAACTAAGTTGTGAACAGGGAAGCCAAACGAAATGAACTGTATCGATCAAACAATTGGAATGCAACAAGTGACATATTGTGGCAGCCATTATGTAGTTGGTAAGGCTATTGAAAGGTATACTTTCTATTGAAAAGGGATTATGCACGATCAATAACTGAAATGGTTTACCTGCTACGTAACAATGCGCCAAGTGCTTTATTGATGATTAAGTGTGCATGTATCCTATGATTCTTATGAAACTATTCGAAATCGTAAAAGGTCCCACAGCAATTTAAATATGTAGTAATAACGCTAGGATATCATTTTCTCATGAATACACCCTAAAAGAGTGTAAATTACGGCGACTTATTTTCGTGTTTAATAAAATAAAAACACATATTTTCAATAATTAATTATCCATTTTGTCATTCAGATAATCATTGGTGCAGCCAAGGACGAAATGTCCTCTCTTACCCATTCAAACATTCCACCCGAAACACCGTAGGAGCACGCAAGGTAATTCACTTTCTACAAAAGTTCTGACATACAATTTCATTTAAATTATAATTGCTTTTAAAAATTCCATTCGAGAGAAAGAGAAAAGATCTCTCCCACAAAGGGAAACATAAAGCAGATGATAACCCAACGGATTACTACGGCGCTGGATTATATTCGTGATTACTCTCAAATTTTGAATAAGGGGCAAATATATTAAAAAAAGAAAAAGGAAGACGGGAAGCAAGAGAAGGAGGAGCAGGAGGATGTGGAGGAGTAGGAGGATGAGGGGGAGGGAATTAAACCGTAAGAAACGTCTGGTTGACTGCCTTTATTTCCAATTCAGGAGAGCGACAGGAGGCTGATATGTACCAGTCCACATCAAAAATTTACAAAAAAAATTCAGTCATACCTGTATTTACACTATTATTCCCTGAAATAAAAAAATCTAAGGATAAGTCAAGAATTCCATCAAATACTAAATAAATAAGTCTAAAAAGTGTAAACTTAAAATGTAAATAATTAATTTCAAAAATTTCATTCCAATTATGCGTCGATTGAACATTGTCTCTTAATTAACTAAAACGTATACAAAAAATTAAATACCAAAACATAATCAATAACAAAGTTAACCAATTCTAAATATCCGTGAAATCGCGAAAAAAGGACCAAAGTGTAACATGATTTGATATGATGAAACTCCAGTAAACATCGTAAATCTTAAATAAAGTCTCCCCATATGTTGTCAGACATTTTGGCCGGCGCAATACGTGCCACGAATGTGGGTGGAAGACGAATGTACACAAATTAAAAATTTATAATAGCCGAAGGGTCATATCATTATGATGTGGTAGAGAAGGGAATTATTAAACCTCCCATTGATGAAAATGGGGCTTCTTTTCACAAGAAAGAGAAGCACACAACTGAAAATTCAAATGAAAAAATATGAAAACGGATACCACCACCATTCCTCATCAGCCTCCTCACATTTCTTTCTTTTTCTCATTCTCCACGAGATTTTATTACGTAATGATTGCTAAGTCGGTTTTATTTTACTGCCTCGTCGCGATTTTATTAAACAACTGAAGACCAACACCTGAAAAGGAAAATTTATTTGTTCGTAAACAGAAAATGCATAGCACTGTTTTGTAAACACACCTTATCCCATCGGACATTTGTATAATTACTCAAACTAAGGAATAATGAAGCTTTATCACCTAAATAAAGATACCTACCAATAAATATTAATAATTATTAACGTTGCACGTATACACTGCCGTATTATCTATCGTTAAATAGTTTGTTAGTTTGTAATGCCATAAAGTTATATAGTTACTAATTAATTTACGAACTGTAATAGATATCACTATACCTCGGATACAACGAATAAACTGCAGATATAAAGTATTTATATGGTTTTTATGTTACAGTTCGGATTACGATATATTCACATACATTCGAATTAACGTTAGTCGTGACGCATCTAATACCGTACGGAGTATTTTAATTCAGATAGGTGCAACTACACTATATACTAGCTGATGGCTACAACCTGTAAACAATTTATTATTCAAGGGTTGTCGCGAATGCAATTTTGCGTAACGAATTGTTATTCATAGCCGCAAGTAATAGTTACATTACGCATCGAGAAATGTATGTGTAATGAATTAATTGTCTGATAATAAAAATAGAGAAGTACGAAACCGACCAGTCGAATAGCGGTAGCGATACCGGAACTAATATGATATGCAGGAGACACATTTTACTTTGGTAAATTTATACAAAAAAATTACTCCTTCTTTCAATGCAATTACTGCAGTGGAAAGAGCTTTTTGATACTCACTTAAGTAGGCCTGCACCATATCGAGACAAACTCTCTGTCTCGGTATCGCACGATACCGAGACCGATACAGAGACGATAGTGGTAAAAATTTCCGAGACCGATATCAAGGCACAATTGACCGAGAGTCTCGCCGAGACGATACTAAATTTTGAAAACTCTCGGTCTCGTTATAATTTATTACTTTTCCATATATTATCCAAATTTATACATATTATTATTATTATTATTATTGTTATACATATGCGGGTGGTATACGTTTCATTCATAATGCCTCAGGTAGGCAGGTCAAAACTACCTGCTTTAATCCCTTAGTTAGATTTTACCCGTTACCGGAAACATTTTGTGTGGATCCTGTGAAAAGAATAAGGAATCCTGTATATGAAACAAATATAAGAGAATTTTTGAAAATGGAATTTTGTAGCCCAGCCGAGATTTGAACCCGGGTCTCGGTATGGTACGTACAGTAAGGTACAGCGTGTACAGCGTCAAAATTTTTGAAAAATTTCATACGTAAATATTTTTAATTAGCCATGTCTCTGTAAAAAGAGGTTTTAAAAAATATATTCTATATATGTAATTAAATAATTCACCACTTAAAAATGGTTCATTAAAATATTCCGCTGGTGAGATCCAATCTTAAACCAGAAGAAAACACAAAGTCTTCACCACCAATTTATTAACCAAAGAGCTCTTTGGTGCTCTTTGGTTAATAAATTGGTGGTGAAGACTTTGTGTTTTCTTCTGGTTTAATTACCATGGCCACCTTCGAGATACTGGACAACCTTCGGTCTTAGATCCAATCTTATTAACAAAAATACAAATGGACATTATCTTATGGCGAGAGTAATTCGAGACCGAGACGAGATCGAGACCGAGACAATAGTAATCCTTTGTCTTGTCTCGGCGATACCGAGACGAGAGTGGAAAAATTTAGTTTCAACGAGACCGAGACGATACCACCGGCAGATCTCGGTATCGTCTCGGTATCGTGAAGGCCTACACTTAAGTGCATGTTTGAAATTAAAATTCAATTATAACTTTAGAATTCAAGAAAGTAATTTGATTGGATTGAGTTGATAATTATTCGCTTAATAAGTGGAATTTGACAAGATCTCAATTTGCTCAGGAGGAATTTGTTGATTTTATTTTATGTGAGTAAAGTTAATACTGGAAATATAGATTGTATTCGAGAGATACGTGAGACGGATTTGTCTTACAATCCAATACCGGAATTATGATATCAGATTTGTTTGAATTATTACTAATTTTATTGTATTTTGTCTAAATATTTTAAAGAATATTATCAAGGTATTTTCTTTAAAGATAAGGTGTTAGATCACCGTTCTCTAGAACGTCATTAACTTTACTCTTAATGGCATGAAGAATTCAAGGTGGTGTGTTATTAACCCCTCAATACTTATTTTCCATTTTTTTTATTGATGATAATCAAGACCAATAACACAAATTTAACAAATTCATTTCTTTAAATGAAGTCTCAAATATCAAGTTCTAGTTATAAGTGTGGTATAACAGAAATCTGCTGAGTTGCCTTTCATTTGTGTATATTTCCTATGTACCTTAGTAATTATATACCGAACTATAACTGGTAATTTAAACGTTTTATTGAAAACCAATTTATGATATCCTTTCATGTGTTTTCTAAATGTGGAAAACGTTCAAAAGGGTTGAAAACTGAGTTGGGGTCTATTTAAATCTTTCGGTAACGCCATAAAAAAAACAAGTTTTTCAATAAAGTGATAAACGTTATTTCAGAAACCTATATTTAGATTTTAGATATCTTCGTTGAGGATGAAAGGCGTGGAAAGTGCTCTCAAATGGTATACAAACTGTCCTTAATTTTAAATTTCATAAACCGTTTCAGAAACTCCAACACCACAAGGAAAGTTGCATGCATATTGACTATACCCATATACCTATACATATACATGAATTAACTTAGTTTCATTTTGTATTGAAATAAATAATTTTTTTAATCATTTTCAATGCAATTTCAGTATGTGATTTCCGCATGAAGTGATGAAGGGCGTTGCAACATTGTGTTCTAAAGTTAACCATCGTCACTTTTGTAATTTATTAAAATCACCATTATCTTATATTTTGTACAATAAAATACTAGAAGTCAACCAGCTAACTTTACATGTTGACGTTTTGTCAATCGGATGTCGTGTTGTTTCATTAATGCGGATACGTCAGGGGTATTTATATGCCTGCCTAATAAGTCAAATAACTTCAACACTAAATTCATCAATAATAGTGCGAATCAGAAGCACCTTTTGTACCTACTGATACAAATAATTTGGAAACACATAACTAATTGTTTTTCTTATCTATTCATCTTCATAAATCCAAAGGAGAACGTCAAGGGCAAGATCGCCCTTTTTCCTTCCACACCACCCTCAGCTCGACGCCAGCATATTCGAACACCACCACCACCACCACCACCATCGTCGCCACCACCCCTCTTCTTTCCTTGCTCTGTACCTCCCCGCTACCCTCCCTCCCTCCACTTCAAACCTGACAATCTATCAGAAAGCAAACGAAGCCAAAGAAGCATATATGATTAATCTAAAACACATCGTGAATAAAAAGCGGCCATTTTTCTCATATTAATTATTTAGAGATGTGCCCTCTGCGCATGTCCGCGCACACCCCTCGCGCCGTTGCTGTGACAACACGCGGCGAGGGAGTCGAAATATCGGGGGGGTCGAAGCCATCATAACCACTCCGATATATACGCCGTGACCTATGGTCTGTTACGCTACACCCCTGACGCACTCACTTGTACCTACACATACATGTATACATACCTACCCCCTGTACACTTTGTGTGTGTGTGTGTGTGTGTGTGTGTGTGTGTGTGTGTGTGTGTGTGTGTGTGTGTGTGTGTGTGTGTGTGTGTGTGTGTGTGTGTGTGTGTGTGTGTGTGTGTGTGTGTGTGTGTGTGTGTGTGTGTGTGTGTGTGTGTATGTGTGTGTATGTGTGTGTGTGTGTGTGTGTGTGTGTGTGTATGTGTGTATTCAGGTGATGGGGATGGAAGCTGTTCTTCTGAATTTTTTATGGCGGATTTTTAGAATTTCCCTTCGTGATTTCTCCTCTCCTCCTTTTTTTAACGAATGGCGTGGACTCCACGCTTCTGAGGAGCCGAGGAAAATCAATTTGTAACCACGATACCCAAAACAATGGATATAGAAAGCAAAGCAATATTTTAATGTACATTCACTTTGTAGAATTCTTACAACACTTCTTCGTTGATCCAACTCAAACCTAATATAAACAAACTGAGATGTAGAACCTAGTTGAGCTACTTACTTGATTCATCCCATTACTAAGAACATGTGCGAACCTAACCTAAATTTCACGAAACAAGCAACTGCCCAACATAACGCACACACTACACAACTCGTACACACACTATAACTCACACCAATAAAACCGTTACCATAATCATTGACATCTCTGTGAACAAGCATAAAAATCTTGGAAAAAGTGTTGAATAAAAATTTTGCCACCATTACGTACGCGTTTTTGACATGGTGGTAAAAATACCAACGCAAGTTCAGTTACACAAAGGAACTCCAATATGACCACTAAGCAAAGTTACTGGTCCAATAAGATTAACAAACAGATGAAATAGAAATAGTATTAAAAAAACATTCAGTTCCCTAACAACTAACCGCTTTATAATGAGTCAGAAATGCCAAGGAAAATACATGTGCCTTTCAAGATCAGGACACAAGGATTCGAGTCCGGAACCTTCCGGTAGCCTACGCGAAACACAACGAACGGAGAAAAAGACAATGTTAAGAAAAATCATTCTACACAGACAAAAACGCGATTAAAGTAAATACTTCACGAATTAAACAATTTATTTCACCAATTAGCATTTAGATGAAAAAGGAATGTCACAAAAGTATGTCGTCACAGGACACCTGGCAGATGTGAAAGGAATGGAAAGTGTATACTGTTTAATAGTGACATATATTTATGTATTATATTCATTGACCACAGATTCCAGACTGTTTAAAATTATAGGCGAACCATAACACGCTTTCATATCAAAAGAAGTATTCTTCTTCCAAACTCGGTTGGACGGCAACAAAAACACCTAAATGCGAAGAGTACACCTGTATAATTTGCGCTCGTTACCTTTTTACGACTTTAGTCACCAGACTCTAATAGTGGACACAGATCTGTCAGTCTTATTGCTTACGTATGTGTGGAGACTATGATCCAAATTATACGAGTGAAGTGCCTATTTAATCCAAGTGACTTTCTAATGACAATATGGGAACGATTAGTAAGAAAGAAAGTGTTGGATATTTAAGCATACTTAATACTGATTAAATACAATAACAAAAACTGAACATTGCACCGTAGATAAATTATACGACTCACATTTTTGTTAAGCATTTGTCAGTAGATCACAAAGGTATGTAAATCCCCAATGTTGAGTGTGCGACACAAATGGCGATTCCGGGACAAAACCGTTATACATTATATTATTATACGTTATGTGTTATACATATATCGATTACAAGTATGAGCTATGTTTCAGTCCTGTAAACACTTTGAGACAATAGAAATAAGTCTCTTTCGCTCTGCGTTTTATTCATGGGCTCCATATTCCAACAGAGAGAAAGAAAACAGAGTAGCAAATTTTAGGGGCATTATACAAAAATCATTTTCTCTTAGCTGTTTAGAAAGCGACATGCTATGGCATAAATCGATTTGGTAAACAACCTGTATAGTTGACACAATACCAGATTCGTGAAAGGTTGTTATAATACAAATCCCGAAATGCCTCTAATTGTTCGTAACAAGTCCTGTGGATTGTTGGATGTTCGCTTGGAACAAATTTCACTAAGTATCCCAAATGAAGCGTAAAGTGTATAAAATAGCGCCAAAGATAGAAAAAATTATCCCCAAATAACAAAACAGTTACAAAATCGCAATGGCGTCGATTAAACATAATCTCACATACTTCCCTCTGAAAAAACTCTCATTTGCTCACCTACAGCTCCACTTGTTACGCACTAAATCACAACACCATGCCACATATTACACTTAGTGACATTTTTCTCATTTTCCCGGCGTCTTTCCGACCAAGACGCCATGCTGATAATATCTGTACGAACTTTACGTCACTGCGACTAATTTCATGAGACTTGGTGTAAAGTTAGTCACAGCGACGGGTCAATCAGGGGCCGCGATTTCATAGGCGAATTCTATTGATATGATCGTATCAGATTGATTTAATGTGTAATTAATGAAAGTGATGAGTTTTTTATAGAAAATTGTTTCAAAATGCCCTGCGGATGTGGTAATAAATGTAGTTTGAAGTAACATTTGTATGTGGATTGCATAGATTCCTGTAATTGTTGGTAACATGTACTTTAGATTTTACACCACTGCGCTGTGGAGAGAGAGCAAGCGACGTACCACGGACACGCCCACACGCCGTTATTCCGCAACAGTGGAATTTACTTCCAATGACGCTAATAGATTTTTGACTTAAAAAATGTGCATAAGTTTATCGATTTATTACAATTTCTGAGGGTTGTTTCTTAAATAAATGGTTTCAACAAAACACAATAGGGTGTTAATCTAACGTTCTGAACTTAATTCTAAAATATTTGTTTAATTCTTGACAAATTCCAAGCATTAATAGAGGATGGTGACTGAAAGAACACCACTTTCAGCAAAGCAGTTTTCACTCAATTTTCTGCTCTTACAGGATTTCAGTTTACCTGGTTTAAGAATATGAAGCAAATGATAACCGTACTTAATAAAATTAAGTCATTTATCTAATTATATAATAAATAATAAATGGCAGATGTGTTTCATACAATGGCACATTTATAAAAATACATACCACATTCAACGTTTTATAATAAACATACAAATCTGATGATGTCGCTACCCACCCAAGGCTAAAATAAAAAGTGACTATATAGTATATCCATACTTGATATTATGAATATTCAAGAACATGAAATGATTATATTTCACCACTTGTACTTAAACTTCAGACTTCTTTTCTTTGTTCCCTTATTGTATTAGCGTAATAAAGGGCAGGTAGCTTTCGATATTTATTTCAGTCCAACTACACTTTACGTATGATCGGATGATAGCGATAGATATTCTCCTTCCATAATTTCTCTTGTCAGTTTTCCTGTCTTGGAAGTTTTACGTCTCTATGGTGTTGGGAGAAGTCTCAGATTTCTAAAGGGAATTAATCTATAATCGTAATATTTGAGCCACCTTTTATAAAATATTATAAAGAGAACAAATTTGCGACTATAGAGTTAATAAAATAAAGCCAACTAAAGGTCACTGTTGTATAAAAAGACTGTTGAAATCAATAGTATAGTTTTTTTATTAATTTATATTAATTTTAAGGTAATTGTTATTTCTTGTAGGTCTTAAACTTATCAATGAAAGAATCTGTTTAATATATAATCACAAATCCATCTAGGATTAATGAAACTTAAAAGTTATCAGAATTTAGTAAGAAATAAATATGTGTGTGCGAATGATTTCAGTCATCATTATTATTATTATTGTCAATGCAGTGCAACAACAGTATCATCATCATCAGTGACAAGGGTTCCTTGGAAAACGATATTTGAGTCTATCCTTTTTTCTTTAAACCACCCCTGACATTAACCTTAACAAAACCTTTATCAAATTTTATCTAACTTTTCTGCACTGGCCTTTCTATAGTTGAAGCAACGTTTTACAATTAACATAAGAGTGTAAGTTACATTAGACATTGCGATAAGTTTAATAAAAATTCAATTACCTCCATATATGTTTATTAATAATCTGAAATTAAAGAAAAAAAACGGTCTCCTTTCTCTCTTTCAGCCACTTTCCGTGACCTCTAACATAAAACATTTCAAAAGTAACTGTTAGGAATCCGCAACAACGCCTGTCGAAGGTCGCCTTATTGTAATTTAATGATTTAATGATACCTTCGAGTACCACATACTCTTTATATATACGTACATATATACATATATATGTATCTTATAATAGTTCACTTGTGTTTTATGTACGCACAAACAATAAACGTTCTGTACTTACATTACCGTATAAAATTACGATGGAAAGTATAAATATTCTTTAATGTATATCGCCGCTTAATTACCGACCGTTTCATTAACGTAATAGCGTCAAATTAAAAAGTAATCTTTGTGAGATGTGTGTGCTAGCGTGTAACTCCACCTACGCGATTTATAATCCAATGAAACTGAGGATGAGGTTAATTAAAAGCCACGATTTGTATTCATTACATATTTTAGTTCTTCACGGCAATTATAAATTGAATGGGAAAAATTTTAATGAATCATGAAACACGACGCCATGTGTAAAAGTTATTTCTCTCACTAAATTACAAATATGTTTTCCTTCAGGAAAAATGCATTTTAGTCAAGTAATTTGGTGCGATTAAATTAAATATTACCTTAATATGACGGACATTGAATTTTTTTTACTAACTTAAATGATAACCTTTTTAATTAACTCCTAAAAAGTTTCTACAGAATTTCTATTGGAATACTAAACGTTTAATTTTAGATTTTTTAACGTCATATAATTTATAAGATTTCAACCGGTTTCACCCATCATTTTATTTTTATTTTTTAAATTCAATACTAAAAAAATCGGTTACAATATTTTTGTTTAACTTGAATTGTGATGTTTTTGATCAAATTTTTAAACAGATTAAGTTTTTCATTACATTAATATGAAATTTGTTTAGAGCTGACAAACTTCGAAACTTGCTAATAACTTTTTGCATAAGTACTATAGTTAAATATAGTGGAATTTGTATTTGGTAAAATTGATAATCTCTAAAAATTAATGTATATTAATAGGTAGATACAATTTTAATCATTTTATGACAAAACATAAAAATTTGAAATTCTTTTGATTATGTTATTAATATCATTAAGGATTTCTACATTTGTCATGACCATGACAAAAACACAAACGTACGAGACCGCGAGACCAAGATGAGAGAAACTGCTTTTACTTTCGGGGCAGTGGAAAAATTTAAATTTGGCGAGAGCGGGGCCAAGACTATAAGCAAATCTCGATATCGTCTTGGTCTCTTGGTCTGGAAGCCCCACTTAACCTTACAATTAATAATTTTATGGATCAGTTGTATTATGGAATGTGAATAAATTAATATTATTTATATGAAAAGCAAAATTTATTATCACTTGGAAGTTGTACCGTTGCATTTACCTTATTTGTATGTATTTGTATTGTATGTTACTGATATAATTAATTAAGCATAAGTGTAAACCATATTTGTAGGTGTTTGCGTATTGAAATTCTTGCAGTAAATAATTTCGAAATCTACCTACTTACCTTACATAAATACTCTTTTACAACAAAATAATTTTGGCGTTTTTGAATTCATTGAAGTTCGCATTTTAAACACCTAAGAATGAAACGAAGTATTTTAAATATTAATATTTAATGTGTAAGTTAAATCCCAACAGAGACAATAGAGAGTCTGAGGGTACATATTTGTAAACAATCTATGCGAAAAGGGCATGTTTGTATGTGCACTGTAAAGCTGTAAACACAAAATTTAAACATCTAAACCCCCATTTGTCGTGTTCAGAAGTTCGTATATTACTAGTACTTTTCCAGTTACAATGGAAACGTAAACATTGGTGGATATGGCAAAAAGTTATTGAACAGTTATACTTATATTACATCAGTCTGACCACAAATATGATTGATTTTGTTTGTACTAGTCGTTGTGTAAAGTAGTACCATTTAAATTTTATATTCAGTGCCAAGTGAAACCCCTACAAGCAAGTCGTAAAGTGCTTGTTCAATATTATATTTAATGCATCAAAGAGGACCATTACTCGAAGTTCTACTACAATCCAAAAACAAAGAAAAAGTTAATGCATTTGAACAGTACGAACACAACGAAATGGATACTGCTCGAAAATAATTTAATAACGAATTTTAAATTTCCTTACATTTCGGAAATTGTGTAACCTATCTCTCAGCTTCCCTTTCGTTTCTCTTCCAGTAATTCTGTGTAGATGGAACCAACTTTTCATTATTAGCATCAAACTAACAATTAGTTTGCGTATTGACAATACATTCTTAGCATAAATAACTTTTGTAGCCAAATAAGTAATTACGTTCAGTCAGGCAAGCAGTTGTTAATTTCACATGCAACAACTTCCGTAGTTCTGGTGTGTACAATCAGCCTAATTGATAAAGATGGATAATAAGAACCTTCAATTAAGGCGGCACTAATTTTATATACGTTAATAAATTTTAATTCTGAAGTGAGGCAACATGCGCTGGGAAAACTTGTAGCCAAGAATTACTCACGTTTGACAAACACTGTAAGAGTACGTGATAAATTTTTCCATAAAGATGTATGTACGTGGACGTTATTTAAAGTTGGTGGTTATCAAAATTTTAGTTAAGATAAACAGTTGATATTGATATTTTGTCAGATTATGAACATGCCAACGGATAATTTCATCACAGTAAGTCCTTTAATTTGATTTTACCTTCCGTGAAAGGCAATAAAGCGCTTGGATAACGTTTTACCTCGTTTCCAGCTTTAGCTCCAGCTTCGGCAATATGAAAAATAGCGTATTTACTAGCAGCACGGCGTGGCGTATATAACTATATAAGTATAAAATATTGTGTGGTGTTGGGTGTAGGAATAGGTTTTAATAAAAGTGTCGGCCACGTAATATCCGGCATACCGCATTGTTTGGCGGAGCGGGGGCATCACGCAGAAATGGCGGACGTTATTTTTATATTTTGACTCCCCTGTTTTTGTTCGCCCTGATCCCTAATTTGGTTTCCACCCCAGATGGATTGGGTGGGCCACCCACTTATTGCTATTCCATCTATGACTGCAGGCGTCTTACATCGGGGGCTGATCGATAATTCTCCCTGTTCCAAACCAGATTTCTAAGGTATAAGCTTGCCGGAGCCAGGAACGGCCTTATCACCAATACAAAAAATAATTACCATCGGAAATCTTTGACAAAAATACATTTTGTATATTTTATAAATATATGGAAAGGATTATAGGCATTATTATCCGTTCGACGTTTACAAAATTCATATTAAATAAGGCGTGAATCTGTTTCCAATTATTACCAAGCAATGAATTCTCCGAAACCAAGCACCCATCACTCATTATATTATTGAGTTGTTTCTGCTATAAAGTACGTAACACCAATTACGAAGTAGGTACTCGAGGAAACTGTGAATTACATTGACTAATAATTCTACGATTTTAAGAATAAGCTGCGTCTTTTGATATATAATGGTTTACAAATTTGAATATGTTCAACAATCTCATGCGTAATATTTAATGCTTGTCAAATTTTCGCAATTGTTGAACAATAGTTTGAAATGGTCCATTTTCCATAATTTACACAAAGATTTCCATTTTCAAACTAGTAGGTAACGTATAGAATATTATGGGGCGATATTGGATGACAATATACAATTTAGGTCATATTAAAAAATTTTTAAAAAGCGCTTGTGAATTAAGGACAATGTTATGTTAATAAATTCATTCTAAACTTAAAATTAAGTAACTGTGAGGATTATTGTTTTTTTTTTCGGTCTTTAGTGATATATTCTACTTCGCATTTTACACCAGCAAACTAAAAACAGATTTCAAATCACACAAAGTAATCGATTAATATTACGTAACTTCGACCATGTCTCAGAATAAATAGGGACTACATTGTGAGGTAACTCTAGTGGCCAGATCTATTAAAATATCATTATCTTGGATTTATTCACCGTATGCGTTTGAATCTATTTTTAAGGGGGAACGTGAAGTATTCTGAAAATACTTGATTCTAGCGTAGTTTCTCTTATCAGTGCGTAAAGTTGAACAGTGATCTAGACTCTTGTTTCAAAACCGCACACTTATGCTTTCGAATAGCAGCTAAAATAAATTGCAAATATACGTCATTGTATAGCAATTACCGTTAAGTTGCCCTTGTACTTTCATAGGTGAAGCAGTACTTTTAGGATTTGATGGTAGAGTTTTGTCTAAACTTTCCTCCAAAGGTCTCAATGGTTTGCTTTTGTATGTATGTATTTTTTTTATAAAACGGTAGTATGTGGAAATTATTAGTGAGAATTAAAATACGTTTTTCTTGTAAAGGGCGAAAAAGTAAATATCTGATAAGAAATGATAACAATAAAATAATCTTATCATAAATGATAAGAAAATTTTGAGTTGAAATTTAATATTCTGGGTTTTTGCCCTGGATCGTTGTAAACTGAAGGTTTCCAAATGAGAGTCTAATTACCCGTAGGCAACCTCTGCAAGAGAAATTTTGACACATGTATTTGGAATAAACTACTTAAAAAAAAATAAGAAAAAAGGTTGTTCAGAATAAATGGTTATTAAAATTTTCTACTATTCTGAAAAAATATTTAGGCTACGAAATTTTTGCAACTAGTTCTATTTATAGGGATATGAAACGACTTTGTTAAGAAAAGTTGTTCAGAATTAAAATTACTCTTACAAAGTCACATTAAAGAAAACTAAAAATCTTTTTAAATGTTTAAATAAATAAATAAAAAGCTTCATTGTCACTAAAACCAAAGTTTTATATATAAAGCCTAAAAATATAAGAAATGATATACCCGTCAACAGAGTTAAAAAATATACAAAGATAAATGATATTAGGAGGATTTTTTCATTATTAATTCATTTCTGTACGTAAAAGTTAACACAACATATTTTCGAAGTTGACACCGGATTCTGATTCTGTTTTGATTTAATTTCGCAGACAAGAATTACAGTAATTAAAATGAGTACCTAAATACCATAAATGGGGGCTGAACATCAATATTAGTAAGACTGAATACCTTGATATCGGAGAAAAACCCAAAGATCTACAAGTTAACAAAGAAATTATAAAAAGCACAATGAATTCAAATACTTCGGACCCTACATATCATCGGAAGGTTTAACTCGAAAAGATACAAAACAGGATTGTTCAGGGAAAAACGGCAATTCAGAAATTGAACTCAATTCTATGGTGTCCGGAAATTTACTTAAATACAAAAGTCCAGTTATACCATACTATCGTAGAACCAATAACAACATATGGGGCAGAATACTGTGATACTGGTAACTAACATCAAAAATAAGAAGACAACTAAAAGCTGTAGAAATGGCCTTCATACGCCGATCGTGTAGAATATCAATATCATAAATGACGACATAAGGCAAAAGATGCATGTACTAGAAGATACCATTGTGGATCGAATAGAAAGCAGACAACTAATATGGTACGGTCATGTGACTAGAATGAAGAGCGAAAGGTGACCACGAAAAATTATATACTACATCCCAACCAACAGAAGGAAGAAGAGGGATACCAAGAACATCGTGGAGAAAAGCAATAGAAGACACCACGAGAAAAAGGGAAATGAATGAAGGAGACTGGAAAAATAGAAGAGAATGGAGATTGAACTGCGGGTAGCGATAGCAACCGTAGGATCCCCGCAATATATATAAATAAATACTATATAAGTATAAATATATAAATACAGAGTGATCAAGAAATACTGTTTAAGTTGGCAATCCTATCTGGAGGATTTTTTTTGCCTAAGGGTTTGCAACGCTACACCGGAAATCTCTGCACGCTGCATGACAGCGACAGCTAAATAAACACAAATATTTTTGGTTATGTGAATTTATTTACGATTAAAATAACCACACCAGAAAAAACCTCAGTACTTAAAGGTACTGCTCGAATTGAGCACAATTATGTTCTAAACATAAATTCACTCTCCGTTTTAGGCTCTCGAAGACATTAATTAACATCCGAGGAGAAATATTTACAACTTCCTCGATAATGGCAGCTTCCAGTTCTTCACGTGTATGTAGAACATTACTGAACACCTTGTTTTTAAGGTGCCCAAAGAAACAAAAGTCTAGAGGGGGCAGGTCTGGTGACCTACTTGGCCAGATTCCCGTACTTATGACACGATGGCCAAAAACTTCCCGCAAATATAGCATTGTGGCACGAGCCGTATGTGCTTAAGCCGAATCTTGTTAAAAGTAACCATTTTCGCGCTCCTCTACGGTTAATTGGGCAACGAATGGCTGGAGAATGTGCTGAATGTATCGTTCAGAATTAACTGTGAAGTTAAAAAACACAGGACCAATTACTCTCTGCCGTGATGCAGCCAGCCAAACACCAACTTTAGTAGGATGTAAAGTTGTTGTTCTAACAGCATGTGGATTTTCACCAGACCAAATTCTGTAATTTTGAGAGTTACCATAGCCATTGAGATGGAACCAGGCTTCATCGGAAAAAAGGTTTTATCCAGGATGTCATCATTGTTCATTTCCTGATTGAACCAGTTACAGAACAGGACGCGTTGTGGACGGCCAGGAGGATTTAGGGATTGGATTATCGAAAATTTGTACGGGTGGTATTTCAATTTGCTCTTCAACACAGTGAAACAACTTCCATATGATAAACCTGTAAACTCTCACGAAACGGAATACGGAAAATTAGGAATAAGTGGAAATAGATGAACTTTTGATAATGATCAAACCTACCTGTTTGGAGTTAAAGCTTCCTAAACCGATTTGCGAGGACTTTGTTGCAATCGGGCCCTGACGTCTTGCACCACATTTTCAGTGAGTACGGAGGGTCTACCAGGTGGCTTTCCTTTCTTCACATTATCTGTATTCAAATATCGTTGAACTACGCGCATGCAGTGTTGTTTAAAAACGTCGATAGTGACACAACTTCAAGGAACATTTCTTCAAATTGGTGCAAAGTGGATTCCAAGGAGTATTGCCATCCAGAAATGAGGTCATGAACTGCATTCCGAAAAAAAGCCATGCCAATAAAAATATCCTGTTCTAATGTAAATAGTTCCATTTTTATATTTTTATAATAAAAATTTGAATCGCCGCTCAAGTGTCAATGCTGTCACTGTTAAACGTCGAAGTAGCTGTCAAGCAACCGGAAGTGGTTCCAGTTCTACCATTTTAAAGTAAAATTTAGGGTTGCCAACTTAAACAGTATTTCTTGATCAATCTGTATAATAATATATAAGTAAATATATGTATAATGTATATATAAGTAAAAAACAGATGTTTAAAAAAATTATACTGAGCTTCATTACATGTAGTGTTTCAGAAATGAAAGTCTTTACACTCAGTAATCTTGATTAAAGATATTGGTTGTTGAGATTTTGCATTGAGTTGTTTAGGACTTAATTAAATGAATGAAAGTTAAAATCTAGAATTATTTTTTCACAGTGATTCTCAAAAAAGTTGGACATTCCACTATGATCCTTAATTGTGAACAACTTCATTAACACAATAGTGTCATACTATAGAAATGAAGGCAGTTTTATGAAATTTTGATAAAATTTTGTTTCTTTTGTCGTAAATCTCAATCCTGAACATGTTTTCATAGTAAACTCCTGTTACTTCAAAAATTTAAGTAATTTATTCGTATGTGGTTGTCAAAATATGCCTCTTGAACGCGTTAGGTATATGAAAAGTTTGACAGACGCCAGTTTTCAACGATTCATGGCCAAAATCCAAAACATAACTTCAGTTCAATCACGATCACATAGATGTGATCAGATCTGCATTGTTTTGGTGTTCGGCTTGGTTTCTGAGGTTAGGAAGCGTCTAAAGCTAAGGAAAATTTGTAGACGATATCGCGAAGAGGCAATTCTTAAAAAACATCGGCAAAAACGATCTAGCTTAAGACCAAATCTGTTTTGATCGCATCTCATGTCAGCTAAACATTCAAATTTCTCAAAAGAATTTGTTTTGTGGGTTATTCCAGAAGTCTGTCTGGCTGTTTGAGCTAGTTCGTGCTAACGAGAGGACTATAGAGGTCTCGCCGGTCGTTTTACGGTATAAAAAACAAAAATGAACGAAATCCGTGCCTGTTTGCTCGATATTTGTCAAAGCGGAGGCGGCGGACGACTGCTGCCACTGAAAGCACAAAAATATTATTTGGGTAATCATATTGGGGGAGAGAGGAGAGACGTTCACCGTTCGTTCGTTCGTTCGTTCCCAGCCAGCAGCAGCCAGGGCTCTCTCTCTCTCTCCCTCTCTCTTTCTCTCTCTCTCTCTCTCTCTCTCTCTCTCTTCTCTCTCTCTCTCTCTCTCTCTCTCTCTCTCTCTCTCTCTCTCTCTCACTCCATCATCGTCATCCTCTCGTTCCCGCAACTCTTGCGAAACGAACCTCCAAAAACGTCGGGATTAGCGTCCGAACACCAGATACACACTTTATCGATTCGATTCCGGATGCGAAGTGTTAACGAATAAAACGAAATTTTCGAATGGGGCACATTTAATTGGTCGTCGTCGAGAAAATGATTTTATCTGAAACGTGGAGTTTTCACGATTTTCGGGGTGGGGGGAGGAGATATGGGGGGCAGAGGCGGGAGATTTTGCTAATCGCCCCAGACACGCCAGAAATTGTTTTCCTAAACGAGCTTGACGAATTTTAAATCGTCATTAACGATAAACAACTTATTTCGGGAAGCAGGGGAGCACAGACGCCAATTTCGACGGGATAAGTCGCGACCCTCGTTCGAGTCCAAACTATGTATTGACTGATTTTTTTTACAAAAATTGGAGTATTGCCAGTTAGTTGTATCTACTATAAACTTGTGCGGTGAACTTTCGAGTTTCATTAATCCCCTGCCAATTTACTTCTTTCTACGTGAACCGGAGGAATTATTACAATTATTCCTTTTAATAATCCAAAGATACTTTGAAACCTAAAAATATAAAAAACCGCAAAATCGCAAACAACTAAGTGAGTTTTCAGTCAGAAAAGACTGTTGTATTTCATTCAGAATAACGTTTCATCTTGCTATTAATTTAGAAATAAAGTGAAATTTTACTTATAGTGGATCTGTGTATTTTCTCCAGCCAATACTTACGAAATGCGTCGGAAACAATTACCTTAATCGGGGCTGTTCTCGATTTCGTCTGGTCTTGTTTAGAATTCAGAAACGTTTAAACGTTAAAATTTCGATAAGATATGATATCAAATTTTGATCTCGAATTAAAAAGCTCAATGTCCAGAAATTTATATCTGCGTTCTCCTGTTTGTAAAACCACCAGAACGTTGAAGGACGAAAGTACAAGTGATATGCTTATAAACCCTATTGACATGAGTATTAAAAAATCTTGCGACACAGAATAGAGGCTTAAATATAAAATTTCCTCAAAACGTGTTCAGACGTTTTTGAACGTTTGACGTAGGTCATTCTAATTTTATGATTCCATATTTCTATTAAATAGTGCCAATTTCGCATATAATATGCAGTTTAAATTAATTTATTTGTCCTTATAGTAAAAATACTTCAAACAAAGAAGAGTTCGTGGTATCCCAATAAACATATTTATTACAAAAATTGATTTTCGACGTTTCACCGGTTCTCCATAATGTTATTTCTTCACTTCAATATTTTCAAAAAATTAAAAAGATCCTGCATCAAAGTGTAAAATCGATAGTACTAATTTCTTCATTTCAACACAATCGGTGAATATTATCAAGTAAGAACACATCTATTTCTTTCGAGATTTTTAGAGACCGAGGCAAGACCTATGCGAGACGAGACGAGACTAGATTAGAATCCAGACGAGGATATGCGAGACATATTTTTTAGAGATTTTTATAGGGCGATACAAGAGACAATGTCATTTTTTGTCGCGTCAGCTTTCGAGTCCACATCTATTTCATCAACTTTCACACTTTGAGGGACAGCTCCCACTTTTGATAAATGACATTTTGTCTACCACTTACTCTTTAGTCGATGACGACTTAAAATAAAAAATATAATAGAAGCGCAAAGTTTTATTTCGGGAAATATAATTTTCACATTTTCTAGCTACCACCCCCTCCCCCCGCAATGCGGTTGTTTAATTTTCTATACCATGATTAAGCAATACAGTGTAAGTTGTGTAGCTAAACTGAATAAAAAATGAATAACTAAAAACAACCTAATTAATCAATCGGAGTGAAAATTCACTTTTAGATTTCATAAATTGGATACGTTTTGTCTCACTTGTCATGGATTGCAAGCATATAACTGTTTAGAGGTAAACGTGGAACCCATTTATATCAATCAATTTTATTTCTTCCTTCCTTCTCGCCTTCCTGTATGTATTTATGTATGTATGTATTAAGAAATGCATTTAAGTATCATGACCGATTTGCATGTGTGTCATTCGACTAACACATAATCCATTTCCGTGTGTTGGATTCGGGATAACCAGCAACCACTAAATCTACGTCTTCAATTTCCTTTCCTCAGATCTCCCAACGGGACCTCCGCCAAGTATTACTTCGCGAAGTGATTGCCAATCGTAACTCGTTCATTAGTGTAGATCAGGAGATGCTCAAACGGTCGATCGCGATCGACAGGTCAAAAGAGAAAAAATTGCCATTTACCTATGCTTATGCCAATATAGAACTATTCAGATTTTGTTTTAGTAGGTATGTATAGTACGAGCAAACGGAAAAATTGTAAATAGTTTGTTGTGATTTAGTTCTTCACACGGACGTCAGGTGGTTGAGTCGCGGAAAATTCCTAGAAAGATTTCAAGAATTATTATCTGAAATAACAACTTTTCTAGACGAAAGAGGTGATGACACTCAGATGCTGAAAAACGGAAAATGGCTAACTGATTTAGCATTTTTGATAGATATCACAATGCATTTAAATACCATTAATTTGGAGCTTCAAGGTAAAGGAAAAACTATTATTAAAATGATTAGCGCAATAAACGCATTCAAAGAAAAATTGCAACTTGTGATAGATCAACTGAAAAGAAAGGATCTGAAACATTTTCCGTCTTTGAAAGCAAGAATTCCCCAGTTAAATTATGATATTTATGAGGCAGAATTATCAAATATTTTGGGGGAATTCGAAAGACGTTTTTATGATTTCAGTAAATTGACCAATATCGCATCATTTTGAGTTACCCTTTTTCGTGTAAGAACATTGAGGAATTTGCTACTGCATAGCAAATCAGTTTATCATGGACTCATGTTCTGTTGAAAATGAGGCACTGCAGATTATATCAGATATACATCTCAAAGCCACAGCATCTGACACAAAATTCTGGTCTTTTATATCTGCAGATAAATATCCGAATCTAAGACAAGTCGCATTCAGCTGACGGCAATGTTTGGGTCAACATACTTGTGCAAGTCTGCATTTTCTGAAATGAAAATAATTAAGTCAAAATATCGCAACTGACGAACATATGACATCATGCTTGCGATTAGCACTCGGTAATTACGTACCATCTTATGAAAAGTATGCTGAGGACATGCAGTGCCACGCCTCAACATCCAAAGTCATTCTTTAGTCAAGTTTAGACACTAGAACTCGTTTGTTGTGTAGGAATCAATAAACTTGCAATTTTGAATAAGTATTTTTTTTGTTGACTTTTTAGAACAACCCTACATTTATCTAGATGACAATCCTGCATCACACATACTTGAAACCTCTCAAAGTCGATCGATCGTAGTCTAACAATATTGAGGTGGATCGCCGGCAGTTTAAGTTTAGCACCCCTGGTGTAGATCATTGCATACTCCTCACTTATTATCTTGCTTGTTGTTTTTTCTTCAAGATTGTCATGTTCTTTTAATCTCATCGTTCTTGAAATCTCTTCGTTCTTGAATTCCTTCAGGAATCATTTTTTGTGGATATGGGCGAAGCAAGCAGTGTCATCAATGGTTCCAACACTGATGACTCTCCATGAATAGAACCAACAAACCCACGGGAACTGTGGTTACATATTACTCCAAGGAAATCAACAGAAGTTGGAAAACTTCTATTTCTTGCAAGAAGTGGGGCCCCACGTGCTCCACGTGCTCCACGTTCTCCATTAATTCTGGACAGAACGGGTATTTTGTTGTCGAGTTTGAAGCACCGTCTGTATTGTTTACAGCAGCCATGTCAGGTTAGCAATTGCGTAAGGTAATAAATCCACATTTCCTAACACTCACTCTGTTACGTTTGTGATTAATATATCGATTGATAGTTATTTATTATACAAGCGGATAAAATGAACGGGTTATAAATTTTAAATATTATATATTAAATTTTATTAAATATAGCGAGTAAAACGTTAATTTTATCCGCGAGTGTATTACAACGTTTTATTCAATTTTTGTCATATATAAACTGACGTTTAGCGGAGTTAAACATATAAAACGTCACTTTATACGGAAAAATTGAATAAAAAATTTTAATCCGCTGCCTAAATAAACAAAATAAACAATGACTTTATAAGTTCGATTTGAAGTCAATAAACGTTAGTTTATATGGCGAAATTGAATAAAAGCTCTTTATCAATCGCGTGAATTAATTAAAACCAGCGACTAGAATGCGCCACGAATGCGCCCCAAACCCAACACATTATCATTAGAAAGATCGACATTGGAAGCTACAATCAGATCATTATTTCCCGACAAACCTACGGTTCGTTTCACCAGATCTGAAATAGAATTTCCACCAGAGATATCGGAAGACGAAATTAGAGAGGTATGCCGAACCATTCGTCAGGGAAGAGCTCCAGGTCCTGATGGGATCGTCCCGGACATAGTAAAAATAGCCGGTATGACAGTGCCATCGTTGTTTCAATCTGTCTTCGAAGATGTCATCGCCAGAGGAGACATCCCAGAGGAATGGAAAGTTAGTAAAGTCGTGCGCATCCCCAAGCCGGATTCAAATTCCTACAGGCCTATTTGCTTATTAAATATCATCAGTAAGGTTTTAGAGACGATAATTAAAAACAGAATAGAACCAACTGTGAATAGACATCTGTCTAGTAATCAGTTTGGCTTCAAAAAAGGGAAAGGCACGGAAAACGCATTACACCACGTCCTGACTATCGCAAAAAATGCCAATGCCGGAGTAAGAGAGGTATGTGTATTGATCTTGCTCGATATTAAGAACGCATTTAACTCCGTAACATGGCCCTCGGTGGTGAAAGCCGCCGAGAACATGAGTTTGGAACCATACATCGTCAACTTTATAAAATCCTATCTAGAAAACAGAAAGATCACTTTTAGAGGCATGATAAAGGACATGAAAGCGGGAGTCCCACAGGGGTCGGTCCTCGGACCACTCTTGTGGAACATGGTGTATGACGGAGTGAAAGGAGTAAAACTGCCGGTAGGGTGTCGGGTCGTGGCATACGCTGACGATCTGGCACTGATTTCGGTGGCTCCGAGCACGGACTGTATGCGCTGGAAGGCTAATTTGGCTTTACAAAAGATAACGGCATTGCTGGAAAAGATCGAACTGACAGTAGCACCGGAGAAAACCAAGGCGATCATCTTGAACGGCAAGAAGCGATGGAAAAAAAAGATGTGCATAAAAATTGAAGGTAAGAGGGTGACATTTGTGGACAATTTAAAATATCTAGGTATCACTTTTGACAAACACTTAAATTTTACCAAACATGTACAACAGAAATGTGACAAATTATCCAAATTATATAGCCACCTTAGTAGATTGATGCCGAATATCGGCGGCCCGATGTCGGTTAAGAGAAAGATAATCGCGGAATCCTCATATAGCGTCTTGCTATATGGAGCCTCCATTTGGTGCAAGGCACTGAAATTTGCTAAATATAGAAGAATGATAAACAAGGCGCAACGACCCATGCTGCTGAGGCAGTGTGGATTATACGGCACCGTCTCGACGGACGCAGCAGCTGTTATAGCTGGAGATATTCCACTGACTATTAGGGCCAGGGAACGCAAGAAGAGATGGCAGAATAGGAACGTCGACATACATCATCAATTGAGTAAGGGAGAGATCAGGAATATCACAATGGACGAATGGCAGGAGCACTGGATAAACTGCACAAGGGGATCTTGGACTCGGCACCTTATACCCGACGTTCGCGTTTGGTGCAAAGGTAAGACGAGATCGGATATACCATTTAGGACAGGCGCTCACTGGCCGCGGATGCTTCAGGTCATACCTTTATAAATTTCACCGATCCGACACTCCATCTTGTACCTACTGTGGGGATGAAGACGACGACGTAGAGCACACGGTGTTTGAATGCAACAGATGGTTTAGGAGGAGAAGACGACTAGAAGATGAATTAGACTCAGAATTCACCAAGGACAACATGGTACAACTGATGCTAGAAAGTCCCCTGTCATGGAATAAAATCAATGATTACATAACATATATTTTAAAGACCAAAGAGGCACATGACAGGGGCTAACCTCGGAGGAGAAGAGGAAGAACGAAATAAGAAGAAGAGCAAAAGACGCCTGTCTGTCGTTCAAGGTGAACCCGAACGCTACGGTGTAGGGGGATATGCGAGCGGCAGACTATATAACACCATACAAAAAGCTGGCTTTCCCCGCGACCAAGTTAATAAAACGAATCCGGGGGGGAGTGACCAAAGCTGACAAGGCGGCTCCGAGGTCTCGTGATCCTAATCAGTAATGAATTGTAGGACCTTACTCACAGTATTTTCATCATTGTTGTCTTCTTCCTTTCTTTTTTTTTTTACTAAACTTCTTCAGTAAGCTGCGTAGCTACTCCTGCCAGGCTATTCCTTTCCAGATCGTTTCGTGGCCTATCATCTCCGTGACCACATGCTATATTGCAATTCGCGTGACTGCCAGAAGGTATATTGTATATCTTGTCTTTTTGCAAAAGCGAGGACAGTTAAACAGAACGTGCCTCGCGTTTTCATCGACATTTGGCTATACTAAGCAGTTCTGTGTGGTGTTTATGTCTGATAGGCCCAGAAGTATCGTGGCCGGTGCGGATTGAATAGATAATTTTTTTTGCAATCTAATCAATAACCCACAAATTCCTCACTTTGTAGTTGGAATTCTAAGTAAATTAGAAAGTTGATGTAGGAAGTTCGAAAATAGTAACGATAACGAAGTGCGTCAGATTTAAATACGACATTTACTAAATAGCGAATACACAAACAAGACTCAAAAATTATAAATCTGAGGGAGAAAAATGCATGATTGGATTACTAAAGATTCCCAAAAGATCTATGATGCAAGATATGCACCATGCTACATAACATTTTCTATAAGAAAAAGTGACATTGGCGAGTTGACTTCTTTTAGGTTGTTAGGCACAGTATACCTCTATATCTATAAGGTAACTCATTGCAGATTATAAAACATGGGAAGACAAAGCAACATAAACGGAGAGCTTAGCTGTAGAACAAAACTTCTAAATTGCTTATTTAGTTCTTCGGACTCTTTCTCTGCTTCTGCGCCCCTTGCCCGTACTTGGGATAAGAAAATAACAGTCAGTGTTAACATACCATACTGAGACTGAGTATAGTAAACAAAATCATTTATATGTCTATTTCAAAACCACTTTAAACATACAATTAGGAGTTACAAACAATTGCCAAGTTTGTAAACTGGTGCCAGTAATAGAAAAAATATAAAACTGTTTCTTTTAGTTATTCAATATTTTCATATTCAGAATGGGATGCAAAATAACGTATTAGACGAATATTGTTTGTGATGAATCAGTAAGTGGAATGTCTGACGCTATAAACAAATAGCTATCAATGGGAACAACTAATAATAAATAGTGATAACCCAAACAATACCAATAATAAGAGCTGTATTAATCTCTCTTTATAAAAATATTGTAACGCGAAATGTAAACAGCAGAGCGAAATATGTTTACTCTTGTGTCGGTCCTCGTCGGCTTACCTCAAAGGAACGGCGCTAAGCTTAATTGAGCCTGCCGTCAACATCTTATTAAAGACGGAATCATTCCCGATCTCTCTAGACCTTTCTACATAAAAAAAGAACGTTCGAGTAATTTCAGGCACTATCGCGAACACAATTGAAATGTATATGTTACGGGCGAATTGCCATCCCGGGCGATTTGCAATCTGCCTGGGCAAATTGCAAATCGCCCGGGTTCTTAGGCAGATTGTAATCTGCCTTGTGGTCTCTTGGGCAGATTGTAATCTGCCCTGTAGCATTTTGGGCAAATTTAAAACTACAGCAAACAAAGATATTGAACACATATTCTCGTATTGGATAAGGGATAACGAAACATCAAAATGGTCTGAAGGTCTTAGAACTGTTCACTTGATGAAAAGCAGAGCTCACCACTCTGGCATTCAAATGTCCCTCTACGAGGCGATGTTTGCTTGCAGTTCCAAAGTTGGTCTCACATCTTCAGATTTACCAAAGGACGCCGTAAAACGCTTAAATACTGAGGAAGATCTTCAAGATTTATTGGACTCTGTTAAATCTGCGAGTACTGACCACCTCGACGTCGATTTTCCAACATCTGACGGTTTGCCTATAGCTCAGAATTCGTCTACATCTGACGCTTTGCCAGCATCTGAAGATATGCCCACATCTGACGGTTTGCCACCAGCTGACAGTGGCAATGCAACCATTTCCATTATGGCTGCTGACCTTTCTCTTCCCAAGGAAAATATTTTAGCTACGCGCAAAAGAGCAGCAGATGGCTTAAAAAAGCAAGCTAAAACTCATCCACCAGGGGATATTGGAGACACTGTAACTATTCCGATACCAAGCGTAGATCGATCTAAATGTGACTTCAGAAATATTATGGGCGTTATTTTGAGCAAAAATGATGAATTTTATGAAATAGGCACGAAAGATGGTGTTTTAGATAAACTGTATTGTGGGTCTGAATTTGATATTTGTAAACAAAACTTTTTTTAACCTGCAAGACGTTCCGTTAGGTAAAAAAATATCATTAAGATCTGTGGCAAAGTGTAACTCGAATACAAATGGGCAGAGTTTCATACGGTGCAATTGTCGAACTAAATGTACAAGAAAAATTTGTTTATGTAAAAAGAATATGATACATTGTAATTCTGAATGCCATGCGAATTCAAATTGTTGTAGTAAATAATGGGTAAATAAGTGATCATGACGATATATTATGTTATAGTATATATGTAAACTTTGAATAATAAAATTTAAAAATCAAAATATGTAAACAAGGTGTATAAACTTTTTTCATTCAAAATATTTCCCCAAATTACCCAAAATGCTACAGGGCAGATTGCAATCTGCTCAAGAGACTGCAAGGCAGATTACAATCTGCCCAAGAACCCGGGCGATTTGCAATTTGCCCAGGCAGATTGTAAATCGCCTGGGATGGCAATTCGCCCGTAACATATATAAGCGGGCTTGCGGTCGGAGAAGAGAAGGAGAATTAGACGTGAAGCGCGACATAGTAAACAAGGTGGAAAGCGAGAGTGTATAAATAAATTACATTTAAGAGTGATATAAATTAATTAGTTACGAAGTAGTTAAGTGTGTTATATAAATAAGTTCAGTTATAGTCTAAGATAAATGAAGTAGTGTGTAGTGAATAATTAGGATAGTGTAAATAAATTAGAAAATAAACGTTACAATATTTTGATAAAGGGTACCAGGTGGATCTGATTACTACCTTACGTAAACAACATAGTTTTGAATTAGAAGCCTTTGGGCGACTATCTCATTACCTTGGGAGGAGGAGGGGAGTGTCCGACACATATTTCAAATATTATGATGATAAATGAGACTGATGAAATTTCGCGAGCCATAACTTTCATAAAGCTGTTAAACAACTTGAAGGTAACGTCATAGTCATGGATGTGCTTAGAATTATTAACTTTAAAATCGGCAGTAGAGCGACGTAAAAGAAACTGTTTCTTTGGTTACGAAACAAAACAAAAATTGAATCACAAGAAACTAAATCCCCAAAGTATGTGATCAAATATTTTAGTATTCATTAATGAATGTCTGGAATATCTCAATAAATTGTTTATTTGATTTTGATGGAAGAATTGATTATGCGAATCCAAAAATTGGTTAAGTTATTGTTTAAGCGATATATAAAAACAAAATTTAACTCCAGTAAATGAGAAAGATTATAGTAATTATTTATACTTCTCTGATATTAATACTTACCCTCTCTTTTATCTATTCACAATTTATTAATTTACATTTTATTAAAAGTTTCAAAAATATAAAAACAAATTCCCAAAACTGCGTAAACTTATTAAATGAAAAAATTGATTTACTGCTTCAGCAACTTCTAGCAATATGCTTTTTTATCATTTTGCATTCTGGCAATTCATATCAATCTTTTTTAAGCCATAAATAATACAAAGATCAAATCGCCAGAACTGCACCTTGACATTACATTTAAACAATTTTTGAACAACGCTACCGGCTTTTAGCAAAGATCAATCCCCGACCTAGACTTATTGTAACAATTTTATCAGGTTTCTCCAGTTTAAAACAGTTTCTACACTAAATTTTAGAGCTGTATTCGATGATTTTATTTAAACTAAAAATTATCACCTTTGATTGCCTGCCCAATTATCCCTCTCGAAGAATCATCCCCGAATCCCACTATAGTTGCTCCTTCTGGCATCTGGAGCCTCAGGACTGCATTGCTCGCATTAGCGAGCCGTGGTCCTTCGTCAGTTTTTTACTTTAGAATTCTATCCCTGAAGTGGATAGAAGTGGAGCTCCGTTGTACATGCGGATGTACCAAGGAGCTTGAAGTCATTGTAGGGCCTCCAGGAGGCGTTTCCAACCTGCTGAGCTAAAGGCGTGTTTTAAATCTAGAGCTATTATTCCAAAAATTGCTTTTGAAGCCGTGTATGTATATAATTTATGTAATATCCAGAAATGTTAGTGAACTTTTCGATTTCAGGAAATTTGAAACTTTATACGAATAAGTTGAAAAAATTCGGAAACCCAGCCTTTCTGTGAAAGTGATAAATAGAGGGGAAATTGATTTATTTCGTTTTCATGCCGAGCTCCTTTCCGAGTAGTTAGATACTTTAAATACAATACAATTGTAGTTTAGGCTCATGATTGGCCCGGGAAATTAAAACCACGAAGTTCCCTTCCGATGAGATAGAAAAGGGGATGTAATTTATTTAGTAGTGCCCCAAAGAAGAAGCTTTCTCTAACTTGGCATGCTGATAGTTTTAGGCTCTCAAAATGGTATAAATGCTAAGACTCCGAATTTCCCTTTCCAAGATGGTGAAAAATAGGGGTGAAATTTATTTTTATCGGTTTTATTGTAAGGTACTTACAGTTTGAGGCTTTATACGTTGCACGGTTGTAGCTTAGGTCCTCGAGTGGCACAAAAAACTGAAAACTCCTACTTTCTTTACCGAGGAGATGGAAGTAGAGATGAAATTTAAGCGTTAATTACTAAATAGCCAGCAACTAAAAACTTTATAGGAGTATAGACTGAGCTATTAGGTGATTCAAAAAATAACATAACTCGGAAATTCCCCATAAAATGGGGTGAAACATATTTTCGTAATCGTTATTGCGAGATACTTGCCGAACAGTTAAAAACTTTACAATTAGTAGTCAGGAACGTTCTTGATAATCCCCAAATATAAAAGCAACTAATTCTTGAATATATCAAACTGCCGACGTTTCGTTCATCATTATGAACATAATCATGCCTATGACATGTTATCAAGATATGAATGAGCCATGAACATTTAACAATTCTTTACAATTAGTAGGATTGTAGCTTAGGCCTCCGAGGTGTCCGAAAAATTTAAAAATCCCCGAATTTTCCTGGGGGAAATTTCGGGGGATAACAACGGAATGTATTCTGTCAATTTTATTCTAAGGTACTTTTTAGTATGTAGTTATAAACTGTAAACCCTGCGCAGTTACAACTTAGGCTTCCGACTTACTCGAAAAAAGTTAAAAACCCCGAATTTTACTTATCGAAGGGATGGAAAACGGGATGAAGTTTATGTAATAACAAATAAATAGCAAAACACTGCAAACAGTGTCTTGCATATGCATGGAGTTATTTTTGTGAATGAAAAATCCTAACAATAAAATAATTATTTTTGAATCAGAACCGAACATCACACGGTAAGTGAATTTCGAACACTACGTACAAATTTGTACGTACAAAAACCTAAATGGAAAACTTGTAGAATCTATCAAGTAGAACACAGGGCATTGAATTAAAATTAAAATAAACGGCCCTACGTTGATCAATTCAGAGCACTGTATAACGAACCCATTTAACAGATTTGTTAGAATACCGAATTCAAAAATAACCTTGTTAGAATACCGAATTCAAAAATAACCTATAGGTCCATTTTTTGGCGAAAATTCCCTGATTAAATACTCGGGCATCAAAATATACAATGGAAAATTACTCCATTTTATGGAAGAACAGACATTTCATGACTTATCTCAATTTTGATTTCACACTTAAATTGCTTCGCATAAGGTAACTCTACTTACAATTTACAAATATATTTAAAACACTACGAAAACCGTCATAGATCAAAATCTGATAATAGTATATTATTAAACGAGTGTAATATACTATTTTATCTACTTTGCTTTATTAATTCATTAAATTTTGGCTGTTCAAGTTTTCGTATTACACTAGGGGATTTTGCGTGGGTTGGTCACATTGACGTCACTGACATTGACGTTTCGTATTTGAATTTGAAAATCTAGTAGTCTCAAATTTAATGACTACTTACTTCATGTGCGCGAAATGGAAGACCAAAATGTAGAATTGACCTGTACACCCCCAGAAATACGCAAAGCTGCTCAAGAAATTTATTGAAATGCTAATAATTTAACCTTGACGTCTACGTGACAGGCTGACGTACCAATTTAACAAAACTAAAAGTTACCAAAAGTAGTGTAATAATATGAATATTATTACACTACTTTCGGTGTAATAATGAGATCATTAGTAACGCAAAGTAGATAAACATCTTTATTCCAAATATCACATAATTAAAGTATCGATTTAAAATACAATTATAAAATGTACTTACAATTTAATAATGTGTAGATCGCAATAGACATAACTGTTGAAATGAAATGCTGCTTCTTGATTATATGTATATGATTAGCACAAGGTTAAGCAGTAGCAGAAATTAGGCACAATTTAAATCAATATCAAAATCAGCACACAGAAATTACAGAAACATAAAAAGTTTGCAGTAGCATTGGTAACTCTAAAGAGTCTATTATAATAGCTCTTCGTAATTAGGGAAAATGTCCAGAAAAATTGGTAACTGATTGGAACTACAAAAAAAGTTACCAGATGTTAGCAATAGAAACGTTGTTTCGTTTGACGATGATCAAATATATTTAGTCCTCCAAAATTATTGAATAAGTGACCGACAAAATTTATACTGTAAATAGGATAACCAATTCTTGGTTATTAAATCTAAAGTGAACAAAACTATTCTAACATTGACAAGTTGTCATATATATTTTTTAATCTATAAACGAAAATATTATTTTGCCTTCACCAATGGCCTTCGAAAAAATAAATCATATATAAACCGACAAGAGAGAAATACAAAAACAAATAAAATTTTACTAGACGATAGCTGTAGATTTACTCGTTTATACTACATTAAAACATGGGCAACGGAATGAAGGGCATAATGTTGCGTAGAAGTTGCCCAACGCTTAACAGAATCTAAAAACATGATTCCACATTAATAAATCAATGAAACGAGTGAAAATTAAAGGATTTAAAGAAAGGTTGCATATCAAAGTGGGATTTTACACATATTTCGGCAAAGATATCGTAAATGAGCAGCGAGTTTAAAAGGTGGAGTTAAGAAATAGATGTTTTTCTGGTTTAAATAGGAGGTTTGTGATTCATTTCTATATTATCAGATATTAGTTTTATTGCTCCCGAAGTTCTTACGGATGATTTTATTTGTAAGTTATTCAGCTTTGTAATAGTATATTGTTTGTGAATAACTCAAAGTGTGACTTGAATGGGTTTGCAAGAAATATACAACTTTATCAAATATTTTTACAATGAGGAAAGTTATTAGCATGACTTTAAATTCAATCAAAGTTGGGACAACACTCGTTTTCTCTCTTCTTCCTAATATAGGAGAATTCTGGCAACGGCAATTCATTCTGTAAACTTTTTAGCATATTCTAGACTCGCTCTCTTTTCCTCTCACTTTCTTTCTCTTTCTTTACGGTCTTCTCCCGACGCCGACGGTGCTCATTCCTGTAATTGACATAAATGTTGATTGGTGAAGATAAAATGTTTTCGCTTCAAATGTCTAATTGGAATTTGATCAGAATAACGTTTTTGATTTTTTTTTATTTGTTTTCTCCGGCTCCTTCGTCCCTACATCTCTCGAACGCGACTTTGATGTTACGTTTTTACATTATAATGAGGATATTTCACATTCGACTTTTGCCGTTCTTCGATTCGGCCTCATTGTTATGTCGAGTCTCGAGGAGCAATTTGTGACAATAAGTTACGGAACGGGTAGTTTTATCGATTCCGTGTTATGTAGAAGGAGAAGCGAGTTGAGTAGCGAAACAACTAGAAAATTGTTTTTTTTTTTTTCGGTTGGCACGTAATTGGGACGATACGGAAATTTTTTTAAATTGGGGAACTAGATTTAACAAATTAACTTCCTCTTTTCCTTCTCTTCGACTCAGAACAGCAAATAAATTAATATGTGGGTACTTCAGAAACTAAAATAAAGGACCGTCTCGCCGTGGCGTGCACGCGAATACCTTCCTTAATGCTATGTTGGAACCTGTACTTTCGATAATTGTTAAAAACAATATGAAACATTTTTGGTATGGTGTATTATAATTTTAAATTATACGTTCGCAATTACTGTAATTCTTATGATTGGTTATTAAATAAATTAATACGTGTAACATTCTGCAAATTTGTGGTAGGGTCGGGAGCCAGTTGGCTAAGGCCAGATGGTTTTCACAATGATTCTAATTGCAGAGTTAGAAAAATATTCACGATTTTACAAAGTAACTTTTTATTATGATTTCTTAATTTTATTATGCGCACAATTAACATTTTAACGAGAGTGGAATTGCACTAACAACCTTGACTTTGTTCTTACCGTCAATTTAAAAGTACCGAGATGTATTTGGTAAACTAATTGTCTGGGTCGATTTAATTAAATAATTAATTACGAATTTATATATATGTGCATGTGTATTTATGATTGTAAATGTAAATTACAGGTGATTTCGATGCAATGAGACTTGACAGAAGTTAACCATACTTGGGAAACTTCAGCGGAGTAAGACTATTACGTTGAATTGCTGGTTTATTTATCAAGACAGGAGAAAATGTTAATAATCAAGTTATTTTTTCTACTGTCCATTAAAGATCCCATTTTCTGATCAGCAGCTCAAACCTCCAATTTTTTACCTTGTAAGACAATAAAAACACCTTGAATTTTTTGTGAACGGGCCGCTTTTAGTATCTACCTAATCATCGGTCAGATACGCTATCAGATATTCATAGTCATTAGGTCGTTACATTGAAAATACATGAATACCTACTAGTTATAGAAAATTTCATTGTAAAATAAATAACGACAACATCAAACTGGTAATTACTACATGTTGTCCACTTACTACTACTCAGCGCTATAATAATGACAGCTTATTTTTTCGGGAGGCCAGCTCGAATTAATTCATTTTAGAAGTAATAAGTATAACGAAAAGTTAAATTTTATTTAACGGTATTTAAATGGAACGAGCCATATATATAAGGAGACCATGGGTAAAACCGCAGGAAGTGTGAAAGCGCAACCGTAGACACGTGTTTCTGACTGTTGGTCGTCATCAGTACTTTCGAACAGGCTGCACCGTACTGATGATGGCTCGTTCCATGCCGAATTTGGGATTTTTTTTTTAGATGTGACCCAAAATGAAAGAAAATGGTCCTTGTGAACCCCCGAAACTCCTTCTAAATTTTTAGGGCTCCAAGTGAAATAGAACTCATGTTATGGACAATAAATTGAAAATTGAAATTTTCAGGTTCGGCTCCAAAACCAAAAATTTTCAACTATCCATAACTTGTAAAAATACCCATTTTTATGAAAAAGGTTCAAACATTGTTTTTCAAACATTTCAATTAAAAAAAAAATTAATTTCTAGAATACATTCCATCTGTTTCAAACAAAAGTTGTTTGTAATACTTTAAACTTTTGGAAACTGCTAAAAAAAAGTTCATCCGACATTGTTGGATGTTCTGTACTTTTTGGAATTTAAGTGACTTGTGGGCATTCTGAGTCTATCTATTTTGCTCAAAGACATATCTTGGATCTTTATTATCCCATATTATTGGGTTATCTTATTTTGGATTACTTTTGAATATTAATTTTGATTGTTTTCAAAAAATAGAAAATGTACATCTGTGAATGTTTTGTGCAATCATTTTTTACAGATTTAATGCAGGGATTCCATTAGATTCTTTTTATATCCAGATTTAGACATTTAACCACATTTTTTGTAGTCTGTCACATCACTAACTTACTCGACTTCCATTTGGAGTGCCGATAACCCCAAGTTGTTTTTAAAGAATGATGAGACATTTTCTCTGCCCTTGAACATCAGTTTTTTGCACATGTAGATGGACCTGAATAGTATTACCACAGACAATGAATTGTCTGTGGTATTACACAACACTTCAATAATTTTCGATACCTGTTTCCGATCTTATTTAATACACATTATTTCTAACAGATGTAGGTAATTAATACACACCACCACTACAGTTATCCTTACACTTATTTGGTACCAAGTATTATACAGTAAAAACAGTGAGTATCCAGTCGTTATAATATATGTTATATAAACGGACGAGAATGTAACTATGAAAATACATAAAAACAGACCAATAAAATATATTGCAAGCTAATAAATATTCCAGATTGAAGTAAATACTTCGTAAACAATTTAATGCTATATATATATATATATATATATATATATATATATATTAACATTATAAGTATATATTTATATATTTACCCAATACTAAATAATGGAATTATTTTGAATTAAGTCCCAATATGAATGAACATTTTCCCTAACGATATTAATGTATAACAAAAATACACAAAACTATATATACATTCAAGAATTGTTAGAAGTATGTTTTTTAGCCTACGAAACTTTATGTTAAGAATAATTGTTACAATGAATATAGTAATACATATTTTTTATCTAAAAGTACAATAACCCTGAACATTCCTGAACGTATTCACGAGTGGACATAGTGAAGCAGTTCTCTAAAAAGGTGTCACGTTATGTTAACGCAGTAATATAACCTTTGGTTTATGCAGTGACACACTTACTTCCAATCAAATCTACTAATCAAAATGTAATTGCTTAGACATTAATAACAGGTGTAGTTGCAACAAAACAGCATTATAAATATTCTTCCTTGTACGTTATTAGAAAATCTTTGACGCTTACAGTTTTAAACCCCTTTTGAGGGGTTTAATACCCTCAAGAGTTTTGAGGTGAGCAAGAAGGTAGAGGAAAGCATTTCAAAAATGAAAGAAAACTCCTAAATACTTGAAACTCCTAAACTTGAAATTTGATGGGAAACATAAAAAAACAATTTTTACTTTCCTCTGATATCGTTCATCCGAGGAATGTAATTCCGACAGCAGTTTTTGGAACTACATCAATGGAGAAACTCCATTTTTTGATGAACAATTGTCACGTAACATTTCGTAGTATTAAACAAATACTCTGTATATTGTGGGACGTTACTCTTAAGCCACATTTATGTGTGAAACATCCGTTTTTAAGAATTTCATCATCATCATCATCATAAGTTTTTCCTGGTAACGTCATGTTGTTAACACGAAAAAGGTTGTTATATAATAGTGTATGTGGCAACGTATTAAAATTTTTCAAATTAAGGTCTCACTTTGTGGAGACCGAAAGTAGATGCGCAGCTGTACACTACTACTCCAAATTAGTTTTAAAGATGTTTTTTATCATTTTTAAGATGGTCATTGCTGCCAAATAGTGAACGGCTGTAGTATGTGCCGGACCCCCCAAATTACGAACGAAACGAACTATTACTTTTTGTCCAACGTATTATAATGTAATTACAGTAAAATTTTATTAAATAAGGACATCGAAGCACATGACCGAAAGTTGACCATCTGCAACTGGTTCTTACGTACGTTTCAAATTAAAAACAAGGAAAAAAGAGATAAAACATCTTGAGACAAACTGGTATATATTTGCCCAAGGGGGCTGCGATACTTTCTTTTTTTAAGTCCAATTTCATATTTCGACCTTCCTGTTTAACATGCATCACCCCTATATTAATTACTTACTTATTATTTACTTCTTACAAGTAGTCATTATGTATTAACCGTTTGTGTGTGTGTGTGTGTGTGTGTGTGTGTGTGTGTGTGTGTGTGTGTGTGTGTGTGTGTGTGTGTGTGTGTGTGTGTGTGTGTGTGTGTGTGTGAGTATGTGTGTTTGAGTTTACTTTTAGCCATATAGGTGTTTAACAGGAAGTGACATCAGAAGAAGACATCTTCTGTTCATTCTTAGGAATTTGGAAAGGGCATGGAAGTTCTCACCAATTTTGATATGCACAATTTGATTATTATTTTATTATATGGTGTATTGCAACACCATATCAACTTATAATAAATTTATTTGGTTGTATACCTTACTTTTAAAATGAATATCAGAACAGAATATGTAGATATGTATAAAAATGTATGTACGAAAGTATACGTGGCCGAAACTTATGACAAGTAATATTAATAAAAACCTCCAAGAGTGAACTTATACAAGTATATATCATTATAAATTAAAAAGTTGATATGTTATGATAAAGTTACTGATGATAAATGTATCCATTGTTATTATTTGGTATGTATTAACTTCTTAACAAATGTTGCTGGTGTATAATAAGTGACTATATAAGTAAGTAGGTATATAGTAACAACATAAAATTGAAAACATTAAAAATAAATAGTAAGAAGCAGAGAAATACCGCCATATTTTAGAGTGTATATCTAGGGCTATATGTAAATCTAACATGTCTAAGAATATGTCTATTAAAAATTATAAATTTATTTAATAAAATGAGTATACATTCTTTTCTTGAATATCTATGAACATACATATTTATACAATAAAAATATGTGTGGGTGGTTGTTGAGCAATTGCCATTAAAATTTATTTACTTTATGGATACTTGATATCCTATGTTTCTGCCCAGCCATTATCTCCAAAATGCGTAATCGAACAATTAAAAAACGTTAACTTTAGTTATGTTCAAACACCCTTTCGGGAGCGTAATAATTGTTATTTTGTTCTCCCGTTTCGCAAATTTTATCAATCAATTGATGTTCTATCAAATTGTAATTCTATAAATGGCACACTATTGTATTAACTATTGATTCTTAAACTACTATAATTTATTTTTCACATAATACTGTATTAATATAAAATTTCAAATCATTAGACAAATGGTTATATAAAGCATGAAATTAAAATTTTCAATTTTAATCACACATTGTTGTAATTTTAAAACCAACCTAATTCAAAATTGTATAGTACAACGTGATCAAGAAATACTGTTTAAGTTGGCAATCCTAAATTTTACTTTAAAATGGTAGAACTGGAACCTCTTGCGGTTGCTTGACAGCTACTGCGACGTTTAACAGTGACAGCATTGACACTTTAGCGGCGATTCAAATTTTTATTATAAAAATATAAAAATGGTACTACCTATTTACATTAGAACAGGATATTTTTATTGGCATGGCTTATTTTCGAAGTGCAGTTTTCTGGATGGCAATACTCCTTGGAATCCACTTTGCACCAATTTAAAGAACGTTTCCTGAAGTTGTGTTCACAATCGACGTTTCTAAACAACACTGCATGCGCATAGTTTAACGATATTTGAATACAGGCAATGCGAAGAAAGGAAAGCCACCTGATAGACCCTCCATACTCACTGAAAATGTGGTGCAAGACGTCAGGGCCCGACTGCAACAAAGTCCTAGCAAATCGGTTAGGAAGCATTCCCTCCAAACAGGTTTGATCCTTATCAAAAGTTCATCAATTTCCACTTATTCCTAATTTTCCGTATTCCGTTTCGTGACATTACAGGTTTATCATATGGAAGTTGTTCCACTGTGTTGAAGAGTAAATTGAAATACCACCCGTACAAATTTTCGATGGTTCAATCCCTAAATCCTCCTGACCGTCCACAACGCCTCCTGTTCTGTAACTGGTTCAATCAGGAAATGAACGATGATGATATCCTGGATAAAACCTTTTTTTCCGATGATGCCTGGTTCCATCTATGGCTATGTTAATTCTCAAAATTACAGAATTTGGTCTGGTGAAAATCCACATGCTGTTAGAACAACAACTTTACATCCTACTAAAGTTGGTGTTTGGCTGGCAGCCATTCGTTGCCCAATTAACCGTAGAGGAGCGCGAAAATGGCTACTTTCAACAAGATTCGGCTCGAGCACATACGGCTCGTGCCACAATACAATATTTGTGGGAAGTTTTTGGCCATCGAGTCATAAGTACGGGAATCTGGCCAAGCAGGTCACCAGATCTGACACCTCTAGACTATTGTATCGTTGGGCACCTTAAAACCAAGGTGTTCAGTAATGTTCTACATGCACGTGAAGAACTGGAAGATGCCATTATCGAGGAAGTTGCAAATTTCTCCTCGGATGTTAATTAATGTCTTCGAGAGGCTAAAACGGATAAATTCACATAACCTAAAATATTTGTGTTTACTTAGCTATCGCTGTCATGCAAAGTGCAGAGACTTCTGGTGTAGCGTTGCAAACCCTTAAGCAAAAAAATTCTCCAGGTAGGATTGCCAACTTAAACAGTATTTCTTGATCACTGTGTAGTTAATAATACCCTAAGTAGTATTTGCAATTGTACATACTTATTTTTATGTTGATTAATGAAATTAACGATTTAATTCTCACACTCTATTCCTTCACATTGTATCATAAAACGATCGGTTGAAGGTAGCTGAATTATGTATACAAACTTTGTGGCAGATACGTATGTTTATCAATTTGGGGGTTTTCAAGTGTTTGTAAACTTTCTAAAAGCTTAAAAGAAAAATAGTCATACACCCAAAATACGCTTAACTGAGTTGTTAAATATATGTTAAAAAGTTACGGCGATATATCACCAATTTCAATATCACACAATTTAAACAATATGTGTATCAATGTATATTATTTAAATATTCAATTAGGCTACTTAATTGAAATGTAAGGTTGGTGCCTCTAAAATGTTTCAAAAGTCCTTTAGAAACTAGATACGAGAAATCTACAAAAGCTATTTTAATTACCATAAAGGTATCGGTAACAAGTTTCCTTTTAGAGACCACAATCGAGTTACACACATACATAAACACATAACAGAAAAGTGGAAGAAGTTGTGTCTCTCTGTAGAAGAAATAAAACGTTTTACGGCTCATTATGATTTATACCAGTCGTAAATTGTAAATACATTTAAACGGTAGAGCTTTAAAACCTTAATTAGCACTTCGACGTATAATATTTTATCTGAGCTATAATTGGAGCCGTGGGAGTTAATATGTGAAAAGTTTTGTCCTGTTTATTAGTAATGTCAATTTAATGGAAATAAAGCATTTATAGATTTTCTTCTGTAATGTCATTCATAATATCGATAGTGATCACACAGCAATAGAACTAAATTAAACAGAAAAATAAAAGTGAATTCATATATTTTAAAGTCGACTTGATAAATATACGAAAGTGTCACCCGGTGTATGGAGACCTTTACCAGGTAAAACACTCCGCAACATCAAAACTACCTTCCGCTTAGGGGAGGGTAGGTAGAGTAGGGGACTGTAACGAACCGCCCTTAAGCGAGTATCTCGGCGGAAAGGGTGAGTTTAAAAATAGTTAATCTACCGGTGAGTAGATGGCGAAAAATTAAATATAGTTGCGAAGGTATTTACAGAGTGAACATTAAAAGGATTACAAATGTCTAGAATTTATTTTTTTAATTCGACGTAGGGGCTAATGAAACCAAAGCATCTATTTTAAAATTAATTTATAAACGTTTTAAAGTAAAATATGTATTACTTTCCAATGAATTAGAATGCACAATGATATTAACGTAAAATCGAGCTTTTTGGGTAAGGACATTTTAAATATGTCCCTACTTTAATCAAGGTAGTAATTTGGTGGATTACAGAAAGCGTTTGAAGAGTTTAGAATTTGATAACATTAATTTTAGTTTGAATGAGTGCTAGTGTTGTTCCACAAGTAACTTTGCAATATAACACTGAATAATAATGTGTTAGGCAACCTGTGCTGAATAACATTTGGTGATATTGTTGTTGAATATAATATTGCCTTATTTGCAGTAGGAATGTTTAAATGTACTTAATAGTTAACACAGTGCGTTACATGATCAAGTGAATTCTATGAATATAGAAAGATATGGATATGACACTTATTGTGAAAACTAAAGTGATAATTACTTAACAACAGCAATATTTTATTTTTCGATTAATGTTTTTAAATGCATTGAGATGCAATATCCGTAATTAGATACCTCGAACAACTGGAGATTTTACGATGTTTACGATGATAATCGGTGCTTCATTTTATTGGTTTTGTCGCTTGCGAAAATAGCAGATTTATAGGAACGTAAGTATTTTTAATTTACCGATAATAAAAATGTATATAGTTTTCCACACATTTTAATGGCATAGAGACGATAGCGGTATATGTCTGTGTTTTTATAGGTTTGCGACATAAACTTGTCGAAGTAATTTCGCGAAATTTCCCACAAATAGCCCGTAACGGAACTGGTGGGGAACCGCTATAAAATTAATTTAGAGCTGGAATGTGGAAAATAGTAGTAATTAAATGGGTCTACAATGCGTTGACTATTCCTTTCTTCGCTCCCTTACTTCAATTATTCTGACTAATTACACGACTGTTCGATTTACTTGCAAATTACCTAACTGAGGATTTAATGTTAACATAGACCTGCATCGAAAACAATCATTCTAGGATTATTCACTTATGTATATTTTTCTCCGTAAAGTTTGTAGTGTTTAAAAAATCACGATTAATACTGAGGGAACAAACTGCACAAAAGTATATTGTTTCCATCAAGGGAATTTGCCATTTCTCGCAAATTTATTAGTTAGATATCCTCTTTGTAATAAAATTCAGAAAAATGTTCTCCAAAAAACTTCGATTTATTAAATTCATACTTTATTTGAGCATCAGCCTATCTGGGCTAATAAATAAATTACCTGGTTGTTTTGACATTTAATTCGACAGGTGCCAGTTCATAATATATTGGGTAAGCTCAGGAAATATTGGTTATTCATCTATTAAGTGCAACAATATAATTATTCATAAGGTTTTAAAAGTATTAAAGTTAAAACTCGCGAAGGAAAATTTAAATTATAGTTAATAACGTTTTTGAAATAGTGATTATTAAGGATATTCTTCAAAACCCTAAAAAGAAACGATGTAGGAAGAAATATCAGATACAGGTTTCGGTCAAAAGTGTATGATATCTTAATTGAAAATTTCATCGATTCCAATGATTTCCTGATGGAAAATTTAGAGAAATATATAATTTTTTTAACATTTCTCCCATTATTTTTAATAATTTCAATAGCAATAATAACAATAAAAATAATGACGATGACGATGATGATGATGAGGATGATGACGATGATGATGATGATGATGATGAGGATGATGACGATGATGATGATGATGAGGATGATGACGATGATGATGATGACGATGATGATGATGAAGAAGAAGATGATGATGATGATGATGATGATGACGATGATGATGACGATGATGATGACGATGATGATGAGGATGATGATTGATTTGTGAATAAATGTGCGCATATTTTTATTCTAACTGCTATGAGTTTATTGGAATATATCAAATTACAAATTACGGCGACGACGACAACAGTGATAACAACGACGACGATGTTGATGACGACGACGGAGACGACGACGGAGACGACGACGACGGCGAGAGCGACGACGACGGCGATGACGATGAAGTTATCGAGATCAATACCGAGACAAGAATAAGTATACATTCTCAAGATTGATACTGAGGCAGCATTAATATAAGATCTGGTATCGAAAAGGGTTACTCAAAATAAAATAAGACGCAAGAGATTTTCTTTTCTTTGCATAAATCATTAATTCAAAGTAACTTCATGAAAGAAATAGAAAAACATGTAACATAATGTATAGTAATTATAATTACATAACAACTATGGTTTCGCTCCCGGTTTCGCGTGAAGCCGGTGTCTTATAATATACTATCCCGACTAGAAATTTGGTTAGGCAAACCAGAAAACCTATCGGATTCCGATCAGGAACTGGCGAGGCATGCCCAAACAGGATAACCTGACGATAACCTGATCGGGTCCCGATCAGAAAATGACGAGGCATGCCCGAGCAGGACGACCTGATCAGAATTTGATCGGGACCCGGTCAGGTACTGGCGAGGAATGTCCGGGCAGGATGACCTGACCATAACCTGATCAGGCCCCGATCAGGAAATGACGAGACATGCCCGCGCAGGACGACCTGATCAGAATTTGATCGGGACCCGGTCAGGTACTGGCGAGGAATGCCCGGGCAGGATGACCTGAACTGAATTTGATCGGGACCCGATCAGGAAATGGTGAGGCATGCCCGGTCAGGATCAGAACCCGACGGGACATCTGCGTTACAGCCCGTCTAGGGTGCTAGACGGGAATTCCCGGCCGGGTCCCGGTCAGGTACAGACAAGCAGGGAGTCATCGAACCGTTCAGCTATCTTTGGGCGTCTCCGGTAGTTCTTGTTAAGACGAAAGGTTCTGCGTCGATTACCGTCAATTGAACAACGTGACGAAGAAAGACGACAGCTACCCTCTTCCTTCGATAGACGATACCCTGGGAACTCTGACAGGATCTAAGCTTTTTTGCACTTTGGGCCTGAAGAATGGTTACTGCCAGATGAAAATGGAGCTGGCATAACTTTGCCAAATTTGACTAACTGGGCGAGCTCCATCAGCAGGGACCAGCAGTTAGAGGAACGTTAAGAATCAAAGAAGACGGATCACAACGGTGGCTCTTCTACCTGGTTACCAAGAGTTCTTTTTGCAATCTCACAGTTTGGAAATATGAGATGCGCTGTGTGACCTTAGAGATGCCCTCCACTCGCGATGCAAGCAGAGGACCAACTGTAGGTGTAGGTTCCTACGTGGGCCTACCAGTGACACGTTTCGGCACAAACTGTCTTTAAGGCGGGAGTAACGTTAGGCGAAATCGGAATGAATGCGGCGAGCGGAGAATAAAATATTTCGGGAATAGGAATATCGGATAATCTATCTCGAAATATTCCTAGAACAGTTCTCCTAGACTTATCTCGAACTATATTATGGTGTTCTAGTCGAAAGTAATTAAATAGTAAACTAAAATAATTAATAAATGTTGCAAGTTAGAAATTACTGTTAAATAAGTTAGTTCAATACTAAATTAGTGTAGTATAATTGTTACGGCCACGAAAACGTTACAGTGTGATACTTTTATAGAATTATAGAACACTTAACATGTACATAAATGAAGCAGTATTTGCAAAATATCTTTCATTGAAATATCGTGTATCAATATGAAGTAAGCAAAACACACACTTGCAATGTATAGTGAACAACAGGAGACCAGAGTGCTAACCTTTGAAATGGCAATAACCGCAACTATCTTCTCTGCGTGGTGCTATTTCAATATGACATCCATCTATGTAAAATAAACACTACAAAATAGCCTATAACTATATTAGATTTATTTTTTGCCCGACCTCTTAAATCCTGCCATTTCCTGTAGTAATTGCATCTCATCCAAAATTTTGTAAAAATGTATATGGGTACTTGTCTTCTAAGACATACCACACTGTTTGAAAGAAGTCACGTACGATCTCCCCTCTACGCCTGACATCTACCAAATAAATTGACTATACTTCGGTAATCCGCTAAAGAACCAAGGGCGTACATTACTTCACCATTATATTCATCCAACGGCGAAAGAACGAATCTGTCAATTCCATACTTCTCAATATCTCACACAACAGCTCAAGATTTTTGGTGTGTATCTGAAATCCTGTTTGAGTTTTGTTGGCTCATTGGTAAGACAATCCCTCCAAAATGTACTTTGCTTTTTCCAAAAATATCTCCATAAGTACCAGTGTCCGGACTATATCTACAATAGGGTTTAACACCTCATCTCAAATGCTGTACCCATTTAAACCTTACGCTTTTATTCCAAAGATAAACTCATTGCACAAAATTAGAGAAAAAAGAACGGTTATGTTGATTTTGTTTTATTGTGCTGGATTCTTGTGACGGAAATTGCAGGGAAACTGTAGAGGAATATGAAAAGAGGCTCTCTAGTCGTGCGGTTCCCATGCAATAGAAAAACATATGTCAGTATTGAAAGAAGTGAACGAAGTGTGCAATGATCTCTAGAGAATGGACTGTATGTAGATATCTCTCGTAACTTGTGGGTGGCTGCGGAGATAAATCTTGTCTCCAGGTTGTAAGGCTGAAGACTTCTTGTAGATTGAAGATTAGGGCGTGACGTGATCTCTTTGAAATTCTTGAAGTTCTTGTAGTTTGGAGAGAGGGCGTGACGTACTTCTCCGGGTTTGGATCTGAGGGCGTATCGTGCATATCCGGGGTTTGAGGTTCTAGTAGTTTGGAGAGAGGGCGTGACGTACTCTCCGGGTTGAAGTTTGTGAGGTTTGGGTTGTCGGGTTAAGTGGCGTGAAAAAATATCACAACACACTGTCGTTTTGAGCATACTAGGGTATACTGGTTTATTGTCCCAAATTTCAGAGCTTTTGTACATCTTGTTTTACATTGGTTAAATGGCAAGTTAAGTTTTGTTATCTTTCGGCGTCCTAGATTGTAATTTCCCTGACCTAGCTGTGTGCTTGACCTTACGGAGCGCGTTTGTTCTTATATTACGAGAATTGGTGTTATGCTTGCGTGACTGATTATTGTTGTAAGATTTTGAAATTATCACTTTGATCCGTGCTCTTTTCGTCCACCTAAGCGACTCAGTTGTTTTAATACCCTCTTTAATAGTTATTAATTACTTAATAATGGATTACTTTATCAGCAAGCACACTAAATTATTTCACTGACTTGGTTGTTCTAATTAATTTTTGATTACTTAATTTGCAAGTGGAAATTTTCACCTAAAATGTTTTAATAACAACTTGTTTTAGTTCTATTGAATGGTTATTATTCCCTAATTGAAGATTATGTTCCCTAAATTCCCTATTAAATCCCTACAACCCTAATTAGCTCTTTTTTATGTTGCTCGTAGAGTCAACAGAAGGGTTCAAGGAACTGGAGAGTTTTTTTTTTTCTAACACCATTGTATGATTTGCACGATTGAGGATAACCTGTAAATCAGTGCAAGATGTTTATCTCGACAGTCAGTAGTAATAAGTACAATTGTAAATGGAACAATTAGATGTAATTTACTGAATCCATATCAGATCTTAAAAAGACCTTAGAGTTGTTTAACATTTTTGTTAAAACATTTTAAACAATTGCACATTTGAGGGTTTTTTACAAGTATGTCGGTAAATAATTAACCAATTTTGCTAAACAATTTAAAACAAAGACCTTCTAATGAACTTCATAATTTAACTTTTGCACCTAACGAAATTTTCCACTTATAAGTATTGTTTAGTTATCCTGGACGAAAAATTAGCTGTATCTTTGAAATATTTATTTTCAGTTAAACCCCCATACATGAGAAAAGTGTCAAAATGCTGTTAAACCATTGAACACGAAATTGCATCTATTTTTTTCTGGCTACTCACCCAAAAATATTGCAAGATTCTAAAGAAAATCTAGAGAAAATTCTAAAGAAAATATATAACGAGAAAACTTTGTAGAAAATGTATCAACATTGCTAGAAGGTGTTTAATTCCAGCTAACGAGGACAATTCAACGTCAGATGGAAATACCCTAAAACACAAAATATGTTTGGTTAAAGTACGGATTTGTCGCAAATTTAGAGAAATGGTTCTCAAAGTTCTAACAAGAAAAATAGTTACGATATCAAAGTTTTGTATCTATGTGTGCAATACGTAAAATGAAAGTAATTTTGATCAAATTGTCTCAATTTCCTGTACTTCTTTAATTGGATAAATTAATTCAATTAATTGACTATTTAAACAATCTGAACATACCAAGTTACCTCAGTAAATTACATAGAGTCAATGTTTTTAAATTAAATCTGAGTATGTTTATACTCCATTCGAAATAGGGAGAGAGTAATAAATAACTCAAAATCGGAGGTTAGGGTTGTAACAAAGGGCGTACCATCCTTATTTCCCTGATTTTTAAATATAAATTAAATTCACCCATGGAACTGTTTCCATTTTAAAATTTCTTGAAGTTGTATCGTACATATAGTGATTAAGGATTGAACCTAAAAGGAATGAATTCATATAATTACCAATTTAATCGGTGCCGTTAACGAAATATACTATCAATGAATGATATTACTTGTAAATATTGAATACTTTTAGACAATTCGTCAACTCGGAGACCATTTTGGAAAGGGTCTTTTTTAATGTGGACACTTAATAATTTGTTCAGGCACCTTTACTCTTCCACTAAACTACTTAGTTAACTGTTACCAGAGATTTACCTGTAGGATTAAGAATTACCTGGAAATGGGGTCGAAAGTTCTCCCTCCGTTGAAGGAGGTATAAAAGGGAAATACCTGAATTTCGGTTATTCTTATTCTAATAGTCTTACTATCAAGAATTAAATATGTCAAGTCTTATGAACTTTACCCCGTGTAAGTTACCGAATAAGCAGGCGTTATCGTGTCGTGAAAAAGTGGTTGTTTTAAATGTATTTAACGGATTGAAACATCTACATCCTAAATCCAGCGTAGATGACCTAGTTGAAATGTGTCACAAAATGACGGGATATGGAAAATCAACGATATATCGCGTCAAAAGGGAAGAGAGGAGTGGAGAGGTGAAGGCTCCAAAATCTGCACCAGGAAGACCTCAAATGCTTGTTGATGAGGATAGCAAGTGACTCATTCGTCGAACGCTTCATTCCTTTTTTTTCAAACGTGAAATCCCAACATTGGATAAAATGTTACATGAACTGCCAGAAGACTGTATGACATTGAAAAGGACCAAGTTGTGGACGATTCTGAAGGAACTAGGTATTTGTTGGGATAAGCGAATTAAAACTTCTCCTCTTGGGGAATCCGATGAAATTATTTGCTGGCGAAGAAGCTACCTCAGAGATATTAAAAAATTTCGACAAGAAGGAAGGGCTATTTTTTATCTGGATGAAACCTGGGTAAACCAAGGATATACCGTGGGAAAAGTGTGGCAGGACAAAAGTGTGGTGAATCCGCGACAAGCCTTTTTAGAAGGTTTATCAACAGGACTAAAAGCACCGGCTGGAAAAGGTAAACGACTTATTGTTACCCACATCGGCAGTACTAGTGGCTTTGTGGATGGCGGCTTACTTCTTTTTGAATCGAAGAAGACGGGAGATTATCATGAAGACATGAACGCGGACGTTTTCGAGGAGTACTTCGTTCAAATGCTCGATCTCATCCCACCTGGTTCCGTAATTGTCATGGATAATGCGAGCTATCATTCCAGACAGGTCGATAAATCCCCGGTAATTTCTTGGCGGAAGGCTGAAATTTTAAATTGGCTGATAAGAAAAAATATTCCGTATAAGGAGGACATGGTCAAATCGGAATTGATATCAATTGTAAAGACCTGCAACTTTCGTAAAAGGTATGCAGTTGATGAAATGGCACAAAATCGCCAAATAACTGTGCTTCGTCTTCCGCCCTATCACTGCGAACTCAATCCCATAGAATTAATATGGGCTCAGGTAAAAGGCTATGTTGCTCGGGAAAATAAAACATTTAAATTAAAAGATGTTAAAATTCTTCTGGAAGAATCCATTCGCAGAACCACCTCTGAAAATTGGCAAAAAGTCATAAATCATGTTATAAAAGAAGAAGAAAAATTTTGGGAGTTAGATTTTATGATTGATAACGCCGTGGAACCCTTAATCATTACTGCACAGGATATCAATGAAGAGAGTTCTTCAGATGATTCTGAATATTAATTAATTTCAACTTGAAAACATTCCTGAACATTGCGTCTTTCCAAAACCTCACGATTACTCCTTTTTCTTTTGAACGTGTACCTTTTGTATACCTGAACGGATTCTTGTACGAGAAAATGAGATTTCTGAATATCGATTTAGGTATACTTATAGTTACCTATATTATTATTAACGTAAGATTTAAACCGTTTTGAACTGTTTAAACAAGATTTGTTATTCTTGTAAAAAAACGTTTATTTCCAATAAATATATTATTATTTTAAGCCATTTAGTTACTTCTTTTGTATAATTTGTGAAATTGTGCCACGTTCCTCGTTTTAAAATTTTTTTGTTTCTTATAAGCTTGGACAAAAGTGATGTTATGTATACTTTGTGCTTTTGATATATTAATTTAGTAAGTAATTAATTTGGATTGATGTATATTTCTATCCCTTATGGCATATGCCAGTGTTAGGTATAATATTAGGAAAAGTTCAGTTCTTTGAGTAAAAGTGAATTAATTATAGTTTCATTTCGACCTCACGGTATAAATTTATTATTTATATATAGGTTCCATAAATTCTAAATAAACAAATATTGCTTATGATTACTTTTTTTCTTTAAATAAAAAACCCCATGGCGTGACTCTGATGTGACGATTTCAAGTAAACGAAAACAGTGCGAAATAACCGAATTGGAGTAATAGAGAAAGAGCATTCAATTCTTCATAAGAAAGATAAAGACGGATTATATCCCTTGACCCGAACGCAGGTAGAAATTTGATCCGGGTGCTTTTCAATGTAATAGTTCCTAGGAACAGTACAGAGACGTATAACTAAATGCAATGTTTATACATATCTCGCCAGTACTACAGTTTTTGAGGATTTGCATTTATAATGACATTTTATTACTCTCTCGATTTTCCGAATGGAATATACACGCCCTTCGTCAAAACGTCATACCTTTCATTCAATCTCAGTTTATCTCTGTCGTCTTCTTCCGTGATTCTTCTCTAATTCCAAAATTAAACTTAATCGTTTCCTTTCACCCGCCCGATACAAAACCGAAAATGTTGCCGCAAGTACCGGAACTACCTGGCCATTTGGGGGTTTGTGAATAGTCCAAATTTTCCACCCAAATTGTCGGCTGCTAACTCCCATTATGATCGGAGCCGGCAGTTAAGAGCCCTATAATCGACAGCTCAATATCATTTTAAACATCATTGATTGCATCGCTTACCAGGTATAAAGATGATGAATGGTGTGCCTTCATTGTGTGTGTGTGCGTTTTTTCAAGGATTTTATCAACTAGGATTAGCAGGTTTTATTGAAGGAGTATCGAATTGATTTTGAGGTTGTGAAAATCGTTAACGTCTAATGACAACTTGATAAAATCCTGTAATTAATGCTAACATCATATCTATATAATTACAATTTCTAATTACTTTTTTCTAATAATAAAATATTTTGTATTAGAAAGCTTAAGAAGCTATAATACAAGAAATGATTAAATTGGTTTAATTTTATTTTTAATTTCTTTATATAATAATTACTCTCTTGTACTTATAAAATCTATCTAAATATAAGGTTAAATTCTTTTCGTCTTTCTGGCCTATGGAGATATGTACCTACCCTTTAAAACGTAAAGATAGGTATATTTATTATTATTCTCATTTAGTACCTGCCACTTAAAAGTTCATCTTGAATTCGCTAAGTTGGGCACGGGTCATCTCGTAAGAATTTATCTTGGTCCGCATTTGACCTTCGCCAAAATCGGTCAACTCGTAAGAATATGGTTCTCAGATCGGTCAACTCGTTGACCTGAAAATCCCAAAAGGGGGATTATCGCATTCCTTGCGAGAGGGCAAGGATACCCCGGCGGAACCCGACCGTTATTGACAACAAGCTAGTCTTTGCCGCGTTGACTTTTAATAAAATCCACAACTATCTCAAGGCTCGTCACCGTTTAGTTGGAACGTCACAAACCACCCCCTTATATCATATTCTTAGTTTCAACAAATATCCGAACTACTTCGTTGCAATCATCATCCTCTCGATTATTTCTGAGAATCCTCTTGCGAGTTGACTCATCCAAAACTGGGAACACGTAAGTTGGTTCCCAAGTTAATCAGGGTCAAAAATAACATACCAATTGGTTCCCGCAATTTTTGGTATACCTGACCTGTAAGTGTAAATTGGTTCCTAACGTTTTCAATTGCCTGAGCTTTACAAAAAAATGAAGTAGCTTATTTTGCGTCCCTACATTGTAAGTAGAATGAAATATTTTTTTTTTGCTGTGGTGGAAAGTAGGCAATTTGAAGGGGGAACACGTAAGTTGGTTCCCAAGTTAATCAGGGTCAAAAATAACTTACCAATTGGTACCCGCAATTTTTGGTTTACCTGACCTTTAAGTGTAAATTGGTTCCCAACGTTTTCACTTACCTGAGCTTATACAAAACACTTTTTTGCGTGTAATACTGTTGTACTTGTGGGTTAAGTGGGCTACACTATTTTCGTTCTATTCGCTATCGCTTGTCAGGGCAAAAGGGCAAGGATAAACAATTGAGGTTTAGTAAAACAAACAGGACCGATGACTTATTTGAACTGTAAGCCGTTAATCCTCTCGAGCAACATCCTGTAGGATAGCCTTATCGTTTTCGTACCCTCCGTGGTACAACTGACGGCTCCTGGTAATGAAATATTTGGGTAAGTGGGTGTAAGTGTAAACCAATTTACATATGATCTCAGGTAAACGAAAAATCCTAGGAACCAATTTGTACATAGATACGAGGCATTAAGTACTTTACTACCTTTTTAATTTCTTACCTGTCGGGAACCAATTAATCAACACCGATTTGAAGAGGCAAGGGAAATCCTGATACGCAATTGAAAGGGCAAGGGAAAACCTGATGGGCATTTGAAGGGGCAAGGGAAAACCTGTGTAGGTCCGAACTCGCCTCCTACGATAATGTCAGGTAAACGAAAAATCCCAGGAACCAATTTGTACATAGATAAGAGGCACTAAGTATTACCTTTTAATTTCCTACCTGTCGGGAACCAATTTACCAACACCGTCCAAAACTACCCTTTAAAAATTTACCTGCCGGTTCGCTTACGAGATGACCGATCTTAGAATGGGGCATTAAAATTCTTTACGAGTTGACCGCCGCCGGCTAAGTTAAACCTTTCAATGCATCTGCAAACCATTTTCTACGGATATAGGTAACATTCTTGTTATTTCGTATCTGTAACATGTTTATTTATCATACAGCGTTCGAAGGAAAATTTGATCTAACGATTTCCCAATAAGAGAGAATTGTAACGTTATTATTATTCATGAGGTTTGGTTGCGTTTTCCCTAACATACGACGTAATGCATTTGAAGTAATTTATGTGAATAAATGAATTCCCTGATGGAAATCATATAGTAGATATGTACTAAGAATGCACGAATGAAAACTGGCATCGAAAACATTACGTTTTTGCTAACAAAAGATGTAATTAAGCAAAGTTTAAATAAAACAAATTGGTGATCGTTTAAATTTTTTGCACCCCGTCTTACCGAACGCGTACATTTCATTTACATAAATTTCATAATTTTATAATTTATACATCCTCGTGGCACAAATCGTCTATTCCAACGCTTATACCTACAAATTCTTGATACAACTGATTTTACCATATGCTTGCTATAAGTACTTAAAAACAGTAAACATAACAATTTAAAATCAAAGTAATTTTATTCATACGTTTTGGTTATTTACATGATGATTACCAGTATGGATTTGTGAAAATAATATAATGTGACAATGGCATGGAACTGCTTTTATAAATTAATCAATTATCGATTATTTTCTATATATAATAATAATAATCATAAGGTAGCTGTGGCGGTATTTATAGACTTGAAAATAGCTAATATTTATAGTCCATTTAAATAAGCTCTTTGAAAGCGTCTGATATGAATTTACGAAAATATAACTTAGGTAAGACTACTGTTATATTCCTTTCGTTAAGTTTACACAAGTGGAACAATGGATCGGGTGTAATGATCGTTTCCGAAAATTTTCTTATAAGTGTTTAAACTATAGACAGTAGTATTTGGTTGGTTAAAAATTAAATCGGCTAATACCAGAAATATTTGAAAGATATTATTAGACAGTGTTCAGATTACTCTTTTAATTATTTATTTTTTACCTGAACAAATTATAATCGATTTTAAAAAATCTATACACAACGCAGTGAATTCGTGTAAAATGATGAAATAATGAGGAAATAAAAAATTTAAAAAAGAAGTTTCGAAATGCAAGGGGGCAAGGATCAAACATGTACTCACTGAGCCTAATAGGCATCATCAGAATTTGCTGTAGAATGTGAAATTTGTATTGTAATTCCGTGGAATGGATTTTCTAAAGTAGGGTTAAGGGTTAAGGAATGGTTCAAGAATAGAACTCTTCAAGTCAGACATAAACAAAAATTAATTTGGAAATCCATTGTGTTTTTTTTTGAAGGCTAAACGTGCATCTTGGAGTGACTGGTCATTTTTTTTATATCTAAAGTTAATGAGAGTGCACCTGATAATGGAAAACTAGACAAATTTTTGGATTATTTAGTGGATACCTACATTAAGGAAAATGCAACGTTGCCGCAAACTACCCCAAAAGTGCTGGCCGAAAGTCGACTAGCACTTCCAGGACTGCAGGTGCGTGTGTGTATTATTCATACGCATTTGAGTAAATACTTTAATTTTGAGCACCCAAATATACGTTTTTTAACAAACCTAATGTTTATATCAAACAGAAATATATACTCATAAGAATTCAAAGTGTAAACACTGTTAAAATGTCATTCACAAACCATGAAACAGTACCAATTCATGAATAACAAAATTGAACAATTATATAAAATAAAATTTCCGTCATGCATTATATATACTTAATTAGAGTCTAATAATTTATAAATTTAAGTGTTTATCTTTTATATATTTATGAACACGTAGATATAGGTGATGTGCCACATCTTTTTTGTTGAATAAACTTTACACAAATTATGTGCAATATTTAACATGAATTTTCTTATTATTCCATCATATCCAAGAATTTTAATACTTTTCAGAGGCCGTTCACCGGTTAACAGAACGCTAAAAGGTCATGTAAACTATACATCTTATTAAACGGAAATATGTAGTTTGAAGGGATATCGTAGTTTGTGCAATAGATTAACTTAATCAATCGAAATTGGAAACAATTCAACGCAAAAAATCACAAAAAAGGGGAAATAAAACAATTTTAATTTTTGTAAAATTTATTTATAACATGTTTTCAAATTTCCACTTGTTACGCCTCTTCTCTGGTCCTTGCTAAAACACAATAAGACTTGTGACTTACGCAGACTTTAACTCGAACAAGGGTTAAAGGAAGCGTCAGCTGGCGAATGCGGTTTTAAGGGATATCTATCTAATTTAATGCTAATTGATCCTTCCAAAAAATCACGATAAGAATCTCTAAATTATCAACATTGTATCCGAGAGCTATCTACTTGTTATCGTTTTAAACCATGTACCGGATGATTTAATAAGGGGCTCCTCATGAGAATCCATGGGAAAGGTTTCAAAACAATTTCTTACATTTAACTTGAGCTTTTTCAAATGTGTCCTGTTACTTATAAAGGTGGTTTTAAATTTGTTTAAATTGTTTTTAACCTAATTGAAATTTTTATTAGTTCTCTTACTTTTCCTAAAAAAAATCATATGAAATTTATCGAAACAAATCAGGGTATCCCCACCCTACTTTATCCCACCCCCCAAAAATTTTAATTTAAATACACCGGTGTTTAATTTTTGCTTTATATTTGCATTCGTTAAAAGCCACATCATTATCATCCCTACAGAAGTACACTTCCCCTTTCATCACGTTTCCCTACCTGCGGCTTGGGAAGGGTTAAAATTTCAAAAAGGGGTTGAAGATCCAATATTTGTTATTTTAATATTTAATATATTTTCTAATAGAAGTCTATTGTTTGTTGTGGAATCATTTGAATGCATCTGAAAAACAAAAAAAATCACATCAGTGTAAGTGGTTTGTGCGGGTTTCAGACGTTAAAATAAAACTAAATGTATTCATTTCGACGCATTTTCGATTAAAGGACGTTTTAAATAAAATTTTAATCGACGTTACTAAATTTGTTATAATGAAATATTAATTAAACTTCATACTCACTGAGGCATAACTTTGTCCTATAAATATCGGCGTTGCTGCTGAAGTCTAACCTTAGATATTAAATGTGGTAAATTGTAAAACGTTGAATGAAAAGAACTTACATCCATAAAGAACTCTAGGCTGTTTCAGCATATTATGCGCTAAAATTATTTTAATGTGAATATACGTGGGTATTATAATGGGTATTTCGTTTATTAAGATAAGTAAATTAGTTTGAGATTCCGCTGACCTGAAAAAATATCAACGGAACATATTACCTATGGGAGTTACTAAGAGGTGGTTTATGTGCTTGCCTACATTATTTTATGGGTTTTAATAGATGTGTCTCATACCACCTGGTCGGCGAGCGCATATTGTGGATGCTCAATGTGGTCAACGCCGACGGCAGGTAAGGATTGACACCACATCCCTCCATCCTAATCCCCCCATCTAATAAACAAAGAGCGGATAGTTAGACATAAAAAATTAGGGAAAAGGCATAAAATTTAATAAAAAAGGTAAAATTTGTTTGTAAAAAAAACAATTCAAATAAAAAAACTTAAATAACAAAAATAATTTTAACATCCTTTTTTCTAACTAATTTTTGAACAAAATGGTATATAATTCTAATATGGAATGAGGAAAAAGGCATACCTACTCTAGTTTAAAATTTTTATTATATACCTACGTTTAATTAATTGAAATTAATTTACTTAAATTTATGTAATTTAATTATATGTACAAATTACATAATACAAAAATGAATTTAGGTATATAAAACTTTATTATTATTATTATAATACATTTAATTGAATGAAATTAATTTACTGAAATTGATGTAATTTAATTACATGTACAAATTACAGAATATAAAATTGAATTTACGTATATAAAACTTTATTGGTTTCCCAGGATATTATTAAATATTTTTCAATATTCTCAGGTAAGAGGTTTTGTCTTTTATCAGATAAAATACATAATTAAACTTTTGTCTAGTCGAACCTACTGTTCCATCTGGGAGCACTTTACCGGTGGCAATCGCATAAATTTTTTGATCTCTCTAAACCAAACGCTCATAATGATTTCAAACCATTAAATGGTCACTATTGATACACTCCACAAAACTTTTACCGGGTGGGCTCGAGTTGTCTCCCAAATGCGAATTATTATATAGAGTATTCTATATTCTAGTATGGTATTATGCAGTAGGTACATTCTACCTAGTAACTAGTGTCTAGATACTTCTGTTAAGATACTCCAATATAACAAATACTCTTAGAACAAGCTGGTTCACATGTTCAGATGTTTCAGGTTATATAGTATAATATCTTTTCAAAGTTACATTCCTGGTTCTTCTTCTAGGATCTTCTCACATTTTCAATACGTTTTGAAACCTTTGTACAGTATCACTTGTGGGATAGAGACAAAAGCTCACTTTTTGAGCAAAATCAAAGTTGACTAGTTATTTTTGCCAAAAAATGTGCCAAATAAGTTTCACTTCAGCTTATTTTGAAGGTTTGTAGGTTGTAACGATAATTATTTCAACCTTTTTGAATAATAGTTTTAGACAAAAAATGCTCTAAAATCATACTTTTTGAACAGTGTATCATGCTTTATCGCCGTTTAAAGATAAACGACATGAGCTGTAATCGTATCGAGTTGATTTGGACCTAAATCAAAAATGAAGTAGCGAGTGAAAATGCCACCTCAAAATAGCGAATGCAAAAATACATTTAGAAAACGCAATATGTACTTAAGTTCACCCGAAATTTGGTGCTAATGGAAACATAGGAAACATAGAGTCAAAGGAGAGGAAAAATTGTGAGAGTTATTACCAGTAATTATAATTTTAGAAAAAGTGCATGGGCGATTCCATGTCAACTGTCGTGAGGTTGGTACGTCATAAATTTTTTTCCCAACCAAAACTATTTCATTCTATTGTAGGTTCGACTACAAATATTATCCCAAATTTTCAGACAAAAATATTACTACTAACGTTTTTTAAGGTCAATATTCGTTTCTTTCGCGTTTTCAGTTTTCGATGACAAATTTTCTCCAAAACGTTACCGGAAACACATCGCACCTTGGAAAAATTTCAGAGTACCTATAATCGATGTAAAATTTTCCAACGAATCCATTGCCGCCCTCAGAATTGCCCTGAAATTTTTCCATTTGCGAGAAATCCCAAAACATCAATTTTTTTAACTTGCTCTATCTCGCGTGTGGAAATTTTTGAATTTTTTTGAAGGAGCGCAAAATGTTTGGTTTTTAGCGTACTTTGAGGGACTTGTAACTTTTCCGTGTGTATGTTGGTTTCAAGTGCCCAAACATGCGAAAAATGGCAAAAAATGGACGAATCAGTCTAAAATGGTGCATTAAGCGTGAAAAAGGAGTGTCAAAAGTCAGGAATATACATATGGATCTTAAGCTCAATCCTCGGCGATGAAGTCAGATCATTTTCATTAAATACCAGACCATTTGGAGGTCCAATATTGGGAGATTCGTGCAAAAATTCAAGGAATATTTTGAATTGCTCGATACTTTGGTGTTTGGTTTATATGAACTTTGGACCCTAATATCCAGGAACTATGAACGTAAATGACGTTAAATGACGAAAAATCAAGTGATTAAGATATAATATGACAACACCGAACATTTCCTTCTATGGAGACATGAGGGCAAATCAGCATCTTTTGGACATAAGGTACACAGACCAAACATGCAATTCTCGTTTTCTGGGCTATAAACTAAATTAGCAACAAGATCCTTAGAGGTCATTTTGTGCCAGTACTATTTAGAAGGAGTTTGAAATTTTTATGAATCTGACAAACACAAATTGAATGGGTACCATTCGCACCAGGTACCACATTGTTTACAAGGACAAAAGGTTATCACCAATTCTCTTTGAATATTGATTGGATAATAAAATGCAAACATACCATTTTACATGACAAATGTGCTTGTCAATATGCAACGTTTATCTTCAATGACGTGTGGCATCTAGAAGTAATAATGATTTCGGATGAATTGGATCTGGATGCAGAGTTTTCAGTACTTTCTTTCATTCAAGTGGCTTAAACTTATTTATTCCCAGATCCGCCAGTATGCTTGTTGCTAATTTAGTTTGTAGCCCAGAAAACGATAATTGCATGTTTGGTCTGTGTAACTTATGTCCACAAGGTGCTGATTTGCCCTCATGTCTCCATAAAAGGAAATGTTCGGTGTTGTAATATTATACCCTAATCACTTGATTTTTCGTCATTCAACGTCATTTGCCTTCATAATTCCTGGATAATAGCATTGATAATAGGGTCCAAAGTTCATATAAACCAAACATCAAAGTATCGAGCAATTCAAAATATTTTTTGAATTTTTGCACGAATCTCCCAATATTGGACCTCCAGATGGTCTGGTATTTAATGAAAATGATCTGACTTCATCGCCGAGGATTGAGTTTGAGATCCATATGTATATTCCTGACTTTTGACACTCCTTTTTCACGCTTAATGCACCATTTTAGACTGATTCGTCCATTTTTTGCCATTTTTCGCATGTTTGGGCACTTGAAACCAAAATACCCACGGAAAAGTTATAAGTCCCTCAAAGTACACCAAAAACCAAACATTTTGCGCTCCTTCAAAAAAATTCAAAAATTTCCACACGCGAGATAGAGCAAGTTTAAAAAAAAATGGTGTTTTGGGATTTCTCGCAAATGGAAAAATTTTAGGTCAATTCTGAGGGCGGGAATGGATTCCTTGGAAAATTTTACATCGATTATAGGTACTCTGAAATTTTTCCAAGGTGCGATGTGTTTCCGGTAACGTTTTGGAGGAAATTTGTCATCGAAAACTGAAACCGCGAAAGAAACGAAAATTGGCCGTAAAAAACGCTAGATATTTTTGTCTGAAAATTTGTCATAATAGTACTTGTAGTCGAACCTACAATAGAATGAAATAGTTTTGGTTGGGACAAAAATTAATGACGCACCAACCTCACGACAGTTGACATGGAATTGCCCATATATGGTTTTTGGAAAAAGCATAAATTTAAAAAATACTAAAAAGGCAAAAAGGCAGGTAAAAGGCATTTGCCGAACTATCCGCTCTTTAATAAATAACACGTTTTGTAACAAATAATGTAAAGGATAATTTTGTGATTATGTAATCTAGTGATATAGTACTTATATCCTAAACCTTTTTTTTTTTATTTTTTTTAATACAGGGAAAAATCGTTTATGGAGAAAAGTTGAGATGAATAGCCATTATCGAGACAAGAAAGTCAATCGTAAATGGTACTATACACCGCAACTGATACTGATACTAAACCTGTGAGGAGTTTTGTAAAATACGTTTCTGTATAAGAATAAAGAAAAATTAAAACGAACACAACCAGTGATCATAATACAATCACAGGCTATGTGGTACAGTAAAGACAGAATTTATATATACACAGATACGACATACAATCGTTAAAGAATGAGAATAGTGTTATTTCTTGGGTGTGCTGTAAATCTTTATTTACCAGCAGGGTTTTACAAATCGAAATTTTCGCAATATCCGTACGGGCTCCGATCCGTATACGCATATATAACTTTACCTTTTGTTATCGCATAAATTCCTCTATATTTATCTATCTATCTATGTATCTATCTATCTATCTATCTATCTATATCTTATTTAGCTGTACTCGTCACACATGTCTATTGGGAGGAAATTGAATTGGTTAGGTTAGGTTAGGTTAGGTTCTTAGAATTGTATTAAAATTGAAAACATTTGAAAGAACATAATTTTGATTGGACTTAATTTTAATATTTGTGTGAATATTTCTATTTATGTTTAGCTTTACGTATAAAATTTACGAGCAATTTATGCTTCTATACTTACTTCGTATAAATTGCGAAGGATATACATATCGACAAACATGTATTCTTTATAAACTAACATCGACTTTTCGTTTCAGTCAAACCACGTCGACCCCTACGTGGAAAATCTAAGAACATCAACGACCGAATAAAAAAATCTCCCATCAAACCCCTCACAAAAACCCTTTCACCCTTGGGCTTGTTAAAAAATGATACTTTCGTTGATTTATGTCGTGGCGCATCTGCATTCTCGTCCTCAAAAACGACTTTCGCTTTCCTATCTACCTGGGATTCAATTAAATACCATGAAAGGGTTGAGAACGAGATCTACCTGTTTTATATGCATGCCTGTATATACTTTTTTTTAGTTGACTTAATAACAGGGTTTCTCATGAATACGTCAAAATCAAGGGAGAAAGAGAGGATGAGAACGAGGGTTGGAGGAGCTCTCCAGAGGTCGTTTCTTTCTAATCTTCTCAGCCGTTAACACAGGCAGTGATCTGTAGAGCGCCTCCAAGGGTTTTATGAAAGTTAGGAGATGCTTTCGGCTTTGTTTTAATTATTAGGTGTTGGAGGTTTACTCGGCGGAAGATTTCTGTTTCAGACTTATTAAATCGTTTTGAATGAGTGTGTAGATGATTAATTAATTTTTTGAAACAACAAAATCTTATAATGAGTTGAAGTCTCTTTACGTAAAAGCTTAGGAATGGCGTGGAAAGCTGTCATGGAATGAAATTCTTAATTATAAATGTGACGAATTGTAAACAAAACGAAATTTAAAATTTCTGAACGTCACAATTAGGAACTATATTCCCACACTATAATTCTGTTAATACCGTCACAAGTAATTTTCAGTTACCTAGATTAAAACATTATTTCCAATGTGAAAATCATTTTGCTTCCTTTCTTCGTGCTTCTCGTTGGTAATCCGGTGATGTTTGAAATTACCAGCCAGTGGTAATTAAATCGCAATAATTGATCTAGAAGTTATAATTACTGCTCTCTAATAATTAACGTGTTCACAACTAAATCGATCACCGAGAAGGTAGCATTGAGGCCGTATGTATGTTGAAAATTAACAAAATGTTTTAATTTAAATATCGAATTAACTAGGACGTTTTTTATTTTGTTACTTGCTGCAGTTTCCTGCTTGCTCTTTCTGCGCTCGACTCCACTCTTGCTATCCTGTAACATTATTGATCCTTTTGCTATTACATCACTCTTCCAACTATGTTAATTTGACGATAATAATTTCATTCGTTTACCGTTTACGAGTGTTAATTCAAATTAATCTCAAAACATTATAAATATCTTTTAGAACAATGGAAAGGTGAACTGTAAAATTAATAATTGATATTAATTGCTTTATTTTTTACGTTATTATTTCGCTCGCTTGTTCTTAATTAATATTGGTATCTGTTTAAATTCGTGGTTACCTGCCGGAAACCGTGGTAGAATAGAAAAAAGCAGCCCGACTAGGAAACCGGAAGCGATGCATAATCATGCGACGAACAAAAAATAACTCTTTGTACCTCTTTGGATCAGACCCATTGATTTTTTTATCTCGTCGACAAAGGTAGGGACCTACCTGGAGGAGAGTGAAAAAGGGCCAAGCACAATGGCCACTTGCGCGGAAAGAAAGTAGACCATATGCAAAAGAAGTCAGCAGGTATCTTAGAATTCTCAGACGACATCTGCATACGGGGTAAAAAGGGTTCCTGAATGGGTGTGCATGTGAGAGAATGGAACAGGTAAATGGTAACGAACGAATTGTGAAAATGATAAATTACATTACGGAGGCCCGGCTGGCCTTATTTGAATATCATTCAGGAACTGTCAAATACCCTTTGACGACGGCATTTGCATGTGGGATTTAAATAGAAATAAATGTGTGTATGTGAATGTGGGCCAACGGTACGATCGTTACCTTGCCGTATTCAAATTAGATTCATTCAGTAATTTCGAAGCGATTGTTACATGCTTACGGGGTGCTATTTATTATTATTTGAAAAAAAACTATCGGGTGTCTTGTTGCTTTGTTCCATTCGGAGGCTCGCCTGGATTTTCTCATATTTTATCTTTTCATGACGCAAAGTCATGGACCTACCTACCACTCATACTGCCAATAATATTTTGGTATCACTTAGTTAATACTGAAAAATTACCATAATAATATTGTTTTCCTAGCAATTGTAAAGGCGCATTTTACAGTGAATCTCTAAGAGATCTCAGAAATCAGAAATTCAGAATTTTTAAAAAGAAAAGACGAAGTAGTCGAGAGAGGAAAGTCGTGTGCAGATAGTACATTCATTTTAAATGAGGTTATTTAAATGATTCTATTTTTAATAAAAGAATCATGATAGTCGTAGATCCTAGATCCCCAAACACAAATTAGACCAAGTCCCATTGATTATACTGTATGCTCTAAGTGAGAATTCAAGATACTGAGTAAAGATCTATATTTCCCTGTTAGCAAACTTGTATGTACTTTGCGCCAGGGGTGTTATAAATTCCAAACTTTGTAAGAAATATACGCACCTAAAGCTTTGCACGAATAAAAGAGGAAGTAAAGTCAAGCCATGATGATTAAACTAAGAAAGAATTTTCTGACTCCTGGACAATTAAGCAATAATAGCCAATGATAATGACAACATATTGGGAAGGTTAGTTAAAGAATATGAGAAATGGGCATTAACGGTTAACATGAAAAGAATCAAATATCTGTTTATTACTTCAGGCGCTCAATATCTTTTATCAAAAAATAATATGGAAACCAGCATATATTGAGTATAGACACTCGATATACACCAAATGAGACAAACATATCTAAAAAACAGAACAAACTAATTTCCAACACTAGGATGGATCGTCTATCGCATCTGATAGTGTGTGACTCCACTCAACGCAACGGTTACCCGAACTAACCGCCCTCTCATATGTATTCTTAGATCCGGGTAGGGTAAACTCTTCATTAGAAAATGTCTTCGACATAAGATTTAATGTTAAAAATGCAGATGATTTTAATTACTAAACAGTAGTATACTCGTTTTTATTGCAATTTTTTTAAATTCTGGATATTCCCTTTAAATTATTATTTTTCAGAAATCATTTTCTGAATAAATTTATGAATCGTATGTAATTGTAAGTAATTTCTTCTATTCATGATCATTAAATTTTTAATGTCGTTTGCCAAAATATTTAGGTTTAATTGCAAGTTAATATGTAGCCGTTTAGTGGGCCACCGTGGACATTACAATAAGGACACACAGATATTTCGTTTTTTCCTACACGTAAAGTAAAATTGGGTCAGGGCATAATTTAAAACCCTGAATTTACAGTTATACCAATTGTAAATATTTGGTATTAATTTCTTGGTCCATTGTGCCTTACAAGAAATTGTATTACATTCTGTTTGCTATGTGTTAAAAGTCTCCTTCATGATAACTTTTGAGTCTATACTTTTATATCTTTTATATCTTTCCATAGCTAGTACATAGATGGCTAGAGTGGCTGTAATCACTTGATACACGGTTCAGAGAGGTTTTTTGTATCACAGTTAGGTAATTTTGATATTTAATGACTTTAAGAGCATTTATCCATACAGGAGCTGCATACAAAACGACCGAATTTATAATTGTCTTATGAATTTTACCTTTCTCGGTTGAGGGACCTCTTATATTCGGCATCAATCTACATAACGTGTTTAATTTTTCCTCCACATACTTCGCGGTCATTTTTAAATGGTTTCCAAATGTTAATATATTATCAACGTGTGCACCTAAATGTTTAATAGTTTTACTGGGAATAATTTTCCAATCTACAATTTTAAACTTGATAAAATCTCCTTTTCTACCTTTTCTACCTCCTTTTATAATAATTGCTTCTATTTTTTCAGGTGCCAAAACTAAATCATAATTTTGCATCCAGCGCGAAATCTTCGCCAGAGTATCATTTACAGTCAATTTCAACCTCAAGGGAAGATTTTCTTTAACTAATATAGTTAAACCATCCGCGAATGCCATTAACTTAACATTTTCAGATACTTTTAATCGAAGAACATCATCATAAACGAAATTCCATAATAATGGAACCCTGAGGTACCCCTGTATTTACTTCTACCATTTCCTTACCTAAACCTGTTCGATATCTTTGTAAAAAGTAATCGTCGTTGATATTTATTCAATATTTAGGAATACCTCTCTCTTTCATCGCTGAAATAATGAACTTTCATACAGATATATTAAATACATTTTTTTATGTCTAGTGCTATCAGACAAAATCATTTGAATTCAGAAGTGGACATCCAGTCGACAACAAACGCAAAGCAGAGACTATAGATTTGCCGCTTCTAAAACCAAACTATAAATCTGACATTCCCTTTGTTTCTTCCAAATATTTATCCATTCGCTTCTTGATAATTCTTTCATCTAGTTTAGCTATCAACATTGAACCTGGATGGAACAGACGATCAAGAAATCAATAACATTGGCATCCAAGCAAAAGAAACAATTGGATGCTTGGATGGACTATTGTGGAATGTCGTACAGTGATAGAACCAGGAATGAAGAAATCAACCAATAAATGTAAAATAATCGACGATGTAACCAGAAACAAGTAGGTTGATGTGGTCGAAGAATAGAACATTGCAGATTACCTAAACTTAGTATCCGCAAAAGTTTTAAAGAGAAAAAGGTAAAGCAAAGATTTATCAAATCTTGCAAAGGGTCTTAGAACAACTTAGAGGATTGGAAAACATATAACAAACAACTTCGCAAGGCGTTCTCAACAAAAACAAACATATAAGGTAATGCTTAAGATTAAATCACTGAGGTGGTTTTCATGCTTTTGTATGCAGTATTGTAATTGGTTACTTAAAAATACAAGGTATCTAAAAATAACAACACCGTGTTATTGATATTCTTTTTCACGGTATTTGTTACAGGACGACCATGACGACTTCCAAAAATATATTAACTCATAGTGTGCAGGCCAAAGGACTAATATTTTTTAAATTCTATTTTAGTTTATTTAGCTCTAGTTTTTTTTATTATAAATAGGTGATGTTTTCATGATTTTAAAATCGAAATTAAATCACAACGACCGTGAAGAGGAAAACTTGCAGCGGCAGTCACTTAACAACACCGTTAAAAGAAAAGCGGTGGATGATCCGTACAAAAAAACCTAACAAACTGATTTACCAGGAACTTCAAAGTACTTCAGCAAATATTGAAAATATCAACGCACACGATCTGCAACTTAAATCAAAAGAAATAGGGAAACACTCGAAACACTTTTTTGGACTCCCATTTTTAAATCCAGCTGAAGTTGGTGATGCATTTACGTTCGATATATTGAGTGATTTACATACTAATGATCGATTACAACGATTTTGTTACTATTGTAACGCGAGTAGTAAACAGCAGTGCGAGACGTGTTTACTTTTGTCAGACCTAGTCGGCGTCTTAAAGGGACGGCGCTGCGCTTAATTGAATTCTATAAAAAAAGGACAGCTCCATGAATACTCCCGGATTATTATTTAAGGAAAGTAATTTATGACGTTCTGGACATTTTCTACGTAAACATTATTAAAAGAACAATCGAGTGCCTTCCGGAACTATGGAGCAAAGACTGGTAAATTCGAGAATACATTACAGGGCGGCTATAAAAGTAACGCTGCCGACGAAGAGATTATTAGTAGACGTGAGCGCGAGAGTAAAAAGTAAATAGCGAAATAGCGAGAGCGTTTGAAGTGAAATAAATTAACGATTAAGAAGTGTGATATAAATTAATTAGTTAAGTTAGTTTAGTAATAGTGTAAATAAATTAAGTAGTGTCTAGTATTAGTATTAGTGTAAATAAATTAGTAAAATAAACGTTACACTATTTAGTTGATATTTATATACAGGACAACTCTTTGTTTCTCCCACCTATTTGGGCCTCCTGCACTGCATCACTATCTAGAACCACGAACGCTTGTGAATCATTTCGCTCTAGATTTAGTAAGAGTTTTTCCAGTCCTCATCCCAATATTTTTCATGTTGTAGATGCTTTAATTGATTTTGAAAGTGAGATTTATGTCAAAATGAACACAGCAAATAGGTTAAAGAAAATTATAAGGAAGGAAGTTAAAACGAAAGAAAGAGTACATTGAAAATAAAATTACCGAATACCGCGAAGATCGTATAGACAGACCTAATTTTCCTAAATGTGTTTGCTACAAATATGCTCCTGTTAGTGATGTGTAATTTTTATATGCGTATTGCAAACCTTATTCATTTATGATAAATGCCTATTACGAATTATTCAGTGTTGCTAAAATTTAATTATGGGATTTAAAAAATATGTTATATTTCAGAAAGTATGATAGATAAGTATGTATGTATAAATAGTATATGACATGTTAATAGAAAGAAACAGTATCCAAGCTTTCGTCAATTTAATTTAATAAATTATTTTGGTTATTTCATAATTCATATTTTTTTTTTAAATACAGTTTGCTTTAAATACCCAAATGCAGTTCCTGTTATGATGACAATAAAAGTGACTACTTGTTGTGCTTCTTCGCACAACTTGAACATAGGATTAAAAATACTTGCACATGACCTATATAGATTCTAGAATATGGCAAAAGAACTGAAAAAGTTCTTGGAAAATCACAACACCGTGATATTAATATTCATTTTCATGTTATTACACCATACGCTCAATCCAAGTGGATAACTCAGCAAAAGAAGCCAACCGCAATGCTCACAGTTAAATCGTGATCTAAACGGACAGAATAAACTTTCTTTTATTTAAAAAACAACATGTAATGTTTAAGGTAGAAAACGTATAATGTGGACAGCAAATCCGAACCAAAGAATTTTTAGACTCATCACAAGTATTTCTAGATATTTTAATTAAAAACTTTAAAATATATAAATCTTACCTTGAATCGATTACTATCAAGCCGTGAAATCATCTTGATCGAAAGTACAGTTAATCTTTTTAAAATTTAATTATTAATAGTTAATTTCCTCGAGCGTTAAATTACTTAACCGCCAGTGAAATCTTGCCGAGCTTACCAATCGAATTTCGTTTAACGAATGATAATTTATACATACATATATTGTAATAGCGTTTACTTGATAAGATCCATTACTAAAGGGAATAGCGTGGATGCCGCGATGCTTGTTTTACTTCTATTAGTGAGGTAACCTCTTGTTATTTTAAATAAGGAAATATGCTATCCGATTACGTTAATGCATTAAACTCGTATTAATTTGAATTAGGAGTAGCAGTGAACATTTTTTAAATATTTCTCACTTAGGGAAAATGTTAATTGTCAAACTGTGTAGATAATCTGGAAATAATTTTTTTTTCCGAGATAACGTAAGAGACCGACTATAAAACCAACATAAACATGATCCTTTTCATTCGATAAAGGAATAAAAGATATGTTGCCGCTTTATTTCGCACCTTGCGCCTTAGTTTTAAAATTCAATTAAGACCTAGCGGTTCTGATAATTTAGGATAATAATAGACCTTCATTAAATCACAAAAAATGCAGCTGAACTATTTTAAAAATACTCATAAATACACAAGTACTCCCTGATTTCCAGTATATTAAAACGTGTGCAATTATTTTACCCACATTAATATCTATTTAAAAAATACTGCGATCATATTACAATAGTTAAATTAAAGAAGTCTGCGGTCTAGTAGCATTAGGCATTTTGTTTGTTACTCTAGATTTTAAGTTCACGTGACAATATTATAAACTTTAGGTACGTGAAACTTACTAAAATGAATAATTTCACGTGAGAAATGTGCCAGTCGACAAATTTAATTGAAACCCCTTCCAATTCTAGTCGCAATAAATAATTAATTTTCTAACAGATTAATTTTTGCAAAACAAGCAGACAAACACCTTAATATTCATTTTAATACGGTACAATGAACCATTTAAATTAATTGAATCACGATGCAACTGAAAAAAAATTAATTCATTAGAACAGTGGCGACAATAACAATGAATATTAATGTTGTTATCTGTACTACGCACCTCAGAGCCATCAAATGCAAAAATAATTACGAGGCACAGGCAGAAAATCAATTAATCTCTACATACATACATATGCACATAGTATGTATACATTGGAAACAGGTATATCCTGGATGAATAATTAGCAGAAGATGGAGCGTGATTAATGCGAAAAAATTGTATTATTGAAACTACAATCGGTTTGTCTGTTTGTGGGTTATGAAATGTATTAAACGAGAGCAATGTTTCTGAATTATCTGGCAAATGTAATTTGTATAGAGAATTGTGATATGAGCAAATCTTATGAATATTGATTTATATAGTTATGTGGAAAGTAAAAAGTATTGTCGTAAATGACTTGTATTTTGATCTCTAATCCATTTCTATCTACTCACTGGGACGTAGGAACCTGAACAGCGGATATGTAAAGAGAAAAAGATTAAAATGCAGAACCCTTTTCTAAACTTTTGCAGCATGTCGCGGCCTCCGCTGTCGCACTAACTCAACCCTCGACGTGTGAATGAATATGTCAATTGAATCCCACCTTCGAAAATCAAACAAAATACTCGAAAAATTTTTACTTGCAATTCCATATTTGTGCAACGTGTTCGGAATGATTTCCATCGCCATCGCTGTACCGAGCGACATATTGGAAATAAAATCGATGAGTTCGCCTCCGATATGATGGGTGGGTCGCACCCTCGTCGCACACTCTGACTACAATGAATGGAAATCAAAGAAACAATTGAATATCTGGCCGTAGGAGAGGCCGGGATCGCGGCGGGCCGTGGACCTAATTAGACTTCTAATTAGGGCAGAAACTTAACGCGAAATGAGAGGAAAATCCAGGAAAATCGGCCATTTTGATCATGCGCGCGGAGTGGGGGTGTGGGGAACCGCTCTCCATACGCAACAGTCTAGTTCCTGAACTCTTCTCCTAGCAAAATTTCCTTCGTATCATCCTACTCTCTCCCGCTTGGGGGCGGGAGAGAGATGGGGAGCTCTTCAACTTGACTTGATTAGATTTACGCGTGTGTAACTTTGGCTGCTTCAAGAAAACCGAACAAGAATTTCGTATGTGTGGCATTCGCTCTTATCCTTTCAAGCATCCCGGGTCCTCCTCCGTCCTTACACTTCCTCTCCTGACTCCAACTTAGACTTGTTTTTTCATATTCCCTTGTTTCCATCCAGTTGCGATGTAAGTGAGAATTTTCTTCTTCTGGTGCGCTTTCGACCTGCAAACATTAAGGTAGGAATTTTATTTTATTTTTTCAGTTTTCGTCTACAATAAATTGTGGTAGTTTTACGTGAAAAAATTTTTGACTTACAACTCAGATCTATTTTAAACTGTCTGAAGGAAAAACTCGAATCGCTATAATTTTTATCTCATGTCAATCGAAAAATGAATTAACAATCCCCTCGGTTAAAAAATATTATGATAAAACATTTTATAAGTATAATACCTACTTTTCTTAATCTTTTATTCATAACAATACAATATTTATGTCTGATTTTTCAAACATATCGCGTAATTTTTCTAATTGAAGCTAAATAGTATCCACAACAAAATATAAATGTTTGAATATGTTAAAACTCACTACTGGCAATTTTTGTTGTTATGCATTTATAAAAACAGGATTTACTGCTTTATCCAAAAATTGTATTTGTGTCAAATTTTAAAGCTTCTGGAAAAATACGTTTCGATAACAACATTCTTATTTCTTTACCATTACTTTATTATTAGCTCGAGTATGTAATTTTATAGAGAATCGAAGTTTACTTATATTTATACGTTTATAGTTGAAAGCTAATAATTTATACGTTTATTTAAATTTTAAATTTTAGTTGATCGGGAAACGCGTTGTGAACTACATCTATAATACATTTTGAATTGGACGTTTTTATACTGATAACTTGTATTATCCAGTATTCATGATTTTGAATCTGAGATTGAGCAAACATGTAGCATACTTATGTGTGTTGGGTTGTGTACATTTATCTGTACTTATGTAGTATATCGCTTCAATAAAAAATTATCGGGTGGGTACTATTTAGTGTTGACAAATGAAAATTTGAGTAATGGGTTAGTTCATAAAAGTTTTAAAAAAGTGAGTGCAATAAATTGACCTAACAATATTTATTATGAACAAATTTTAATAAGAGTTCAGATTTTTATAACAGACGCGTATATTATATTCCGAAGGACATTATTTAAAAAAAATGACATAGCATCGGATTTCATCGCGGGTAGCTCATTCGAAGCTTAAATTTCCCCTTTTAAATATCCATCTTACCAAAATTGCTAGCAAGTTTTAAAAAGAGCAAGAACCTCCGCTTGGACAGGTCTAGAAAGAAAAATGATATGAAGGTGAAAAAAAGTCCGTCGCTGGCGTGTTTACATTCTGCTACTAACGAGATATTTTACTAGCCTGCCATGTTACACCTACAATATCGATAATGGCTTTTATTGCATCGAAAATGTGTTTGTTGTTTGCTTGCTCGTTTTCAACTTGATAGATACCCGGGAGCGTATAACACGTTTAGATGTTATAAAACGATACATGAGGAGAGTGTGCTGTTAAATGTAGTTGAGTAGTTATCGTGTAATAAAATGTAGTGGATCTTCAGTTATAGAATAGGGAATTGTCGATTTGAGTTCCACGAGTGTGGTTTTTCTGAATAAAATAAATATGCATTTATGTACAACATGTGTACAAATTAAAAAATTATCTACTTTGTTATCCTCAATATTCAACTACTTTAAATACGAAACTCCTTACTAACAATACAGCATTTCTTGAATTCGATGGATTTTTAATATTGGTCATGGTTCAAGAGGCTCAAATGTTTCAACAAGTTTAAAAATCTAAATTTTAGTCTCATTTCAAAATTTGGTTGAGGTTGTTTACAAATAATGTGGTATATATATAGGTGAATTGATCATATAGTGAAATAAATGAACAAGGTAATAATTAAAAAGATTTTTAAGAACAACTAACCTCACTTTCGAGTAACTGAAGAAGATTAGAAATATAATCGAAACGTTTTACAAGAAAAAAAGAGTATTCTTTCTCCGCCCCCAGGCTGCAGCCCCGTTATCTTCAAAAGTTATATATATATATATATATATATATATATATATATGTGTGTGTGTGTGTGTGTGTGTGTGTGTGTGTGTGTGTGTGTGTGTGTGTGTGTGTGTACGCGCGCGCGCGCGCGTGTGTTGGTATATTAGCATCTGCAACAATATTTAAATATGGGAAAGTAAGTACATGTTTAGGGAAACAATACCTGAAATGTAATTCAAATCTTTTAAACAGAAAATGTCAAGAGCAGCAAACGCCTTTTAAAATTCGATTTAGTTTTGCTGAGAGAATACAAATTAATAATAAGTTGTTATACTATTTATATTATTACTATTTATAGTTGGTAACGTATTATAAGGTAGGATTCACAAACTTTCAACCAAGCAATATCCGAAAGAAAATTTCCAAGAATTAAATTGAATTGTAATCAATAGAAATTGCTTGTCGGGAATTTTGTCGCCGAACATGAATAATAAAAAGCTTTATCCCAAATAGTTTCCTTTACAGATTGTTAAGAGAAAACGTGTGTATGGTAGAGAAAGAGAGAGAGAGAGAGAGAGAGAGAGAGAGAGAGAGAGAGAGAGAGAGAGAGAGAGAGAGAGTAAAGAAAAAATATGTACAATTGAGTTATTCTTATTGCAAGGAACAAAATCTCACGTATTCATCATCGTGTACCTAAACAATGCCCTAAAGAAAGTTCCAATGTGCCAAAAATGTTCGTTGGAAGCGGAACCGACGTTCCAAAATTGTTTTGAGGTGACTAACTGTACAGGTCATACTGAGAGCGTTACTGAACACATTGCAAACACCGAATGAACACGTCAATGTCTCTTTGACACACCTCTTCTTAACATATAAAAATGTAACAAAACAACTACCGAAAAAATAAACGTGCAGTTTGAAAATTAAATGGTATCACCGGAAAATGTCTGTCAAAAAACGAATGACACGATCCAAGAGTCGATTCACGTGGCTTTGAAATTTCCCCGAGCAACACTCGCCGAAAGTTTCGGATAATTCCCAAGAAAAAGTTTCCTCGGAAAACTTTGCAAGAACTCTCCCAGAAACCGAAAGTAGAAACGAGAAGCACGTGGCGGAAGCGGGTAATGAAAACGATGAGAAAAGGAATAACTAGAACTACTAATCGGCACGAGTCAAGACGGAAAAGAGAGAGAGAGAGAGAGAGAGAGAGAGAGAGAGAGAGAGAGAGAGAGAGAGAGAGAGAGATTGGCTTATTAAGATTAAGATCGTCGTGACGCGTCGCCGCTCGCATCCTGATTGGTTGTTAGGACGGGTGATTAACAAGACGACGGCGACGTCGACGGCGAAGAGGAAGAAGGAGAGGGGGAGGAGAAGAGAAAGCGCCGGGACGCTGTCTGATGCCCTCCGACACCGCGGAACTTCCAACCTACCTCAACACAGATTACCTTGCACAGAATCAATTAAATTACACCCACGAGGTCCGCGTTTTCTCTCTCTCATTCTCCCTTTCTCTCTCTTTCTCTCTGGTTCTGTTTTATTTGTCCCCCGCTAGCGCGGAAATGAGACGAGGTCATCATTAGCGAGGAGGGAATTTTGGCGGGTCGAACCTGCTGGCGCAACGTTTGTTTTGTTAAGGGATAAAGTCGCTTGATGAATGGGCAGGCTTTTAAACGGGGACTGGGGAAACTTAAGACGTTTTACATGTTCTTTGAGTCAATAACTATCGGGGTTGATTTGATCACAATAAATTAATTTTCTTGTCGCATCTGTGAAAAATTGCAAAATAAATTGATTTACCGATGTTGCGGATTTTGTTTTCTCCATGGATAATTATCGCATGGCCCTTCGAGGAGAATCTGATCCCAACAAACTTCAAAACGAGACGTTCTTTGACAGAAAGAATCGACAGAACGCCCTATTCATATATGAACAACACTTTGAAACTATTTCTAAATTTACCCCCAACGGAGCTGCATTCACAGAAAATTTTCACAAGCGTTAAGCATTTATACAAATGACAATCTAATAAATGACTATAGCATAACACCATTCTACGTGTTACTCTTGTTATAATAGATACATACCTATGGATCTCATTTTGTAACTATATTTGTACATTCATACCTAATAGGGTTTCATTCTCAACAAAAATTCACGAGCTTTCAATATTTTTACAAATACTAAGTGTGGCTATCGCATACCCATTCATTCTGCTTGATACACTTGTAACACATAGGTACAGGTTATGAATGTTGTTTTTGAAGTTCTTCTATACTCATCCATAACTGATTTTAACAAAATTTTAAACATTTTCACAGATGACAATACAAAGCACTACTTTTACACACATTGGTCCTGTTTGTTACCTACTCTTGTTAAAATAGATACATATGACAAATGACACACCTAAAACCAGTCATTTTCGAAAATCGTCATTTTAACTTCATATTTGAGTAAAACATGGGAAAGAACTAGTTTCCATGAAAGTATCTTTTGCAGTGGAGAATACAAGTTTTTTAAAGTACTACTTTTCATTGGTAGAATAAAAAATGGCCGGGGAAAAAGAAAAACTGTCAATTAAAGAAAACAAAAATGTAAAACGCTATTTAAAAATATACTCCATGATTTAAAAAAAAGTATTTTATAGATTCGTTTTCCGCTCTTTTTCCACCATCTACCACCTTTTGTCTCTCTGTGCTTTAAGTAATTGGCAGATTTACTGCTATATCATAAACTTTTAAAAATATGTAAAATTATTTGGTATTAACTAGTTAGTTTAAATTAACCTGTCTTACAAATAACATATGTCCATTGGCGCGCGCGCGTGTGTGTGTGTGTGTGTGTGTGTGTGTGTGTGTGTGTGTGTGTGTGTGTGTGTCTGTGTGGGCGCGCGTGCGCAGTACGTTCTGCGCACGTACTCTGTATTTAATCATTGTTACATTGTTACTAACGGGCAGTGGCGTATCTACCAAGTGTGCCATGTGTGCGAAGCACACGGGCCCGGCGTCAAAAGGGGCCCGGGAACCGGGATCACACACAAAAAAATTAATTGTTTTTTATTTAGCATTCTTATCACAAGGGCTATGTGGATAGCCGTATTTTGTTGTGCGGCTCCCAAATTGATCTCAAACAGATAGTGTAATTTTGTTGTTGGTGAAGCCTTCTACGAATAATTCGAATCAAACGCCGCCGCCTTCGCGGCATTTCTTTTAAAAAGTTTTTGGGTTGATGTTATATATATTCTTACTATAGTAAATCCACTGAGAAGAAAACACCCACGAAACGAGAAAAGATAGTAAAGTTAGACAACACCTAATACACGTCGTTTGCTATTGGTGGAAAAGTCATAAAACTTTTGGCGGGAATTGTTGATGTACAGAGTCGGTTCAGTAAAATTAAAAAGTTTAGTTGTCCGATCTATGGTTGTCTGTTTACAAGCGTTCAGGTAAGTCGTTGACGGTAATAGTGGACTTTTAGTTGATGGTTTATTTTAATGTATCGCTATTGTTATTCAAGTTTTTGATATAAATTTGTATAAACATATTTCTGTGATCTATTGCAATTATGGAAAGACACCTTCCCTGCTCGCCTCCAAAAAGAGACCTGGAACATACTTAAGCTGCGGGGAGAAAACCATTATTTTAAATGTATACAGAAAAGAAAGAAATGAACATCCTTAGTAAAATCTTAGTAAAAGATAAATTATAGTCAAGGCGATCATTCTTAATGCTCGCTTATGTGCTTAATGTACTTATTCGCTAGCTGGTCGCGCGCTTTGAATTTCGACGTTTTTGTTTCATGGAAGTTTTCTTCTCAGTGGATTTTACTATAGGAATGATTGCTACAGTCTACGTCTACATATTTATTTTGTCAGAATTGTCAGTCGTGCCCGTGTGCTGGACACCGAAAACACATGAAATTTTTAAAATGTAAAACAGCAAATCCATTCGAGTATTAATTTAAAGTCATTAGATTAGTGTTAGTTATACTTTGTTTTTGCTTGGCTAGTCATTTTAAAAATTTCTACCTTGCATATTGATTTAAAACATCTAGAATGAATAGTTATAGTACATACTGTAACGCGAAATGTAAACAGCAGCGCGAAACGTGTTTACCCTTATCGGACGGCCGCTTACCTCAAAGGAATGCCGCTACGCTTAATAAGCGCAGCGGCGAGAAATAAAAACCGTCCCGAGCGTTACCGCAACATCTTATTAGGGAAAGAATGATTTATGACTTTTCTGGACGTTTCTAAGTAAACTTTATTTGAGAAAGGAATGACCTGGAACTATCGCGAATACAATTGAGGTGTATATAAGCGGGCTTTCGGTCGGAGAGATTAGATTAGATGTTAAGCCGCGAGTGAATAAACAAGGCAAAAAACGGAACAGTGAAATAAATTAACATTTAAGAGTGATATAAATTAATTAGTTAGGGAATAGTTAAGATAAATTAAGTAGTGTGTAGTGTATAATTGTAGGACAGTGTAAATAAATTTGAAATAATCGTTACAGTATAAACATAAATCCGGTGCTCAAAAACGCAAAGAGCTTGAAAAGGCAGAAGTTAAAAAGAGGAAGCTCCCAAAAATTACTGCTATTTTTAGTCTGAAGGCTTCTAGTAGTTCCTAATCAAAGTAAGTGGAGATAATATAATTTAAATTGTGTGTTTCAGTTTTATTTATTTTAGATGAAATTGAGGAAGATGATACTCCACCTGAAGGACGTAGTACTCCAGAACCAGGATTGGGCTCCGAGACTGCTAGTGACAGTGCTAGTGAAAATGTTCAAGTTGACGAAAGTAAAAACTTTCAGAGACAGGGGGATCTAGAAGTTTTAAAAACCGATAAAGGGTATTATGATGCAAGAAACCCGTCGCTGCACCCAACTTTTGCGCATTCAAAAGCAAGAAAACAAAGATTTTATTAGTGCTATATAAATATTTAAGATGCTTTTTTTAGTTGTTTTTATTTTGTTATATTATTTTTTATACTATGTTAATTTTAAGATTATTTTCCGTTTTTTTTTTTGTTACATGAATTGGTATATTGTTTTTGCTTCAGTTTGGTAAATAATTTTAAATCTGAGAAAATAAATGTTAAATATTTGCAAACGACCTTTGCTCATTTTTTGTACCTACCTACCTACAATTAAACAGTTATCATGACACACAATATCCATTATGAATTATGATATTATTTAACTTGGGGCCCGGTTAAAATTTTCGCACACAGGCCCGCTGCCACGTCGCTACGCCACTGCTAACGGGTGTTTGTTTTTAAATTTCACCTCATAGTAGGCTGTGGATAGTGTTTGTGAATGCACCTTGCTAAAAAATTTCAATATTGTAGTAGGTTGTCATAACCTCACTTTTTTAATAAAAATTGAAACTGCTCCAATCAGTTACTAGTGTCTTGAACAAAACAGCTTAGCTCTATTAATTAGGCGTTAGATGGGTGAGACTAAATGAAATAAAAATTTAAATGCGAGAACCTCGGTGAAAACAAACTTGACAACTCTTAAATCTCTCATGGAACAATAGACTTCGAAGTGCTTGGAACGATGTGACTTTTGATAATGGCATTTTTTAGTAAGGTGCATTCACAAACACTATACACAGCCTACTATGAGGTGAAATTTAAAAAAAAACACTCGATATAATTTCAATGTAAATACATACCTGCTGTATAATCATTAATATTCAAATTGTTGTCCTTCAATATAATCGGTCTATCGTCGTATTGTTTATTTATATTTATCAATAATTAGTACGGATAGGAAAATATAAAACAATGCAATCTGGTGATGCACTATTAAATTGGCGTTAGTTTAATAAATCATTCAATGAGTTTATGCCAATATTGACGTCTATTTATTCGACTTTATAATATGCACGGTAGGAATTTACATTAACGGTTTTATCGTAGAAAGGTTAAAACTCTTATTTAAAACGGAAAAATTTGCAACTAGTGAAGTTGATATGTTACATTATGATATGAATCTTGTTGAATGATTGTTGATATGATATGTTGATATGAAGTTACATTACACACATGTTGAGTTACAAACGAAAATTACTAAACGAATATAGAAGGGGGGATTTTTTGAATGTATTCATAAATTTAAAGTCTAATTAACTATTAATTAATTTAATAGATCTCAAAATTCAAACTTCAAAATTTAAATAAATAATGGATCTCGGCTTACCAGAGCGTCATATTAACCATACGGATATACCTACAACACACACGAATTTATTGTGGTAGTAACATCACTCGAGAGCATGTAGTTTCTTAGCAAAGATGTGAAGATCACCGACTAACTAATCTGAGGTGAAATTTCGGAGATAACCGTTCAGAAAGGCGTGGTCTAGGTACCACCATGTGGTGGGGGCCACCCAAATGAACCCTTTTCCCTTAATTTCGAGCACATCTGCATACACGGCATAAATTACGCCCCGAAAAAATATGCATGATAATGCCGTCGGTACTCTTTCACTCTCCGTACAAAAAATGATTTACGTCCAACCCTTTTTGAACGAAGAGAAAATATTACATAAAGTATGGTCTGTTGGAGGAAAAAAATATGTTGTGTTAAATACACAAAAGAAGTTCCAAAGGGCCTAAGAGATTTGTGCGATCGGCGCATCGACCTTTTCTGGGGGGATGATAACAATGCATTTTTTTATTACGGATGGGTTTTAGGTGGT